>OY754977.1:7078588-7791088 GCA_963576475.1 Molanna angustata | reverse complement strand
TTCTTAAGCCATGTCTTAAGATGACTCACATATTTTGAATGGCAATTTAAAGACTTAAGAGACAATGGCAACATATTGTATGATCTGGGAGCTATAAATACAGAATGTCTCTGTGTCGATCTCTTATTGCAATTAGGAACTTTGTAAATACTATTCAGACGGTCACTGGTACGATTTTGTGAATTTAACATGAAAATTTCTTTCTTTTTGTGAATAAACTTAAGACATTGTAGTATATACAGTTTCCTTAGATTAAATAATCCACTCTCTTTAAATAATTGTTTAGTGGGATATCTGGGAGGTTTGTTGTACATTTTTTTAATTATCATTCTTTGTACAATTTCTAATGGAGCAATATGACTGTCCAATACTCCTCCCCATGCAATCATGCCATAAGTCAACATAGATTGTACCAAACTGTAGTATGTCATTTTGACTATGTCAGTTTTGACAATACCAAGTAATCTTTTAAATATATACCCCAAGTATCTTATTTTTTTACACAAGTAGTTTACATGATTGTCCCACCTTAAATGTGAATCAATGATGATACCTAAATATTTAGTGGAGCTTTCTGTCTTGACCTCTACACATCTGGAGCAATTGTTATCACAGTCATTGTTATGGAATCTAAGGACAGTGTTACAGGTGGGCGCCGATCTACTATTAGTATAAAATGGGACGTAGAGGGTTTTTTCACAGTTCAAAGAGAGTAAACTTTTATTCAGCCATGTTTTTACAACCCGCAAACAAGTATCTGCGTTAGCAAATGTTTCACGCCAAGTTTTTCCACTTACAGTGATAGAGGTATCGTCAGCATAAGACAGTATTATACCAGGGATATCGGCATTACACAGTTCGTTGATGTAAATAAGAAAGAGTAGCGGTCCGAGTACTGTACCCTGTGGGACTCCGTGGATGACCTTTTGCTCGGAGCTGTAATCGTAACCAATTTTTGTTTTTTGGAATCTCATATTTAAGTAATTTTCTAATAAAGACAAACATTTTCCTTTTATTCCATTTTTATGCAAGCGTTTAATAAGTACATTATGGTTAACTGTGTCGAATGCTTTCTTTAAGTCCAAAAATATTGAAAGTGTTTTCTTTCCTCTGTCTAGTTCCTCATGTACGTGTTTGGTAAGCATATACAATGTATCATCAGTGCCCAAGTTAGCTCTAAATCCGAATTGATTTTTAGATAGAATGTTGTGCTTTTGTAAGTAATGTATTAATCGCTTTTTAATGAGCTTTTCAAATATTTTTGCGATTTGTGAAATGAGTGCAATAGGTCTATAATTATTAGTTAAGTGTCGTGCACCACCTTTGTGTATTGGTGTTATACTAGAGATTTTGAGTACATTTGGGAATATAGCTTTCTCTAGTGAAAGATTAAAAATATACCTAATTGGTTTAGCTATGTGCTGTTTAATTTGTTTAAGGGTTTCTACGCAAATATTATCAGGTCCTACAGCTGTGTAGGTTTTTAGTTCATTTATCATTGAAATTACTTCCTCTTCTGTAATACAGTTAAATTCCGTCAGGTTTGCCATGTTTGTATTAGTACTACTCGAATCCGTAGGTGAGTCTGTTACTGTATTGTTGGTCATAGACATACTAGAAAGAAGGTCTGTCGCAATGTTTGTGAAGTATCTGTTAAATATATCAGGAATTTTGTGACTGTCTGTAACAAATTCATTATTATGTTCAATTTTATTGATAGATATACATTCTTTCCTCTTCCTTGATGCTATTTCATTTATTATTTTCCAAGTTCTTTTCGGATCATTCTTTGCCTTAGTTAGTTCATTATTATAATATTCTTGTTTACATTTCTTAATTAATAAATTCAACATATTTCGATAAGTAATAAAACTCTGTCTAATCTGTGATGAAACGGACATGTTATTCAACTGACAGAATTTTTCATGTTTTTTTAATTCAATAAATAATTTATTTCGGTGATGTATAGACACAATTATGCCGCGAGTAATCCAGGGTTGTATTTTCTTGTGTTTACTTTTGGGTAGAGTTTTTACAATTTTACAAGAGTTAGTATGCTCATTGAGTACATGATAAAATTGATATAATGCATCATTGGGATCATGGGAAGAGAAAACATTATGCCATGATTCTACCGAAATTAAAGATTTGAGCTTAGAATAATCGACTTTTATACGTTTATTGTTACTAGAGTTACAAACGTCGTCACTCGTAATATAACTATGACCATAGAAAGTCGGGAGGTGGTCGGTTAAGTCAATTGACACCACGGCTGCCTTAGGTAAAAACGAATCTTTGGATTTCACCATAATATGGTCCAAGCACGAATCAATGTTCCTCAAGTTTGGTCTAGTTGTAGTGTTAATAAAAGAAGTGAATCCCTCAGAATATAATAGATTCAGGTAGTTATTTTCTTCTGCATTTAGAACTTTTTCATTTAAAATATTAATATTAATATCACCGGTGAAAATTATGTTATTACAATTTTTAGATTTTACAAGTGGAATTAGTGATGTAGCAAGTTCTTTTATGTATTCCTTAACGCACAAAGATGGTGAGCGGTATATAGCAACCATGCAGTATTTTTTGTTATTATGTTTATAGTTAATTAAAATGCAGTTTGAGAACATCAAATTTGGCATTTCATATGTAAAATCCGTAATCGTATTATCATTATAGAAAATAGTTATGCCGTCATGTGACGTATGTCTACATGTGCGAGAAAGAACAGAATATCCTGGAATACAATACGGAATGTCCACACGCATTTGCGTTTCTGTCAGTATAATTAAATCAATTCCAAAAGATATTGTGCCCAAAAGTATGCAAAATTCATCAAA
This sequence comes from Molanna angustata, assembly GCA_963576475.1. Lineage (NCBI taxonomy): Eukaryota > Metazoa > Arthropoda > Insecta > Trichoptera > Molannidae > Molanna > Molanna angustata. Next base: position 7,788,248 of record OY754977.1, on the reverse strand, counting down.
ATGTTTATTGATGCTTCTAATGTTCATGTTTATGATTGCGAAATCTGTTTGAGTAAATAAACTGTTTACGTCTTCAATTTTTTGGCAGGAAGTCAGGTCATGTTCCATATCCTGGTCATCGTGAATAGTTGGGCTTCCCTTTGGTGATGTTCATACTGTTATCGAGTCGGGATATCACCGACGTCTCTGACCACTATCACATTGGAGTCTTCAGTCTTCTTTATGTAGATATTTCCATGTCTGGTCCAGATGTACTTATATCCATGAGCCTTAGTTGATTTAGCCAACCAAAGGAGGTGTTTATTAAATGTAGTGAGTTTTTCGTTGATGTAAACGTTTCCAATTGCCTTGCAGCAGCCGATGTCTAGAGCCGTGAAATTTCCATTATTTTTTTTATATAACAAGACTCTATCTTTTACTTCCTTTGAACTGAATTTAATGGTGACGATTTTTTTTTGAGAGTGCGTATATAAAGATGTCTCAATAGACTCGTTTTTTAGTATGTCTTCACAATCAATATGCTTAAAAAGGGATTTTAGCATCGGTTGCAAATCATGTTTGTCATTAAATGGGAGTCCTTGAATTTCTACTGATGAGGCCATGGATGTTTGTTCTAGTTTGTTAATAGTTTGTTTGAGAACTCTGTTCTCTTTTTGGAGGGTTTCAATTTTGGATTCTGTTTTTTCCTGTTTGGCTTGGATCTCCAAGAAGTTATTTTCCCACATATCAGATTTTTTGTTGGATTCAACTAAATTATTCGTACAGGTTTCCATTTTTTTTTTTAAATCCATTAATTCCTCTCTCTGTTTCTCTAGCATGTTATCAAAGGACTTCCTCATTTCAATCAGTTCATTTTGTACAGAATTCAATAGCTTAATGACATTGATACCAGAAACAGTCTCAGATTCAGATATATCAGCCTTTTTTGGAGTAACAATTTTACACTTTTGACACTTCCATTTAAGTTTGTTCATCCTCAGCATTTGTTTAAAATTACTTTCGCTGAATCCCACACATAAATAATGGAACTTGCTTTGGCATTTCGAACATATGATAGCATCGTCACTTTTTATGTCTTTAACACAGGTGTAGCAATTCATGTTAAGAAGCAACAGTTAAACATTGACCAATGAAAATAATGTAATGTTATATAAATACGTATGCAATGTTTCAGAAATATTTTAGAGATCAAATTTATCAAATCTACATTATTAATTTTTTTTGAGCAAATGTGTTCAAGAGACGTGTTATTTATATTATGACACGCCTCAAAACACATACAAGATTAAAATCTGTATTTGATATGTAAATCAAATATTATATTCTAAACTGAGACATTTGCCCCACAGAATTATTTGTATTTTGTGGTTTGAAATCTCCAACATCTTTCTTACGACTGGTTACAAACATTATCATTTAACAACGTGGGTTATTCTTAATTATTATAACATTTGTGTTGGTTATAATTTGTGCATTTAATACAGCGAGACTTAGCGTAACACAATAATAAAGTAATCATGTTATTTAGGCGGGCGTCTGAGAATGGGCAGAATATATTAAGGGGAATAAAATTTGTTAAAATACAAGGAACATTATTATGTATGATTTTTAAGCGTTAAGTTTAATACCAGAGGTTCTATAAAATACCTGTTTAATGCAGAATCTTATAGTCGCCTTTGTTGGAGATAAAACTACGAGGGGTTGTCTTGCAAAGTACGTTTCACACCGTGCAGTCAAATGTATTTAAATTAATTTACAAAAAAAAAATTTTTTCGAACTTAAATTCAGATTTTTATAATATTTAGAGTATCTTGATTTGATCTAAGATTCGTGTTCTAACTTCGCCGCTAAATCACCAAAATAATATGTACTATGTCTCACAGATCCAGACTGGAAATACAATTAAAAGCTGTCTATCCATCGGGAATCGAACCCGGGACCTTTGGATCAGCAGTCAGATACTTAACCAACTGAGCCACGAAGGCGGACGAAATAGAATAAATTTATTATGAAAAGATAATCATGTAGAAGGATTACAATAAACTTAAGCCATACCATACGCCATTTTCCTATTTAGGGTAGGCAGAGAGAAGTGAACGCCAGACTCCTCTCTCTCGTCATACATTTCTCGCTTCATTCACGTCCACGCATCGTCTCATACATGCTATTTTATTATTCTTCTAACGTCTCCATTTTTTAAAATTCCATATATGTGATCGTGCCAACTTTTCTTTGACCTCTACTTTTCGTTCCACTTTTACCAGCTTTTTTTTTTTAATTTATCTTTCAAATTAAATTGTGGTTTTTGACTGCTTGTATTCTCTGAGTTGATTAATGAATCATACTTTTTGGTTCTTGTCTCCTGATCCTGCTTCTTTAATTTTTCTTTTATTTTTATATAAGTATTTTTTTACTACTACAAATTTACTTGTTGGTGTTACAACTCTATTAAATATTTATTCTGAATTAATTAATATAAATCTACTGTTCCTTATTATAATTTGTATTTATTTGTTTTTTACTTGGGTTTTCAATTTAATGCACCTATGTCTTTCTTTTTCTCAATATTCTGCTCTTGTGTGAAAGTTCAATGATGTTTTTATTTTATTATTATTTTTTAATTATATTTGGAAATTCTCAATTTTATCCAGAATATGTAGACTGACTGCGACATGCATAATGCATATCCTTGTACTTGCCAAGTATTGTTGCTATCGACTGCGGGTATAATATTTGGTAGGACCGCTGTCAGTCTGCTGATTCATGTAAACTTATTGATGTTTTGTATATAAATATGCGTATGTATGCTTTTATATATACCTAATTTGTATACTTTATATTTTTTGCACTTGTTTCCTGCCTAAGCAATCTTCTCTATTTTATTTTTATAAATAACTAATGTTATTAACGAAATAATTTTGTATATTTTTTTAATTGGTATACCCACAGACAGGCTATGCCTTGTGGGATTTTTGTGTGTACGGTTGATTTATTATAATTGATATTATGTTTATGTATATTGTATGTTAACCGTGTACCAAATCTTAAATAAATAAATAAATAAATACATAGTTTAACCACACATTTGTCTTTCTATAAAGCAACTCTGGAATTCCCAAGTTATTTGTGTGTTGGTATATTAAAATTAAAAATATGTCGATAATTTCGAATCTATTAATAATTTAATTCATAATTTTGGGGAGTGTGTAACGTGCTTTAAGTTGAATATTTGCGCTTTGAATATTCCTCGTATAGAAGATTATATCGGAGTCAAGCGGCTCTTAGCGCTAAGTTTAAGACCCGACTTAAATTAAAGCTCATTTTTAGGCCGATCATGAGTGTATCTGTGAGATAAACAAGAATGTTTACGTTTGATCGGTACTAGCAATACGTGAACATTCGTGCCATAACAGTAGTGTTGCGGATTTGAACGATTCGTTCATAACGAACGATTCAAATTAAATTATCAAATTCATTTTCTTATTTTATGCAATTCTCTCCATCACCATCAACGTCAAATATTTCCTTTTAAACAGTAAAAGACGTAAGCCTCCCCTTGAGACGTCCGTAGCTCCCTATCTTGGGCAGACCACATTCTAACACCCCCAGACACTTCTTGTCATGAAAGTCTTTGCTTCCCATTCGTTACAAATATGGCATTTCACTGTAACGATACAATTTTAATTAATTATTATACTAAAAATGATTCGCTACTTTGAACGATACCCACCAATACTACCGAGTATACTTATTCGCCCACCAGCTTTCTGTTCTTGTGGAGAATTCAATTTGTGCCTGTGCCATTGAAATCTACGTATTTCGTATTTTGATACGAGATTTCGATAACAAGGGTTTCGGGATTGTTAATCGCGTATAGTACCTAAACACGATACATTATTTCGCATGTTCCATCGTATATGGTTCTAAGTTCAAATTTATAGTTGAGTTCTTTATTTGAAATGTTTATTTATAAATCGTTTATGGGTAGGCACCATCTTAATAACTTCTAAGTTCGAATTTAGAATAAGCCGGGTACTTTACGTATTTGAAATATTTATTTATAAATCGAAGACAGGTTGGTACCATCGTTCTATCGTTCATACTTCTAAGTTTAAATTTTGAATGAGACGAGTACTTTACACATTTGAAATGTTTATTTATAAATCGAAGATATGTAGGCACCATCGTATAATAATTCTTTGTTCGAATTTTGAATGAGACGGGTACTTTCCACATTTGAAATGTTTATTTATAAATCAAAGGTAGGTAGGCACCATCGTACATGTTTCTAAGTACAATTTAGAATGTTCTGAGGTAATTGATTGAAATTTTTATTTATAAATCGTAAATTGGAAGGTATGTGAACAAAAATTGATCAAATTATATATTATATTGTTTTTTGATGACTGAGGTAGATACGTTTTATTTAACGGGAACATATTGAAAAATTCGAAAATTGGTTTTTAATAGCGCTTTGTCGTGCCATAATTTAGTAATTATAGTTAATACATAGGTGATTGAAATGTAAATATAAAATTAATTATTTTCTCGTTTATAAACGTCGTTGTTTATTATTATTAACCCTAAAAGTAACTACATTATAAACATAAGAATAATTTTAAATTGGTTGTTATTGAAGCTATATTGTTTTTTTTCTCGTACCTCTCTCTATAGAATTATTGATCTAAAGCGGCTTACGAAGGAAATAAAGAAGAAAGACACATTGAAAGATTATTCGGTTTAATAACATAAAGTACATAAAGTTAGTATAAATAATCCTTACTTATTCATTATTTATATGAAATAAAAATTACTACTAACACGATGTTTCCTTGCCTTGTTCGGCACATAGAATCGAAGGTCATATTATAGTCCTATTCTGACGCACGCCTTTTTTAACCATAGATTTTTAATGATGTTCTTTTGTTATTTTGATTTCCAACATGTTTTTTTAAAAACTAATAATACCCAAATCAGATTTATCATAATATATAGATAATGATGAAATGATATTCAGTGTAACAGGAATACTCCCAATTAACAAATTATGCACTTATCGAGCCATATTAAATCATTATTTCTCTAAAGAATACAAAATACCTGTAAATAATTCCAGACAAGTTGCTCAAAATAAATTGATAATTAAAAAAAAATATTTATAGGTCTTTCTAAAATTCAAATTCAATAGCTAACCTTGCAGTTTTCTTTCTTTTCTTTATTCTTTGTTTTTTGTAATTATCCTATTAATATTACACAATATGTTATTATTATTAGATGGGTCGATGGCAGAGCGGTTAGCGCGCTGGGCTAGTAATCCAGTGGTCGCGAGTTCGAATCCTGCTTCGACCGATTTCGTTCACCTATAGCACAAGCATTTATTTGCTTATTTTAGGGAACGTAGGAAGATGTATATGTACTTGCTTAACAAGGACATATTCATTTTTTCTTAAAAAAAAAAAAAAATAATGCATGTGTTTGTTTCTCTGTGTAAAAACTTGTGTTGTCAATTTATTGTTGTTTCTGTATTTTTTTATATATTCGACCAGTATTGTTTAATTTTTAAATGTAATTTCTTGTTAATTCTGTTTTTTTTTCTTTTTAATATATAATGTTGTTAATTTTAAAAAAAATGTTATTCTATGTTACACGTAAATGGCTTATGCCGTGTATTGTATTAAATAAATTCCCAGATGGACAAACCATTACGGTGAAAGGACTATTAAAGTAAGTATACCGAAAATATTTATCACCCTTCCAAGTGGTATGGATAAACTTGATAAAATATCCTCTGTTAAAACTATATTAAAAAATACATATTGTAAAAGTAATCAAAAACATGTTACACATTTAAAAGTAGAAATTAAATCAAAAACATGTATCACAACTTATAATTTTAATACTATAACTTAAGGAATGTAACATATACTTGACATTTTTGTATTGGAAACTCACCGATAGCTTTTAGGCTAGTGAGATCCCAATTATTATTATGTAAAAATTTTCTGAAAATAAATAATATAAAAATTAATAAATAAATAATGATATAAGTCAAAATAACACATTCACGTGTCATTATGTCTTGGATGAATACGATTTTCTCAGTTCAACTATTTGAGTATTTCTTTTTTTATTTCTTTTTTTATTTTACCTCCTCAACGTATTATAGTTTTTACGTCGGCCTTGTACGTTATATATCTGATTCCCGACCCGTAGTTATCTGGTTCTGAAGACATAATGTTGTGTTTTAAGTATGAATTTGTGAGACGATTCATTCCATTCACCAGAATGTGGAATTTTTTTATAGGGTGCATATTTCAGTTATATAAAACATAGTACCCTCATACCTGTTCGTTTCCAATGTATGTTGTTAAAATTTAATTTTTAATCTATGTAGATTGCTATGCTAAGGTAGGCTGGGGGTCTGACAAGGTTTGACAAAGTGAGGAATGTCCACATCCGCGGTATTTTCAAAGTGGCCCCAATAGACGAAAAAATGGTCGAAAACAGGCTTAGATGGTATGGCCACATTTTGAGACCATCGACGGACAATATGATAAATAAAGTTTTGGACATCGAGACTCCAGCGAGAAGACCAGGCAGACCACCAGCCACATGGCTGTCGAGCATCAAGAAGCATCTGCGAGAGAGGGAGCTGAATCCTGATCTGCCACAGGACAGGCGAGTTTGGCGAAATAGAATAAGGAGAGCCGACCCCAAGTAAATGGGACAAATGGGAGGGCGAAGAAGAAGAAGTAGATTTCTATGCATACGTTGACATAGTAATATTATAAATACCATCACGCCATGTCCCTTACGGGGTAGATAGGGAGAGTCGAACTCCACATTTTTCTATCCTGGCATGCAACCATCACCTCATCAACTTTCATACATGTTAGTCTGCTGTGGCAAGTGTCTTTAATTTTCCTCTTTCAGAATGTCGTTCACATTTAAAAAATTTTGTTTGTTACATTACAATTAGATGCATGGTGGCAGAGCGGTTAGCGCGCTGGGTTAGTAATTCAGTGGTCACGAGTTCGAATCTTGCCACGACCGACCTATTTCGTTCACCTAATAGCACAAGCATTAAATCTTAGTTTAGGGAATGTATGAGTATGTATATGTAATTATTTCAAGGACATATTCATTCTTCAAAAAAAAATACTTTTAAAAATGTACATTATTGTTCAGCCGCACAATACCAGGTTTCCCTGGAGTACTGCTGGTTATCACTAATTCCTTGGGACAGCACAGAACATAGGAAGAACAGACTACATAACCATTATTTTTTTTGTTGTAGGTACAATTGAAACTATTTTTCGTATTTAAAACAGTTCGCCTTCTTAAATACCACATATCATTATGTCCTCTTCTTCTTGTCCAACGTGAAGGAAGAACGATTTTGAACTTCATCGTCAAACTGCAGTTAACATTAACCTGAGTTTCCCAGCATGTCCATTTTAATCGATCCAAACAAGATACCGCTCTAGGATAATCCTTGTATTTCCTGCAGTACCGACACCTCCATACTATGTATGTTTAACAATTTACCCATACACTACTGAGCTTTCATTGATTAGGTTTAGATTGAACGTTTAACTGCACATCTAAATCTATATATTATGAATTTGAGATAACTAATAAACTTGTATGTATGTTTATTTTTTTATATGACAAAATAAATACATTTTCTTACACCTAGTTTTAATAAAAATACATAAATAATTTTTATTGACAAACTTTTTTAAGATCTCAATAGAGACGAAGTTGGGATATTGTAGAAGAACCAGGAACTCGAAGCACCTACAGGGCTTACGACCTGTCATCGGCTGGTTTACGTGATCACTTTATGCGCTTGCGCAACGTTCACCAATTATGCCTTCTTATTTAGTTCCCTTATCAATGTAATTTTTGTAAGTTCTATATATTTGAATAGTATGTAAAAATTCTAAATAAATACTATTGCCATCTATGAACTAACGGAAAAGCCTTTTTTCAAACGCCATCTATTAAGAAATTAGTTTATTTGTTTACAATGAAAGCAGCAGTACTTATAATTCCCGATGTTAAAAAAGTTTGTCAATAAAAATATCATTTGACTCCCGAAAGGGAAAAATCCAATGTTTGCGTATGTGCAATTAAATAAAAAAAAAAGAATATTCGACTTATATAAACAATGTTGGAGAAAAATTCAAATTGACGTAATATGACTTATAGTATATGGAAAAGTCCTGCGGAGGATCTGTGGATCCGTTTTTTGTAGATGGATCATGGAGAATTCGGCGTAATGACGAATTGGACGGGTCCCCAGAAGGATTCTATATGAAAAAGGAGGGTTGGAAGACCAAGGCTGAGGTGGGAGGATGGTGTGAGGAGGGATGCGGAACAGCTTCTCCAGGTGTCCAACTGGAGGACGGCAACTGATAACAGGGGACGTTGGAGGCGCTTGCTGAGGGAGGCCAAGGCTCGATTTGGGCTGTAGCGCCATCGAAGAAGAAGAAGTAATGTTTATGGCATAAGAACATGGGAATATCTCCTACCAAAAATATTAAATGACATGAATGGTGAACTCTTGCATATATGCACTACGTGTCCAAAATATTTTTCCCACTTGAAAAGGTACATGATGAGGTCCGATGATGACAGCTATGTGCTCTAGGAGCATACTCCTTGGGTTTCTCTGCTGTTGTAGGTCGAAACCTGCATCGTAATATTTACTGGAAGCTTACTAACTACTTAACAGATAAACCCTGAGGAATTCGATGGTTGACTATATGTTGTATTAAAAAAAATGTCACTCTATAATTACTGCCAGTAGCTACTTATGGCTTGGTTACCATAACAATGACTCATAAAAGTGCTGAAAAACTAAGAGTCACCCAAAGAGCCATGGAAAGAGCCCTGTTAGGGTGCGAAACGACACCATCAGGGAAAGAACAAAATTGGTTGATGTCGTCCACCGCATTCTTACCCTGAAGCGGAGATGGGCGGGCCACGTTGCTAGATACTCCGAAGACCGATGACCAAGGATAGTGTTGGCTTGGAGACCGAGAACGACAGTCAGAGGTGTTGGAAGACCGCCAATGAGATGGAGAGATGACATCAGCCGCCATGCTGGTGTCAATTGATTGGTCAGAGCACAAGATAGAGTGGCGTGGAAGGAGATGGAGGAGGCCTTCGTCCAGAAGTGGACGGGATTAAGCTGAGAAGAAGAGAAGAATTTGCCTTATTAAAAAAAAAATATATTTATTCAAAGTGTAGTGTATTTAAAACTTGTTTCTGGGTAGTTTAATATATTATGTAGAGCAGTTTACATCCTAAAAGCTAGATAGCAGGCGTGCCTCGAATATAATGATCTCGCCTACGTATTGATAATGAAGTTGAATCATCTTATAGATACTTGAATTATTTCGGTGGAAATACACGGGCGCCTTAGATATATTATTTGAATTTACTTCACATGAGTAAACCGCAAACCGCGTAGTAAATCTATCTCTGTTTCATACCGCTAAATAAATAACATAGGGAATAAATGAAAAATGCGAACGAGCATACTATTATACGCTCGGCTCCGAACGGAAATTGAGAACGACATAGAAAATAGAGGAACTTGTATGTTCTCGTGCGAAATCTCAACTTTACACTCTGCGAAATTATCTCTTTCGTACAGCCACTTTGACATTATTACATAATATCAAAGTGAACGCTTATAAGTAGGTAGCTACTATAGAAATAATAGACAGAAGCGAATGACTAAAAATATTTTAAAAAATGTAGTAATGCCCCATTTTACAGATATATAATGACATATTAAGAAGTTGTAAATTGAACTGATGAACTAGATATTTTCCACCTGTCAAGATCAAAATTTAGAAAAGAGATTCTTTTGATCAGGGGGGCAAGTCTGGTCCAACCGACGAAATCAAAATCCTAGTGATTACCCATATCACGGATATAATTATCATATGGAGTTTTATAATAGTATAAAAGTTTTGTAAGCTTTCTATATATATTCTGAAATTTTGGGCTCTGTAAATTGAGCGGATCAAAAGTTATTAGGGGGAGGGGGGGACACTCACAGACACGCACATACACTTTAAATGTTCTACTCCGAATTCTGAGTAAATCCATATGTAGAACATATTTCAATCCATCAAATCCATATGTAGAGCGAGGCCTCTAAGTTGGTGTTCTTTTTTTTCAAAGACCCTGCATACAAATTTCGTGTATATTGGCTTGATACATTGTCGATATGTTAAGATAATAAAATTCTCTTGAACAAATCGACAGTTGGAAAAGTGTACAATTTTAAAACTTAATTTCATAAGGAAAAGTAGTAGTCTGTTTTCATTTGTTTTGCTGAACATCCGACTGAATGTTTTCATAATGTGATGTAATATTGAAACTGATGCGATGTACAACAGTGTATTAGATTTGGAACTACCTACATATTTTTGATGTGAAATACTTACTCGACAAAATTGCTATCGACAATCTGCGAATCGGGGATAAGACGCCACGTTGACAAGATACTGTAACGTGAATAAGGAAATATAGCCAAAAAATAAATGAAATGAAATGATAAGTATCTGTCTACTCCACGTAGACTCGAGTTATTTTATTGCATTGTAAAAAATAAGATACAAATTCATGTATTGAAAAAAGCGCTCGTTGATAAGTGACAAATTAATATTTTTTACGGAGATACAAGAGTTTCTTCTTTATTATTTGTTTGGTGAATTCCATTATAAATTTAAATACCCCAACACAATTGAGAAGTAAATAGAGTGAGACGGTACGGACGTTTCTGTAGAAGACATGTTTGTTTGTAACTAGAAAACGTTGCCCAACACTAAGATGTGCCGTGTAAAAGATCCAGAGAGAGACCGAAGCGCAGATGGAACGAAGTGGTGAGGTAGGATATTCTAAGTAACGGAGTTACCTCAGAGGCTGCGCAGAACTGAGGGCAGTGGAAGAGTTAGACGCAAAAAGCAGACCCCACCATCAAGTGGGACATTTGCAGATGAAAAGAGGAAGATTGTACATGAATATGTCGTATTTGGATATCTGTAAAGTATCATAAAGTGCACGTAGAAGCATATTTCTGTGTATCCCATTCCTTGTCGTTGTCCCCTCATAGATGTGTTCGGGAATTGTCACTTTGAAAGTTAGTTGCAATTATTCTGGGTGACAATAAGTGAGAAGTGAAAAAAGTTTCGTACAAGTTTGAAGATCAACGCTTGTGGATGTTTCGATCACTGCACAGAAAAAATAACCATCGTGTACCTACCAGCAAAATAGGAAACATCGGTGAGATCGTTTTTTATGCAGTCCACTTATCTTACAACATTAATAATCACCACCTGATGTTTTCTACAGTGCATAACTCAGTAATTGAAATCTTTTATAAATAGCTAATTCAGACGTTTGACAATTCCGGCTTTTGTGGGTACCAACTGTACTGGCAGAATTCCATTTTTCTGTTAAATTCCCCTTCCATTCTTTATTGTTTGGGCGTTAACGCAAATTCCTTTCGCGTGCCTTTAAATACAATTAAAGTTATGTCTTTAGCCTCTTGTTCGAAACCATTCTGTATAACGACTCAGACATTAACCCAACACAAAATCCTATGTTTATTCCGAAATATATTAAATGTTTATACCTAAACCGCCCTTTCCAATTTAATTTAAATTCGCATTAACAAACTCGTCTCTCTGTGGGGGCTTGTATTTGGTATTATGAGTGAAATTATCACACCGATAAAGGATTGTTGAGTTAAATTTTAAATATTCGGAATCTATGTATGAGCGAAACTTTGACACCTGTGGTTAAATATTTGTAATTATATTTATACTTGTATCATTATAAAACTGTTTTCAATTCAATTATTAGTTGTACAACAGACACTGAGATGCATATGAAAAAATATTGGTTCATAAACTAGAATTAAGTTTAGTGTAGGTGTAGAAGATCAAAAGTAAAGATGTTTTATTCTGAAATCTAGTTATCAAATCAATTTTGTGGCTTATGAAACAGACGTTTCTTTTCCTGGAAGGTGTAAACTTGTCTCAAAAAGAGGTTATAAATGTGAAGTAGAGTACAGTTTTTCCAGACACAATAATTTTATTTATTTATTTTATTTAACATTACTTCTCGGGCAACTAACAGGTAACTTGTCAAATATTAATTTAACACGCACCCAATAACAAGTTACCACATTCTGGGGACTTACGGTATTAATCGTCTCACAGATCCAGACTATCAACACAATAAAAACTGTGTCTTCACCGGGAATCGAACCCGGGTCAGATACCTAACCAACTGAGCCACGAAGTCTGCCAATATATGTATAAAAGTTTTGCTCGTACTAAAAATTAAAACTTTCTTTAAACGTTTCCTTGAAATGTAGGTACCTACTACCTAAAGTTTATATATTTATTTTTATTTATTTATTTATTGATTCACGGCTCAAAGCCCTTTACAAAATTAAATATTACATCACACAGCATAAACCAAAGAAGTACAATTTATAAACATCTAGACATATCAACGGTAGCAGAGGATATATAAAGAAAAATAAATCATATAAGAGAGGTAAATTAAACACGAAAGTACATACATAAAAAACTTATAAATAAATAAATTAAAAAAAAAATTCAAATAAAATATACTACATATCATGAACATAAGGATATTACTTACTGAATAATATTTATTTATCTTTTTGTACATAAAATAAACAAATATATTTCACACTGACTGGTATAATAAAATTAACTGCTATAGGGTTCAGATTCCATACGAAAATAAAATAATATGAATTTGTCCAAACACAGTTTGTGGTTTCTCAGTAATAACAGGTGAACGGGAAAGCATCTCGTTCAACTCGCTGACACGGTGCCTAAGGGAGGTGAGAATCGAGAAATCGATTCTGGAAAAAATCTCTGCGGATACAGAGATGAACGAAAAATCTCTGCGGAATCAGAGATGAACAAAAAAAATAACCCAAGTTGATTCGCATTAGAATTCAACCAGCATGTAACCAATCCGGACCTACCCCTAACCAGATACTATATATAAAAGTACATCGGCAGTCATTCCCAATCAACTGAGGCGCTTTGGAAGCAAACTTAAACAATTTACCAGAGAAAACACCCCCGGGCGTGAAAAGAGAACTGAATTAACCCAGTTAAGGGTTGGTTGGGGGTCGCTGATACCGGGTCTTATATAGGCCCATGATTTGATTTGAATTTCAATAAAAATTTGGTTAAATTTTATTAATTTTAAATAACTCGGAATTCGTTGCGTCATCGCCGCCGCCCGCCCGCCAAGACAGTTTCAAGGGGTGAACGTGGAAGATCGAAACACTGCGCTGAATAATAATTCCATTCGGCTTTCTTGACTTTGGGTTTCCGGTTAAGTTGCTGATGGGGGGCGGAGGTTGGGTACAGGTTTGAAGAGAGGGAGAGTAGAGTCAGTCTCGACACCTGGGGCATGGAAAAAAAATACCGAATCGGGGAGAAGATTTCTATTAAAGTTCTCAATTAGGAACTGAATTTCGACAGCTCCGAGACGAACTTTTGTTATAACGAAGAAAGAAAAAATCTCGATTGTTTTTTTTTTCTTTACCGATTCTTTTTTTTTAGCTTGAATATAGACAGACGATTTCGTGACTTTAAATAATTAATCCAAGTTCGGGATAAATCAATCCAGATATCCACATTATTCTTCGTCTTCTTCTTCGTTCAGTAGACCTGTTGGTGTGAAATTCAATGACTATGCCTCCTGAGATGACGAATTCCAACTATCCTTCCATCTCTTGCGTGGTCTTCCGGGTAGACGGCGACCAGAAGAGATTTCATTTGCTGCTATATACTGCGAGGCAGTGTTTTTGGAGAGCCTGATCTATTACAGGATCCAACTCCACTGTCATCGTTCACCAGTCCTTAGGAATCACCAGTAGTTATCCTTAGGAATCCCTTGGTTGGTACAGTGCCTGCTGGCGTTTCCACAATATATGTACGTCATGATCCACATAATTATAAAAAAATAACATTGAACTCAACTTCTCTTATTAACAGACATTACTGTTATTTGATAACTGGTTCTAGATCTTATTTTTGATAGAGATATTTGTAGTTTTAAATCGAATCCTAATGAATTTATCTTATTTTTCTTTCTACGTAAAGTTGCACTGCAAATTTGGTACTAACAATCTTTTTGTCATTACAGTAAACATGATCCACGTAATTATAAAAAAATGACATTGAACTCGACTTGTCTTATTAACAGACATTACTTTTATTTGATAACTGGTTTTAGATCTTATTTTGATAGATATATTTGTTTTAAATCCAATCCTAATGAATTTATCTTATTTTTCTTTATACATAATACAAGTTATGAACACTGCAAATTTGGTACTAACAATCAAAAGTATTTTTGTCATTACAGTAAAATCAAAGAAACATACTAACATTTTTGTGGGCAATGAAATATTCAGAAAAGAAAATCTTTTCACATCAAAGGAAGTAAGAGATCGTGTAAAACGACATAGGAAACGGTAGAGAATAAAAAAATACGGTTTTAATGGGTGCAAGAATGAACAATAATTTACATAGCGCCATTTTCCCTAGTCCTTCAGTCGGGCAGAGGACGACCTCCCAAAACGGAATAGGACGTTTTTTTATGATGAGTGTGAGAGACAGGATGGTGATGGGTATGCCCTATGCTGGGGGATTTCCCTTATTAGCATATTTTGAAGGGAGACCGCAGAAAAATCTCATGGGAGACGCAGTCCTCGGATGAAAAATATATTGACGTTTCGTAGCGAGCTTTCGTTGTGATATAGTATCCATGTGGTCTACTTTAATGATAATCATGATATAAACAAACAAAATGATGGATTTATTAAATAATTGAACCGGGCTGAGTTATCGATGGGTGTCTCGAAAAATTTACAATATTTTTAATTCATTTTGATCACAAAAAAAAAACACTTTTCGACAAAATAAAACTATAAAAGAAAAAACGCGTTGTATAAATACTTTTGACGGGGATATAGGGTAAAGGAGCCCGAAATATGTCATTATCAATTTCATACACAATCAATTGTGATCATTTTTCATCATTTAAAAAAGCACATTTTTTGAAAAAGTTAGAATTTCTCGGGTATTTTAAAACCTTTTACGCGGTGGTAAATCTCGAATTTCTACGATATAATAAAGGTTCAGTTTACATTGAGAAGTTCATTTTCTTTTATTATTGAAAACTAAAATACATAATACACAAAAAAAATACAATTCAAAATAATAATTAATATGATATAATTTTTTTTTCGTAGTAACCATCTGACTAGGCTGAGCTTGTTCCGAGGAGGCAGATAATTACATGCATTCTATATTACAGAAAATACATTTTGAATTATAAAAAAAAAAAAAAAATTGTTTCCAAAGAAGAAATAAATAAATGAATAATAATCTTCTTCTTCTTCCTCCCTTTTAAGACATGCTGGCCTGTTAATTTCCAGCGTCAGCTTCTCTCTTGTGACGTGGGCTGCCAGCTGTTCTTCAATCTCTTGGGACGACTTCCTGTTGGTTTGCTTTCTTGGGGAACATTATCTCTGGCCACTTTGGCGGATAAAATAGTTTTTTTTTTCTATAATTCATGAAATAAAATATATATAACTCAACTTACTGACTGGTATGTGGGCAAACACAGATGTATTGTGCTCCCTTTTATAAGGCGATGCACACCCGCACACCTTTCGCTGGTTACCCCACATTGTGGGATATGCCGTGATGGTATGAATGAAAGAAAGAATGAATAACTCAACTTAAATATTACAATGTAATTTATTACTTCACTAGGCGAAGCCTATTCTGAGGTTATACTTACAATATTTACGCAATATATTTTTGAACTTTTGAATTCTCAATATACTTCAAGGTATAAAAATATTTTAAAAAAAGTTAAAAACAAGGGTAAAAAAACAAGGGTATCTCTGAGGATATGCCTATTAATATTTTCAGAATATTATCCGCATTATTTAATCAAAATAAAGTATATTTAAACAATAATGGCGATAGTACATATGTAGCTGTTTTTTTTTTGTACGTCAGAAAGAGGCGAAACTAGGCCATACATATTACACTCGTATGTAATGTCATAGTGGTTACATTATAAAGATAAATCTACGGACAACCGTTAAAAGATATAGTACAATAAAAGATAAATTTATGAATGCTGACATTGTGGCGTTGTTGGGGAGTTATCAAAATATTGTCGTCAAATAGGATTGTGATAAAATAACATTACGAGGAAAACTCCCCAGAAATGTTATTCCATTATATAAACGTTTCGGGGGAGGAGATTCTTAATAGAAAAACCTAGATATTTTTGCACTGTGCGAGTGTGCGTGCGTTTTGAGCAGTGGCGGCTGGTGACCTTAAATCTAAGAAGGGCTCAAAATTATAATTTTACCTAGATGAGAAATTAACTTACAACAGGAATCAGAAAGCAGATATGTGACACAATATTATTTTCGTATTTTAAAATTATCAGTGTTTTCCCTAATTCTTTTGTGTATCGGAAATTAGAACGTGATCCTGATCATTTATGCTGTATTTGGTTGGGTTTTTAATAACGTAAAGTTTATAATAAAATGCATCGATAAATTATAAAATAATCACTAAGTTTAATGTTGTTTCGTTTATTTATCGTCAATTTGTGGATTAAAACTATGGTTTATATTCGTAATAATTTTATAAAATAATCATATAAATTTGAAAAAAAGCTTCTGGCAATAGCCGCAAGACTGCTTCTTGATTTTACACATTTTATCGTTAGTATGATTTCTGTTTTTTTTTGCAATAATATGGAATCAATTAATAAAAAAAAAATTTATATATATTTCGGATGATTTATAGTTTAAATTATGTAATATTACGATATCAATTAATGTTAGCCTCGAGGAATTGCAACTGCTTACCAAGCGTTCGACCATCGCAATGTACAACAAAATATTATGAATGAATGAAAACGTATTATAATCCTTCGCGGGCACTGCCCCGTTTGGCTCGAAATCGGCATACATTCAGCGTGTATGGCGAGCTGCGTGAATTGTATGGGATCTCCGGGCACAAGTCGACTTTGCCCGAGAAATGAAATATTTCATAGAATCTTGCTTGCTTTACAAAGCAGGTAGGTTTCACTACTTTCGCTAAATGTACTACAGGCGCAAGACGACAAACATTAATTAGAAAAATAATGTGTTCTCAAGATCAAATTAAATACATTATTGGAATCTTTTGAACAAAGTGTTTGGGTGGGCTGAGCCCGAGAGCCCTTTAGGAAGAGCCGCCACTGGTTTTGAGCCTCCGTATATGTGCCTTTATCGGTGTTAATGTTGGTTAATCTTGAATCTAGACGTAAAATTTGTCAGGACATTCAATTTCTTTACTACATTCTTAAGAACCGTTTTGACTGTCCGTTTTGAATTATTGTCGTATACCTATACACTTTTATGCACTGGTTCGTCGCTCCAGACAAACTATTTTTGGACCTTAACACTAGAGTGCACTCGCGGGCTACATATGTAGCCCGGCCCTACATATTGCTACCTCTTTCTCAAACGCTTCATGTTACAGTTATGCTATGTCATCTATTCCTCAAGGATGGATCCCCCCGCTGGTCTGTGCAGTACTGACTCCAGCGGCATAAGGAGGTTTGTACAAATCGTCTTTAAAGTGGCTGGGCTACATATGTAACCCGCGCGTCAGGTCACTGTGTGTCCACAATGCATCGATTGCGAGTGAATTTTGGTGTTAATTTTAAATTTTTTAATTTGAAGTTATATTGACAATATTTAGTTTAAAATAAATCTGATTGATCTTCGTCCAAATATTGTTCTTTTTTTGAAATTTGTAAAATAAGCCTAACTATTAACCCAAAGAAGATTTTTTTTAAATAAGTGCCATTTATAAGTAGCGTCTAGCCCCTGAGTTTCTTTTCTGCATTCTTAGGTTAGGTTTAAGTTTGTGTATAATAATAATAGCGACTCGCGTGAGCGAGTTGCTTTATAAATTGAATTATAAATTATTATTAATTAAATATATAATTAAGAAAATAAAATTTTTAAATAAAAATTTTTGGTAACAAAAAACTTTGTTTCTTCCACTTCACATTTATATTTGATGGAACGTTTTCGAACTGTACTAGTTCATCTTCAGCATCCGAAATGAACTAGTACCATAATCAACCCAGTTGATTATGGCCTTATAAGCCGAAACGGTCGTCGGGAGAAAAATAAAATAAATTGTGGAATTATATATGTATGTGTTCATATTAATCATTGTCAAGTGCCATTTATAATTATAAAAAAAGTTGATTTGTTACAATATTCTCTATTTTATTAAATAACTACATGATTTTAGGAAAATAAGGTCATTCAAGTGTGCTACACATGTAGCCTGCGTGAGCATTCTTCGAGTATTTTACGGTGCGTGCACTCTAGTGTTAAAAATACAGAACTAACGCCGCAAAAAATTCAACTGTGGTGTCTTTTAAATAAGAATAATTTTGTTGTTAATTTTTATACCACTTTAATTATAATTATATATCTGATATAAATACTATATCTATATCTTTATATATATAATTCTTCCGTACGTGTGTATGTCACTGAACTCCTCCTAAATGGCTGAACCGATTTTGATGAAACTTTTTGTTTGTGTTTATGTGAGTCCCTGAGTGGATTAGATTCACAAAAAGGAATTTAATAAAAGAATAATAAAAATGGGAATCGTTAGAAATATTTTCGGAATACGCGTTTTGAATAATGGCGACATTGCTTTCGATATGTCATAATATTATGCAATGTTGGTTATGACATTAAAACATGATGTTTTCTTAACGCTGTCTGCGGTATTTGTTTTCATATTTTTAATATTTTATGAAATTATTAAGTTATTTGTATATTTTTTTATTATTATCAAAGTCACAAAGGTATATCAAAGTCATCATCTCAATGTAATGTTTCGTAATATTTTCGTTTAAATATTTCAATTAATTTATGAATATTATATTATTTTATTAAAAACCTCCGTAATGTAAAGTGAGGTTATAAATATATATTTTGTGATTGAAACGTCAAGATCAAACAACAAACTTAGGTATATTGAAGTGAATTTTCTATAGTGAAAAAATGTACAACTCCGTACATAAAATGAAGTTATAAATATATATTTTGTGTTTGAAAGATATATACATCGATACTCTTATGGCATAATTAAAAATAGACCAAGATTATTCTTTGAAAAGTCTTTCTCCAAACTTCTCAATATCCAACTCAAATAAAATAATCAATTATTAGGGGATTCTGAATCTTCAATTTTTTTTGTGACTAGGGAGAGGGAGAGAGAGTGATTATTATTGTGTATCCCATCAGGGCCGGATAATCGAAACTATAACAGGTAACCAATACATCTTACATATATAGTTCATCACCCATTATGTATTTTGCCTTTTTTATGTGAGGCAAGACTGATATGTGGGTATACACGCATGTGCCGTGCTTCCTTTTATAAGGTAATCCATCCTTTTAATGTTTGTTAAACCAGCTAATAACAGGCAAGCCAACGTTCGTGCAGGACAACGTCTGTCGGGTCCGCTAGTCAAATTATAAAACTTCATTTACCTATACAATTAACTAGATAGACGGTGTTTATCTGTGAACGGTTTTTCACGGAATGACGCGACCCACGCCATTCGAACGAATCTTTATTTTTCCGGACACCGCCGACAATTGCCGACGGTCTCCGAGGATATCACAAAATGTGAATTGGTATGGCGAAACCAAATACCACAACAATCAATTATGTATATAAACACGAGAACACGTTTGACATTTGAGAAGTGTTGTTTCTTTCAAAGTAGACGACTTAGGATCGTGTTTCTCAACACATGTTACGACAGCATTTGTTGCTGAAAAAATTCCGTTATCATGTAACACCAACATTTTACACCACTCTATTTCTTCCGCTGTCGAAAATATATTTCACAACAAATGCGTATACCTACCGATGTTTTTTTTTTTAACTCGTGTTCGGTGAAGCATCGTTGAAAATAAAAATATTGATACAGTACAACGCTGGTTGTGATGAATGCTCCCTACTGGTGGACGAGCCTCTCCATCATTCCTCCCACTCCTTCAATTTCGTTTTAAAAATAATTCAAATATTTGCTTTGGCTCCGACTACTGCCTCCCAACCAGCGAGGCCTATCTATTTCAGATACGTCACTCCTGTCGATACAAGTGTTTGAACACGGCCTCCGTGAAGTGCGGCCCGAAGTTTAATGGAAAATTTGACAAGCAAAAGATATCCGATCGATTCCGTTAATGTAATAATTACGACGCCGTTGAAAATTTCCCTACTAGAAACTAATATCCACGTTGTTTACAAATTCTCTTTCACGTTAATTGAACGTAGGTAATTTGCTTGAAAATTCTCTGATGCACGTAAAATTATAGTGAATTTTGCTAATTTCTCTTTCAAATTGAAAACTTCCACGATTATTGCATGCAAAACTCCAAATTTCTTACATACACTGCTTGCGCTAAACCAGTTTTTGACTTGACTTATCTACAAAGTGTGCTTCTTTTATTTTCTTTCAAGTACATCATGGTGGAGGCAAGTCAAATCAAACGATAAAATCAAAACCCTCATTGATAACCAATATCATGGATATAATTATCATTCCGAGTTATACAATATCTCAAGATATTGTAGAACTACATAAGATAATGATATCCATGATATGAAGATTTGATTCCATCCCATGACTGGACTTGCCCCCTAGATCATATTTCGGAACTCAAATCCTTAAGTGGAACATGCGTCGTCGAAAACCTCAATCGTTTTTGAAAACATTATTTTGTTTGTAAGTAAGGTATATTTGATTCGATCGATTTTTTTCTGAATCAATTTAGCATCTAAATTGCTCCATGCGAAAATCCCCTTCAACATACCGACGAGACAAACTAGAAAAAAATATACATTCAGACTTCCCATCTGTGGCACAAATTATGCACAGCACTCTTTCATATACAGAGCATGCAGAAATTATGATTCTTTCTTCCATGACATTGATCTCTTCAACTCATCGCATAAAAGATTTAAACTATCCATTTTGGCCACGTTCCCTCATCGCTCTGAGTGATCTTACGCACGCTTCCCATGTCGCCCCATTTCCTTTCAAATTCTTTTTCCTACAGCAAAAAATATTATGTTACGGTTTCTTTTTTAATTCATGTCTTTTTAACCAGTAATATCCATCAAACATTTTTGGCTTATTTGTTGTATTACTGTCTGCTTGTCCTATGTACCAAATTGGCTGTATGTTTGTTTTCAATATATAATATAAAAATAAAATATAATATAAAAATAAATACATAGAATAATAAAAGTATAGAATACCCTTTAGCCTGCAGTAAACGAGACTGTTTTATGTTGACCAATTTGGTCAACATTTTGCTACAAGCATTCAGTAATCATTTTGCCGTCTGCGTGATACGTTCTCCAAATAGGGAATTTTTTAACTGCTTGCAAAATTATTTACGCAGTCATAACGAGTAGTACTATACGAACAATGTCTACCAGCAGAGTCATACATATATTGACACGAGCCGGCCAATAAAACGGCTTCACTTTTTCAGCGAGGTATTGTATGGGAATGAGTATTCATTATATAGTTTCATTATTCTATGGTCCTGTAGTATGTTTTGACAGGCGAAGTTCGATCCTACTCAACGCAAAAACTTAGCGGCAATAATATTTTAAGATTGGACGTTTTTAATATTAATTTATTTCAAAGTCGGTCATAAAATACCCGCGAAATAATAATTATAAACTTTGAAATTTCAAAAATAATATTAATGAAATTACGGTGTTGCCATTTGAAATGAACTTCGCATTTCCAGCGGTTGTAGTCTCGTCGCTCTCATTGTTGTAAATTAACGCAATTTGGGGGGTTTTAATTTATTGCTATCAAAGCAAAACACCAATTTTCTGGAATCATCCATCATAGCTTACTGAACCAATTAAATCATTTCACTTCTTTCATTGGCTCCGAGGATAAATGAAATCTGAGAAAAAGTTTCACCTCGTTTTTCAATATTTCGTTATTATATTTACGTTTTAATTGAACGCGACACAGTTGCTTTCAAAGTAATTTACAGTTTATTAGGGCTTAGTGTAAAACAAAATAACATTATAAGATTTTCAATTTATTTTGTTGAGTAATAATAAATTACATACATATATGAGGAATGATTAGATACATTCGCATCATTCCTCGTTCTTACATGTAGTTTGTATTCATTGATACTAAATTCTGAATTGTACATATTTATATTGTATTCATCTTCTTCGTGTCAGCAGCAATCAAACAGTTCTCGACCAATACTTGGCAACGACGGCTGCTGCGCATTGTACCTATTCATTTATTTATTTATCTATTGATTCATTCATTTTTTATTTATTAATTGTACCCCTTTATCATAATTTTAATTTATTATTATTCATACATTAAGACGCGTGAGGTGTAAATCATTATATGAGTTTCTAGTGGTCGATGCTTCCCCCCACTTCCCTCCCTACCTCTCTCCTCTCCCATCCTGTTTTCATAATTGTGTATGTAATCTTCTTCTTCTTCTTCTTCCTGGCCTCTTCCCAACTTATCGTCGATGAAGACTGTTGGGGTCAGCTCTCCTCGTCCTCAAGCTGTTCACTCTTCGGTTCTGGGCCGCCTCCGATGTCAATTCTTGTTTCATCAATTGTGAACTCCTTTGCGCCATCCATGTATTTTTTGGTCTTACCCTATTCGTTGATCGGGAATTCCCTATTATTTCCCTATTTGTTGTGTATGTAAGATATTTTAGAATACTATAATTGGCAACATAAAAATTATCTTTGTATATTTGTATGAATTTTTATTGTATTGCTGTTGTTTTCTATAAAATAAATAAAATAAAATAATTAATAAATTAATTTATATATTTTTTCATTTACTTATTTATTTATTTACTTACTTATTTATTTATTTATTTATTTATATTTTACTTATTTATTAATTTATATATTTATTATAATAAAAATATTGTGGTTACACAGCGTGATTTATAATGTATGAAAGTAAAAAAAAACGGATAACAACAAAAAAAATACTATATCATCAACATCAGTATCAAACCGAAACATATTAGAAATTATTATTGTTATTATTATTAGTTTTTTATATTTATAAATAACTATGTAACATAAGTTAGTATTAAAATTTACCAAAATTTACAGTGATAAACAATAGGTAGATTTAAAATAATATACCAAAACTTAGGCTGTCTTAATTGGAATTTTTGTAGGTATCACATATCATTGTATAATATTTTGTAAAACGTGCCAGTTTTAATATTTAATTAAGATGCTGGCTACTTCGAACGAATGGAAAGGTTTTATGAAAAAGTTAAAGGTTTTTGTTATTTATTCTTTTTGGATTGAATCTTTGGTTGTAATAAAAATAAATAGAATACACACTTTTTGGAAATGACACGTCATAAAAATAATATAAAATAAACAAACTACGGATTTAGGCGAGATTAGTCGAGAGTGAAATTATATCACGATTCGTATTTGTGTTTGTTGCGGTGTATTTTCGAAGTCCATTAGAGTTCATGAAGTACGAATACATTTTAATAATATTCTCGACAGATTTTTGCGGTGAGCGGTTGAACCAACCACCGGAGTTGAGCGCTCCACGTGGCGTTCACTTCTACTAATTTTATAATGTATTTTCATTGTTTTGTTTTAGAGTAAATTAATACCTCACGTTCGTTCCCTCCCCACACCCCACCACCGCCGCCCTCTAACAATCTAAGCTCCGCTGGTGTATTAAATTTGTTGTATGTGTATTTGTCAAGTTTTGCGGTTTCTGCTTTTAGTAATTTAAGAGTTTCGAGTTTGAAGCTGATGGGGGTCGTAATTAAAAATACCATTAAATTTTGCAGAAAGGTTTTGCCATTCGTAGTCAGCGAGAAGAGTCAGTTCGAAACTATCGAGAAAAATAGAGAGGATTGATCGTTAAAAGGTGACGACAAACTTTAAAATTAGAAATAAAATTTGAATATGATGCCGGCATCAATTAAGAAATGCAAAAACAAGAACAATGTAAAAAGACTTTTTTTTCATTTCATTTATATAATAATAAATAGATAAGTTTTGTAACATAGGAAGGAATGTATGTTTGGGAGACCATATCTGTTTGTTTTTTTTACTGTACCTAATGTTGTTTGTTATTATTAGAGTATACATAGATGTTGTCGGCAACCTCGGCACACTATTTCTTAGTGAGGTGTTCATTGAACCATTGCAATTGCACACTTGCCAGTAACACGCACACAATTTTTTTTTGCATGTTATTGTATTGTTATACCTCCGCCATAAGTTGTAGATGGGCATATCTATCACCACAGAATATGTGGCCAAAATATACTGCTTTGCGTCTCTTGACAGTGTTCAGCAACTCTTTCTATTTCTCCGTCATATTAAGAAATGTTTCATTGGAGACTATCGACCCATGAGATGCGCATCAACCTTTTCTATAGCCACATCTCGAATGCTTATATTTTATTTTTTGTTGAGATTTTAGAGTCTAAACCTTCCACTCCATGCAACACAATAGTTTATTCTTGAACAAAATTAATAAAGAAATATGTTCGAATTATTATTAAATTTACTATTATTATTTTTTTTACGGCGCTGGCCTATTTACTAATATTAATAACAATTAAACACTACAAATAATAACACTCAATTATTATTATTACCATTATACACTTCCTCGAAAGAATTAGCAGATCAATGCGTAAATTGTAAATTATTTAAAAGAGCAAAATAAAATGCAACAAACGCATCATCAAGCTTTCAATTGGGAATAGTTCACCCATCCAGATACTTAACATATCAAAGGATTAGGCTCAAATGAGGAGGTCTCTATACTACCTAACAACCCTACTGATTCTCGAATATTAACGTTTAAAAAATCTTTAACGATTCTACATGTATTCATTCTTACCGTTTTTTGCATTTTTATTGTTCAGTTTTTCGGTAAATCTATAATTTCTAAATTACGGATTAACGATTTTGGAATAATGCCAGTGGCTGAAATAATGAACGGCAATATTATTATTTTACGAGAATGCCAAAGTCTTTCAATCTCGTTACCTAAAGCGGTATATTTTCTAATTTTTTCATCAAAAGTTTTTATAATATTACTAGAATTTGGAATAGCCACGTCGCAAATATATGTTATTTTTTTTAATTTTATCATGTATTATTAAATCGGGTCTGTTGTATTGAATTGACCGGTCAGTTGATATTGTTTTATCGTAATAAAGCGAAATATTATTATTTTCTTAAAATGAAATCGGATCATATTCATAATATGGTTTTATGTTTATCGCGTCAATTAATTTATATTTAATACCTAAATTTTGATGTATTATTTTTGCTACTTGGTTATGTCTAAATGTATATTCTGATTGCGCGAGAAAAGAACAGCCCGATATTATATGCTCGATTGTTATTAATTATTATTATTATTAATTATTACTATAAAAGGTGTGCGTATAATTTAGTGAATCATTATTCAATTACAAAGAAGTCTCAAGTACTTTCTACTCGGAATCCCAAATTATTCACATCTTCACTTAGAAATTGCCTTTTCAGGATTTCCCCACCGCATTGTATCGAGCTAATTGTCTTACGGCTCGGAAAGGGCCTATTCAAAGTAAGCACGTACAGGTTGTCGCCTATTTAATGTCAGGTCTTTTCGATAAGTTGGGCCGATTATTCGAGGGGATGATCATTAACTTCTTGAAGGTTAAAGCTTAATGAGGCGTTCCGATCCGAACATTAGCAACTTGAACTATAATAATAGTAAGTGAAAAATAAAATTCAATGAGCCGAGCACGTCTCGTTTCCTCTCGGTTATTTTTGGCTGATAAAATATACTCCTACCGAAAGAAAGAGAGATAAAATAATTTCGGCTCGCTTGTGCCGTTCCAGTACCCGGTATATTGCAGTTGCGGATTACTTCCACCGGACGAGTTTTGATTTGTCGTTTGTAGGGAAATCGTACTAGCCGATTTAACTCAAATAATGTAGGTAACTACTATAATGTATGTTCAATTTTGCGATTTCATGAACCGAACATTTGATGTATTGTAAGTCACTTAGTTCTATTTATGAAACGAATTCATTCATTGTATAAATTATGTTGTTATTTTTTAATAGTAGGTACCTAATAATGAATATTTTTATAGCAGTCAAATTTATGCATACTCCTCCTAGCGTCCAATCAGCGAGAATCGATCTTTCTGGAATTTGGCTAGGGGGGTATTTAACTGAACCCACAAGCGACACACTTCAGTGCCAATCTTTCTTGTGAATTTCGTATGTTTATTATTTTTATTTTTTTTTTAATTTTGTAACAAACAGTGAAGGCAACAGTTTTTATACATGAGGTGACTTGATTCTAGCACAGATGTCAGCCCTGTCCCCCTAGACAACGTGTCATTTCGCTCAAGAAAAGAAACAAGAAAAGATAACTCAATGTATTCAAGTGATATTTATCACGTGATTGGCAACTGTCACTTCCATACATTGAGTTATCTTTTCTTTTCTTTAGTTAGATGATGCGTTGTCTAGGGGGGCTGAACTACACCAGAAATATTATTTCATTTTTGGTTTGTTTACCTACCTACTTGTACCGATGTATAGGTAAAGTCTGATTTTTTTTTAAGTTCCAATTCTATACATAAACAAAAAAAATGCATAGAATTTACGCATGTAAATGTATTAGTAGACTCGTGGTTGCTGATTGGTTTACACCATTTGGTGTCCTTAACAACAAACATCAACAAACCCGACAGTACGTATCTATCTCTCGAGGTGAGCGCACGTTTGATCTTTTATGGTGACCATGTGTTCTAAATTAAGAATTTCATTTTTTATTTCTAACTTATGTATTTTATTTTTTGTTTAATATCGATATATAATTATTATTATAAACATGTGTTATCACCGTCTTAGTATAGAATAAGTGTCCATTATTTATTTGTATTAGTTACATAGATATATTATTTATGTATGTGTGTTTGCCTCAATGAACTATTATGTAAATATTTTGTAAAATATAATTTATTATTTTGTAAAATAATATGTAACTGTTTATTATTATAAGGATTAA
Source organism: Molanna angustata (assembly GCA_963576475.1). Taxonomy (NCBI): domain Eukaryota; kingdom Metazoa; phylum Arthropoda; class Insecta; order Trichoptera; family Molannidae; genus Molanna; species Molanna angustata. Next base: position 7,760,948 of record OY754977.1, on the reverse strand, counting down.
TTACTTCATAATGTATTATTTTATTTTCCTAATAAAAAGTATATAATAAATATTTTGTTTAAATATTACTTTCCCAGGAGATGCCCATTAACATTTGCAGAAAATACCTAATAATATAGACCCATTAAAGCCGCATGGTACCGGGAGTAAGAATAGGTATGAAAAGATTTGAATGTTGTGAAGATATATGCATGTGAAAGTTACAACCGTTTTATATCATGAAATGATAAAAAAAAATCCCATAATATTTTTTTCTTTTACACCATGGTCACTCTATGAGTTTTGGCACTCTTAAAAAAATCAGACTTTATGTTAATTGAATATTTTTATAATAAATTAACAGTTTTTTTATATAGTTTAATTTCAAAAGGTGCAGCATTACAAAATGTTCGATAATATTATTACCACAAAAAACTTTAACTTTTAATTTTATTTAGCTAGGTCTTCGGTTGTGCGTCGTATCCGGTCTCCGCAATCCTCGAGGGTAATTATGAAGAAGGTCGTTGCTGTCATTGTCTTTCCACCTCTAAATGTTTTTGAAATGGTGGACCTTAATTGGAATTGCTAAATAAATGCTCGATACGGTCTCTAACCTCGCTACAAAAAATGATCTCTTCCCCTCCCTTCCCGGAACATAATGACGGAAATTTTTTGTATGCGAATTCGTATAGCCAAAAACTCATTCAAAATACATCTCATCGAAAATAAACTGTTTTGAAAGATTTTTTCACGAGAATTTTTTGTAATAATAATATTTATACATACATGCACGTATAATGTATATTATAGGCTGTTTAGCTATTCGGGGTAGGAAAAAAATATTGAACTCCACAATATCCTATCCTGACATAAGCAAGTGACAAAAAATGTATGGAACGAATGGCGATCTCGGCAACATAGTGCAAAAAAATTGTAGAAAATTCACACTCGTGAACTGTCAAGTTTTGTATTAAATGAAAACAAAATGTCTTAAAAAAACCAGTAATTTAGATTTAAGGGTTTATAGTTTGGTGCGCATTCTTCAACTACACAGTTGAATCTCATGTGTTACATGCAACTACTTATATTATTATACATTTAAGTTTGCTGTTTTAATTACAGCCAATTGGAAGTATTGAAAGCATGGTGGTGAAGAATCTATTACATTATATTTTTTTGCTAAAGCGATCTGTATCTGCTTTCACACACTATCATGTCTGAGTGTATATTCAGTTGGTTCAAGAGTAGGACATCCGCAAGTTATAAGTTCTAATCTCTTTGTTTTAATCACACCATCTACATGAGGAGGCATCAATTACTGAGGTATCTTTAATAATGTACCTGGGGTACATTTTGTTTGCTATAATTAATCCTTCAATTCCGATGATATATAAAAATAAAAAATACGTTTCTAGTCTAGATGATAACATGTAAAAATAACACTAGAAATGTAAAGGAACGACCAGATAATATATCATCTCATGCTGCACATTTATTCGACAGCTAATATATTTATATGGATATTTTTATAGTTATTTTTATATGGAGTTAACGAGAGAGAGTACCTATAGTTATAAAGATAGTAGTCACATCATATTCGATTGTACTAATGCAGAGGGATTCTGTTGTTGTATTCGTCTCTTTCACAGTAATTTGGTGTGAGATATAATTTATTATAATGTGATAGCACTGGAGTTGATGAGAAAACATATCTGCAGTATCTTCAGTTTATATACGTGTATATGATATTCTATTACCTCTTTCTCACTCAATGTATTCCAACTGTCGATTCGTTCGTGAGAATTCAATTCTCTGAATGAATCGACATTATTAAGCCAAGATGCGTGTACGTAGGAAAATTTCGTATGGCGTAGTGGACTTTTTGCATGCTAATAACACCAAATAGAGGCTTCGCAGCATATATGTTCCCATACATGGATTTACTCAGAATTCGGAGTAGAACATTTTATGTGAGTTTTGTGTGTGTGTGTCCCCTTATAACTTTTGATCCGCTCAATTTACAGAGCCCAAATTTCCAGAATATATAAACAGTTATAGGCATACAAAACTTTTATACTCGAAATTGTGAATTTTTGTTACAGTCAGGGGTTATCAACTTTTGAAATTTAGGTTTATTTTTCCATATATCTCAGAAACCATAAAAGCTAGAACGCTGAAATTTGGTATCAACATAGAGAAATACAAAATCTCAATAAGTTTTTTTGAAAAAATTCCAGGGTTTCTCAAACATTTTTTATAAAGAAAAATATTTTTTTATAATACCTATATTTATGAGTTTAACTGCCTATATTTCCAATTTTTTTTTAAAAATATCAAAAAAAGCCGAAACACCCCAACTAGATAATTTAATTTTCTATAAAAAAATATTAACATTGCGTTAGCACATCTCAATTTTTTTTTAATAATTTTTATAAAAATTGAATTTTGTGACATTGTTTCATAGAATTTGTATGGCAGTCGCCTATACACAATATGTAAGAAGACTTAATAGTTTGATAGGTACTTAATCTCCAAACATACATACAGAACCATCATGCTGTTTTCATATTCCGGGTAGGAAAAGAGGACTGACCTCCATACTGTCCTATCTTGACATACATACCAACATGTGTTAAAATTTTCAATAATTTGGATTTATGGGTTTATAGTTTGATTCTTATTCTTCAACTAAACATACTATCGCTATCGACAGTTGGATCTCATGTGTTACATGCAACTAGTCTATCTTGTTTGCCTTTTCTCGGTGATATTGTATAAAAAACGTAAAAAATGTGCCATTTTTATATAACGTGTCTATATGTATATAAAATGTCATTATTCAATTCAACATAAATTTCGGAACGTTTAAGCCAATCGTTGGTGAGTGTTTTATCTAAATGTTAATTTGATATGTATATGAAAAAAAACCTTTGTTTTTCCATATCTTAATTGTGTCTTTATTACTTTCTTGTTATTTGATTTATTATAACATTCAAGATATATATATATATATAACACAGGGATTATCCCTAGCATATTGGAGAGCAAAACCTCTAATTGACAACAAAGCGCAAGAGAGTGTCAATGGTCTGGATGTGTATGTGTACCCTTCCATTGTCTCTGTCTCAAATATATACATAATATTTTTTTTATATACCTTTAATATTGATGTCAAACCTCTGAATGTACAATATCATGTTTATTATAAATAAAAAATAAATAAATAAAATATTTAACCTTTATTTTTTTCATTCACACGTTGATGAATATTTTCAGTCAAAATATGATTTTGAGAATACGTTTTTGTTCTTTTCTCAGAATAACATTAAGATGAACAAATTGATTCATTATATTATATTTCCTTGCTATTTTTTTCGTACTGTTTTCGGTAATAAATTTGGATAGAGGTGTGTATATCACTTATTATTTCCCAGAATTACTCTGCATATAAAATTAACGTCTCATATGTGATTATGTTACCTATGTTTTTCCGGGAGAAATTCTCAATAAATTTGAAAATTTAATATCATATACGCTGTATAATTTATAGTAGGGTTATCTTTTAGGTTGTGTTTCTCAGTATCCATCTGAGAAATTATCGACTACACGTTTTGCAATAATTAGTAATTTTATACACGCATGACAGCGCTGTGTCATATACCTACTCTGATTTATAAATACATCTTGAGCAATACGGTTTTTTTTGTTATTTAATTCTAGCTTAATCAACAAACTCCTGAAATCCTTATTTGTTGTCAGGATGGAAATAATAGTAAATAATAATAATAATAAACACTTCCTTGCACCATACGCAAGTGGCGAGTTTATTGCCGTATGGCAATTTCTTCCAACTTACCAGTGTTTCCAGCCCAGAGAAGCAATATTTGCGTGAGAAATGAATTTAAATACATTTCTCCTCTACTGGGAATCGAACCCAGGACGCCCGCACAGAAACCGAACGGCTTACCAACTGTGCCACGGCGGTCGGCATAAACTGACATTTTAATGTTAATCATTTCTGCCTCCTCTGGGATGCCAACCAAAATTGACTTAAGTTTCATATATCTCTGTATTATGGCGAGGTGAATGTACCTACACTGCGTGATTTTATTTATAAAAGTCGCGGTGCTCGATTCTCTCGGCTTTATAAGAATCAGCGTGCTGATATTATTGAAATATTTTTTCCACATACAATCATCCCATCACACAATGTCACAAACGAGATATGCTACGTACCCCATATTTATCTTCGCTTAAAAATATCATTCACATTGTCAACGGTTAAAGCCATCTCTTTCTAGGGCGACCCCTGCAATTTCTGTATATCTTACACTTTATTTAATTAATAGCAATTCATTTATATTATATATTTATTCATTGATTTCAAAACTAACAGTTTTTTTTATTTTTACCAAAAATTTATATAAAGACATTATAAGCATATAAAAGAACTATTTAAAAAAAAGGAAAATAACGTAGAAGGAACGGTGGTAGGAGAGGGACTAGGGGTTAAAGGAAGGTATAAAAATAAATATAATATATACACTGATGACTTATAATTTTAACGTTTAACTTAATAATTATAGTGTTATACATTTTACTAACTACTTTATCAACTTATATTGTACCTACATCAGATATTATTACGAGTATACTTGTAAAAATGATTTTTAAGAAAAGGATAATGGTTTGAGAAAATTCTAAGAAACAATTCGTTCAGTAATTTAACCACAGTAGATCAAGTACGAAACTTATTTTTCGCGATTTTCGCGATCTACATACATATAAAGTATTGGAAAAAACGTTGATTTTTTTTACAAGTTCATTGAGTGTTTTTTTTTTAAGTTATCTTTTACTTTTTGGGCGAGACTCAAGTCTCCCGCGGTACCTTGTCAAAGGTCGGTGACGTGGAAAATACGATGAAAATAATTTCATCCCAATTTATAATGTGGCTAGACGGAAGAGGGGAGGCAATTTTTTTTTTTGCCTAAATTAATCAAATATATTTACATATTTAGCTTAAACAACTTGACGGGTGAGCAATGGTTGGCTTCGGCGAACGTTTAATTAATATATGGCCTTCGAGGCTTGGAAAAAAGATGGCGAAATACACAACCAGAACTAACGATTTTTTTATTTATTTATTTGATTAATTGTTTATTCATTGATTGATTCATTCATATATTTATTAAATCATTCATTTTTTTATTTATAACTTAACCAAAAGGAATTTAAAAAAAAAATATAATAGTCTGAAACCAACTGTACCTTATTTCTTGTAAAATTTGTATAAAACCTTTAATTTCACATCCTTCCTAAGGAAAACAGTCAATTGTTTAGAAACCAGTCGAATAGAATAAGCCATTCGTGATTTGAATAAAAATTCATTCATACCATAGGCCTGAGCCAAGTTGGAAACGCTTAACGATATCGCCAAACGCTTTTTTTTGTATGGGATTTGACGTTCGTTGTTTGTTATTGTATAAAAAAATTCTACAACAGCTTGTATATCTACGCTACAGTCTTGTCTGACCTAAAAAGCCACTAAATTTAGAATGGGTGGTGAACCTCATTGCTCAATAATAAATAATCATTATTATGAATAAAATTGCTACAAATTTAATTGTGAAAATATTAATAAAATTATTATTTTCCACGGTATATTTTTTTTAACATGTCCACGTAGGGGACGCCAGCTATTAGGATTTGGGTCCATTTTACTCTTCCGAAGAAGCGCACTACGTAGCGTTGGGAGGGGTTTGCAATCTAGAAAAGAGTTTATTAATTCGGAATCTAAAAAGACCCGGGTTGTACGAAGGCGGAAACACAGAATTCGGAAGATCGTTCCACAGTCGGGCTGCTGTATTAATAAAGGAGTTCGAGAAGCGACTTGTTCGTATATGTTGAAGGTCCATTGTGAATGGGTGCTGCGATTGAGTGAAGCGAGTGACTCTGTTGCGAGTGGGTGGAGGAGGGACCAAAGATGCAAGTTCTTCTGAGCAATTCCCGTGGTAGTATCTATAGAATAAACTTAAAATACCGACTCTGCGTCTGTGTTCTAGTGATTGCAATCCATCAGTCAGTGATGGATCATCAATCAGACGTATAGCACGCCTTTGGACAGCGTCACATACAGCGTCACGGTATATATCACAGTACACATCCTCCGGAATCCAAACTAGACAATTTTATCACAATTTTAATAACAAGTCCAATTCAAGCTACATGATTGTAAAATTGAAACAAAAAAAAAAGAATATACTCATAGTAAGTAATGAAAAAAGGTATCCCAATTAGAAAGCAATCAATAAACAAATAAATATGGGTCTATGGCAGAGCGGTTAGCGCGCTGGGCATGTAATCCAGTGGTCGCGAGTTCGATTTAGGGAACGTAAGAAGATTCATTTTTTATAAAAAAAAAATAACACGTCATAGCAATATAAAAAAACAAATCATAAGTCAACAAACAAATTAGTATGCAATAAATATAATACAAATAATAAGTAAACACATTATAGTAATGAAAAAATAAAGCAATCAATAAACTTAGGTCAACAAACAATTCAATATGCAATAATGTAATAGAAATAATTTGTAAACAATTCAAGCAATGAGATACCGATACATATAAATTAGTCTAAGTAACATATTGATGGGGTAATTCTTTTTTGACATACACAACGATGGTGTAATTATTTTTTAATATACGCGGTCGTTGTGAATGGCCCTGAAAAGGGCCTTTTTTTCGGACTCTGTGAGTGGCTGTCCGGTAGTGAAAGGATTCGCCGACTTACGTCGTTTCCAGGGGGCGCCGGATTGCTTATTATTTATTCCTCTTCTTCTCATATTTGTTGTAAAAAAAATTGTACTTCACTTCGTGATTTGCAATCTCTCGTGGAGGCTCCTTTCATGCCCCCCAGCTGCGACTGCGGGGAGGCGCAGAATGATTCTCACTTATTACAATGCCCCCTGATGCAAGGTGCATGTGATGTGAATGTGACCTACTGATAGCAAATGACAAGGCGATATACGTCGCTGCTTACTGGAGTGGCAAGGCCTAATTTCCGACCCGGTAAGAGGAGAAGAAAAATATACGAATAATGATGGCGTAATTCTTTTTTAACATACACAAGTGTGGAGCAGATCACCTCACGCTAAACACGTTGATGTGGCACTCAACGACACCTACCGCGTGATCACTGGCTGCCCACCCACCTCACTGGACAAGCTGTACCCCCTTGCAGGAATAGCACCCCCTAGCATCAGGCGCGAGGTGCAATGTAGCGTAGAACTGAACAAAGCTCAACACCAACCCTCGCACTACCTTTACAACTGTGAGACTGCCCGACCCAGGCTGAAATCCCGCAAGGGCTTCCTTAGATACACTGAGCCGCTCAAAACATCTCCAGAGGAAGCCAGGCTCACTTTGTGGCGAGAAAAATCTCCAAAAGAGTTCATCGAACCTCAGGAGCATCTCCCCCCGGGTCACAGTCTGGACTGGCGCACCTGGAAATCACTAAATAGATTAAGAACGGGAGTCGGCAGATCGAAAGATAACCTAAGGACTGCGACGACTGCCTTTCGTGTGAATGCGGCCTGCCGCAGACCACTGACCACCTACGAGATTGCCCTGCCTGCCCTGCTACCTGCTCACTCGAGGACCTACTGCGCTGTAGTGGCGCAGCATCTGACGTTGCCAACTATTGGTCGAGAACTGTTTGAATTCTGCTGACACGAAGAAGAAGAAGAACATACACAATGATGGCGTACTTAGTTTTTTAATATGCACATAACGATGGCGATTTTTTTTAACATAGGTACACATAACTATTGCGTAGGTAATTATTTTTTGACATATACATAAAGATGGCGTAGTTCTATTTCAACGCAGAAAGCGTTTGACGTTCCGTCACGACTAAATCTCAATTCGGAAATTTCATTTTGTTTGAGTTGAGTAAACAAATAGCCGACATCGTTTTCTTCTTTCTTTTGTAGGGGAAGATTTTTCATCGCCTAAAATGAGCCACCCAAGGCATCCACAAGCCACCTTGTGCCGTCAGGTCGGCTTAGAACGTCTCAGTTAACCGGATTTATATTACGGTTGAAATATGTCGTGTCACATCACGCCGCCTGCTTGGGAAGACGCCACATCAAAATATATTATCAAACTTTAATTTGACAAGAAATCTTTTGAAATCGCGGCAGCATATTTCTTTTATCAACCGCATCTATGTACGTTCGTTTGAGGCAAACGCGTTTTACTGTTTTTTTTTGTGGTTTAAAAGACACAGACATTTTTGTAATATCCCATAATATAAGAAATTATTTGGCTTTTTACGCTTTGAAGAATTGGACAACGGAGATGAAGGTCCTAAGGTCACTGGTAAAACTCTCCGAGATCGTGTTCGCAATGTTCAAATAAGGAAAACATGTGGAATACAGGACATCGTTCGATGGAGTAGATCCAGAAGAAGGCATTGGAGGGACCGCATAGTCAGGATGGACAGTGATCGGCTTGCAAATATAGCAGCAAATGAAATTCCTTCTGGCCGCCGCCTGCCCGGTAGACCACCCAAGAGATGGAAGGATAGCTGGACTTCGTCATCCCAGGAGGCATAGTTTCTGAAGAACAGACCAACTAGGTCTACTTAACGAAGAAGAAGAAGAAGAATTGGAAGACTTTACATGGATTTTATGACGATAAGGTTCTGTAAATCTATTCAATGTGCCTGTTCTTCGAAATAATTATGCCGGAAATGTTTTTGTTCATAGAGCATGTAAACAGTTTGATGCAAAGTTCGAGGGTCTTGACATATTTGGCTCACCGGGCATTTTTAAGGGTACGTTGAGGCTATCTCAATGATTTATTTTCTGTACCTAATTTTCACATTTAATTCATATCCATTGTCCTGTCCCAAATATCCTAGCTTATATGCATCTATTTACTTTCTTAATTAATATTGATTTTTTTATACATATTTAGTTTTTCTCTTTTGTCATTTTGTACACATATACGGAAGTTTTCCTTGTTTTTGTGTACAAATATATATAGCTATATATTATATATTTTTTGTAAGAACGTATCTTAGTAATTGGTGTTACAATTTTGGTTTTGTAGTTGTTTATTCATTTAGAGATTTTATGTTTATTTAAAAAAAATCTGTATGTAACCTTGAATAAATAAAATAAAATAAATAAATGTAAATTTTGGACATCTTTGCGAAATAGCAGATCAATTGGACATCATTGACTGGTACTAAGGCGACGGGATGGGCTTCAAGGTACTTTTTGGATGCTTAAAAGTTACAGCATTTTGCAAGTTATTAAAGACAATGCTAAACAATAATCAAGAGAGAAAGAGAGAGAGAGAGAGAGATATTGTTTTTTTATTTAATATGTTTATAAATGGAGACGATGCGACGTTACATCATCAATTATGCTATTACATAGTCTGATATTCCTCGAAAAAGAAGAATTCAAGAGAAAATTATTTGATTTTAATTTTACAGCAGAAAATTCTTTCAATAATAGGAAAAAATGCGTGGGTTGTGGCCAACTCTAAACTCCTCACTAACAAGTCATTCTATAAAGTATTCAAATATTTGTATGGAAAATTTTCAGCATCTTAATAATAATAAACACTTTCTTGCACCCTGCGCAAGTGGCGAGTTTATTGCTGTATGGAAATTTCTTCCAACTAACCAGTGTTTCCAGCCCAGAGAAGCAATATTTGAGTGAAAAATGAATTTAAATCACGAATCCAGGACGCCCGCACAGAAAACGAAAGGCTTACCAACTGTGCATGGCGCTCAGTTAAAATTAAATCAGTTTGTTAAATTATTATTTTTTTATAAAAAATTGATAAATTTTTCAATGCCATTTTATGAAAGTGATGAGCCTTTTTACCAATTTGAATATAAAAATTTCAATTTTAAGTTTCCTGAGCTTGGGGTCACTTAAAAAAAATAAGAAGCACTGATCAGATATCTATGAAAATCTAACGGGGTCTAAGCGAGTATTAGATGTACAAATTTGCGAAATTCTAAAAGAATCGAATGATTACTTTAGTGTATAATTGATAAAGTAAAATAAACACATTTCACGTAGTACATAGCACATAGTAATCAGCACACACACACTCACACACACACACACACACACACACACACACACACACACACACACACACACACACACACACACACACACACACACACACACACACACACACACACACACACACACACACACACACACACACACACACACACACACACACACACACACACACACACACACACACACACACACACACACACACACACACACACACACACACACACACACACACACACACACACACACACACACACACACACACACACACACACACACACACACACACACACACACACACACACACACACACACACACACACACACACACGCACACACATAGATACATTGTGATGAAACTTTCAGATTACAATCTCAGCATGATACTAGTTGATAATCTGCAATAAAAAATAGCTTTAAAATGACGAAATCATAACCCTCCAATATATTGGTTAGTGAGGAGTAAAAGAGCTTCAAATATGAATGTAAATTCAGTAGCGAAATTGCGTTCTTAATAACGTTAAAGGTATGGTAAATCCTAATCCCTAATTACTTTTTATTTTGGTATTCTATATTTCCTTTGGAGGAATTGTGTACTGTCGTTCCTGTTATGTTATTGAACCCATGTCTGTGCTGCTGAATCCCCCAGATGTATTAGCATTTCAAATGGCCCTCCGGATAGTCTATTAGTCAGTCATTAGCCTACCGGGGGCTGAAGAGATGGCTTCGCCTTTTATTTCACGGTCGGAGCGATTCTTAAATGAGTCCCGGGACGTATTTCAATTCCGGTGATTTGATTTGGGTTCGTTACATATCGGCATGCGCGTATCAGACAGTCAAATGATCAGACTCCATTGATTCCGAATTGATATTTAACTTACATTTCTTGAATACAATTAAAGTTTCATCAAAGAGTAAGTTTAGTTTTATTTAATATTATACAAGAAATCATGTTATATTTAATGGAAAATTAAAAATAAAGTTTATACTAAAGAAAAAACGTACATTTCACACAAAAACACTTTTAATATACATTCAAAATTCCTAAAATATTGGTTAGGTATTTATAAAAAAACGTGAATAAATGTAATACTAGAATACTAGACAAATGCAAAACAATTACATTTATTTGGAAATAAAGAATTTCAATTGCCTCCCAGAAAAAATAAAACACAAATGATTTTCAAAGGTTCAAGTAAAGTCTAAAAAAACATTTGTTTTTTGATTGTGCATAGCTTTTTTTTCACCGTTGTATAACTATGTATTTATTGTATTATCTAATATCAGATGGGTCGATGGTAGAGCGGTTAGCGCGCTGGGCTAATAAGCCAGTGGTCGTGAATTCAAATCGTGCCTCGACCGATTTCGTTCACCTATAGCACAAGCATTTATATGCTTATTTTAGGGAACGTAGGGAGATGTATATGTACATACTTGTTTAACAAGGACATATTCATTTTTATTATTTAAAATAAAAATATGTAATGATTCCCTCATCAAGCACAAGGTTTTAATTTTATTGACGAGGTAATGCAACAATTTTTCTATAGTTAATAACATAAATTATTGTATAAATTTATTTCTATTGTTTTTAAACAAAAAAAGATGTTAAATTAATTTTAAAAAAAATACTTTCGCTGTGTAAATTGTGGTTTATTTAAAATAATCTTATTTAAAAAAAAATAACTTCTTAATAGATAAGAAGTTGGGATATTATAGAAGAACCAGGATATCAAGGAACCTACACGGCTTTCGACCTGTTATCGGCTGGTTCACGTGATCATTTTATGCGCTTGCGCAACGATCACCAATTATGCCTTCTTATAGAGTTCCCTTATTAATTCAATTTTGAATATTCTATATTTATTTAATAATGAGAAATAGATCGTTTGAAAATAGAAGTTTTTCACTATTGCCATCTATGAAGTAAGGAAGAAACCTTTTTGTAACGCCATCTGCTGAGAAGTTGTTTTTTTGTAAACAATCAAAGCAACAGATTTTGTACATGAAGTGGCAGTGTTCTCGCACAGACGTCAACTCTGAACAGCGCCAAAATATTTATTTATAATTGGCTTCTTCACCTACTTGTACCTGTTTCATTGTGATTGTAAAAAGATTCGATATTATTTAATAATTACTAATGGATGAGGGTTGTCATAATAATTATTAAGACTATTTTAAAAAATAAAATAAAATAAAATAGACTCGCCCTCTAGAAAAAAACAGACTTTAGAGTCTACGAAAAGAAGAACGAATTATAACGTTCGCATTATCATCACAGCTGGGATTATACGAATCAACCTTTATCCAATTCCGAGTATTGTAACGGCCTTGTAAATAAAGTACCTAATGCTACCTCAGAACTACCCACAAAAGATTCTGTTTTTTTTGTTTAGCGTCTTTCTTTCTGAATCATCGCGCAGTGGATTAACTTTGCATTATTTTGTATAACTTAAAAGTGGAATATTTTTTCCCCATCATGCAAATTTCCATCATGCCCCGGCCAAGCGGAAAATTTATGTTTCGGAATGTCATTTCTAATTTTTTTTTTACGAGATGGGAGATCGTCGGCTAGTTATTAATATTCAGGGCCCAATTTGACAAAAACGAATAATTAAAGTATATATTTTGCGTAAACATCAGACGCTCTCTTCTTCTCTTTAAGAAAGTTATGCATGTTTTTACCATTTTTCAGAAAGTCCCCGTGTAAACTTATAATAATGAAAAGTTTTTGTTTTTATGAACCGAAAAAAAACTCTATAAGAGTATTATTTTGCTGAGAATATCTTTGTTAAAAGTAAAACCATTTTTACTGCATAAACACGCAAAATTCACATAATAATTGTGAAACTTTTTAAATTATTCGAATACAATCAATGCTTATATATGGATAGTATATTATTACGATATTTTGGGTAGGTATATTTATAGCAATGTTTAAGTCAAATTATATAAAAAAACACCTTATTTGATTTAATGATATTGAATTGTATTTCTTATTAAAGAATACCCTACATTCTGTAAAAAATACAATTCGATTGCTGAATGACAAATTCATACAATTTACCTAGACTTTCAAGCGAAGAAAAGCAAGTTAATTATGACCATCTATACAATGACCCGAAAACATCTATACAATGATTTTTTTTTATTTCAATTTAAAAAAAATCATTGTATAGATGTTTTCAATTAATTGATTGTGTAGAGTTTTTAATGTGCATGTGATTTATTCATATTTAATGTTTATAAAGAAGATTATTTTTAGTAACTATATTTCTGTGTATTTTTATGTAAGAAACTATGTTTTTTATTATTTGTGAGGAATACCTGTATATTTCTTTCTCATATTTTCTTATAAAGCTTCATTATAAATAAATATTTACAAATATTTAATATAATTTATTTGATAAAAAAACATACTGAATATTTTTGAATCAGAAATAAGGAAAAACAAGTGGGTTGTGACCATAACTATGTACAAAGTCACTCCACAAATTATTCTAATTTTGTATGGAAACTTTTCAGCATTTTCATAAATTGAGTTTTTAAATTATTTTTGTATTAAATATTTTATTATGAATACTTTATAGTTCTTCAATGCCATTGTATAAAATAAATGTGCTTTTTTAGCAATTTTAAAATGAAAATATCAAATTTTAAGATTCCTGAGATTGGGCTCTGAAATACTTGACAGTTAAAAAAATGAGAACCCCTAATCAAATACCCATCAAAATTTTGCAAATTTGAAAATAATCGATTGAGTTATTTAGTCTATTATCGATAAAGTAGAATAAACACACAGTACACACAAATATAAATTGTGATGAAATTTTCAGAATACGATCTCAGCATGACATAAGTTTATAATCTTTATTAAAAAAAATAACCTTAAAAATTTCGAGTTCCTTTGTAACTCCCCACTCAATCCCAATATATTTTTTTGGAAGCTACAGCTTATTTACAGTTTAATGATACAGTATTATTTTTACAGTGTTAGAGCCAAAAAAAAGCATTCCATCAACATAATATAAAAACAAATAACATTTTACAAGCCAAAAATATTCATACACACACTCATACACACCATCACACACACACATACATACATATATACATACATACACATACATCCATACATACACACATATATACAACAACTAAGGAAGGGAAGAGAAAGGAGAGAAGAGAGACTAGGAGGACAGGATAGAGGAATACCAGTTGCGCATCACCTTCAGAACATCATGTCTAAATCTATATTTTTTTTGTTGTAGTGTAGTTTGTGTGTGATTTTTTACGGCGCTGGCCGATTTACTAATGATATTTATAACAATTAAGCACTACAAATAATAACACTTAATAACACTTCCTCAAAAGAATTAGCAGATCAATGCGTAAATTGTAAATTATTTAAAAGAGCAAAATAAAATGCAACAAACGCATCATCAAGCTTTCAATTGGGAATAGTTCACCCATCCAGATACTTAACATATCAAAGGATTAGGCTCTGAGGAGGTCTCTATACTACCTAACAACCCTACTGATTCCCGAATATTAACGTTTAAAAAATCTTTAACGATTCTACATGTATTCATTATTACCGTTTTTTACATTTTTATTATTAAGTTTTTCGATAAATCTATAATTTCTAAATTACGAATTTACGATTTTGGAATAATGCCAGTGGCTGAAATAATGAACGGTAATATTATTATTTTACGAGAATGCCAAAGTCTTTTAATCTCATTACCTAAAGCGGTGTATTTTCTAATTTTTTCATCAAAAGTTTTTATAATATTACTAGAATTTGGAATAGCCACGTCGCAAATATATGTTATTTTTTTAAATTTTATCATGTAGGTATTATTAAATCGGGTCTGTTATGTTGAATTGACCGGTCAATTAATATTGTTTTATCGTAATAAAGCGAAATATTATTATTTTCTAAAAATGAAATCGTATCATATTCATAATATGGTTTTATGTTTATCGCGTCAATTATTTATATTTAATAGCTAAATTATGATGTATTATTTTTGCTACTTGGTTATGTCTAAATGTATATTCTGATGTCCTCATTTTTTATTCTATCATATATCGTTCTATTACATACTCTTCTTAGTGATCTCATTTCTACAGCATTTATTCTACTTTCATGTGTTCTTTGCCAGGTCCATGTTTCACTAGCATACGTCAAAGTAGGCACCACAATTGCATTGTGTACTACAATTTTGGCTTCCTTTGAGATGCTTGGGTCGGACATTACTGGTCTAAGTGCTCCGTTTATTCTATTCCCTGCCATAACTCTTCTTTCAATATCTTTATCGGGTCTTCCATTCCGTTCAAACATACTCCCCAAATATAAATATTCCTCAACTTGTTCTAGCCATTCGTTCTCTACTTTTATCATACATGCAGTTATACTTTCAGTCTTTTCAAATACCAATATCTTAGATTTACTAACATTCATTCTCAGTCCATTTTGCAGGCATCCTTCATACACTTTATTCACTAAATACTGTAACTCATCCGCACATTCAGCAATCACCACTTTGTCGTCTGCATACATCAAATCACGTACGTTTACAGTACTTAGTTTCAGACCTTTATTTTCATGCAAGTTAAAGAAGGATATTATATGTAAAATGAAAGTGAATGCTTTAAGGTGGTTTGGACATATAGAAAGAATGAACGATGAACGACTGACCAAAAAAATATACATGGGTGCAAGAGATGGAGTGAATAGCAGAGGTCGCCCCAGAAAGGGATGGCATGACCATGTGAATGATATTTTGAAAGAAGGAAACATAAAAAGTTTGAACAATCGACGAGCATGTATGAGACGATGCATGGATGTAAAGGAAGCCAGAAATGTGTGCAAAAATAGAGAAGTATGGCGCTCAATTCTCTCTGCTTACCCCGTAAGGGACATGGCGTGATGGTATGTATGTATGTATGTATGTATGTATGTATGTATATTCTGATTGCGCGAGAAAAGAACAGCCCGATATTATATGCTCAATTGTTTCCGGAAAAGCCATACATTTCCTACAACTATCATCAACTACATTTATGTCTTTTATTATATATTTTTGATAATTTTTAGTTTTTATTACTCTATCCTGAATCGCTATTATAAAACCTTCTAAATCCGCGTCAAAATCACCAATACTCAACCATTTGTTTGACCAAATTTTGTCAACATAAGGTTGGTTGAGAAATTTTGGATGTATTGAATGAATCATTTTATTTAGCCACGAATTTAGAAGGTCGTTATTTATATTTATAATATTATTATTGGCATTCTCGTAATTTAAATTTAATGTTGTTAAATTTTTAATGTATATTTTTATTTTTATCATTGTTTATATTAGAGTGGCGTTATAAATGTATAAAAACCTAGTTAAGTTTTTTTAAACAGAATATATTTTTTTCACTGTGTGTCCTTGACAATGTGGTCGTGTGCTGTGAATATGTACACAGAGCTGTACAAATTCTTATTTCTTTATTTTTGTCGATCAATTTGTTGTATTTGGCTGTCGTTTATTTGATTACTTTCTTATTCATCTGAATAGTTTCGTCTTTTACGCAGTAAATATATTTTTTATCATACCGTTTTTTATACTTTCCACCCGACAAAACACGCTTTTAAGGGATGTATCCAATTTGGATAGATGTATTCGATCATGAATATGAATACAGTTCTCTGAATATTCCAATCGGGATATATATGTAGCTATAATGGTATAAATACCATCGGGGTATATTTCCATCACGTTCGCATCTCGGTAATATTGTGCGAAAAAAAATGTAGTAGGAGTATAATTTGCCAACAATTACCTCGATGTTTTTTGATGGAACACCCAAAAGTACCTTTCACAAAAACGTTAATTTCAATTGATTGACTTTATGCAAATACCGGTTAAGAATATTGCTTTACACTTTTATAATATCATTGTTTTCAGGCGTTTCGTAAAATACGGTCATAATATTATCATCTTACATACCTAGTCACCATCCATTTGGAAAGTTACCTTTTTAGATGAGCCTATATATGGGAATATACGCATGTATCGTTTTTTCTTTTAAATGCACACCGGTGAACCTGTAACTACGGCAGCGAAAATCAACAAAATGTCAAATGTATGGACTATTTTTGCATGAAAAAAGGAAAAAAATAACATTATAATTATAACCATATTTTTCAACTCATAGTTATTACTGTTAGGTACTGGTAAATATAAATTTATTATATTCATGTAAGTACGTACTTCTGAAATTTTTATACACATTTTTTTCGTCACACAAAAAAAATTTCGACTTTTGATTCGGTGAAGAAATTTGTATCAAAAATATGGAAAAAAGGAAAAATAAAACACTAAAAAGTGAATTTTTTGTAACCGTGACAACGAAAATCAACAAAATTTATGGAACATTTTCCAACTGTCGATTTGTTCAGGAGAACTTTGTTCTCTTAACATATCGACAATGTATCAAGCCAGAATACGCGAGAATTGTATGGAGAGGTCTACTTTTTTCACGGCTTTTCCAACTTTGAAGTCAAAAAACACCAACTTAGAGGCTTCGCAGCATATATGTTCCCTACACGGATTTACTCAGAATTCGGAGTAGAACATTTCGTGTGTCTGTGTGTCTGTGTGTGTGTGTGTCTGTGTGTGTGTGTGTGTGTGTCTGTGTGTGTGTGTGTGTGTGTGTGTGTGTGTGTGTGTCTGTGTGTGTGTGTGTGTGTCCGTCCCCCCCTTATAACTTTTGATCCGCTCAATTTACAGAGCCTAAAATTTCAGAATATATAAACAATTACAGGCCTACAAAACTTTTATACTCGGAATTTTGAATTTTTGTTTCAGTCAGGGGTTATCAACTTTTGAATTTTTATTTTATTTTTCCATATATCTCAAAAACCATAAAAGCTAGAACGCTGAAAATTGGTAC
Source organism: Molanna angustata (assembly GCA_963576475.1). Lineage (NCBI taxonomy): Eukaryota > Metazoa > Arthropoda > Insecta > Trichoptera > Molannidae > Molanna > Molanna angustata. The sequence continues at coordinate 7,742,903 of OY754977.1, read as the reverse complement.
AAACATAGACAAATACAAAATCTCAAATTAGCTTTTTCAAAAAAATTCCAGGGTTTCTCAAACATTTTTAATTAAGAAAAGTATTTTTTTATGATAAATTTATGAGTTTAACTGCCTATTTTTCCAAAAATTTTACAATTATCGAAAAAAGCCAAAACACCCCAACTAGATAATTTAATTTTCTATAAAAAATATTAGCATTGTAGTAGAAGATCTCAATTTTTTTTAACAATTTTCTTAAAAATTGAATTTAGTGACGACATTGCTTCATACATTTTGTATGGCAGTCGCCTATACACAATATGTAAGAAGACTTAATAGTTTGATACTTCATCTCCAAACATACATACATACCATCATGCTATTTTCATATTCTGGGTAGGAAAAAAGGACCTTCCTCCATACTATCCTATCTTGACATACATACCTACATATGTTGTATAGAAAACAAAATATCTGACAATATTCAATAATTTGTATTTATGGGTTTATAGTTTGGTACATATTTTTCAACTATACATACTATCGCTATCGACAGTTGGATCTCATGTGTTACATGCAACTAGTTGTAGAAAAATTAACATCATAATCATACGAAATTATAACTATATTTTTCACTCCAAGTTATACATGAAAATATACATTTATTTCGTCACGAAAAAGATTTTTTCAAGATTCTTCGTTGAAAAAATTTGTACGAAAAATATGGAAAAAAATGAAAAATATAACATTAAATTTGTTTTGATATTTGTAAAGTTAACTTACTGGTCGTAAAGGAAACGATATTATGCATTCATTTCTTAGTTGAATCACTGTTCAATTGAACCGGGTTCAATGTCTTATTTCACGTTCAACTGAAACCTTATTTTTTTAAATATATTTGAATCCTAGTCCAATTGATCTCGATTTTCAGCTCTATTTCATACGACAGCACCGAATTTAGTTGCGATAAGTTGGTTGTCATGACCACATAACAGTATGCGCGGCACGGAACACGTGCGCGCAACATGTTAGTTATTGCAGTGTTTGGCATTCGATATTTTTGTTTGAATTCAATGTCAATTGAAAATTCTAATGGAATAAATCGCTTTTTATATGCTTTTCTCATATTTTATGGTCATAGGTACTTCAAAATTGTGAAATGACAAGTTGAACCTGTGTTAAACTACCCCCGTCGCCAGTTCAATTTGATATTTGATTTGAATCACCATGCTGTGATTTTTTTTTTTAAATGAATATGTCCTTGTTAAACAAGTACTTATACATCTTTCTACGTTCCTTAAAATAAGGAAATAAATGCTTGTGCTATGGGTGAACGAAATCGGTCGAGGCAGGATTCGAACTCGCGATCACTGGATTACTAGCCCAGCGCGCTAACCGCTCTGCCATCGACCCATCTGGTATTTATGTTGCGCCTTGTATCAGGCAATCTTTATAGCGGTTTACGAGATTGAACGAATAGGGGAATGTCTGGGTGGATTGATAGGGGATTTGATCAATGATAGTGCTCTCACGTTGTGGTTCATTTATAAACTAATTATTTGTATTTCACTCTGTATATATCTATTTACTGTAATTATAATAGATGGGTCGATGGCAGAGCGGTTAGTGCATTGGGTTAGTAATCCAGTGGTCGCGAGTTCGAATCCTGCCTCGACCGATTTCGTTCCTTTAGTACAAGCATTTATGCTTATCTTAGGGAACGTAGGAAGATGTATATTTATTTATTTATTTTAATCTTCTTGTACGTATAATTAGTACACTGGCGGGCTTATCGCCTAATGGCAATTTCTTCCAACCAATCAGAGTAAGTGTAAAATATACAAAACAGTGTGTACTATGGCAATAAGTTAATCACATTACAAAATAAATAAAGATAGCAGAAGAAAAGTAATAAAAAAACAAAAAAAACAAGGAAGATTTACTTGTTTCACAAAGACATATAATTATTTGAAATATAATAATAATAATAAATTGTGTTTAAGTTAAACGCGTTTGTTAATTTAATATTATATCTGTGTATTAAAAGTACCAGATATCACACATGATGTTTACAAATAAGAAAAGTGAATTTGGGTTAACCGTAGTTCAATATTTCAGCCACGTTTATGTTTTCTAGTTTGTGATTGATGCTGGAAAGAACAAAATACTCGTAAATTATTATGGGGGGGGGGAATGTAATATTCATTAATACAGCTATAATATCTCTTTTTTTAGAATTTTCTTTCTATGTCCTTTTTAAGTTTTATTTTTTGCGCACCATCATTGTTTCTGTTATTCGTAGTTTCTTTTTGTTTCAGAGTTTGCGTCATGTTTAGAGAGTTTGGAGTTTTGTCCATGTATATTTTATAATCTCCACCAACGAGACAGTGTATGAAAATTTATCGCGTGAATTTAAAACGATTAAAAAGCCTCCCCTCTTAGCGTGATGAGAATTATAATAAATAAAAGCTCAAAAATAAAATTTAAAAAAAATAAATAAAACTCAAAGTCCCGGTAAAGTTTTTTGGTTGAAAAAGAACGCTCCGAGGAAAACATAAATCTCTCGTAGCGTACATACTGAAAACGATATTTTTTAATATGCATTGTTTGCGAGCAAAAAGCGATACCAACTTGTGTATTAAGTTTTTATGAATTGCATTATAATTTTCCGTATTACGGAATTTTTCTCTTGTAAACTGTATGAATGTTGTGCTGGGATCAGGATTGTCTTATGTATATTTTTTTATATTTAATGTATGATATCATACATTCCATGCTTTGTTTGATTTATATTATGTGAATTTGAATTTATTTTTTATTTTATTTATTTATTTTGTTCATGCTTTCTCTTACATGGGTTACAATTTTGTTTTGTTTTACAAAAAATACATAATATAGTGATGAGTGTAGTCAAACTTGGCAAGGGCTGTGTCATGCCGGCAATTTCAAATGTTGAATAATTTTTATAAAATGTAGCATAAAATCGTGAATGTAATATATTATAGATACAATATAAGCATAACATAAAATATGATATAAACATAACATATATGTAATATAAAAATATAATATAAATGCATAGATATAAATATTTAACTCCCAAAATCAAACAGAAAAATTTCCATTATTTCACTTGCTTTAATCTCAGTATGCCCTCCATCACACGCCAGGTTACAGAACTTACAAACCTATATTTAAAGAAATTGCCATACGGCAATAAACTCGCACTTGCGCAGGGTGCAAGGAAGTGTTCATTATTATTTTATTTATTTATATACATACACACCATCATGCCATGTTCCTAGTGGGGTAGCCAGATGGAACATTTATCAAATTACAAATGTGGAATCAAACAGCATTTATAAAAACTACATATTTTTGAATTTATTCAAACTGTGGCGTGCGCTATCGTCTGGATCCTGACTCTGCACAACTATATAAAGTCGGATCAGACGTGCGGCGCTCATTCGATTCAACCACCACCAGCTACCGCGGTCGCGCTGTCCTTGCGTCCTTCTAGTTTTAAATCCGCGTAATAATCGATATTGTATTCCATTAAAATAATAAGTATTAAATAAAGTAAATTATTGCACTGTATTAGAGACACCATCTATTCAATAAATCAATGTAGGTAAGTAATCGCTCATTATCTTTTGATTTCTGACTTAATAATTACCTGTGTTTTATTCTTACCTGTGTTTTATAGGACTAATTTTAAATTATTTTTTGCAAACTGAAAGCGCCCTTGAGGTGACCACGGTTGTCACTAAACAGCGCTTTATAAATTGTCCTTATTATTATTATTATTATATTTTATATCTATATGTACGTAGTACTGTGCTGGGTAAATACCTACACAGCTATAACAATACCTTCGCTTGGGGATAGGCGAACAGGTTAAAATACCTAAGGCCTACATAGACCGGCACAGCCTATCCTGGGTGACCGCCGACAGGTTCATCTAACCTGATAGGCAACTCAACCCAAACCACGGTAACCAAGAACAGGTAACTTGGTAACCCGAGCGGAAAAAGGTAAAAAAACATTTACCTATAAATTGAACTATCGTAGAATGTGACGGTGACGATTCACGAGATGATTATCGGGACTATAACAACTCATTGATGTTGTTTTTTTTACAATTTTTTAAAATCTCAATAGAGGCGAAGTTGGAATATAATAGAAGAACCTGGAACTCAATAAACCAACTTTTCAATAGACGGCGTTACAAAAAGGTTTATTCGTTACTTCATAGATGGCAATAGTAAAAATGTCCTATTTTAAAACGATCTGTTACTCATTATAAAAATATATAGAACTTTCAAAACTGCATCGATAAGGGAACTCAATAAGAAGGCATAATTCAATAGGTGAACGTTGCGCAAATATATAGTGATCACGTAAATCAGCCGATGACAGGTCGTAAGCCCTGTAGGTGCCTTGAGTTACAGGTTCTTATATAATATTGCAAATTCGTCTCTATTGAGATACTGAAAGTTTATGAAAAAAAAATCATTTGACTCCCGACAGGGAAAAAAATCCAATGTTTGCTTATATGCATCCTTTATAATGTATTCGAAGTCATTGATGGTTTAAAGAAAGTAAATTATTGCTTGCAAAATTTTGCCGACTGCCGTGGCATAGTTGGTAAGCCGTTTGGTTTCTGTGCGAGCGTCCTGGGTTCGATCCCCTGCAAAGGAGAAATTTATTTTAATTAATTTCTCACGCTAATATTGCTTCTCTGGGCTAGAAACACTGGTTATTTGGAAGAAATTGTCATATGGCAATAAACTCCCCACTTGTGCAGGGTGCAAGGAAGTGATTATTATTATTTATTTATTAAAATCCTTTTTACAAGTATAATAATAACAATAAGTTCAATATAACTTTATACAGTAGTTAATAAAAATTAAAAGTTATACTATAAGTAAGAAAAAGTTAAGTTTGTCATTAGTGTATACGTTTATATATTTTAATTTGTGGATTAGGCTACTCTACTAGGCTATGCCTGTACCAGAGTAGCGTTATATAAATTTTATTTTTTTAAATTGGTATAAACAAGTCATTTAGCTAACTCCAAAAATAATGTACTGTTAACATTATTTAAATAAACATTTTTCCTTACTAATTTGTTTTTTTTTATTTTGTTTCAGGTAAGGAAATTCCTACTCTTACATTATCAAGGAGGAAAATTGATGTGAGTACAAAAATATTAATAATAATACTCCTCTGTAGATTTTATAGAAAACGATCATAGGAATTCTCAATTTGGTAAAAATTCTCAGAAGCTTAAGATGTATTGTAGGTGTAAGGATATTGTCACCTTAAAGGGTCCTTAGCTGCGAAGGTATGAAAGTAATTTCTCTTATGTTTCGGTTATTAAATTCCACCCTAACAGTCTGTTATTTGTCCTTCATGATTCATATTCAGGGACATCAGTTGCGTGTTTTAAATTTCAACCCTTGTATTTTTTTGATTTTCTCTGTTTGCTCATATTTCATTTTTCCCAACTGCCATCACCACCCGCTCCTCATGTGGGGTCTGTTATCGGTTCTTTAACAGAACGCTTAGTAAGTGACTAAAATAATGTTTAGCACGAAGAGTTGCTCACGTAGCTTTTTAGATTAGCAATTTCGTAAACGTAGTGCAAAATGAACAATCAACGAGAGTGAATAGAAGATTCGTGGATTTTCTTCAGATCATTGTACACATGAGCATTAAAGGTATCTAGAAATAATAAACTTAAATGTCAATCTTCAAAAAGTAAATAATATATCTGATTGTTCATCATCCCTTCCTTATCAACGCTTTCCTATATCCATTACCCTTCCCTTTCCCCCACATACACTCACCATCTTACAATGACTACCCAACATCAATAATATAATTATAATAATTTAAATATGTGAAACTTTATAATTGGCTATTTATTTTGTATTCTCATTTGCAATATTATAAATGTATAGCTTTTAAGTTTCCAAACAAATAAAAATAAAATAAAATAAAATACAATCCTGAATCATTAATGCAACCTCATGACATATTTCGCAGATATTTTTGTCTTCTTTAATTGAAAAAAATATATATTTATATATCTCTACGCCTTAAATTTTATTAAAAATACACGATAAACGTTGAAAATCGGGATATGCCATTATTTTTCTACAAGAATAAATTAATACCGAACATTATGAAAAAGTGAAGGTATATTTTTATTTTTTAATACCTAAACTATCTAAATTATTTTTTTCAAAACGATTTGATCAGAAATAATGATGGTATATCAAATTGAAAAGTACGTATGTTGGCAGCTGTCGTCGCTTTAAGGATAATATTATAGTTTGTACAAATTCTTCGAATCAATTCGTTCTTCCAATTAAAATAATAATAGACAACTATATCTTGTACTGAGGAATGAAGACTATTTTTTTCTGGTCGTTTTAAGTGTGCATTGTATTTGTTTATATTATGTACAAAAAGTTAAATAAATAAATAAATAAAATAAATAAATCAATAAATATTATTTACAAGTCGCTTTGAGAATTCTATGTTTCCATGGTTACAAACGCACTGATGATAGTGATATTGGTTCTCAGTTGTCAAGTGGAATGAAGACGATAATATAATGTATGACGAAGGGCTCGATCGATTCAGAAACCAATCAGTCTGATGGGTTTCTATTTAGTTTAACTACTCTACCTTATTATAGTAGGTATATACATGTTTGCCATCTCTCCCAACAAATATTATCTTAACTGGGTACTAACCCGTGTCAGTTTCTAGAGCTTTCAAAATATCAGTGGGAGGTATAATAATATATAGTGTCAGAAGTATAATCAATAGAGTTGGCATATATTTACATTTTAAGCATCTATGCATTACTGCGAAATAGTGAAAAATAATATTTAAAATATGACAACATTTACTGCACAAATATAATTTTTATATTAGTTTGTTAACATCTCTTAACATATGTATTTTACAAATAAACATTTACATTAAAAGTGAGCCTGTTAAATATGAATTTTATTAAAATTAGTCTTACTCAGTTTATAAGATTGATGGATTTGGCGGTATTTTTGTGTTTGAGGTGTGTATGAATGTTTTTGGCTTGTAGAATGTTATTTTTTTATATTATTTTGATGGAATGCTTTTTTTTTGTTCTAACACTGTATCATTAAACTGTAAATGAGCTGCGGTTTCCCAAAGAAAATAAATAAAAATAATAATGGTGTGTTATTAAGCAAAGTATTTACACCATTATTATTGTTATACTAAATTAAGTTGTCGGCCTTCTGGCTCAGTTGGTTATGCATCTAACTGATGGTTCAAAGGTCCCGGATTCGATTCCCGGTGGAGACACAATTTCCAATTGTGTTTTCAGTCTGGATCTGTGAGACGATAAATCTCTTAAGTCTCCAGTATGTGGCAATTTGTTATTGGGTGTGTGTTTAGTTAATATTATTATAATTTATTTCATAATAAGTATCATGGAAAGTACATAAAAAAAAAATTAATACACTTTATGATCACATTTATCACATTCTAAATTTTAACCGATTTTTCATAAATATACATTTAATTACTCGATGAATCTTCCTTAATTTTTATTAGCTCACAGTTAAATCATGTTTAAAAAGATATAATATTATGATTTATAATGCTTTTTCATAGAAAACATTAAACGATTGTTTTTTTATCAAACCGAATAAAATTGAAATTTTACTAACTAAACGCATAGCTTTGTTTACTTTGTATGAAATTTTAAATGGTATCAATATATGAAATGAATCAAGCAGAAAATAGTTTCAATATGCATCGTCATCGGGAATAAACATTCTAGAAGTTTTAGAACTCTTACTGGTCAGGAAATTAGTAAGGAGTCGATTACAAAACTCCAGGAGAGACAGACAAGTGTGGTTAAAAAAAGGGTGTAATAATAATGGATGCTTTCTTGCACCCTGTGAGTTTATTGCCATATGATAACTTACCCGAATGAGTTTATTGCCATATTTCTTCCACCTACGAGTATGTCTATCTAGGAAGTATATTCCAACGGAATGGAGAGAATTATTGCAGGACATAGAGAGAATGGAGCCCTGAAACCAGTTGCGAATGATCGCAACGTGTCAAAGGATGCCTAAGTTGCCATTCATATTGCAATCTTTATGCCAACCCTGTCGTATGCAAGTGAGACCTGGACATGGCAGAAGTCGCACGAAAGCAGAATAAATGCAGTTGAAATGAGATCGATGAATAACAGAACGATGTATGACAGAGTACGAAATTAAATCACAAGGAAAGAATGTAAGATGATAAAAGGTGTAATTAACAGAATGGAACTTGGGAAGGACGAATGAATAACGGCTTATGAAGAAAATATACAAAGCTGACAGGAACGGAATAAGAGGTCGAGGGTGCCCAAGAAAAGGATGGCACGACACGAAACGTAAGAGGCGTGAACAACAGACGAACATGTGTATAAGACGATGTACGAATATTGACGAGGCAATGAATGTGTGTCAAGATAGAAAAATGTAGCGTTCGTTCCTCTCTGCCTGCCCCGTGTAGGACATTGATGTTATGTATGTATTTATTACAACAAACCAGTATTTCCAGCCCATCTGTTTTGTTGAGTAAAAATGAGAGGTAGGGTATACGAAGAAGTTTTGTCGGATGGGGAGGAAAAGTAAGATAGTCAGTCTAGTCAGTAGCGTCTAGCCCCTGAGTTTCTTTTCTGCATTCTTAGGTTAGGTTTAAGTTTGTGTATAACAATAATAGCGACTCGCGTGAGCGAGTTGCTTTATAAATTGAATTATAAATTATTATAAATTAAATATATAATATTCTTTTAATTTTTCGCATTTAATATAAAATTTCACAGCTCATTTGACTTAATACTACGAGATCTCAACCAATCAGAGAGCCAACCGGAAACAGAATGCAAACGGGTAGATTCAGATTGTAGACTCTAGTGTCTAGTCGGTCTTTTCGGCACACTCAGAGTCAAGCGTTCAGGCGTTCGTTGGTTTATCTTTATCATAACAACCTTTGTTTTGCGTCAGTCGATCATTTCGTGATAATATTTACTTTCGACGATAACGCCTTAGTTTCACATTTGCCCGTTCAAGATGCGGTTATATTTTTTAAACGTCTCGCATGTAAGTGAATACGTATTATGTTTTTACAATCCAATCCATCAACGCGTAACGTGTTCTCTCTGTTATTCCTTCTCATTTCTCAACAGGAATTTATTCAAATTCGCGAAACAAACGTTCGTTTCATTTACATTAATTTCATACAAGAGTGAACCGGGCGAAAGCTAAAATAAACCTCGCGAAAATCCACCCCTACGCAACCGCATGGGGCTTTATCAGATGCCGACGCCTTTGCACCCGTATCGCCTCGCAAAAAGGGGTTTATTCAGATGTTTTTTTCGGGGTTTCCCTCTTAGTTTCGTCGATGTCTTTTTGTGATACGGTCGAGATTTGACGGCGGGTTTTCTCTCCACTCCGGATGAATGCTCGCATTAAAGACATTATTCACGTAAATCTGTATTGATTTAACGCAAATCAATAAACAATCCTTATATAGCTCATGTTATCAATATTATTAGTATTAGTGTTGTTACTGGAATTCTCCGAGAGGCGGTGTTAACCGTATTAAATAATTTCAATGCGTTATATAGATTCGAAGAAAGATTGATTGGCTTTAACAAGTCTTGAAATACATGGAAATGTTTTATTCGAGAGACTACAAATCGTTTAGCTTTTTTTAATGCACATCTGGGGCCTAGTTAACGTGTCAATTTATCGATGGATAAGATAAGTCAATATATGAAAGTGACATTTGTCAGTCACGTGACAAATAATGTCACTTCCATAAATTGATTTTTCTTTTCTTTTTAATGCTGAGTTTAGACGTTGACTAGGCCCCCTGATTGGAAACAAAATCATTTTAAAGTGCAACCATACTTGTAAATTTTGGTTTTGGTCAACTTTATACTCATCAGTAGCAAATGACTCCATAAAGTATTCAAATTTTGTTATGAATTTTTCAGAATTATCGTGAAATGAGTTTTTAAATTATTTTAAATTTAAATATTTTTTTATGAAAACTAAATAATTCTTCAATACCATTGTATGAAAGTAATGTGCCTTGCAATTTTAAAATACAAATATCAAATTTCATGTTTCCTGAGTTTGGGGTCACTTCAAAATATTTGATAGTTAAAAAAATTGAGAAGCACTGAGTACTATAGTCTATTATCGATAAAGCAGAGTAAACACGCCGTACATAATATATAACACATAGTATCCACACAGATACATTGTGATGAAACTTTCAGAATAGGATCTCAGCATGTTGATTATCTGCAATAAAATAAAAATTTTATAACTCCCCACTATATTCCTTTGGGGTAGTGAGGAGTGAATGAACCTAAAAAATACTATAATATTAGGTACTTGTTTTGGTAAGCATTAAAACATACATACATACATACCATCACACCATATCCCTTACGGGGTAAGCAGAGAGAACCGAGCGCCATAATCCTCTATTTTTGCACACATTCCTGGCTTTCTTTACATCCATGTAAATAAAAAAAAATTATATTAAAAAAAATAGCTAATAAAATAAAAAAAATAGCTAATTATATTGTTGGAAAATTAAAATATTCATTAGTTGTACATATGTAGTGCTTATTTTATTCTAAAATCACTTTGAATTCGTTTGATAAATTTATTTAAAATTTTCAATAAAGTTGTATGAAACAGACATGAAAATAACTTTACATAACAAAAAATGTTTAAAAAAAAAGAGTTTTTTTATTTGCCTTGTTTGGTTCTGGTTATATATTTTTTTTTATAAACGGCATAAGATGCCTTTTACATACATAGATAAAAACAAATATTGATGATAAAAATAAAAAGAATAAGAAAAAAAAATACAATTAGGTGTACACTTAGCAAAACAAAAAAACTTAAACAGTAAGACAGTAAATTAAAAAAAAACAATAGTTGTAAGCAAACATAAAAAAAGATATACATTTGGACTGAAAATAAACCAAAACAGTAAATTTAAAAATTAAAAACAGTAAATTTAAAAATTAAATAAAAAACAATAGACGTAAGCAAACATAAAAAAGATGTGCATAATTTGGACTCAAAATCAACCAAAAACATGAAATAAAAAGTATTATAAATAGAAAAACAATAGATGTGTCATGTAAATTATAAATAAACAAATAAGATATTCAAAAAAACAAACATTTTACAAATCCGTACTGAAAATATCACAAGTTTTTTCTCTCATATTCGTATTTTCCAGGATACGAAATGTATTTATAGAAGTAGTGGACGTCTACTCTGCAAATCCTTTTAAATAATCAATCAATGAATTAACTGGTTCATCAAGGATCGGTTGATAAATGAGCGTCGGGCCTTTCCCAGCAGTTAAGAGGAAGCTAGAAAGAGGAGGAGGTTGGGAGGGTTTGATAGTGTCTACGTTGCCAACTAGGATGCTGTCTGTCATCCGACCACAGCCCTCGAATGAAAACGAACCCAATTAGTTTGGTACTCGTCCTCAGTCCACCCAGTCAGGTGGCGGATCCTTTGATTAATTTATATCATCTGACACTCGAGCACCTCTCCTGAAACATTATACTGCCCTGATATTTTCAATTTTGAAATCCTATCCCGTCTTCAAACAATGAGCCCTTCCTTCGTTCCCCATTCAGGGTGTAAGTTTATGAATTCAAATTGTATATTATATATTATGTAAGTAGGTATATATTATTAATTCAAAATCCTTAATTTGGAAATTCGATGGGTGGGTTCTAAATGTATTCCTTGTAATAACAAACATCAAAGCTACACTTTGACTATCTTCATCGTTAAATAATCAACATCTACTTAGAGTTTTTACATTCATGATTTTCACAGACAAATTTAAAATTGTTTTATTACTTTTTTGAAATGCGTAAAAATGTTTCACATAATACCACTTAAGTTACAAGAACTCACAACAATTTACACATAAAAAACAAATTACAAAAAACATGACACGAAGAATTTTTATAAAAAAAAAAACAAATATATGGCTATTGTTGTCATCTGTTTGAGAGTCTTGGTGCATTTGCATTTGATTAAATTTTTTTATTAATTTATTTGTTTATTTATTTATTTATTTATTTATTTATTTATTTATTTATTTATTTATTTATTTATTTATTTATTTATTTATTTATTTATTTATTTATTTATTTATTTATTTATTTATTTATTTATTTATTTATTTTATTTATTTTTTTAATTTATTTATTTATTTATCTTTTTATTTATTTAAGATAACACAGATACTAAAAAAAGGAGTAAAAGAAAGGACAATATAAGACAATATAAGACAATATAAGTGCACCCTATAAGAAGAAGAAGAAAAAAAAATAATAAACATTATTACGATGTATGGCCGGGTAAGAAATGAGGACATAAGGAAAGAATGTAAGATGAAGAAAGATGTCATTACTAGAATGAAAGTGAACAGATTGAGATGGTTTGGTCACATGGGGAGAATGAATGAGGAGCACCCCGCAAGAGACATGGCGTGATGGTATGTATGTATGTTTGTAACACTATTACAGATACTATTTTCAAACAATAAAATAAACAAAGCAAAAATCAAAAAATATAATTTGCGCTAAGCATCCATTTGAAACCATCTATAGGGTGTACATTAAATATATTAACAGCACTATATTGGTTCCCAAGGCGGTGCAATCTATGCATTGGTGAGTTAATAATGAAATTACCTACTTCGAAGATTCTCTATATGAAAATGAGCGCTTTGACGTGAAGCAAACCTTGTCGGTACTCTGAATTTTATCATTTCAATTAGGTCAGGGGTGTCCAATATACCCTGGATCATTTTAAATAAACAAATTTAATCACAAATCGTTCTTCTGTTTGATAGTTTCGATAAATTTAGAACACTGATTTCGATAAATTGTTAAATATTCTGCAGACAACTAATATTTATGTTTAATACACGATTGTTATGTAGATTGTCAAAACTACCCTCATGGTCTTATTATTTGTATAACGATGAGCAAACGCGGTGATATTTTAAATCTGAAATATTATTTGTGACATGTAACAAATTTATTTCGTGGGTTTAGCCAGACACTCGACTAGAGCCTTCAATTCGAATATTCGATATTCGTATCATTCGTCCGTTTTTTATGTATTAATTATTCGAAAATTTCGTGTGATAACATTCGTTCATGAGAAAACATATATTTTAATATTTGACTTCATTATGGAATATTGGATTCACGATTTCACGAATCGTGATGTTTTTTTGTTTATGGCGTAGGCGCATTGAAAATTTTTGCCCTCTTTACATCCCAAACTATAATATTTAAAAAAACTTACTTAGTTAATTATACTTGATTGACACTTCCAAAGATGGTGGTTAAGCCATCAAAATAAATCAAGTTCTTTCTTTTATTCATTACATTTTTTTTTCATTATTTATTTATAATAGAATACAACAACAAAAAAATATACAAAAAAACAGTGATAATTTTTATAGCGCCAATTATAATATTCTAATATGTATGTATTACAAGATAATTTAAACAATTTTGAAAACTTGATGGGAAAGGAGAAAGGTTGGGAGGGAATTGGGGGGGGGGGGGATCGAGGACTGAAAACTCATGGTACCTACAATTAAAAAAAAACATGTTTTATTTTATCATATTTTTTCTAATTTGTTTTTATTACTTATTGGGTTTTCAAATTAATGTACGCATACTTGTTTTCTAGAATTATTATTTCTTTTTTTATTATTGTTATTTTTTTTTCTCAAAGTACTTGTGCAGAAGTTCAATAATATTTTTGTATTTTTTTTATATTAATCGAAATTTATAAACTAATATAAAATATGTATATTAACTGCGACATTCATATCTTTGTACTTGCCAAGTTGTCGACTGCTGTCATAATATTTGGTAGGACCGCTCGCTGTCGGTCTGCTGTTATAATATTTGGTAGGACCGCTCGCTGTCGGTCTGCTGTTATAATATTTGGTAGGACCGCTCGCTGTCGGTCTGCTGTTATAATATTTGGTAGGACCGCTCGCTGTCGACTGCTGTTATAATATTTGGTAGGACCGCTCGCTGTCGGTCTGCTGTTATAATATTTGGTAGGACCGCTCGCTGTCGACTTCTGTTATAATATTTGGTAGGACCGCTCGCTGTCGGTCTGCTGTTATAATATTTGGTAGGACCGCTCGCTGTCGACTTCTGTTATAATATTTGGTAGGACCGCTCGCTGTCGACTTCTGTTATAATATTTGGTAGGACCGCTCGCTGTCGACTGCTATTATAATATTTGGTAGGACCGCACGCTGTCGGTCTGCTGTTAAGTTATTTTCTTTATCTTTTTTATATTTTTTGTACTAATATGTATTCCACTTTGTAATATTTTCATTAAATATCGTTATCTGATATTATTAACAAAATAATTTTGTCTATATTTTAATAGGTATACCCACAGATAGGCTTTGCCTTGTGGGATTTTTTGTATGCACGGTTTCTTTGTTTTGATATTATGTAAATGTGAATTGTATATTAAATGTGAACCAAATCTTAAAAAAATATGGATAATTCACTATTTTCAAAAATTTATATAGCTTATTTTCAATTTGTTTTTTTTTTTGAGATTCGATATTCGATTATATGTACATCAAATTTCGTATAATTGGAAGCTCCACTCTTGACGCTGCGAAATATCACTATGCATACCTATTTCATACTATTAGATTTTCCCTCTTAATAAATTCTTCGTATAATGTTGTGTAGTGTGCATACCTCGAACCGCTTTGTATAACACCATAGAGTGACATGGATGAATCTAGTTACCTACTGCTGTATTATACAACCCTGTAGATTACTAGACCACGCCAGTTACTACTTCCAATCTGGGTACACGGCAGTGTTTGTTGTGTGTTCTCCCCGTCTGTCGGCAGGTGTCCCTCCATTTGATGTATGGACCATCTACAGGATATTTGATTGTGGATACACCTCCGCCGCTTCACGTTCTCCTGGTATAACCGAAATGCTGGATAGCACACTAATTTGATTAACTTAGTTTACTCGAGGAATTTTGATAGTAATACCACAACCACTTCTAATTATTAAAAATTTCTGAGAGTGATTTGTTTTGCATAGTAAATGTTATTTTATTAATTTTGGTTGCAGCATATCCCCATTAAAAATAATCGTTAGTCAAAGAGAATTAAGATAATCTTCCAAATAATTTTTGTTCTTAGGTGGATACTCTGTACTTGATTTATAAAAAATTCTTGTATAATTGTTGGTTGAATCACGGTTCAATTGAACCCGGTTCAAAGTCTTATCCAACGTACAACTGAAACCTCGTTTAAAAAATATTTGAAACGCAGTTCTGATTAATTCGATTTTGTGCTCTATTTCATATGACATTTAGTTTTGTTTAGTTGATTGTCATGACCACAATATATTATAAGCAGGACAAAGCACCTGCATGTGATAGTTCTTTCAAAATCTAGCTATTTCACTCTATGACTTTCGATATTCCTGTTCAAATTCAACGTAGCAGAGACGAAACCAACAAATAAGAGATCTTTCCAATAGGTGGATCAATGGCAGAGCGGTTAGCGCGCTGGGCTAGTAATCCACTGGTCGCGAGTTCGAATCATGCCTTGACCGATTTCGTTCATCTATAGCACAAGCATTAACGTTTATTTAAGGGAACGTAGGAAGATGTATCTTGTTTGACAGTGATATATTCATTTTTTATAAAAAAAGGTCCAGCCGTTCTTGAGTCATAAATGGTGTAACTAACCCGACATTGTTTTATTTATATAGATTTATTTTGTGTATCTATTGTTTTTTACGTGATTTTTTCCGATAATTCTTTTTGTCTAACGAATCCAACAAATCAGAGATCATTCCATTAGGTCCAGCAGTTCTTGAGTTATAAATGGTGGTACAAACCCGACTTTGTTTAATTTATAATATAGATTATGATAATGCGTCGACACATCCACAATCCTTTATTGATATAAAAATATATTATGTAACGTAGCAAGTTTCACGTATATTTTTTGTAAAAAAAGATACTTTCTCAGCTGCTTTCGTCCTGGGTATTCTTTGTAAGATGTGTGATGAACTAAACGGCTGGGTATAAAGTACATACCTTCCTTGGATTTTCCCGTCTCTTGAAGTAACATCGGGTAATCTGTGAAAAGTTGTAAATTGTAACACCTGATGGCGGGTATTGTCGGGGCTAAGTTAGAGGATTCGTCTTCAGAGTTGTACAAATCTCAGACTTTGCGAATATTTCGCTGTGTTTTTCTTCTTCTTCTATCTCTTGTAAATGACTTATGTACCTATATAACAACGACGCATGTGATTTAAATAACAAATATTTACGTTTGCTTTTTTTGGTTTTTAGAAAAATATTTTTTTTATTTCTAATAATTCAACAATCCACTAATGAGTTATTCGAGGACAAAAAAAAACACTTCCTTGCAACCCGCGCAAGTGGCGATTTTATTGCCATATGACAATTTCTTACAAAAAACCAGTGTTTCCAGTCCAGAGAAGCAATATTAGCGTGAGAAATTAATTTAAATAAATTTCTCCTCTGCTGGGGATTAAATCCAGGAAGCCCACACAGAAACCAAATGGCTAACCAACTGTGCCACAGCGGTCGGCTTCGTTCCTTTCACTCTAAGTTTAAAATCCCTGTATAGGAGGTTAACTGTTTTTCTTCTTCTTTTGTTTACATGGCATTTTATCCAATCTAATTAGGTTGATATCTGCCAGTTTAAAATGGTTTTTAAATTATATTGAAAGTTGGGGTTAATGTATTAGGAAAACATAAACGATTGTCTGATTCGTTTATTTTTCTCTCTCATTTTTAATGAAGGTACATAGGTACTGATTGACAACGATGTTCGATGTTCGAGGTAAGTCCTTTGGAAACGCCGATTACGTAGCCACGAAGAGTAACTTCAATGCTTTTCAAGAATTTTTATCAAAAATACAGTGCATTTTTATCTTCACTTGCAGTGAACGGCGAATCTGCTGTTGATATTTTATAATGACATGTTATTTAATCAAATTATTTGAGATTGTACCAACAATATTGTGAAACTGTTGGACTATTAATTGCTTTATTAACAAACTAACGATTCTCATTTAACCTATTGGTATTTACTAGTCATGTAATAGGTAGCTACCCACGATGCGGTGTGGAGAATCGTTACTCCTGCGGTTTGTCACGTTGCCTGTTGTTTACCTTATCAGTCATCCTGTCGCCCCATTAGCGGCATACCTATGATTTCACACGTTTCTCTTACATTTACATGCCAATACCTCCTCTTATTACTTACTGTTCCTTCCTTCCTATCATTTTCAATTAAAATTACGTACATAGGTACATTCAATGTGAAATAAAACACGTTTTTTATACTTTCTTTATTGTCTGGATTACCTCTTGATTTTTTATGCTCGAGCTTTTATTATGACAATGAATCATACGAATTGAATCACACCTCACGATATGAGATAGTAAATTTTAAATTATTTTCAAGTAAATCATGTACTTAAAGCAAGTGAGTCTTCTTCAACGAAAGTGTTCATAACGCACACATAAAAAAATTTAGTGAGGCGTAAGGTAAAATTTTTCTTACAGAATTAGTACTTTATTATCCATTCAAATGCTATGCCCCTGGTATATATGTATTCTTGGACACTTTCTATGTTGCTGCCCTCTCTAATCTGGAAGGCTTTTGTTCCTTTTACTTTTATTTTTGCCAGGATCATACATAGTCCCACATACTTGGAGATCTCATTAGTAACATTTCGGTCAGCTTTGGAGAGTTGTTGCTAACCAGGACAATATCGTCTGCAAATCTAAGGTGGTTTAGTTTTTTACATCAAATTGTGTCCTGGAGACCTCTTACGACAAAAATGCAATTTTGTGCATAACAGGACCACGTGGAGTCGAATGGAGGAGGCCTTCGTTCAGGAGTGGACGGAAATAGGCTGAAAGTAGAGAATCCATTCAAATGCAACTGAGTATGACCTTTGTGTTTATGAGTCAGTAACTTAAACCCACCCAAAGGTTTCAGATTAAGTTTTTAAAAAGACACAGAATTCACTATGTTGTCAGACAATTTACAGTCTTTAATACATACATACCATCACGCCATGTCCCTCACGGGGTAGGCAGAGAGAACCGAACGCCACATTTTTCTATCTTGACACGCATTCATCGCCTCCTTAACATTCATACATCGTCTTATACATGTTCGTCTGTTGTTCACGCTTCTTACATTTCCATCTTTCAAAATATCGTTTACATGGTCGTGCCATCCTTTTCTTGGGCGCCCGCGACCTCTTATTCCGTTCCTGTCAGATTTGTATATTTTCTTCGTCAGGCGTTCTTCGTTCATTCTCCCCAAGTGGCCAAACCATCTCAATGTGTTAACTTTCATTCTGTTAATTACATCTTTCTTTATCTTACATTCTTTCCTTGTATCTTCATTCCGAACTCTATCATACATCGTTCTGTTACAAATTCTTCTAAGCGATCTCATTTCAACTGCATTTATTCTGCTTTCGTGCGACTTCTGCCATGTCCAGGTCTCACTTGCATACGTCAATGTTGGCACTACGATTGCGTTATGAATGGCAACTTTAGCGTCTCTTGATATGTTGCGATCATTCATAACTGGTCTAAGTGCTCCATTCACTCTGTTTCCTGCCATAACTCTTCTTTCAATATCCTTATCAGGCCGTCCATTCCGTTGGAACATACTACCCAGATAGACATACTCGTCGACTTGTTCAAGCCATTCATTCTCTACTTTTATTTGACACACTGTTCTGCTTTCACTCTTTTCAAAGACCATTACCTTTGATTTGCTGGCATTCATTTTAAGTCCGTTTTCTATGCATCCTTCATATACCATACTTACAAGATACTGTAACTCTTCCATACTTTCTGCTAACAATACTTTGTCGTCTGCATACATCAGATCACGTACTGTTACAGTACTCAGTTTCAGACCCTTACTTTCATACTTAAGGGCTCTTAAAGTGTAGCAATACTCGAGAAGCATAAAATACCACCTTCAATATCTTATGTACATACCTATAAATAATACGAGTTTTGGAGTAGCCCCCATACAAGAAAAACTCACAGAGAGCCGACTCAAATGATATGGATATGTAAAAATAAGGCAGAATCAGAAAAGAAAAAAAAGTCTAATATCCACGTGGTGGAGAATTTGAGCAAGCTCATGATTAATACCGGCCCCTTGTAACGTGAACGTTACGATTATATTGTACGAACCCCATAGTTCAATTCCTAATGTATAATATTTCATAAACATTTCGAATTTCGCGCGCCTAGGAACGGCTTCGCACTAGTAGTGGTATTCATAAAAAACCTAAACATCATATCTAGCGGAGTGTATTATTATTATTCGACCTGAACCCCTTACTTCACCCCTCTCCTCCGCTCCCCGCTCGCGAACAACGTCAAAAGTGTTTCATTTTAAATAAATTCAGAAATCCCCGTTCCGTACGATAAGTATTGCATCAGCCAACGGCTGTAATGACCTCGTCCTTATAAGAAAAAATAGTAACTTCAGTTTCAAATCACACTTCATAAAAGAAATAATTAATCAATATATAAAGGCATACTTCATGTCATAATTATCCTTTGCCATTTTTACTAATGATTCCTAGTTCTGTCTATTTCACTAAATAAGAAATATGTCCGGTAACATTAAATGTACACCACTTCAACTCTCCTCTCCCCCCTTCCCCCTCGCTAAGGATTCAGTCTGGATCATTTTAGAAACGGCCTATAATTCTGTTGAATAAGATAAAAGTCAATAATCAATTTCGATAGGTGTCGTTTATTCGGTACGAATGCATCATACCTTTTCAGTAATGTAGTTCGACACTATCTTGCGGGATTCCTATTGTTTCTTTATCTGCCGTACGAGTACCCTGCGCGAGGCTATTTCTATCAATTAGGATCTTCCTCATTATCTTTGCCATCACCTTCACGGCTGATTTTTCTTTCACCCTTTTTACAACGATCTCTCTTCTGCCGTACGAGTACCCTGCGCGAGGCTATTATTCTTTCTCATATGTCAATCATCCAATTTGCACCAGTTCAAAATAATCCTTTAAACAGTCAATACGTGTCGAACTCACGACTAATTTGTCTCCGCAAAAGAATCATTTCTCTCGGCTTTCGGACAGCCGACGCAACTAATAAAAATTCATAAGTGTTCTGTGAATATGTATCAAAATACACGAATTGATCGCGGTATAGATTTTACCGTTAAATTATGTAATATCTTTTTTCACTGCATGTCGCTCAGTGTGTAATACATTCACAAATTGTTATAACGGCAGGTGACGAACTCACCTCAACTTCCACTAGATTTTCTTAATATAAACAAAGTGTTCAGTGTCTAAAGTAAATTCAAAGTTCTTCTTCTTTATAAACTGTGACGTTTATATTTCATCTTGTTTGAATACAATTTATTTTCTCTTGTATACGAATATAGTGATCGTTCAGTTGCCATGCGGCACTTCCTATTGTGAAACAAATGGTGATCGTGAATATAAATAAGGCCGCGACACACACGATTATTTGCTAATGAGAAAAATACGTCACAATTCAGAGACACACCTTCGACACTCCGATTACTTCCTCTACTGCTGGTCTTAGGATCGAGTACTGCCTTTCGATGTTCATCCGTCACGGATATCGAATTGATTCCTGCTGACTTCAGCCATGCTGATCTTTTGTGATCGGTATAGACAACTTCTCGCCACTCTTCTGTTAATGCTTCTTGGATTCCCTTCTTCGTCTCCCTCAGGATCTGATAGGAATCAGGCCAATGCCTGCGGACGCTACAACCTTGTTGGTCTTGGACGATCAACAAATACTTCTTAGATGCCCTTCTTCGTCTTCTTCCGGATCTGATAGGAATCAGGTCAGACCCTCCTCTTCCCTACAACGGATTATGTAGGAACCAGTTCCAGTATCTTCTGCTTATTGGTCGGCATTGATCCGACGTCGAACAAGCCTTCTCGATTTCGTCCTTTCATCGCCACGTAAGTTTCTTTAAAGTGATTAGTGAATATTTTATGAGGTCAACAATGCATACCTCTCAGTGATGAAAGAAAATTTCATAAGTGTTTCCCTTTCTGGTTTTACCACATTCTCCATACCTGATTTATATTTTAATTAAGATACTTTAATATAAAACCCTCATTTAACTTTAGAACAGATCACTCACTCGGCAGATAACTTTACAAATATTTTGCAAATAATTTACAGATAATTGTTCAATAATTTTTATGCAAATAACCTATTACTAATGATATTATTCTAATGACTTAAATAAAAATACCATATGTAAGGAACAAGAGTCTTAACCTTTGCCTTCATAAACATATCACAGAGCCTTCTAATGTAATTTTCATTTAATCTATCTTGCCAATAACAAATAAGACCTTACAGAAATAAAGTAATATTGTACCTTTTTTTTATTCAGAATTAACTTCCTGAAATACATTGATACCTTGTGATAATTAATGTCTGTATTAACCAGTTTGGTACAAATTAAGTTTGTCATTGAATTCTTATATTTTAGTAATGAATGATCAAAACTAACCAGGTAAATTACTGTAATATTTTGTTGATAATGATTCAAACCTTTTACTAATTTTCACAATCTATATTTCATTAAAACTTGCATTCCTGGTTAAACATGTAATACAATAATTTTAACATCTGTCTTAATAATAGTGTCTTCCTTAATGTATTGGGTTTTCTTTTTTGTGTTTATCTGTTCGTAAATTCTTTTCTAACAATATACGCATCTGTCGATGTCCTGAACATATCTCAACTCGTACTTATTTATAATTCACACTTTCATACAAACCTGACCCTCATACTTCAACCTGAGACGAAAAAGTCAAAGCTCAAAACATAATTATTTATATAAATTATTTATTTCAATTTCTTTTTCTTACCGATGAGCTAACTGGATATTAACGTGCTTACTTTCAAAGTTAATTATAAATTCATACTAATCTGTCATCAAATGTGTGGATCCTGGATTTGGCCGTACTACACCATCACGTAAGGTAAGTCCAGAGGTCCCGAGAATACCAACAAGGTAAAGGTAAACAATACTGACTTTAACCTTTCGTCACGAGGAGGAGACTCTCTTCGACGACGAAAAGGGCCGTTATCAAATATATATAATAATAACAAATCAATATAAGAATAACCTTTTCTTCCCAACACGTCACACCCTACAATACAGGACAGATCATCCTGGCGCTGAATCATTAGGAGAGCCGACCCTAAAGCAAGCAAGACAAGGCTATGAAAACGAAGATTGCTTTAAACATTTCTATCGGTACCTGTATTACATATTTTCTTGATTCAGTGTTTGTTTAACAACACTTGCAAGTAATTTGGTTGAAATAATTTAGCAGAGTGTGCCGCGGCTAAGTCTTATCCCCTTTGTAAGTTTTTATCGGTTTCGAAAACAAATAATATTACCTGCGTGGGACGACGACGCCCGCCGACTGGAGAAAAATAAAATTTTATTATTGGGATTTCATACGCCACGCTACAACACGCAATTACTTTCGGATTTTAACCGCAACCAAAAGGCAATGTAATTTTAAAGAGTACATTTTTTTTATCCAAATCTCTCCCGCGCCAGCAACTCAAATTTCAGGATTATTCTAGGAACTTTAAGTCTCCTTTCGGCTTTGTGGCACTTTGGAACGAGTGAATTAGTAATGGTGAATTTAGTACAATATCGCGAATCGTTTAGTCTTATGCTACTCCATGTACATAAGTATATTGCTAATTATAATTTTTATTTTTTTATTGTTTTGTCAACAGCTGTGAACAGTTTCACAAATAAATATTTGAAATTAAAAGTGAACCAATTATAGAAGACATTTATTAAACTAAATTATACCGTTTTAAGATTAGGTAAGTACCATTTTTTTAACTAAATTGATTGAAACTTTTCCCACATACGTGTACATAAATAATGCGAATTTTGTAACCAATTCCATGTATTTTGAATCTTTTTGTTATATCTTAAATAGTTTGGGTAATTGAGGTGGTGAATGCAGGATGAATAGTTAAAATGAAAGTATGTATGATGAAGACAGTTAGACATCGCGTCGACTTTCCAAGAGTAACAGTCAGTTAAAGTATAAATCCACGATATACATAAAGAGGAAGAAGTATTAAGTGCTTTGTACCTTTTGCTATGCACTTTTTTGTTGTTGTCCATTCTAGATTTCTGAGAAGGGGCCGTTTGATCATCATCATTGTCATAAGTTAAACAGCTCTGGGTGACCTTGGTTGAATTCAGTAGTCTTCTCTAATATTTTCTGTTTCTTTTTTATATCTTCCAATTTGTATTGAAGGGACTGTATAAAGTTAGCTGGGCCGTACATTTTTTTACGAATCCATTTATGAAAAGGGCCTTGAAAATGCTTGTTTGGATACTGATTAACTAAAAAATAATAAAAAAAAATCTTTACTAGTTTTGGCCCTCTCGCAGAGGTCAAAGTTTTCCAAATAGTAAAAAAAAACAAACATATGGCTATTGTTGTCATCTGTTTGAGAGTCTTGGTGCATTTGCATTTGATTAAATTTTTTTATTCAATTATTTGTTTATTTATTTATTTATTTACTTATTTATTTCTTTATTTATTTATTTATAGTTGATTTATTTATTTATTTATAATATTGATTTGTTTATTGATTTATTTATTAATGTATTTATTTATTTATTTATTTATTTATTTATTTATTTATTTATTTATTTATTTATTTATTTATTTATTTATTTATTTATTTATTTATTTATTTATTTATTTATTTATTTATTTATTTATTTATTTATTTATTTATTTATTTATTTATTTATTTATTTATTTATTTATTTATTTATTTATTTATTTATTTATTTATTTATTTATTTATTTATTTATTTATTATATACATTTGTTCCCCTTTTGATAGGGTATTTACAATAATGGACAAAAATAAAAAAAAATAAAAAATAATAAAAAAGTAGTAAAAGAAAGGACTATATAAGACAGTAAAACTGCACACCAAAAGAAGAAGAAAAAAATAAATAAATAAACATTATTATAGATTTTACTTTTAAACCAGAAAATAAACAAACCATTAATCAAAAAATATAATTTGCGCTAAGTATCCTTTTGAAACCATCTATAGTGTGTACACTAAATAATATATCAACAGCACTATATTGGTTTCCAAGGCGGTGCAATCTATGCATTGGTGAATTCATAATGAAATTACTTTGAAGATTCTCTATATGAAAAGGAGCATTTTGACATGAAGCAAACCTTGTCGGTACTCTGAATTTTATCATTTTAATTAGGTCAGGGGTGTCCAATATACCTTGGATTATTTTAAATAAACAAATTTAATCACAAATCATTCTTCTGTTTGATAGTTTCGATAAATTTACAACACTGATTTCGATAAATTGTTTAATATTCTCGCAGAGGTCAAAGTTTTCCAAATAGTCCATTGTTTTATTTTTCTGCCCCAGTTTGGTCATTGCAATACCTAAAATTCAGTAGTTATAGTAAATGTAGTTAAGTAATTCTAGTGTGTCGCGCGCCAATCGTTGCTTTGAAAGGGAGTAAATTTCGGGAGACCTGTCATCCGCCCTGTAATAGTTAATTTTGTCTGATGTATGTTGGTAATAATAAAATTATCTTCCCGCAATAAAACGTTTATTATAGAGTAAGGAAAAATCAAGAAATTTGAAACATCTAAAATAATTCATATTATACGAAAAACATTCTGCAAGCCCCAGTTTCAATTATCAGTAGAGGGCCAAAAGTACTATTGAATCTGAAAATTAAAAATGCAGTTACAATTTTCATATTTATGCGCTTTTTTCAAGATACCTGTAACCGACACCCTCTCGAGTGCCTATTACAAAATATTTTAGAAAGGGGGTGGCTCGCCTTCTCACCAGGTCGCGTCAGGATAATCTCCTCCGTAGGTGAGAGAGTTAGAACGCTCTGCTCGTGCTCGTGCAGTGATGTTTTACTACAGCGGCAGCAGTTGTCCAGGTACAGGCAGGGTCAGTCAGCAGTGGTATCCAGTCAGCAGGTCCAATCCAATGTCAATCAAGTCCAGGTGAAGTACAAGCAAGGAAAAATATATGTTTCAAAGCAGAGAGATAAAGGAAAAGACGTTCGTCGAGGCAGAGAAGACAATTAGTTATATTTGTTCAAAAAATGACATAATATTTTCAAATAAAAAAAAAGCAAACGAGTGAGATTAAAACACGCATTTACAAATAAAAAAAAATTAGATACTAAAAATAAAATCACCTACTTAAAATGAGTTTATTGATTTCAAATTTAGATCTTTTCTTCTCGTCCGTAACAATACCTTTCGCTAAGATATGCTAAAAAATTAAATTCTAGTCTAGCGTCTGGAATTGGTGGAGATGAGAGTAGTGTTTTTGCAGTAGCTCCATCGTTTGTAAGGAGCATTTTATTACAAAACATCTGCTTTGCTTATTTTTTGCTGGTAAATTATTTTTGTAAACTTTGAACGGCTGAAAAACTCGTTCAAAGTCGAAGCAAGTAAGTTTTAAAGCCGAGAGACTCCCCGTTTTTCCTACGATACTCTTTCTCTCGATACATTTTAATTTGGAGCACTTTCAATAATAAGTCCATCGATTTGAATTATTATCTCCGAGGCAGCGGGAGATGGGGGTTGGGCCGCGCCGCCGTTGTCTGCCAGTTTCCGTCAAGACTTGAGGCGAAACGGCTAATTGAGGAGTGACAAATTGAACTTTATTGAATATTAATTTGAATTAATCGACATAGCGCCGAGTTTCGCCTGTGTTAATGGGATTAGTCAAATTGTCATCTGTCAATGTGTGTTTCGCCTTTTTTTATATTCCTTTTTAATTCTACTGTCTCAATCTTTGATTCGTTCATTTGACATGAATGAATATATTTATAAGAAAAAAAAATTGATCTATAAAATCATTGTACATTATTGTCATTATGTCTCTACACATATTTTACAAACATACATACATACCATTATCCTGTTTTCATATTCTGGCTAAGAAAAACCTCCGTACTATCCTATTCTGTCATACATACCTGCATATTTTTTATAGAAAACAAAATATCCTAAAACATTTATTAATTTGTGTTTGTGTGTTAATAGTTTGTTCCCTTATAATAATAATAATAATTTTTTTATTCCAGTCTGTGAGCAGGGGGGTGCAATGCTACACAAACCATATTTTTACATACAACATATTCATTAAATATTACAAAAGAAGAAAATATATTTCAGAATATAGATTATATACAACAAAAAAAAAAAACAAATGAGTCTACATGAAATATAAGAAAAGCAAAACACCGTAGAATAAATTATATAGGTACATGAAATGTAAGAAAAAAAAAACACTGTAGAAATGATATAATTATCGTCTTTCACTTCTATCATCTAACACTTCTGTCCGTCTTTGTGATAGCCTCGGACATTGGTGCCCCTGTACAGCCTTTATGATCGAGTTGGGGTTAGTCCATATCCTCTCTCGGTATGCGGCAATTCGATGTCTGAGGACACCAAGAAATCCCTGACATCGCCCCTCCGCAAACATGGTTGAAGCGCTGCTATATCGTCGATATCCGAAGATTATTCTATAGGCGTCATTATATTGCACCCGAAGTCGTTCTATTGTCGATCTTCTGTACGATGCCCATATTTCGCACGTGTATGTACATACTCGTACAGAATGCATTAAACAGACTTCTTTTAACATGGAATGAGCACCTATAGAATCTGCGGGCGAGCATGTTTGATATAGCACTTACGTTACTTCTCTTCTTACGCTTCTTCTTCTCTTCTTATACCTAGACTGCAAATACTAGGTAATAGGTATGCACATATAATATATATATTTAACTCTGGTCTGTCTCAGTACAAGAGCGCGTTGCTTAGAGCCTGATGCATAATATAATATATAACGTTTCGTTCTTTATTTACATTGACAATTTTACATAATTTTTTTTGATTAACTATATACATATAATCGATATTTTTCGATATTTTATAATGTATAACTGCTATATTTTTTGTGTATAATTGTAAAAGGCTTCTGGCCGTAGATACAAACAAATAAATAAATAAATAAAGTATACATACTATCGTCATCGACAGTTGGATCTCATGTGTTATAATATGTAACTAGTTTAATTACAAACTGGAACTGACGCCATAGCAGCATTTTTGATAGTGGAAACCGTGAATGTCTGCAAAAACAAAGAATGTTGACGCTCAAGTCTCTATGTCTTCCTCAGTATGACATGACGTAAGTGTGGATATATCGTCATGGTTTATTATTTAACAGAAATGCCCTTAAGATATTCCGGTTTCAGTTCCTGTATAGTACAGTCCCAGGTCAGCCCGAGGCGTCCGTCACCACTGTCGGACATTTCATCATACATCTAATATGGAACTCCAGCCTCATTTGCAATGTAGATGAAAATTATGCAGTGCTTGGTCAAATTGGATAGTGGATTGCTCACAGACCGTACGTCGTCGCTTCGTTGAAATTTCTACCGGTGTATCAGGCATTGATGGTCGCTGGGTCATTGGACATACATATTGCTAATAGGTATTGTGCAATAGGGTTGTTATTAACATATTAGCCATTACCGAATGTCTTTTAACGACTTCGTCAATAGAAAGTGATTGTCATCTTAAATTAATATTACAATTTATCCCGCGGTGTTAAACATTAGGTATCTATATTTATTTTATGCCTGATGTTATATTATCTAGGAGTAAGTTCTACGAAAATAATTATGATTTTTTAAGAAAAGTATACGGAATAAAAAAAATGATTTTGTATCTGATTGAACCAATTTCTAACAATAATTTGTTGTCAAAAAATTATAAATTAAAATAAAACATACGTTTAAGACAAATATTTCATGTCTACTGTTCAGAAAGAGTATGGAATACCATTTTTAAATATAAATTAGCTATAAACCACTTGTTTTTTGAGTCACTTCGCGACATGTTTCGGAAGCGCTGTCCTTCCATCGACCGGCGTGTCGAGAGTATGGAATAGTTTACGCAAGTCCTGATATCTCACGTCTATCTCACTTAACATATTTAAAAAAAGGCCTGTTACCTGATTTCCTCTCCTCTACCTTTACTCTTCCCTTCCTCTTCCTCTACTATAACTTTCTCATCCTTTCCATTTCCACTCATCTTTCTTTCCTCTTCCTCTTTTTCGTCTCTCCCTCTTTATTTATTTATTTATTTATTTATACATCTTCTTGTACATAATATAAACAAATATAATTGTACACTGGCGGGCTTATTGCCATTAGGCAATTTCTTCCAACCAACCAGATTACGAAGTATTACAACATTGTGTATGTACAACAGCAAATAAATATGAGTAAAAGAAATCAATGAAAATACGTATAACACTTACATAAATACTATTAAAACAAAAAAAAAAAAATAATAATTCATAGCAAGAAAAAAGGATATGGTAAGGACAGGAAAGGAAATCGGGATCAGGTGTTCAAGGATAAATATTCCTTCTTTAGTTTTTTCTTGAAAATACTAAGTGAGTAAGACGACGCAATATCCGGACTAAGACTATTCCATAATCTAGCTGATTGTACTTCGAACGAAGAGCTGAGAAATTCTGTATTATGGATAGGGATGGATAGTGTTGTACGTTCAGCAGATCGGAGTGGAAGTCCATGGTTGGATAAATAAGTGAATTTGCTTTTGAGGTACTGTGGCAGGTTTGGGTTCGAGAGAATATTGTACAATAGTGACAAGATGTGTATATTGCGCCGCTGGCGTATCCTGGGCCAACAAAGAAGATTGCGGTAAGATGATAAGCGATCAAATTTTTTCAACCCAAAGATGAATCTGATACATATATTCTGAAGACGTTCAAGTTCCTCTTCTTCTTCCTCTTCTATTATTCATCTCTTCCTCTATTATTACTATGAATTGTTCTTTTATTCAATATTTTTTTGTCTTTTTTTAATTATTTTTTCTGAAGTCTTTTTCTTCATTTTTATCACGTACTCATTTTTGTCACCTACCTTATTGTCATAGTACTCATTGTGTTTGGAAATAAGCACGCCAGTGTACAAATTATATGTACAAGGTATTACAAATAAATAAATAAAAAAAAATTAATACGTACAGATTCCTAATCTTTGAGTCGTATTCTTATTATTTAAAGTTTCCAAAAAGCACCTACCTTGTCTTACCTTGTGCTGTTTCTAGCTATGCATCCTTCATTTTATCACGTACTCATTTTTGTCACCTACCTTATTGTCATAGTACTCATTGTGTTTGGAAATAAGCACGCCAGTGTACAAATTATATGTACAAGGTATTACAAATAAATAAATAAAAAAAAAAATAATACGTACAGATTCCTAATCTTTGAGTCGTATTCTTATTATTTAAAGTTTCCAAAAAGAACCTACCTTGTCTTACCTTGTGCTGTTTCTAGCTATGCATCCTCATTTACACATCTATCTATAATTTTTATTGTTTTCGTTTTCATCTCAGTGTTTCATTTTTATGTGACCATACCAGCGTCGCAGTGGTCGAACCTTACTCAATCTCTTAACTCTTTCAATCGTTTTTCCAACTGTCGATTTGTTCAGGAGAACTTTGTTCTCTTAACATATCGACAATGTATCAAGCCAGAATACGCGAGAATTGTATGGAGAGGTCTACTTTTTTCATGGCTTTTCCAACTTTGAAGTCAAAAAACACCAACTTAGAGGCTTCGCAGCATATATGTTCCATACACGGATTTACTCAGAATTCGGAGTAGAACATTTCGTGTGTCTGTGTGTGTGTGTGTCTGTGTGTCTGTGTGTCTGTCCCCCCCTTATAACTTTTGATCCGCTCAATTTACAGAGCCTAAAATTTCAGAATATATAAACAGTTACAGGCCTACAAAACTTTTATACTCGGAATTTTGAATTTTTGTTTCAGTCAGGGGTTATCAACTTTTGAATTTTTATTTTATTTTTCCATATATCTCAGAAACCATAAACGCTAGAACGCTGAAAATTAGTAAAAACATAGACAAATACAAAATCTCAAATGAGTTTTTTCAAAAAAATTCCAGGGTTTCTCAAACATTTTTTATTAAGAAAAATATTTTTTTTATGATAAATTTATGAGTTTAACTGCCTATATTTCCAAAACTTTTACAATTATCGAAAAAAGCCGAAACACCCCAACTAGATAATTTAATTTTCTATAAAAAATATTAACATTGTAGTAGAAGATCTCAATTTTTTTTTAACAATTTTTTTAAAAATTGAATTTAGTGACGACATCGCTTCATACATTTTGTATGGCAGTCGCCTATACACAATATGTAAGAAGACTTAATAGTTTGATACTTCATCTCCAAACATACATACATACCATCATGCTATTTGCATATTCTGGGTAGGAAAAAGGATCTTCCTCCATACTATCCTATCTTGACATACATACCTACATATGTTGTATAGAAAACAAAATATCTGAAAATATTCAATAATTTGTATCTATGGGTTTATAGTTTGGTACATATTCTTCAACTATACATACTATCGCTATCGACAGTTGGATCTCATGTGTTACATGCAACTAGTTTTAAATAATTTACTGTTCATAATGTATGGGCGATCTGTAGAAAGCACAGAGTTTTCAATGGTGATCACTGATCATAGTTATGTATGTTAATAATCAAAATATTATATTTTTCAGATTTATATACAGAATATCTTTAAATATCAACGTATCTTTTATATAAGTTACTGTACCACTATCTCTTGTTTCAGAAATACATGGATTCATTTCCGAACAACCATGTTTAACAGCATAATATGAAAACATCTACATTGATAAATTTGTTTTCAATTATCTTATGTAGCTCGTTCCTTATACAAATTGGTATACAATATGTCCATTTTCTTTAGTGTTCTTTTACTATATTTAGATACTTTATTCATATTTTCTGGACAAGATAAATTAAACGATGCTCCTTGGTTTACATCTATGGCGTTTTCTTTTCTTTTATATCTTGCAGTGGCACAGTACACACTATCTTGTATCATAATTCCCTGAACACATTCTACAAACATGTTTGCTTGATACTCAATTTCTCCTAAAATCCAGACTATTTTTTAATAACTCCACTTATATAATAAGCTTAGCTTATTTTTTAATATTCCTCTAAGCTGTTATAATTATATCTTATATGATACTTGATATATGTAAATCCACCGTTGTTCTCAGTCTGCATACACGTATCTAAACATTTCCCGTTTCGATATAATATGTAATCCGTTGTTGATTTATTAATTTTCTATACCGGGTTTATTCATCTAGCAGAATCAATGATTACTTCAGTTTCCATGTAGTGGCTTCGGAATATTCAGACATCTTTATATATCTTTATTACATGTTGGGCCGTGGGATAGGATGGGATGGCCGAAAGAGAAGATTCCACAACAATAGACGAAATAATAACTTGGGGGGTTGAATCCGAATAGAGAATTATTGGAACAATGAAACGAAATGGTCCATTGTTTCCCTTTCAATCCAAATAATCGAATTCATTAAATCGTACGTTTTATAAACATTATTAATGTTCAAGCATCGTTTTCTCCAATTAAGTATTATTATTTTTGTTGTTATGGTTTGGCCAACAATTATTGAAGGTTTATTCGATTCATTATAATCTGTCTGATTTGTATAATTCTTATATCATCTGGTTACTTTGGTTACATTTAAAAAATCTTGATAACATTTCGAAAGATTGAATCAACCTTTAGTATTTTTTTATATATACAGATATATTAAAAAAAGACAAAAATAAAAATTGTAAAAGATAATAAATAAGAATATAAGTAATAATAACTTAATCAGCTCACCATTGACTTCATGTTACATATAATCACTGCTGGTAACAAATCAATGAATAATTCCTGTCCAATGTGCCGCCTGAAAAGGGTCGTGGACATAGAAAATATGTCCACGAACCTGATTCTTTCCAAATTATTATACATGGTAAGGCATCGTTCCAATGGCGAATTGTGAGCGGCGTTAGTCTTTTTTGACTAAAAATAACGTTGAACGTGAACACATCTGGACGAGTTGATAATTTTCAAGATCTTCATCAATCAATGTTGGAGTTTATTATATCATAAAGGTAGATTAAGTCTGAGGGCCTTCGTCTTGTCAGTAAAGTCTCCAATTCATTTTTAGATATCGAAAAGGCCATATTTTTAAGGAATTAAAAGGAAATAAGTTTTTTCTTTATGTTATTGATTTAATATATTTTTTTCTCTACTTCTTTGTCTTCTTCCTGGCACTGTCCCAATTAACTGCCTATTAGGTACACAATTATATTAGCTATTGGGGTTGGCTCTTATTGTCCTCAGGCTGTGTAATCTGCAGTTCTGGGAATCGTTTTCTGTTTATCAAGGTGTTCTTTGGTCTTACTCTGAATGATGAACGAGTAATATACATATTGATTGCCTTATTTACATGATGGTCTAATATTCTCCATTTTCCACTCCCATTCTCTAATTTTATTTTTATTTTACTTATCCCAATTCACTTAAATCCCCAGTAGCTTATTTTATATTATCACTTTCGATGTGTTACCTATTAAAACATCTCAAGTTTCTACTTACTTTGGTTTATTTAACACTTTATTGTACATAACTTTTTTGCCAGTACAATTATGAATGAAAGTGAATTTGTGCATGTTCAAAAAAACCTACATTAAACTATAAACATATAACATTCACATACTAAAAATATAAACAATAATGACGATTTAACAAATCTTAGATGAAACCTGATACAATACAAGGAGAGGGAAGGGGAAAATGGAGAGAAGATTTGTTTAACTAAAGGAATAGGGAAACTAATGGGGAGTAAGTTGGTTAGGAAATAGGAAGTAGGAGCACGCGCTTTAATCTAATTTTGAAGGTTGCTAACGTTGGTGCATTCATTATGTCAAGGGCCAAGTTGTTCCATAACAGGGAAGAATGGACAGTCAAAGATGATGAATAGAAAGCCGTAGCATGTGATGTGATGGCGAGGGTTCTGTCTTCTCTAGATCGAAGCGCTAGTGCACGAGAGGTCAGAGGTTGAAATCTTTCGGTCAGATATGATGGACCATTAGGGTTGTTCAAAATATTAAAAAGAAGACAAAGAGTGTGTTGATCCCGGCGAAGACGGATAGGTAGCCATTTGAGTTGCTTGCGAAAATATGGTTTAAATCTGTAATGCAGAAGTTTTGAAGTGATTATTTAATTAGGCTTCATAATTATCATATTCAGCATTTCAACCCTCGGGATGTCTTAGCAGCCTGCAAGAAACTGCACCATGTAGCTCTGTCACTGGGGCTGTCACTTTGCAGTCTCTGTGGTCCAGCTAGCGACAATCCGTCGCCGTCTTATCAGCGGATTCTCAATCTGTCGACACATCTTCGCCCCTCCGAGTAATTCCATTTAAGAGCTCCAGATCACCCATGCTGTGCAAATGCCCAAACCAACGCTGTCTGCTCATTTTAATAAACAAACAACCTGGTCATCACTATCGTCACTTTCAGGATTTAAAACCATTGGTGGGTCCTGGCTGTAAGAAACTTTGCTTGTGTTTATTTATTTATACTTGTCTTTTATTATATCATTTTTGTAGCTGCAATGACCCATTAGGTAAAAAAACCTATGCAAGGCTAAAGCATTTTGAAATAATGATACTGAAAATAGTGAAAGTCAAATGGTAAATATACACAAAAATACAAATAGCATCAAACATTTATAAATGAAATTTGATACAGTGCAAAATTGACCCATGGATTTACAAAAACAAATTATAAAAGAATAAAAGATCATACAAAAAAAAACAATGCAATCAAAATTAAACTAACAATAGAAGTACATAAAGAGGTAAATTAAAAACAAAAATACCAAAACAAATTAGAACAATCAAAGCATCTTTACATAAAAGCTTATTAAAGAAAACGCGTTCGTATGTCACCGCCATACAATCAAGTTTATAAAGCTTGTTTTAACGTACCTACGTACGTACATGAGTTTTTAAATTTTTATTAACTTGTCAAAAATCTTTTGTTTTATTTCCTTGGCATTTTTTGTACGTCTTCAAACATAAACCGTTTCTTAGTATTCATTATCTTTGGGAATTTTCATATTTTAATATTTCTCTGTACCTGATGTAAACCTTCTCTACATCCCATGTAGCGAGGGCGTATACTGTTTTGGGGTTCATTTATTTACCTACATATTCCTGCCTTTATTTATTCACGTTTCTATTGTTGGGACTTGAATGTAAGTACACAAATATTGAACAATGTCGGACAAACATTCTGAATTTATCATTCCTTCCTCTTCATCCTTTAGCTCCTCAGTAAACGAACGACTGGAATAAATTTAAAACAATTTTCCGTTATTCTTCTATTCATTACACGTAGTAAGCAAGTCGTTACTGCACCGTTGCGGGCGGTGCTAGAGGAATGTAACGCCTCGTACCGTTACCGTTGCCGTTACCGTTAACGTGATCCTGGAAGGCCGTATACCGGCACCCTAAGTGCTCGTACTCGTGTAAGTTGAAAGTTTCTTAAGTCGCGACCACAAGACAAATTTCATACTTAAGTACATATATAGTTAAGCTTAAATTTACATTTTTTTTATTATTACATTTTTTTATCGCTACTGCTACCACCACGCGCTCTTTTATTCGGTTATTTATAAAGTTTTCATTTTTATTCAATGCTCTTCTAATTTGAAAGACATCAAAATTGTCTAATTTTAAATCATGACTATATGTCCTATTCTGATTCGTCTATATTAATCTATCTGAATTTAAGTACATGAGAAATGACAAAAAGTTGACTGTATTTATACGGGACTCATTACGTCACTCTGCGCGGATTAAATCCTTTTAAATAAGTCGCCCGTTGGTTATAGACGTTTTCGTTCTTTGAAACTAATCAGAATAGGACATTATTTGTATGTAAAAAAATAATCCTGTTTCTTTATCAAATGTGTGGTTGCGATTAATAAGATGATTCGCAAATTCAGAAAAATTGTTGCTTTGAGGCACCTCGTAATACTCCCTTACTCAGGGGGGCAAGTCTGGTCCAACCGGCGAAATCAATACCCTCGTGATTACCCATATCATGGATATATTTATCGTATGGAATTCTATGACTTCTAAAGATATTATAGAACTCCATATAATAATTATATCCATGATATGGGTAAACGTGAGGGTTTTGATTTCGCCGGTTGGACTAGACTTGCCCCCTGATTTCGAAATTTCTTCCTTTTTTTTGAGGAAAAGGCGGTCAGATTCGAAAACGCTTTTGAGACTATAGTAGGTTAAATTCGTATATTTCGAAAATATTTTCCCCTAGTACCCTCAAAAGATACGTCTTTAAAACAAAGAAAAGTTTGTATTTACTACTTTACTCTATTGCATAAGTTTTTTGAAATTAAAATTTTTTAAATACTTTCCTTGTAAAATTAGTTTTAGTCAAACCCTTTTTTTATTGTAACAAAAAAAACTACACGGCCATTGAAGTAGATTTTTACTCAAATCGAAAGAGCATATGAAAATCTATCGGCTGAGTTTTATAATTTTTAAATTACTGTATTTGCTATTTAAAGAAAATAACTCTAAATTTGACCTTTTTTCACGAAAAAATATTGTATATCACAGATTAGGTGATTTACAATATTTTTCGTGTTTCATACATTTAAATTGTGCATTGTGTACATTTGTGGGCGAAGAGTATGCAAGGGCATGAGTACAGAGTTATTGTATATATTTTTATTCAATTATAATTTGTTGATATCTGCCACAAAGTAAGCCCATAATCGTCTAAAGATAAATTTGTTGATTTATTTATATTATAGAAAAATGTTATACCTTTTCAGGGAAACTTAAACAACATTTTAACAGAATAATGTCAATTTTAGTGTTATTTTACAAATATATTTTTAGCTGTTTCATATGCTAACGTTTAATAGTATTTAAGTGTTATATGTATTTTCTTTGATTTCTTTTACTCTTATTTATTTGCTGTTGTACATACACAATGTTTTCATACTTTGTAATCTGGTTGGTTGGAAGAAATTGCCTAATGGCAATGAGCCCGCCAGTGTACAATTATATTTGTTTATATTATGTACAAGAAGATGTATAAATAAATATATAAATGCACATCATTGTGTGATAGCACCTTTACCCGTTGGTTAAGCAATACAAGTACCTCAGGATGTAATAAAAGTGAATGAATATGCAAAGTTTAAGTTGTGCACGTCACTCTAATATGGGTTAACAATATAATGAGTGCACTTTGTCACTTTTATGTTCGGTGAAATTTATCTGTTTCATTCATTAAAAACCTCTCGCTTCTGTGATTTTATCATTACCTCGACATTTAATTATTTATATATTCCATTCAAAACTTAATAATGATAACTATAACTTTACCAAAGAAGTTTTAATCCGTGAAAAGAAGTTCTAATAGAATTTCAAACAAAATATTTTTATATTTGGCATCGCTCCAGAAGGTAAATGTGAAGCAATAAGCTTACTAGCTGTGAAGCAATAAGCTTACTAGCTATGAAGCAATGAGCTATCAAGAATATCGTTTTTACAATTTTGAACTGTTTATTTGTTATGATAAATTCATGGTCAAATATGGTCAACCGGCGGAATCAAAACTATGCATGTTTACCCAAATCATTTAAAAAAAATATAATATAATAGCATAATTATATCCATGATATGGGTTAATTATTTATTTTTTTATTTATTTATTTTTTACATAGTATTAATAGACATAAAACAGCGTAAGTAACATAACAAGAATTATAACAACAAAATATATTAGTACATAAACAAAGTAGGTACAGTTTTTCGTGTAAATTTGTCCGAGTTGTACGCTGTATAAAAAATATTGACACGTAAGACGCCCAACTAGGTGAACCTGTTTAAGGACGTCCGATAGGAATAGTTACTATAGTAGCAATAACCAACACAACACACACATACATACAATAATGATTCTAAAAATTATGCTTATAATTTTTGATTCATGTGATTTAAATGCATTTGTTTTTTTATTAATCTTTGTTCTTTATATATATTTTTAGTGACGTCAGTAATTATATATTATTTAATATGTAATCTACAAAGATACATAAATCATAAATTTTCAATTCTTTGCGCCTTTATTTATGCAAACTGTATAGCACACTTGTATGTACTTTTTGTATTTTTTATGTACTGTGCATATATTTATTCAATATACCTTTATAATTTTGTCACACATTGTACTTAAATATATATTTTTTATTGCATCATCAAATCACATCATTAAGACTTCAATGAAGATTTTTATGGTGAGCTCCAACTCTGGGACATTTGAACTGAGACGTTTTTAAAGGGGGGTTTTTGTTTCTTTGTACCTCATTTTATATCTAGCCAAGCAACATATAATAATATATTACCACGTCAGAGATTGCAATATTTTCTCATCGTAAAACTTTATGGACGATATATTAACTAGTTCATTAAATTTCAAGACGATGAACCGTCTCCAGCGACTGTCTAAGGTTTTACGAGTTTAATAATGTCTTTATTAGATGATGCGCTACATTATTTTTAGTTAGGACACTAATGAGTTATTTCCCTCGACTTGCAACCCTTATTTTCTTTGCCGTTATTACACACTTTTACAGAGAAATAAATATTTTATTAACACAAAAGATGTCTCATTTATAAGCTCATTGTGCGATACATAAATCGATATAAAATTTACTGTGCCGTTAACGTCGGCCGACACCAGCTTGTTAATTGATTCAGGTTGATCAGCAAGGCTCTGAAATAGTCTAATTCCTGATATTACGTCGGCTGTCTCATTACTCAAATTCAAAAAGGCTAAAACAAAAATATCTATCTGATAATATCTGATTTTTTCTTCCGCCCCTTATCCTTTTGTTCTTATATCGTTGCTATGAACTGTTTTTTTGTCTTTTTATTTTTTTTACTTTACACACATACCATTACGCCATGTCTCTCGCGGAGTAGGCATAGAGAACCGAAAGCCACTTATTTCTATCTTGACTCGCATTCATCGCCTCGTCGACATTCATACACCATCTTATACATGTTCGTCTGTTGTTCATGTTTCTGACATTTCCGTCTTTCAAAATACCGTTAACATGGACGTGCCAACCCTTCCTTGGGCGGCACCGACCTCTCATTCCATTACTGTCCGCAATGTATATTTTCTTCGTCATGCATTCCTCATTCATTCTCCCCATGTGGCCAAACCATCTCAATGTGTTCACTTTCATTCTATTAATGATATCTTTCTATATCTTACATCATTTCCTTATGGCCTCATTTTTTATGATTTATTTTATTTTTTACTTTTCTTCTGTTATTTTTATCTTTATATAATATTTTTTTTATTTTTGTCATATCATTGCCTTATTGCCATAGTACACATTCGAATATTTTTAGTGTTGCATACTATGTACGCAAATATTCGATTTTTTCCCTTTCGGTAGTAATGATATTTTGTGGCAAATTTTTAACAGATGGCGTTAAAGTTATACATAGTATCTGTTGACTTCTATTTTATTTGTAGAATGATGACTTCCATTTGTTTCTGTGGTATCTATTATGTCAGTTGACATTATTTATAAAACAATTCTCTCAAAAGATGGCGTTACAACAAAAAGAAAAAAAAAAATAATAATAAGATTGTTGTTCATAATTTCACCCATAGATGGCTGTAGTAAAAATTCCTTATTTTCAAACGAAAAGAATTTCAGTATTACAATATATAGAACTTTCAAAAATTGAATTGATAGGGATCTCATTAAAAAGGCATAATTGGTGAACGTTGCGCAAGCGCATAAAGTGATCACGTAAACCAGCCGATGACAGGTCGTAAGCCCTGTAGGTGCCTTGATTTCCCGGTTCTCCTACAATAAATATTCCAACTTCGTCTCTATTGAGATAATTAAAAATCTGTTAAAAAATATCTTTGACTCCCGACAGGGAAAAAAATCCAATGTTTGCGCATATGCAATAATAAAAATATTCGACATTATTTATGTTGACAACATGCATTCACAAAGGGGTTAATTTCTAAAAATATCTCGTTTGTCATTTACTTAATCATTATTTTTAAGGCAGTATTGCTTTTTGTCTACACTTGTACTGTAATATTAAGCGTGTCTCAAAAAATATTTCAAAGCTTCTCTCGAATCCACTTGTCTCCTTAATTTGAAAGTTTCGCAGACTCGTTGAAGACAATATACATTATTTTACTAGACAAAGAAGTTATTATCCTTTGAGATACAATGGAATAAAATATTTACTGGACTTACAGTGTCACCTTCAGTGTCTACGAATGATTAATAAACATAATTGTATTACCATGATACTGGTGAACTTTTAATTAAAATTGATTAATTTTGTATTTATTCATTTCTTTTTATTTGCTTTCGAGAAGTATACTTTTTTCTATGTTAAAAAACTTAAACCATTACAAATTAACAAAATATTAACAATACATTTTAACTGGTGTGCTACTTGAATCTATTAAAAATATTTATGTACAATCAACTGTGTGAAGCCCGGTTTTTTGCTATCTAACATATGTAAATAATCTAACAAACCTATGTGCAGTGGATCATAAAGCAAATTAATGATTTAACCTTTGTGTTTGTATGTTATTCTCATCCAACTGTCGATTTGTTCAGGAGAACTTTGTTCTCTTAAGATATCGGCAATGTATCAAACCAGAATACGCGAGAATTGTATGGAGAGGTCTACTTTTTTCACGGCTTTTCCAACTTTGAAGTCAAAAAACACCAACTTAGAGGCTTCGCAGCATATATGTTCCATACACGGATTTACTCAGAATTCGGAGTAGAACATTTCGTGTGTCTGTGTGTGTGTGTGTGTGTGTGTGTGTGTGTCTGTGTGTGTGTGTATGTCTGTGTGTGTGTGTGTGTGTGTCCCCCTTATAACTTTTGATCCGCTCAATTTACAGAGCCTAAAATTTCAGAATATATAAACAGTTACAGGCTTACAAAACTTTTATACTCGGAATTTTGAATTTTTGTTTCAGTCAGGGGTTATCAACTTTTGAATTTTTATTTTATTTTTCCCTATATCTCAGAAACCATAAAAGCTAGAACGCTGAAAATTGGTATAAACATAGACAAATACAAAATCTCAAATTATTTTTTTCAAAAAAATTCCAGGGTTTCTCAAACATTTTTTATTAAGAAAAGTATTTTTTTTATGATAAATTTATGAGTTTAACTGCCTATATTTCCATTTTTTTTTAAATATCGAAAAAAGCCGAAACACCCCAACTAGATAATTTAATTTTATATAAAAAATATTGACATTATAGCAGTACATCTCAAATTTTTTTTAACAATTTTTATAAAAATTGAATTTAGTGACGACATCGCTTCATACAATTTGTATGGTAGTCACCTATACACAATATCAAAGAAGACTTAATAGTTTGATACTTCATCTCTAAACATACAATATACATATACCATCATGCTGTTTTCATATTCCGGGTAGGAAAAAAAGACTGACCTCCATACTTTCCTATCTTGACTAACTAGGTACATGTGTTGTATAGAAAACTAAATATCATAAAATAATAAATAATTTGTATTTATGGGTTTGGTACTTATTCTTCAACTATACATACTATCGCTGTCGACAGTTGGATCCCATGTGTTACATGCAACTAGTATATAATGAAGTTGATATATAGTTGATAATACGTGGATGGGTGGATGGCAGAGCGGTTAGCGCGCTGGGTTAGTAATCCAGTGGTCGCGAGTTCGAATCCTGCCTCGACCGATCTCGTTCACCTATAGGACAAGCATTTATGCTTAGTTTAGGGAACGTAGGAAGATGTATATGTACTTGTTTAACAAGGACATATTCATTTTTTTTAATAAAAAAAAAAAAAAAATCACAATATTTCCCATCAGGAAGTTACAAAGAAGTTACATAGAACATTTCGTGTGTCTGTGTGTGTGTGTGTGTGTGTCTGTGTGTCTGTGTGTCTGTGTGTGTGTCCGTCCCCCCCTTATAACTTTTGATCCGCTCAATTTACAGAGCCTAAAATTTCAGAATATATAAAAAGTTACAGGCCTACAAAACTTTTATACTCGGAATTTTGAATTTTTGTTTCAGTCAGGGGTTATCAACTTTTGAATTTTTACTTTATTTTTCCATATATCTCAGAAACCATAAAAGCTAGAACGCTGAAAATTGGTACAAATATAGACAAATATAAGATCTCAAATTTATTTTTTCAAAAAAATTCCAGGGTTTCTCAAACATTTTTTATTAAGAAAAATATTTTTTTTATGATAAATTTATGAGTTTAACTGCATATATTTCTAAATTTTTCAAAAATATCGAAAAAAGCCGAAACACCCCAACTAGATAATTCAATTTTCTATAAAAAATATAAACATTGTATTAGCACATCTCAAACTTTTTTTAACAATTTTTATAAAAATTGAATGTAGTGACGACATTGCTTCATACAATTTGTAGGGCAGTCGCCTATACATAATATGTAAGAAGACTTAATAGTTTGATAGGTACTTAATCTCCAAACATACATACAGAACCATCATGCTGTTTTCATATTCCGGGTAGGAAAACAGGACTGACCTCCATACTGTCCTATCTTGACAAACATACCAACATGTGTTAAAATTTTCAATAATTTGGATTTATGGGTTTATAGTTTGATTCTTATTCTTCAACTATACATACTATCGCTATCGACAGTTGGATCTCATGTGTTACATGCAACTAGTATAAAATAATCCAACTGTCGATTTGTTCATGAGAACTTTGTTCTCTTAACATATCGACAATGAATCAAGCCAGAATACGCGAGAATTGTATGGAGAGGTCTACTTTTTTCACGGCTTTTCCAACTTTGAAGTCAAAAAACACCAACTTAGAGGCTTCGCAGCATATATGTTCCATACACGGATTTACTCAGAATTCGGAGTAGAACATTTCGTGTGTCTGTGTGTGTGTGTGTGTCCGTCCCCCCCTTATAACTTTTGATCCGCTCAATTTACAGAGCCCAAAATTTCAGAATATATAAAGAGTTACTGGCCTACAAAACTTTTATACTCGGAATTTTGAATTTTTGTTTCAGTCAGGGGTTATCAACTTTTGAATTTTTATTTTTTTTCCATATATCTCAGAAACCATAAACGCTAGAACGCTGAAAATTGGTACAAACATAGACAAATATAAAATCTCAAATTAGTTTTTTCAAAAAAATTCCAGGGTTTCTCAAACATTTTTTATTAAGAAAAATATTTTTTTTATGATAAATTTATGAGTTTAACTGCCTATATTTCCAAAACTTTTACAATTATCGAAAAAAGCCGAAACACCCCAAATAGATAATTTAATTTTCTATAAAAAATATTAACATTGTAGTAGAAGATCTCAATTTTTTTTAACAATTTTTTTAAAAATTGAATTTAGTGACGACATCGCTTCATACATTTTGTATGGCAGTCGCCTATACACAATATGTAAGAAGACTTAATAGTTTGATACTTTATCTCCAAACATACATACATACCATCATGCTATTTGCATATTCTGGGTAGGAAAAAGGATCTTCCTCCATACTATCCTATCTTGACATACATACCTACATATGTTGTATAGAAAACAAAATATCTGAAAATATTCAATAATTTGTATCTATGGGTTTATAGTTTGGTACATATTCTTCAACTATACATACTATCGCTATCGACAGTTGGATCTCATGTGTTACATGCAACTAGTGCAATATAAACTTTTCTATTTTTGTCGACTAAACGAATTTATTTACGACTTTTGGAATTCTATTTTTATTGTTCGATCTATGAACATTAAAAGTCTTTCTGTAATACTTAAAGATTATGGGCCGGTTTTACAAACGAAAGACCAAATATTCGTAAGTATGTATGTTTACGATTTACTAACGGATGGATGTTCCTATGTTACTATCGGCGGTATTATAATACTATTTTACTGTCCGTTTATATGACAGTTACAGTCTAATTAGACTACAATGGATTTTCAATAGATTTGTAATGGACTATAATGGATTTATAATGGATTGTAATGGATTAAGCGGTGGTGTCATTGCAATATATAAACGGAGAGAGTTGATTTTTTGCGTACATAAAACAATATCAAAAATTACAAAAATTGTGATAATCCTTTATTATTTAGCTAGCGCGCTGGATAAGTAATTAAGTGGACGCGGGTTCAAATCTCGCCTCAACTGATTTTGTTCACTTATATCACAAGAATTTATGCCTAATTTATGGCATTAAAATGAAATTTAAAAATCTTAATGCATACATACTTAGGTACTAGTTACAATTATTTATTCATTATTTTTTTAAATAAAATAAAACAAAATTCAGTGTCATCAATGTCATGTTGAAATAATAAAATATTTGGTCAAATACAAACTTGTGATCAAATTCGTTTTGTTTATTCAAAATCGCTGTCGGACGTCGGAATTCAGTATAAAAATCTCACATAAAATGTTCTACTCCGAATTCTGAGTAAATCCATGTGTGGGAACATATATGCTGCGAGGCCTCTAGTTGGTGTTATTAGCATGCAAAAAGTCCACTACACCATACAAAATTTTCCTTCGTACACGCATCTTGGCTTAATAATGTCGATTCATTAAGAGAATTGAATTCTCATGAACGAATCGACAGTTGGATAAATTGACTAATATCATCCCACTAGGCAAAAGCCTGTTCTAGGACCGTTATTTTACACAGTTAAGTAACTTTATTCAGCTGTTATTTTGATTTTTTACATGTTAAAAAAGAAGAGTAAACAAGGGTACCTATACCAAAAAATATGTAAAATGAATGATACAAAAACTTACACAAAAATAATCAATTGTTTAAAATATTGAAAATAGCAAATACAAATAGTATTGAAAAAAAAAATGGAATATAAATATGACATTGTATTGCATTCGATGATAAGAAATCTACCTACGTCATCGAAATGAATAATATATCAACCATATTTGATTTGATTTCTAATGCGGACTCATTAATATTAATGAAAATATTGTAAAAAAATCATTTACAATCTTACTTTATTTATTTCAACTTATTGATTACTTATAAAATATTGTCAGTAATCAATTCTCTTTCAAAGGAACCATTCGCTTCTTCCAATCGAACGTTAACTCAAAAAGTGACGTTTGTTTTCACAATATTAGCATTCTGTCGTAAGTGTTTTGACGTTTGAAGATCTCAAATGTCCGTCCGCATTTCGAATTCATCGGTAATCTTTATGTAAACACAAGCAGTTTATACATGTCATAAACCATTTTTCTTATCTAGGTCCATCGTCGAGGCTGCGTCGTAAAGTGGGGGCAACAGGGAACGGGTAAATTT
Organism: Molanna angustata; assembly: GCA_963576475.1. NCBI lineage: Eukaryota > Metazoa > Arthropoda > Insecta > Trichoptera > Molannidae > Molanna > Molanna angustata. The sequence continues at coordinate 7,698,148 of OY754977.1, read as the reverse complement.
ACGATCCACAATCTCTGTGATGGCTCCTCACACGGCCAAGAGCGTTTGGATGCTGGTGGTGACTGGTCATTTGAAATTTTCACATGTACGCAAAAACACATAAATCTTAATTAGGCAAAAAGTTCATCCCTAAGTCTTCCCACCATCCCCGACACTGACAGCGAGCGCTCCCCTCTGAGAGAGTCACGGGATTTAAAGATTTGCCATGTTCTTTGTCACGCGTTTTCTTGTGTTTCGTATGTACTCGTCTGGTGTATTTCTAAATTAGCCGGAAGCTGTGTAATAAATTGAGTTCCTTTTAACATCGAAATCGTTAAGTCTCACAACCGCCGGCCGCCTCTATTTCCCTTTCTTTCTCGAGGTTTTATGGTACCGAAGGCAATAATTAAGATTTGTAGTTTTTTTTCTGATTTTGTACCAGTTGCTTTAATTCTTAAAACTATTTTCGCCTTTAAATTTTTCTTTGTGAGAATATATGTTTTGTTTGGATCGACCTTTTGTCAAGCTAGCGAAATAAGAATTAAATTTATGTATTTGGCTGTAAAATACATCAAATCAGCTGTTCCCTAGTCATGTGTAAACCTTATAATTTGAAACCTTATTTTGCTTTAGTAATATTATATCTGAAATACAATAAACATTGTTATATGATTGTTGCCACTTTTGATGCATATTTTTTACTCCTCACTACCCCACGGGGATAGAGTGGAGAGTTACAAATTCGCAAATTTTAAGGTTTTTTATTATTGTAGATTATCAACTAGTATCATGCTGAGATTGTAATCTGAAAGTTTCGTCGCCATGTATCTGTGTGTGCTGTGTAGGTACTATGTGCTATGTACGGCGCGTTAATTCTACTTTATCGATTAAAGACTATAGTAGGTACTTATTCGATTATTTTCAAACGTTGCATAATTTATATAGATTAGTTAATACTCGCTTCGATTCCATTAGATTTTGAAGGATATCAATATTTCTAATTGACCCCAAGCTCAGGACACTCAAAATTTGATATTTTTATTTCAAATTGCATAAAATGCATATCACTTTCATAAAATGGCATTGAAGAATTATCAAGTTTTATTTGTTTAAATCAAAAATGATTTAACAAACTCATTTCATGAAAATACTAAAAAAAATCCATACAAAATTTGACCTACATTGTAGAGTGACTTACTGCAGTAAGTATAGCATTAGCCACAACGCACTCATTTGATTGAGAGTTTAAAAGCAGGGCTTGATAATATATCAAATGTGGAGGTACTCAGGAGAGTAAGACGTCGAGCGCGAGTTTTCATGACCCAAATAGGGTATCTTTTTTCAAGCGAAGAAAGATACACTATTTGGGTCACGTTCTGCAAGGCGAAAGGTATAGGCTGCTTCGATTGATTATGAATGGCAACAAAAGGCACCCCGAGTATGTAGGAAGACGTCAGATACCGTGGCTCCTCAACATTTGTTAGTTGACCAGCATCAAGGAGATCGGCGAGTCGTTCCGGACTTCGGCATACATAGATGCTTTCTCGGTAGAGATAGGCAACGTCGTGGAGACCTGATATGACACGAAGAAGAAGAAGGGATTACACCCCAGACAAGCAATACCTACTTATGTGAGGAAATAATTTTCTCAAATGTTAAACTCAGAAATCGTTGATTTATGAATATATGCCTTTTGACTTTGAATGTTTGTATTTATCTCATAAAAAAGCAGTATAGATTTTTACTCTCCACACTATGGAATAGGGGAGAGTCATGATTTCGCAAAATTTAAGCGTATTTTTTTTACATCAATTTCTCAATGGGTATCATGTAGAGAATGCACACTATGAGTTTCGTCGTGATGTGTTTGTGTGTATGGCGTATACGCTGTACGCCGTACGCCGTAGCATTTATCTTTTTTGTGTCCTCTCTACAGCCCAAACTATAAGTCTGATCGACTTCATATTAACATCATATGTGTAAAGTGCACAGACCTAGAGCTGATTAGTTTTCCATAGACAACTTTTGATTTCTTCTCTATGAATTCATCATTTACGTTGTTTTTTTTTTGTGTCCTCTCTGCAGCCCAAACTATAAGTCCGATTGACTTCATATTGATATCACATGTGTTAAGTCCATAAACTTAGAGCTGATTAGTTTTCCATAGACAACGGTACATTTTTTCCCAATGTTTCTTTATGATTTCATCTATTAAAACTGAAAAAATGCTCTCGCGACCTGGAAATTTGAGATATTTAATTTGGTTTCAACTATTTATACAACACCAAGAATCTTCATAAAATTGTATTCAAAGTTGGTCAATGTTAAAAGAAAAATATTCAACGGTTTCAAAAATTATATTTTATTTAATGGATATTTGTATGAAACTTATATGTAACAAGAGAATTTTTTTATATTTGGCAATGTTCAATTCATTGATTTCATATTGATATAAGAATATTAATAGCTTGAACTTAGAACTGATTAGCTATGATATCACGTGTCAACATTGTCAAAATGCTCTAACGCTCTTTGAAACAAAATTTATCTGCTTTTTTTAAAATATTTCATACAACATAAGCAGTCTTCACTATACTGCATTAATAGTTTGTCTATCTTAACATAAAAATATACTATCGGAAGAAAATTTATATTCCTGATAGTAACATTTAGTATGAATAAAAATGTAATTAGATAAATTTCTATGTATGGAAACGTTCAGTAATTTGATTTCATGTTATAATGTAAAGAGCTTGAACATAGAACTGATTAGCTTTCCATAAATAACAAAAAAAATCTTCATATGATATCACCTGTCAAAATTTGGAAAATGCTCTCGCGTTCTTTAGAACAAAATTTATCTGCTTTTTTTAAAATATTTCATACAACATAAGCATTCTTCCCTATACTGCATTAATAGTTTGTCTATCTTAACATAAAAATATACTATCGGAAGAAAATTTATATTCCTGATAGTAACATTTAGTATGAATAAAAATGTAATTAGATAAATTTCTATGTATGGAAACGTTCAGTAATTTGATTTCATGTTATAATGTAAAGAGCTTGAACATAGAACTGATTAGCTTTCCATAAATAACAAAAAAATTCTTCATATAATATCACGTGTCAAAATTTTGAAAATGCTCTCGCGTTCTTTAAAACAAAATTTATCTGCTTTTTTTAAAATATTTCATACAACATAAGCATTCTTCACTATACTGCATTAATAGTTTTTTTTATCTTAACATAAAAATATACTATCGGAAGGAAATTTATATTCCTGATAGTAACATTTAGTATGAATAAAAATGTAATTAGATAAATTTCTATGTATGGAAAAGTTCAGTAATTTGATTTCATGTTATAATGTAAAGAGCTTGAACATAGAACTGATTAGCTTTCCATAAATAACAAAAAAATTCTTCATATAATATCACCTGTCAAAATTTGGAAAATGCTCTCGCGTTCTTTAGAACAAAATTTATCTGCTTTTTTTAAAATATTTCATACAACATAAGCATTCTTCACTATACGGCATTAATAGTTTGTCTATCTTAACATAAAAATATACTATCGGAAGAAAATTTATATTCCTGGTAGTAACATTTAGTATGAATAAAAATGTAATTAGATAAATTTCTGTGTATGGAAAAGTTCAGTAATTTGATTTCATGTTATAATGTAAAGAGCTTGAACATAGAACTGATTAGCTTTCCATAAATAACAAAAAAATTCTTCATATGATATCACGTGTCAAAATTTTGAAAATGCTCTCGCGTTCTTTAAAACAAAATTTATCTGCTTTTTTTAAAATATTTCATACAACATAAGCATTCTTCACTATGCTGCATTAATAGTTTGTCTATCATAACATAAAAATATACTATCGTTAGAAAATTTATATTCCTGGTAGTATCATTTAGAATGAATAAAATATTTCACTGTCAATATTTGTGGTGTGGAGAGTTTAGTGTTGGCCACAACCCACTCGTTTATTTATATTAAGCTACGCCGAACCAATCAGACAATGGTATGGTCTCTTAGGAAAGCAAAATAAGGGCTGAAGAAGATTTCGTCTTTTCTACGTATTTCACATAAATTGTGTGACAGCTTAAGAGAGGAACCCTTCTTAATAAAGTCTAATGTACCAACTTCTGAACTGACAGAACATTAATGTTATGTGTAACAAAATGAATCATTTGTTTATTTGAAAGTAAAAAAAAATAAAAGAACAACTTAATTTAATATGAATTACATTTAATAAAAATAAAAATATTTCATCTTGAATATCCAAATTACAAAGGGTTTTCATGTAAAAAAAATAATATTTATTTATTTATTTATTGGACAACATACAACGTATATAAGATTGTAGGAAAGCCAATTACAGGTTGTCACTGAAGTTTATTTATTTATTCATTAAAAATCCTTTTTTGCAAGTATAATAATATCAGAATAAGTACAATTTTACTTTATACAGTAGTAAATAAAATATAAAGGTTATACCTACTATAATTAAGTTAAAAGTTAAGAGGGTGACTGCTGCCAACGTACCTATTTTTTCAATTTGATATACCATCATTACTACTAAACGATTCATTTTGTAAAAAATAACCTAGTTAGTTTGGATATTAATAAAGAGAAATATACCTTAACTTTTTGATTATGTTCTGTATATATTCTTATAGGAAAATAACAAGCATACCCCGATTTTAGACATTTATCTTAAATTTCTAAAAAAATATAAGGTATAGAGCAATATTTTTTTTATAAATTAAAGAAGAACAAAATACCTGGACAAATATATATCATATATTATGACGTTGCATTAACGCATCAGGTTAAGTAAATAAACCAAAAAAACTTTTATTACGCAATGGCGCTGAATGGAAAATAAATGTTTTTAGGTTTATTTACTAAACCTGAAGCATTAATGCAACGTCACATCATATTTTTCTAGATATTTTTGTCTTCTATAATTTAAAAAAATATATTACTCTACGCCTTATAGTTTATTAAAAATATATGATAAACGTTGAAAATCGGGGTATGTATTTATTTTTATTTGTGGATTAGGCTACTCTACTAGGCTATGCCTGTCCCAGTGTAGCGTTATATAAATCAGTTTTTATTCGTCATAGTGTTAATTATTTTTTTAAGGTTTAGTGGTATGTTGAAGTAATATTGAGGTGCAAGTATATGTTTTAGTGTAGTATGAAAATATTGCTTATTGTAGTATATTAAGATAAGTTACGAATAGTTACACATTGTGGTGAGATATTTTGTGAATGATGTGTGAAATTGTTTATAAATGTGTGCAATATATTAAGTGTTGAGTAAGATTATGAGGATGAAATTTTAAGTCTGATATATTTTTCAATTGTGGGGGCGATTAGTAAGAATATGTCGAACACTAGGAAATGCCTATTATGTATTGATTTTGCAGATTATTGCATGTTGAGCATAGTTGGTGTGTTGAGTCGTTAGGTGGAAAAGAGGAGTGTGTCTAGTTCTACGGGTAAGGATGTTGAAAAATATATATTTTAAAAGAGCAGGAGAATCGATTTTATTATTAAGAATATATTTTTAATATTTCATCCATTAATTAATTAATACCATCGTGGCATATTACACAATGTGGGGTCCCCACCGACAGGTGTGAGGGTGTGCATACCTTATTGAAGGGAGCACATGCGTTTATACCCAGACAATACTATCTTCTCATCTAAAAAGGCACAACATGCAGAATGGGTGGTGAACCTTATTGCTAAACATCGTGAAATGGGTATTATTATTTTTTTTAAAAGAATGAATATGTTCTTGTAACAAGAACATACATTCCCTAAATTTAGCACAAATGCTTGTGCTATAGGTGAACGAAATCGGTGGTGGCTGGAATCGAACTCGCGACCACTGCCGCTAGCCATCACCCATCTAAGTTTCCCGCTGTATATTCGTTTACTCGGCTCTTACGGGACACTCGAAAACAGGAATAGAAAACAGTGGAAGTACTATTCAAAGCAGGTGCGTCGTAGCTATAAATTCATTTTAATATAATGTATTTTTACAATGAGTTAAGATCAGTTCGTAAAATATTTTATATACATATGTATATAATATATTTGTGTCCATTTTCGAAACATATTTTACTTTATTGTCATTCAAACGCTTTACATTCAATTTGTAGCATGTTGTAAGTTTTCATCGTGTACAATGAATTTCCAACATTTCATACAAGAATTTTTTTATTTGGTGAATTTTCATTAAGTATATGTACATTATTCGTTTTGTCAAAGAAAAACACGTGCTTCATTTTGTGAAATATCACAAGAAAAGTTACATTTTATCGTTGTTGTTACATATACGTTTGCATAAACAAATATTTAAAGAATATTACAAACAAAAATAGAGGGTTTCTTTATTTGATTGTGGCATGCAATAATGTATAAACATTTTATAGATTACTAAAGAATTCTGAAAAAAAGAGTTATTTTCATTTTTATTTAGTAATTTTCATATTATATTAAAACAAAATCTAAATGAGACTTTGAAAGCAAAAGTTACTGTAGGTACCTTGTGTTCCTATAATATTGCAACTTCGTCTCTTTTGAGATGTAGAAAACCGTAAAATTATCATTGATTCCCGATAGGGAGAAAAAATTTTAATGTTCGCGTATTTGCAACTGTAAAAATATTCAATTTACATACACATTGTAACAAGCAAGTAAACAGGATAAAAATGAACTTGGAATTTTGGCGTGGTTCTGGGGTGACATCTGTGCGGAAGCATTGTAACCTTATGTATGAAGACAGTTGCTTTCATTTTTAATAAAACATTTTTTTCAATAGATGGCGTGACAAAAAAGTTTCTTCGTCACTTCATAGATGGCGGTGATGTTTCGGCTTATTTTCAATCGTAGGTATAGATTTTTATGATTAACATAAACTTAAAAAAAAATAGATTGATAGAAAACTTAATAAGAAAACATTATTGGTGAATGTTGCTCAAATACATCCAGTGAATTTAAGACGTGGCGAACAGAATAGCGATAGGAAGTATCGATTTTTTATTTATAGGCGACGTCGCAATGACAGTCAGAAATGTTATTAAAAAAGCGGCAATAGTATTGATGACAGCGGTGTATACAATATTATTGTACTGAAGAGTGGTGAGTTCGCGGAAGTACCTTGAACTCCAGAAGATGTCTCTTTCGCTATTGGATTAGCGTATTGTTTATCCCGGCGAGACATAGAGGCTCCATAATTAATCAAAGTTCAATGCGATATTAAATTTATTTTAAATGAACTCACTGACGACATTTATAAGTTATTTCTACCTACTACTCAGAACCAAAAGTATCCGCATATATGTAGGTTAGTATTTTTACTTCTCCTTCAAATCGACTAAGTACTTAGTCTCAATTCACATTTTCAAGTAGTATTTTTTGCGAATACAAAAATTAATAATATATTCATTTAATGTACTCACATAATTTTTTCTAGACTTTGTCAAGGGCTGTTTCACAGCACGTGTGTAGCGATTCAGGATTTTTTTTCCAAACCCACTTGTAAAATTTTTCTGGATTATTTTCATGTACCTACCTATTTGGATATCACGTTTTCTTAAGGACCCACTCAATTCAAATTCAAGCAATCTAAAAGCCTTTTAATTGAAAGAAATGTATTTTTCAGCAATAAACAGCATAATTTATACGGTATTTAAAAAAAACTAAAAAAAAATATATAATTTTGTTCAATATTCAATATCTAAATAAAAAGAGATATTTTTATAACTCTTGGTACACAAAAAGTTTATGAAAATGTTTCTATATACTTTTATATAAGTTAAGTATATGTATATGCTGTGAGGCACCCGCTTAGAATAGTGAGTCCACTCTTTTTTATTATCATCGTTTTCTGGTGTTCTGTAAGAGCCGGCTAATCGAAAGTAAAAGAGGCTAAATAACGTCTCTCATAGTTCAGCAATGAGGTTGACCACTCATTCTGAATGTAGTGCCTTTTTAGGTGAGGCGAAACTGGTGTATGTGGATGGATTCACGCATACGTCATGCTTCCTTTTACGGCGGATAGGTACATTCGTCCATCACAACTTTTGACCATCGGTCGTCCGACATCCGAGATATATGACCCGTCCAACTCCACTTTAACTCCGCTATTATTTTGGCCACATCCGCTACTCTTGTGTTCTTCCTAATCCATTCATTAGTTTTGTGGTCCGTAAGCGAGATATTCAACATTCTTCTTTCCATGAACAAAAGTTGTGATGGACTGAAGGCTAAGAACAGGAAGCAGAAGCGTGGGAAGGCCCCAGACCGGATGGTCCGATGACATAAAAAAGTTGCAGGTCCAGAATGGTGAAGAATGGCACAGGATGGAGACCAGTGGAAGTCCAAGCGGGAGGCCTTTGTCCAATACTGGACTCAAAAAGAGGCCGATTAAGTAAGTAAGCAAGGTACGTCCATCGCTAGTACATCTTTTGTACGATTAAATTGCACTAGGACTAGGTCATAAACCGGAGTTGAAAATCAGCGACAGTAACTTTGTAAGAGGTTCTCTCCTGTGGAGGAACGTTGTAGAACAGGAGTGGACATTGACACGGCAGCGTATTTACCTTTCCGTGTTGATTAGGAGGCAAGTACTGCATCGAATTAGGCACTAGTTTGTTGAGCTAATGCATTAAAAACTCGTGTTGTTTGTGTGTAGCCCATGGTCCAGTAATTAAGTCCTATGTTAGTAGTTTTGTTGTGTATGTTGTTATGAATTGAGAATTCGCTGACAATAGTTGATCCCTTTGTTATATAACTATGTTTGTATTGTATGTTTAAGTCTTGTATTTTCCATTAAATGCATGTTCTTTATATCTTTTGCAACTAAATTTAGGATCTTTGGAGCCAAGTATCGATAATGTCTTTGTCCGTATGTAGTGTTTGTCTTGGGAGTGATTAGTTGATGCCTGTGTCTTGTATCATGAGAATTTTGAGCAGTGATATTTGTTTATTTAGTTTTACTACAACATTTATTTTTATATTATTTTATATGTATAAAAAAATATTTTACATCATCGTTTGGTTTTGCCGAATCACCATTATTGTTTAAGATTCATGTTAATCGCATATTTAATTTCCATCCAAATTAATAGACAGTTAATCCTTGTTTTCCTTTAGGCCCTATATTCCGTATTAAGCATATTTCCCAATGCAAACTTTCCTCTTCCCCTCATTCCCTAATCTTCTCAATAAATAGGTATCATCCGTGGTTATCTAGCAACTACTTCTGTGTACAGATTCCGTTAATCTGTATTTATTGAATTTGAAGCGTTATATCTTATGGACCCAGTTGAGCAAATATTTGAAAACCGAAATGTTAGAAATTTGTTTCTAAAGCCTTCTAATACAAGATTAAAGGTATTTGAACCATTATAGTAATAATAATTACTATTTGACTTAAGTATCTTCTTGTATTTTAGCAAGCGTTTGATGATATTACGAATCGTTGGGCTAGATATAATTTGTTCAAAAGTTTTAACGTTTTGTAATTTTAATTGTTTCTAGCCAAGTGTATTTATTATATTTGTAAGATCCAAACTCGCATAGCGCAATGTTAAAGTATTCTCCACATGTATGAAAACGATTGAAATATGGGTATGGCTAAATACGCAAGAAAGAAATATTCATCATCATAAGCTCGACAGTCCTGGATGTGCCTTGGCTGAATCCAGGAGTCTCCTCCATATCCGTCTATCTGAGAGACTCCCAGGGAGCTCTTTTCTCTAACACTGCTTTCGTATGTATTGTGTTAGATTTTTTGAAACATTGAACGCAGTCAAAAAAAATTTGTAATCTACTCGCTCTGGACACTACAACCAGTGTAATTCGTTTAGTGCTGAAGTTATGTGTAATATATTGATGTTGCGCCTTGTATCAGGCAATGTGTATAGCGGGTTACGAGATCGTACGAATAGATTATTCGGAAACCTTCGGGTTTCAATATAAAGAAATGTCTGGGTTTTGTTCGGGGCTTTTGCTTATCAACGATAGTGCTCTCACGTTGTGGTTCATATATAACTAATTATTTGTACTTCACTCTGTATATATATCAAATTACTGTTAATTATAATAAACTGTATTTAAGTGAAACGCGTGAATTAATTTACTATATCTTAGTACTTGAAAACTACCAGATATTAAATTATGTGACATCGTTTTTATGCGCCAAGAAATTATAAAACTTTCAAAAATTTGGATTGATAAGACATTATTACGAAATTTTCGCTAGCGTTTCAATTGATCATGTAAACCAGTCGATGACAGGTTGTAAGCCCTGTAGTTGCCTGATTTCCCGGCACTCCTATGAAAATATATGTTCCCGTTTCGTATTTATTAAAATTTGTCATAAAGAAATAAATATATTTCATTGAAATATTTAGACACATTAATCAGTCTATAAGAATCGCTAAAAACCTTTGATCCGTCTCTGAGTTCACATCCCAGTTATAATAGAAATATGGTCGAAATGAATTATTGTCAAAAAAGCATTCGGATTTGTACATACCCTCCATTGTCTGCTCCGCCCTTTTGACACGAGTGTCAAGATTTATATTGTCCCCCGCACAAGTAGGTACCTACTTAACACAAAAGGTCAAAAATTCACAAGCAGAGTCAAACACCACTTGTGAGGACAAGGATCATATTCCAATACACACACACGCGAGACAATGTCTTGTAGACGTAAGTGATTCGAATACTTATTTGTAGAGGAATTTGTTCCTTGTGAACTATTTTGTTTGTATTGAAAAAATACGGCACAATGCGGACAATGAATGAATGAATGTTTCCGAGAAAGAAATTTATATTTTATTTGGTTTTATTTTTTCTATCAAAAAAACATAAAGGAGTGGGTTGTGGTGAACACTTAACTCACCACTGAATTACAAGCGTACCTATGTATATTTTGTATATACTGAAATATTTAATTAAAAAAAAAATATCTACCTGAATGATTTAAAAGACATTTATTTGCTGTGTGTACCATTCATGAAACAAAAATTAAATAACTCAATTTTCTATAAAGTGAGAGCATTTAAAACGAGTGGGTTGTAACCAACGCTAAACTCCATACTAACAAGTCACTCCATAAAGTATTCAAATTTTGTATGGAAATTTTTCACACGTAAGCATTCCATCTCTGCACATATCTCCGTTGTCCGCCAGCCTCTTCATCTCTTCGTAGCTGCCACAGCGCTCATCACTGATCACCTGGTCCATATATGTAACTGTTTCTAGGGCGACCTCTATGGTTTCTTCCCTCCGTCATTCCGTCAATGATAGTATATTCGGCACTTATAATACTATATCAATATAAAGTCGATTAGATTAATTTATAGTTTGGGCTTTATAGAAAACAATATTTTATCATGCGCCACACGTACAAAAACATCATGTCTATACTCATAGCATGTTCTTATTCTCTTATATATGATAAAGTTGTCGCCAAATGTCTTGAGCCATTTCGCCGAGAAGGGGTGCGATTTGCACGTATACCAACGAATCAAATCTACACAAATTTGCGCTCTGCGCATCCGGAAGCCTGGTTCAAAATATTTGGCAATATTTATCCCTATTGAATACGCATCTGGATTATATACCACACTCAAATGTGCGAAAAAAACTTTGTATAATATGTATATAAATGAGGTATATTTGAAATTCGGTCTACAAAGATGGGGAATGTGGCAGAACAACGTCTATCCGTGACCACTAGTTTTATTATACTTGCACTTTATTTGCTATACTTCACAAAGTAGAAGGATAACTTTTAATATATAAAATTATTACCTACTTTCTTCATTTAATAAAAATAATTTTAAATTAAGAATAAGTGCATTTTAAAATTAATTATAACGTGACTCACGTAATTTCTTTTCTCATAACGTTCCGCGTTCACGATTTTAGTGTCAGTTTTCATTCGTTCATAAGGAAAAGCGGTCGAAATATGTATTTAAAAACATTATATATGATGACATGTGGAGAGGATGAGTGAGCAACTGCCCGCCAGAAGAGTCCTTCACAATATACCAGAGGGTGTGAGGCGTAGGGGGAGACCCAAGTTGAGATGGATGGACTCTTTGGGCGTGGTCAATTGGAGACAAGGAGCCGCTGACAGATCGGAATGGCGAAGACCACCTTGGGATGTGGAGCTGATGATGATGATGACGAACACTTCCTTGCACCCTGCGCAAAGGGCGAGTTTATTGCCGTATGGAAATTTATTCCAACTAACCAGTGTTTCCAGCCCAGAGAAGCAATATGCGTGAGAAATGAATTTAAATAAATTTCTCCTCTGCTGGGAATCGAACCCAGAACGCCAGCACAGAAACTGATTGGCTTACCAACTGTGTCGGCATTTTTATATGTAGGTATATATTAATTTTTTAAATGTTTTTTTGTAATAGGAGATTTTGTGCAAATATTAAGTATACCTATACCAACTATTGACAGACTGACGCCGAAATATGTTTATCATCATTAATTTATTCGGATATTTTAAATACGCCCACTTGTTCATCTCACCTTGTTTAAAAATTAATTTCTTCCTATGAAACATACATTTTTGCCGATTATTTTCATTTTTTTAATTATTTTTTCGCGATCCGCTTTATTATTTTTTTTATAATCTATTGACTTTAAGACATATGATTATATCGTATTGAAAACGAAGTCATATTTGAATCTACTTGAAAAAAAATATTTATTTTATTAGTTAAAAAAAAGTGATTTGTTGATATGTAAATACTTCAGCCATCCACCACTCGTTCTTCTAATGAGGCTTGATAATCGCTTCTGAAAAATATATTATTTTTATTTTATTTTATTTGGTAGTATATGAAGTTACTTTAATATTTTATAAGGGATTTTCTCCTCTCACAGCATCGTATTAATTATTACAGCATATAATTTATTTTTTCATACACTTTTGTGTGTTTAATAATATTTTGTTTGGGTTTGGTGAATATTACAAGAGTAGGTAAATCCTCTGTGAAAAATATTATATTTTTTTCCGCATTAAAACTGTACCTAGATCTTATTTCAGACGAGAGGCAAGGAATAAAACAGCCTTAGAAAAAATACGGACCTTTTTATCTTTTCTAGGTTGCCGTAATATATCTAGCCTAACTGGTTTCGTAACTACAGGCTGTTGTTTTTTATGTATGTATATCCGTTTTTCTGAAATAAAATGTAACTATGCTTTAGTTTGTGGCTGTCATGTATCATATACACGTGGCTGTGGTGAAGCCTATTAATATACCTTCGAACAAGAAAAAAACAGTTTTTATTTAAATAAAAACACATGTTTCTTCAACAATTATTGGTTTTGCAAAACTACCGTTTAATTTGGTTGATATATTTATGTTTAACAGTATTTTATTTTATTTATAAAATTTATCACGATAAAAGAGTGATGAAAAAATAAATTGAAAAAAAATCATAATCTACATAATCTAAATATAACAAATAAAAGACAAAAAAATACAAATTCAAAATAATTAAAAATACCTATTTTAAAACATTTTTTTTTTGGTATGAACCAACTCGTTAAGCTGAGCCTGATCTGAAGATCAGAATCAATTTTGAGATGGCAGAAAATTACTTGCATTATAATATATCTTCTTCGTTTAGTAGACCTAGTTGGTCTGTTCTTCAGAATCTATGCCTCCTGGGATGACGAAGTCCAGCTATCCTTCCATCTCTTGGGTGGTCTTCCGGGTAGGCGGCGGCCAGAAGGGATTTTATTCGCCGCTATATATGCAAGTCTTGTCACTGTCCATCCTGGCAACGTGGTCGCTCCAATGCCTTCTTGTGGATCTACTCCACCGAATGATGTCCTCTTTTCCACATGTTTTCCTTATTTGAACATTGCGAACACGATCTCGTAGAGTTTTACCAGTGACTAACCGTAGAACCTTCATCTCCGTTGTCCTTAAGAGCCCCTTGGTTCGTACACAGCATACGTCATGATCGGTCGCACGCATGTCTTATATATTCTGACCTAACTGTCAATACGCATGTGTTTATTTTTCCAGATCATAATTCTCAAACATCCAGATACGGCAGATTCTTTATTGACTTGTTCGCGGACTTCAGTGTATAGGTCATTATGGCTGCAGATCTCTACTCCTAAATATTTGAAACTCATTACTTGTTCCACGGGTTTATCATCAACGTATAATATATCACAGAAAAAATTCTACTAGTTAATTATTTTTAATAATATAGCTAATAGAAAATAAAATAAATAGCTATTTTTCTTGATCATGATTGAGCACAGGCAAATTAGGCAACTTTTTTTACATTCATGTGAGTTCCAACATGTTCCTTCTTTCATAGCATCCGCATCTTGGCTTAAAACTGTCGATATATTAATGGAAATAAATTTTCTTTAACAAATCGACAGTTGGTTATAATTGTAATAGCGTTAGAATCATAAAAAAATCCATTGATTTTTTATTGAGTATTGGATGGGTCGCAGAACGGCAAGGGCGCTAGATAAGTAATCCAGTGAACTATGTACGTAGATTCGAATCTTACCTCGATCAATTTCATAGTACAATCAATGTGTCTTCTTGTTTGAACGAAATATTCACTTTTGTTTACATTTTTTTTGATCGGCAAGCGAATCATCCTGTTTGTGCCTGTGTTGTAGGAAAAACCCTGAGAATTATTTTTCCTTTCATAATATAACATCGGTGGGAAGAATGGCTACTTAGACACGCGTGACTTTATTGTTCTTGTCCATAGTTACCTGGACACCCAATCTATCATATTATTTAGTATATATGTATGCATAAACATACACCTTTCATACATACCTTCTATCCGTTGGGTTTTTTGTGAAAATACACAGGTATCTTTCTTAAGTAACCTTGGACTCTTTCTGGAATTAATGTGTGTCTGTGAATTTAACCAAACACATTGAATTAAATTCAATTCTCACTATAACCTTTGTCTGGAGTGTCTTGGTATATGGCTGTGAGACATGGACCATAGACCAGAGGGAAAAAGAACGCCTGTTTGCATTCGTGATGTGATGCTACAGGTGCATGTTGAAGATCCACCGGTCGGAACACATCGAAAACTGTGAGTTGCTGGGTAGAGCCAACTCCTCAAAATAATTACCCAACGACGATCCAACTCGATAGACCATAATTTTCCTGTTGGGTATTACCTACATATTATAAAATATAGGACACAATTATTGTTCAAATTATATTTGTTCAAATATCGTTCTTGAATAAATGAGACATCTGGGAGGCAAGTCTGGTCTAACCGGCGAAATCAAAACCCTCGCGATTGCCTATATCATGGATATAATTATTATATGGAGTTCTGTAATATCTTTACATGTCATAGAACTCCATATGATAATTATCTGTATCCATATGGGTAATCGTGAGGGTTTTGATTTCTCCGATCGGACCAGACTTGCCCCCCTGATTGAGCAAAGTAGTTCATTGTCTGGAGATATAGAGAGATCGTTGGATAAAGATTTGAGAGAACTTAGAAAATCAGACAAGATCGTTATTTTTGAATGGGGAAGAGAATCTAGAAATTTTAATGCTTCTCTTATCGCACATAAACTTTCCGCTGAACAGATCTACAATCAAAATCGCTGAATCGCATATGCATTCTAATAGAAAAAGACTTTGAAATTATATTAGCATGGATGTCTCCCACATAGGGAATGAGGTCGCGGATGAATTAGCAAAGCAAGCTTCCATTTCTGACGCCTCTTATTTTATCATCTCCCTTTCCATCCAAGACGTAATTCGTTCTCATTGTAACATTGCCAAAAATAAATGGCAAGACCTGTGGAAAATATTTCCTGAAACCAAAGGAACATATTAATATAATATGCAATAAAACTTTCCATCTTTCCCTTGGTTTCACAAAAAAATGAGAATGAGATTGGGTCATTGCTCAATCGCTTATCACTTCTATAAAATAAACATATCGACGGTGGGCGGTTGGGTAATATATCTTAATCAAGCAAAAAAAGCATATTTATGATCTGCGTAAACCACGTTATTTCTTAAGTTATTAACCCATGACCATATTCAAAACTTGTTTTAATTATTATCGAGATGGAAGGTGATTCACATAGATAGTTCGCATACACATCCATCTTTTGTCTGTGTACAGTGTGTACCTACGACGACAATTCCGAAAGTCCCGCCCATCTGACGTGATATCATCCACGAGTCAGCAGTTTGGGAATTCGACGGGAGCCTTCGGGATCTGGGTGGTGGTATTCCCCGTTGTCGATTAGTCCCCGCAACCCGTCATTCAATTCTGACGACCAAAACAATTGCGTCGTCCATCGGACGGGTGCTTAACCCTAACCGGTTATTTTTCACCGGAACCGGAAGAGTGGGTTTTATGACGTGTCATTTCCAGAATTATTTTACGGCGCACTTCTTCACTTTCTATCTCGTTCCCTTCCTCTCCATGATTCCGACCTTCCTATCTCTGGTGTACTTACTTAAATTTTTACATAACTCGTAAAAAAATGTTAATTTTTCTTTTTAATCTTTAATTTTTGTTTTACAAAGCATTGGAATAATTTTGATGGTTTCTGCTTCTTTTGTGTTTATTAAACCGTTCGTCGTCGGTGCAATAGTCGATACAAATTTAATTACTTGGCATGTCAATATTATATAGGTATGTAAAATGGCTGCAAAGAACTTTTGACGTGCATAAGTTAAAAGTCTCAAAGGTTGTTGAAATAATATTAATGAAAATGACGTAAGAAAATGCGATAAAAAGTGCTAACACGATTTAATTTACGTCACTCAATTTCTCAGCTATCGACATTCTTGGTGCAACAAAAAAGGCCAGCATTAATGGTATTATACATTAACTTTTTTCACAAGGGCTGAGAAAAATGACAATTTTTGTAATTGTATTTTTTTTGTATAAATTTTTGTATTGCTACTATATATTTTTATTTCACTTGTAGTTCAACGAAAAGGTACAAATCCTGTAATCCTGTATCCGATTAAACTGTTATATTTATGTATGAACACTCCCTTTCATCCTGCAATAGTGATGATTTTATTTACAAATCTCAATATATGTATTCCAAATGATTATGTGGTGTTACAGGGGATAAATTTAGTCGTATACATAAATTTAAATTACAGACATTCAACATTTAAACAAAAATTAATGACGTTATAAAAAAATATGGTAGGTAAAGAGATTTTTAGTATAGATCTCATTGTGTTATCATGCATTTTTTAGTCAGTATTCAAAATTTATTCTCTTGATGATCTTTTGATTAATTTCCGTTTATTTAAATATAAAAATTACTTGAAAAATTGACAATATTATTCATATTTGATTAAATGATTTAAAATATTATATTTACCAATGTTCTTCAAATGGAATCGATTTCCTCTCATTTTACTGAATAATTACAATGTTCTCTTCTATTTTTTTCACACTACTCGTTTCTCCTTTGAGTCTACTGCTTAAGAATGAAACAAGAGAAACGTTCTCAGATGGAGAAACCGGAGAAAGAGAGATTGAGAAGAAAAAATGAACCGTGTCTGTGGAATAATGAACGACACCCGGCATCAAGAGCAATTGTTCCTTTCGACGAATCTTTTCAAATCAAACAAGACCTTTTTGCGAGACTAAGAAATAGATTGCTAAATGCATTCAAGATGCGGGCAGAGGATAGGTTATTTTTCTTACAGAGAAAACCTATGAAAGACCCAGTCAAAGAGATGAACTATTCACTAACGTATTCATAAACGTAACATAATAACATACCGTTTGATATTTCGTCGGTTTGTAACTTAATATTATTTTTATAGCTATTTTCTCTGCGATTTCTCAATTTACTCTCCTCTGCGATGGAGTTGCAAAGAGTATATTACAATTTTTAACCGTATTTTTAAATCGTTAACTTAACGAGTATCATGTAAAGATTACATTGAAAACGAAGTTACGAATAATGGAGATGGAAGGGGTAATACCAAGAAAATTGAAATACCCAAATGACATTAAGGTTTTTAAAAAAAATATATATTTATCCTTGAAACAAGTGTATATACATCCTCATACATTCCCTAAATTAAGCATAAATGCTTGTGCTATAGTTGAGTGAAATCTGTCGTGGCAGGATTGGAACTCGCGATCACTGAATTACTAATCCAGCGCGCTAACCGCTCTGCCACCACCCATCTTCCACCCACCCTTTTTTTGTTGGGTGATACTTATCTGGCTTCCGGGCCAGATGTCCCGGCTTCAATTCCCGGTGTACAGACAGGTTTTTATTACGTTTTCAGTCTGAATCTTTGAGACGATGATAGTACAAGTTCCCAGAATGTGGCAACTTGCTATTGGGCGCGTGTTTAATTAAAGTGTCTATACTTGCCCGAAAAGCTTTCTTTTATTTTGATTTTATTTTAAAGAACAACAACAAATAAGAAAAAATTATACAAAAATATAACGATAATTTTTATATTGCCAATAATATCTAATTCAACTTTGGAAAGACTGCATAGTTTGGGAATCAATGTGCTGAATACACAGACATCTTCAATGATTCAATATTAGTATTTATAAAAGATACCTTTACATTGCACTTGTAAACGAAACCAAGCATTGAATAGTTTTCTTCGCTTTTTGAAATACCTACTGACATGTTTTCACATTTTTTTTTTACATTATCTTTTTAATGTATATCATTATTATTTATTATTTTATTTTTTATATTCATTTATTATTTTTTTTTAAATTTAAATCTGTTTTTTTAATATAATCTGTTTTTGTATGTCTAATCATGTTTAAATTCTGTTTTATGTGTATGTGTAAGAGGCTTTTAAGCCATTAATTGTAAATAAATAAATAAATAAAATAGTATTCTAAAATAAATGAATAAATAAATTACTTTGTATTTTTTCACAATATTTTTTTATACTAACGACCGAACGTTTTCGCCAAGGTGACTTGGAATTATCAAGGTCCAAAGTGTTTCGTTTAAAAAGTTATTTATTTATTCATTTAAAATGGATTTCCACTCTGTAAACACAAAAACTCTAGAATAATTATATTCTAAAATACATGTTACGGCATAAAGGTACGGGGTAGATCATTTAATACGTATGTTTGCAAAGTTAAATCATTGCAAGCGAGATTGCTAAAACTAATAATACCTAAATCAGATTTATCTAAATGTAAAGACAATGAAAAAAAAATCAGTATAACAGGAATACTCCCAGTTTACAAATTATACACTTATCGAGTCATTTTACATCATTACTTTTCTAATGAATTTAAAGTACCTGCAAAAAATATATATAATTCCAGACAAGTTGTGCAAAATAAATTGATAATTCCCAGATGGACAAACTATTACGGTGAAAGGACACTGTTAGTAACCATACCTAAAATAATCAACATCCTTCCAAGTGGAATTGATAAACACGATATAATATCGTCGGTTAAAACTATATTTTTTTTTGTAGAAAGTAATTAAAAACATTTGAATCATTTATATGTAGTGATTAAATAAAAAACATATTGTGTCCCATATTATAATTTTAAAACCGTAACTTAAGGAATGTAATATGTACTTGACCTTTTTGTATGGGAAACTCACTGATAGCCTGTAGGCTAGTGAGATCCCAATTATTATGACATAAAACATTTATGAAAATAAAAGAAAAAATATGTTAAAATTTGGAAAACATTTTCGAAATACATAATAAAATAAAATCATTCAAGTTTGGTCTGTTTCGTTGGCTATAAATTCTCTGTAGGTGTACGAACTGTTTAAGACTATAGTTCCATTCCCATTTTCTGTGTTTGAAGGTACCGTAGAAGAAGAGAGGTTTGAATGACTAGTGGCAAATAAATTGTCTGGAAAGATAAAAGTGTAAATGTGTGGGAACACTGAACGGTGAACTGAATGTTTGTCGGTTGGTTCAGCTGGAATGCCTCGCTATAGGCGGAACTTTATGGTGTGGATGTTTGATGTTTCAGAAAAGAATACAATTAGGATACATTCAATTTTATTTTGACCATTTACAAGGTAGCCTAGTTTACATCATCAGTTGGTACCACGGAGTAAAGAAAATACTGAGCTGGCATAAACTGCGATCTTCGCCCAGGGGATCGCTACACATAGTGAGGTGAAACGAGGGTACCCCAAACATATTCAATGTTTAAATATAAATCGAACATTAATGACACATTTAAATAGCAGTCAAAGTATTAACTTCATGTACATTTTATCGTAAGTGTTGAGTAATGTTTCAATTTTCATTCCGATCATTCCAAAATTATTTAAATACTGTATATTGATTGCCATAATTATTTTTTTTCTTTTTTTTTATTAGAATGAATATGTCGTAGAAGCAAGTAGGTACAAATACATCCTCATACATTCCCCAAATTAAGCGTACATGCGCTTGTTCTATAGGTGAACGAAATCACTCGTGGCAGATTCGAACTCGCGACCACTGGATTACTTATCCAGCGCGCTAACCGCTCTGCCACCGCCCATCTAAGTATGTTTGTATCAAAAAATTTGCTTTTGTTAATGTATGTGGTTGGTACCCAATTTTTATTATATGAAACGAAAAAAGCAGAATTTTTAAAGTATTGTATTGCAACGGGCAACCAACAGGTAATATGTAATATATTAATTTGACAAGCACCCAATAACAAGTTGCCAAATTCTGGAGACTTCGTTTATCGTCTTACAGATCCAGACTGAAAACACAATCAAAAACTGTGTCCCCACCGGGAATCGAACCCGGTACCTTTGACTTAAGAATCGTTTTTAAATATGGACACGCACTACACAAAACACACTTAAGTACCTAAAGCTAATTTATTAATTTAAATATAAGTAGCCACCACCTTGGAATAAGCTTGGCCTAGTGAGGTGGCAGCTATTTACGGCGTCCCGTAAGAATCGGTTAATTGAAATTAGAAAAGGTAAAAATATCATCTCAGATAGTTCGCAATGAGGCTCACCACCCATTCTGAATGTACATAGTGTATTTGGAAATAGAGAGGAAAGAATATTACATCCACCTGGTGGCGAGGTTCTTGCTCCATGTCGGAGGTCTTCAGGGAAGACACCCACTCTAACCTCTATATAACAACACTTTAAGGGGGGGACTGCTGCCAACGTACCTATTTTTTAAATTTGAATTTGCGTCATTACTACAAAACGAATCATTTTGAAAAAAATAACCTAGTTAGTTTGGATATTGATAAATAAAAATATACCTTAATTTTTTAATTATGTTCTGTATATATTCTTGTAGGAAAATAATAAGCATACCCCAATTTTTGACATTTATCTTTAATTTCTAAAAAACTATAAGGTATAGAGCATTATATTTTTTTATAAATTAAAGAAGATCAAAATATATGGAAAAAAACGATGTAACGTTGCATTAACACATCAGGTTAAGTTAATAAACCAAAAAAACTTATATTTCGCAATGGCGCTGAATGGAAAATAAATGTTTTTTAGGTTTATTTTCTAAACCTGAAGCATTAATGCAACATCACATAGTATTTTTCTAGATATTTTTGTCTTCTTTAATTTAAAAAAAAATATGTTGAACTACTCCTTATATTTTATTAAAAATATAAGATAAACCTTGAAAATCGGAGTATGCCATTATTTTTCTACAAGAATTTATACAGAACACTATCAAAAAGTAAAGATACATTTTTCTTTGCGAATATCCACACTACCTAAATTATTTTTTTCAAAACGATTTGATAAGAAATAATGATGGTATATCAAATTGAAAAATAGGTACGTTGGCAGCAGTCCCCCCCTTAACTAACCACTTCCAAATATGTATTGGGTACAATAATAAGCGCACGTCGCGTAGTTTTAGTTGATCGATATACTTACTTACTTACTCAGCCCAGTATTGGATAAAGGCCTCCCACTTGGACTTCCACTGGTCTCTATCCTGTGCCATTTTTCGACATTCTGGACCTGCCACTTTTTTATATCATCGGACCATCTGGTCTGGGGCCTTCCCACGCTTCTGCTTCCTGTTCTTGGCCTCCAGTCCATCACAACTTTTGTCCATTAGTCGTCCGACATCCGATATATATGTAATACGACCCGCCCAACTCCACTTTAACTCCGCGAAAGTAATAACGTGAAATATGTATATTTCGTGTTGTATGAACTTTTTCAACTGTCAGTGAAACATACACGTCGATGAATTGTAGACGGTTATTATAACTACTGACTAGTAATCTAAGTACCAATACTTTTAGGAGAGGAACGGGTTGGAACTGTTGATACATTTACCGAACACAGTGCTTATTTAGGTGAGACAAGACTCGTACAGCATGTTTCGTTCTTTTTTTTATGAGGTAGTGCGCACATGTATACCTCGTTACCCCCATAAGATGGCGAGATGGTACAAATGAATCTTGCGTAATACTCACGTATAGAACCTTGGTTTTTGATTATAAAAGAATATAACATATACCTATCGTTCATTAGTTTGCTCTACAATACTGGTAGGTATTATTATATCGAAACTTTGCCTGTAAAGCGTTTTGATATAGAATAATAATAAAAAAAGAAGAAAACCGAGCAGTACGGCGGGAAGTGTGGTATAATTGCCATAAATTACAGCCAGCCAAGTCTGCCAAGCTAAATACCGGGAAAGTTGTATTTTTTTTGGCTTCTTTTCCTGGTACATATCAAAAAATGATGTACGGCGCTTAATGTGTCCGACGCCGTGGCATAGAGACTACTTACAAACTGACTTTTTGATACTCTGTAAAACGATTTTATATTTTTTTGAGAGTTTATATTCAGACTAGTTGCATGTTACACATGATATCCAACTGTCGATGGCAATAATATGTTAAGTTGAAGAATACGTACCTACCACACCATAAGACCTGTATCTATTTATTTGAATCTTACTGTACATGTAATTAGTACACTGGCGGGCTTATTGCCTAATGGAAATTTCTTCGAACCAACCAGATTAAATGTTAAATATATATAAAACAGTGTGTACTTTGGCAAAAAGTTATTCACATTACAAAATTAATAAAGATAGGTAGCATATTATAAGAACAATTCATAGCAATGATAGGAAAACTAAAGGATTAGGAAAGGAAGAGGAGAGGAAGATGTAATCAGGTGTTGTCAAATAAACATAATTGTTTTAGCCTTTTCTTGAAGATGTTTAGAGAGATATTTGACGTAATATCAAGACTTCAGCTAGACTATTCCATAGTCTAGCTGAATGTTCTTCAAATGATGATCTAAAAAAAAGCAGAACTATGAATAGGGATACATAGTAAAGTACGTACTTTAATCTAAATTATTGAATTTTTTATGATGTTTAAGATGTATTCTATACAAAACATGTATGTTTGGATAGGATAAGAGGATTTCATTAATAGGATTTCGCAGTCTCCTACCCCACTCCATAGGGAAAGCTTTTTTTTGAAGCTGTATATGTACTTTAATTTTAATTTAGTTTTAACTCGCTCCACTATATAATATGTTTTTAAGCTAACTTGTCTTTTTTTATATTACGCATGTTGTGGGAACTATTTTGGCAAATTATTGATATTTGTTATGGTTTTTATTTATGGATTATAAATCGCTGTATGTTTCTCCCTAAATTAAATAAAAAAATATGTTATTTTTTATGTTGTATATTATTACCTTTAGGAAATATTTTCAAACCAACTGAAGCCCCAAGTCAAAAATAATACGATAAACAATATGTACCTAAAATAGAAGAGTAGTGGAGGTATGTACAATAATATGTAACAGAAAATATTATAGTAAAAGAGAAATTTGTTGTTATATGTTGTAATGAAAATGTATTTATACCAACTTTACATTACTTTTCGTGGTACAGAGATCCTCTTCACCCATATGGGCAGCGTCCAAGATTAACAGCCTTGGTTTCAAATCTGTCAATCAGTCTACCGCCTCTGGTCTTGCCTGATGGATATCCCGGAGGGTGTCGTCAAATTTCCTGAGCTGACAGTCCTGCACCATATGCTTTAATGTCTGCTCGGCTCCACTATTTTAATATTGTCAATGTTCACGATATTTATGGTGTAAAACTCTATTTTAATAGGGGTTTAGGTAGCCGAAGCAGTAGTCCTGATAAAAGGAGAAAAATATATAACATGACATGTAGGTAGAACAATAATCAATTTTGTTTGATTAAAAAAAACCCTCAAGTAAATAATAATCTGTTCTAGAAATTTCCGCTAAACCTATATATTTTTCGCAATAAAGAGGATGTACAAGTTCTTAATTGTAAGACTTATTTTATAACGTGTTATGAAACCATTTTGAAGAAAGATGTTTGTTGTTAGTTCTCAACTTGGTAACTTTTAGTAAGGAGATAATTTAATTATTCATGAATTCCTACTATCACGGCATATCCCACAATGTGGAGTAACCGACGACAAGTGTGCGATAACTAAAGAAAGCGTGAAACGTGCGTGTATCCCTACACACCAGTCTCGTCTCACCAAAAAGGGCACTACATAAAGAATGGGTGGTGATCCTAATTGCTGACACCCGGAGAAGATAATAGAAAGCAGACAACTTCATTATCTTGAGCAATATTTTAATTATTGAAGAGTATCAGTCTTATTCATAATATTTCCTTATACTGTGGTAAAAACATTATATAGCTAAAACACAGTATAAGCACTTATATTCTTGACTATTCATAATAACATTTATATAGTAATATAACAATAATGTTGCTATGTTACTGTTTGAGTTGAAAACGTCGCAATTCATTCATGTTTCTCCGGTGATTTGACATTTGCCGATGTTTTGAAAAAAAATACAACGTTCCTTATAGTGTTTGGGCTTTATTTTCATATTTTATTTGGTGAATATCATTATTGCGAAACCTGGAGCAAGAATGAAACAATGGGTTACCATAAATTAATATAGCCTTCTTAAATGATCTGGCAGTGGTTATGACAAATATTATTTGTAATTAGTTTACGTCATATTAAGACGCGAAACAATACGTTTGACTTTATTTATAATAATCTGTTATTTTATTCATTTGTGAACTGAAATAGAAATCAAATATTCACGTTGTTTCACAAATGTAAAAAATGATTGACATTCAATGCGACCATCGGCAACATTCGGGAATTACCGGAAATATTCGGTCCCTATACTCTTCTAATATTGCTGTTAAAACAACCTGGGATCGTGTTTATCTTATATAGGCGTAATATAGCCGTTATATAGCAGTATTGCCTTAAGATGTACTGGATATCGTAATAGAAAAGAACATACCGCATCCTATTATAAAAGCTATCAAAGATTTAAACAGCAACAACAGAATGCGCATAAAGGTGGGAAATGACCTCTCAAAGGGAATTCCAGCTGCAAAAGGCATTCGACAAAGAGATAGTTTGAGCCCCTTTCTTTTTTACATCATTATGGACAAGATTATCGAAGATGTTAAAGCATTAGGACTAGGTTACAAAATGGGAAACAAAAATATAGATATAATATGCTATGCAGATGATGCTGTCTTAATTGCAAATTCCGAGGATGATCTTCAGAGACTACTGTATAAATTCCACTTATCTTCCCAAAGACTAAATATGCAAATCTCAATAGAGAATACAAAAATCATGGAAACCTCAAGATATCCAGTACGTTGCAAACTTGCAATAGACAATAAAACTATAGAACAAGTGATGAGATTTAAGTACTTGGGCATGGAAGTAACCAGCAGCAATGATCTTTATAACGAAGTACATGAACAAGCAACCAATGCTGCTGTAGTGGATGGATGCCTGAGAAGTGCTGTGTGGAGAAATAGGGATATGCTGAGGGAGAGTAAAGTCAGAATCTACAAGACTTGCATTAGACCAATCATGACATACACCATAGAGACAAGAGCTGACACCACCCGCACAAAGTCTCCTTAGAACCACGGAGATGAAGACTCTACGGCCCATCACAGGAGTTACCCTCCGAGATCAAATGAGGAGCTCCGAAATAAGGAAAATTTGTGATGTTGAGGACGTGGTGGGATGGGGTAGAACAAGAAGACGTTTCTGGAGAGATCACGTGGGGAGAGCAAGCTCAGACCGAGTAGTGAGGATATCAGCTGATAAACATCCTACAGGTAGCAGACCTCCAGGAAGACCGCCCAAACGATGGAGGGACAGCTGGACGTCCTCCTCCCAGGAGCAGGTGCCGAGAACTACAGGACATAGTCCTAGCTGACGAAGAAGATCCTTATTATAAGCTATTATGAATAGTGATTTTCAGTACTGTTGTTATACACTGTTTTAAACCCCGCCCACACGATGGAGGGACAGCTGGACGTCCTCCTCCCAGGAGCAGGTGCCGAGAACTACAGGACATAGTCCTAGCTGACGAAGAAGATCCTTATTATAAGCTATTATGAATAGTGATTTTCAGTACTGTTGTTATACACTGTTTTAAACCTAACATAAGTTATTATGAATAAGACTGTTAATGTACCTACATAGGGCGCGACGGGTAAATAGTGTATTTGAAATCCATTGTTCAAATCATATAAATTTTAATAAATGTTTATAATAATTGAAACTTGCGGTTCCATTGTGACGGTTCATAATAATAATAATAATAATAATAGTCACGACAAAAAAAAGTTTTAGTCAGCACGGGAGGGGGTTTATGGTGGGGTTCGTGAAATATTGTAGAGTTCACAAAAGGTTTTCGGAGACCACCTAAAGGGTGACAAATTGTTTTTGAAATCATTAACCGTTACATGAGTCCCGGCAACAAAAGATATAGTATAATCTACTTAGACAAATTGCGATACATTATACCGATTTAAGTTGGGAAGAATTTTACTTAAAAGTACATACCAAACTACCCTTTTATTTCTTTTCAGAAGAAACTTATGTTCTATGACGGTTTAATGTTTTTTTATAAGTGATTTATTCAATATACATATTTTGTGAGACTTGAATGAATGTGGCCCACTTTTATTTTTATTTATTTTTAATTTTTATTTAAGCCTAACAAACATTCACTCTTTCAAACAAATATTACATCGAATTCAATGTAAACAATATAATATAATAGACCAATTTTATTTATTTATTTATTTGAATCTTCTTGTACATATAATTAGTACACTGGCGGGATTATTGCCTAATGGCAATTTATTCCAACCAACCAGAGTAAATGTTAAATATACATAACAATGTGTACTATGGCAATAAGTTAATCACATTACAAAATAAATAAATATAGCAGTAGAAAAGTAAAAAAAAACACAATGAAGATAGGATATAAGCACAATTCATAGCAATGATAGGAAAACGAAAGGATAAGGAAAGGAAGAGGAGAGGAAGATGTAATCATGTATTGTCAGATAAATATTTTTGCTTTAGCCTTTTCTTGAAGATGTTAAGTGATATAGATGACGTAATATCAGAACTTAGGCTATTCCATAATCAAATTTAATTTTTTTTTCTATTCCATAATTTTGTTTGCGGAATTTATATTTTTAAATTAAAAAGTGGATATTTTTAATATTTTTTTGATGAGAAATTATGTTGAATATTAAAATTGTGCGAAGAACATTCACTAGAGAAACGTTGAAAATACTCATGGTATTTTTTCTAGAAACACACTGTTTAACATATTTGAGGAATTTGATTTGAAATTGGGGTGTTTAGGTTTATATGCGCCCTTTTAGCAAACTCGTTCCAAACACGTAACAATAAGTATGTTAAAAACTTTTCATCTATTTCCATTTCTACTTGGTACTATATTTCTACTTCCAGTCCAGGAATTATTATCATTTCAGTACTGAACTTGTAACAAAGTTTAAAAACAATTATTCTTGTTGTTTTCCATTATTTCTTTTGAATCGTCGCCGGCCTTTCATGGCGAAGGGGATGCAGGACTTTCTTTCTCCGAAATGAGAGTTTTGGACAAAAGGGAGTCGTGGGGTAGGAGCAAGAATTAAACGTTCCCCAATTCATAAGGGACGTAGTGAATCAAAATGAGACTATCCGAGTTCTGTGCAATTTATTAAAAGCTTCAGCGAAATGAAGATAGCATGACAAGCGGGGACGTATTTCTAGGAATCCCGATGCAAGTTTTATGTATTTATTTGTCTCTCTTTAGCTTAGTCCCTTTTCTGTATCTTTCAATGAAAAGTATTTGTTCTCTTCAGATATAAATTCAAAGGTTTCATTTTTATTCTACATTCTGCAATGCATTGACAGATATAAATTCAAAGGTTTCATTTTTATTTCTACATTCTGCAATGCATTGACATATATAATTTCAAAGGTTTCATTTTTATTTCTACATTTTGCAATGCATTGACAGATATAAATTCAAAGGTTTCATTTTTATTTCTACATTCTGCAATGCATTGACAGATATAAATTCAAAGGTTTCATTTTTATTTCTACATTCTGCAATGCATTGACAGATATAAATTCAAAGGTTTCATTTTTATTTCTACATTCTGCAATGCATTGACATATATAATTTCAAAGGTTTCATTTTTATTTTTACATTTTGCAATGCATTGACATATGTATATAAATTCAAAGGTTTCATTTTAATTTTTACATTTTGCAATGCATTGACATATATAAATTCAAAGGTTTCATTTTTATTTTTACATTTTGCAATGCATTGACATATATAAATTCAAAGGTTTCATTTTTATTTCTACATTCTGCAATGCATTGACAGATATAAATTCAAAGGTTTCATTTTTATTTCTACATTCTGCAATGCATTGACATATATAATTTCAAAGGTTTCATTTTTATTTCTACATTTTGCAATGCATTGACATATATAATTTCAAAGGTTTCATTTTTATTTCTACATTTTGCAATGCATTGACAGATATATATTCAAAGGTTTCATTTTTATTTATTTTTAGAATAAAACATTTATTTATTCAACATTGAATTTATTTTATGGCGAGTATAATGATTTAGTCTTGATAATATCTTGCTAGGATGAGCTAGCTATTGACACCGCAAAATTATTAATTACAATGGCACAAAATATTAAATTCATTTATTTCCTTCATTAACATATGTCCTTTAGTGAAGTTAATTTAAATTGAAATGCCAACTTAATTATAACAGCGCTGTGATTCATTTCAAAACATGTCTTATATAAAGAAATATTGATAAAAAGATTAATGTTTCAATGTCTAATACAAAACGAGAGGGTTGTGGCCAACTACCAAATCCTCCTCCTCACTACCAAGGCCCAAAAAAAGTATTTAAATTTTGTATGGAAATATTCAGTATTTTCATGAATTATTTATTTATTTTAATTATTTTTGTAAATAAAGTAAAAAAAAATAAGTTACCAATTTAAGTTACAAATTCAATTAAATAGTAAAGCTACAAGTTAAGTACCTATATGTGTCGGCCTTCGTGGCTCAGTTGGTTGGATATCTGACTGCTGATCCAAGGGTCCCGGGTTCGATTCCCGGTGGAGACACAGTTTTTAAAAATTGTGATTTCAGTCTGGATCTGTGAGACGATAAATATCGTAAGTCTCCAGAATGTGGCAACTTGTTATTGGGTGCGTGTTAAATAATTATTTGACATAGTACCTGTTAGTTGCCCGAGAAGCTACATAAATATAAGTGAGTGTATGTGTGTTATTGATATGTATGTAATTGCTAGGGTACGATGAGCACCTCACTAGGAAGTCCTGTGCCGAGGTGTTCATATGAACAGAAGTGTGAAATAAATAATAAATTATGTTTTTTAACTGATTTTTAATTATCTCAATAGAGACGAAGTTGGAATATTTATTGTAGGAGAACCGGGAAATCAAGGCACCTACAGGGCTTACGACCTGTCATCGGCTGGTTTACGTGATCACTTTATGCGCTTGCGCAACGTTCACCAATTATGCCTTTTAATGAGATCCCTATCAATTCAATTTTGAAAGTTATATTGTAATACTGAAATTCTTTTCGTTTGAAAATAAGGAATTTTTACTACAGCCATCTATGGGTGAAATTATGAACAACAATCTTATTATTTTTTATTTATTTTGTTGGAACGCCATCTATTGAGAGAATTGGTTTTTTGTAAATAATGAAAGCTACAATTCTTATATCTGAGGTGACAATACAATTTTTTTTGTTTTTCTTTTCTTTGTTTGTGATTATTATCAAAACCATTTAGTTTTCTTAAATCTTTTTAAGTATTTGACAATTTATATGAATTAAGCAAATAAATAATAAATTTTGTTAAATGTAAGTTTTTTAACAGATTTTTAATTATCTCAATAGAGACGAAGTTGGAATATTTATTGTAGGAGAACCGGGAAATCAAGGCATATATCTTTGACTCCCGACAGGGGAAAAAAATCCAATGTTTGCGCATATGCAATAATACAAATATTCGATTACTTACACATTGGTACAAGTAGGTAAATAAGACAAAAATGACCTTATAAGCCTGGCGCAATTCAGGGGTGACTTCTATGCGAAAAATGCATTGTCACCTCAGATATAAGAATTGTAGCTTTCATTATTTACAAAAAACCAATTCTCTCAATAGATGGCGTTCCAACAAAATAAATAAAAAATAATAAGATTGTTGTTCATAATTTCACCCATAGATGGCTGTAGTAAAAATTCCTTATTTTCAAGCGAAAAGAATTTCAGTATTACAATATATAGAACTTTCAAAATTGAATTGATAGGGATCTCATTAAAAGGCATAATTGGTGAACGTTGCGCAAGCGCATAAAGTGATCACGTAAACCAGCCGATGACAGGTCGTAAGCCCTGTAGGTGCCTTGATTTCCCGGTTCTCCTACAATAAATATTCCAACTTCGTCTCTATTGAGATAATTAAAAATCTGTTAAAAAATATCTTTGACTCCCGACAGGGGAAAAAAATCCAATGTTTGCGCATATGCAATAATACAAATATTCAATAAATTATGTGTAAAGTTTTTGAATTAAATTATACAATAAAGTGTTAGGTATTGAGAAAAAATTGTGAACGTTAATTATATTCGATTATTATGTAATTATGTTATTGATACGATCTGATATGAATGAGTTACGAATTTGCAAAATTTGATAAGAATCGAATGAGTACTTAAGTCTATGATCG
Organism: Molanna angustata; assembly: GCA_963576475.1. NCBI lineage: Eukaryota > Metazoa > Arthropoda > Insecta > Trichoptera > Molannidae > Molanna > Molanna angustata. The sequence goes on along the minus strand of OY754977.1, from coordinate 7,666,937 downwards.
ATAAAGTAAAATAATACGCATTACATATTACATAGTACACAGCACACGAATACATATACACTGTGATGAAACTTTCAGAATACAATCTCAGCATGATTCTAGTTGATAATCTGCAATAAAAAAATAACCTTAAAAATTACGAATTTATTACCATTACTCCCCACTCTATCCCCTTTGAACAGTGAGGAGTAAAAATCGGCACAACAACATAAGTAAAATATAAAAAAATTAAAATTTTCTATTAGTAGGGCTCAGTTAAGATTTTCTCTTTTAAAAATCAAGCAACAAATATTTCCGGAAAGTTGTTGAATTATTTCATTAGAGTTTTTCCTGTGTATTCTTTTGTGAGTTATATATATATATCTATTAAATGATAAAGAGCAGATTTTTATTAACGTTTATAATTTATTTTACACTAACGACTTAAAATTATCTTTTAGTATTGTTCATATTTTTAGTATCGTTCATCCCAGTAGTAAATTAAATTATTGAATTAATGCTTCTTTTTCTTTTATTTACAGGTAAATGACTGATCCATTCATCCCAAGGACATTTGTCTCGATAGCCTGTGTTGCCAAAGCCAAAATGTGACTAGATGAAAGGTGAAGATAGTATATAAGGTAGGCTTATCAAGCTTGTGTATATTTTTAGTTGTTAACATGCGGCACAATAAGGATTCTAGTTGATGGCATGTCTTTAGATTGACAGGATTCTTCTGTGAAAAATATATTTCTGCATTTCTTTAATTGAGATAATTTAATTTGTTCAATATCTTAACTCTTTACACAATGAATTGTTTTTAACTGGCTGACCATTTTCATGTAGAAGTATAAATTATTTGTACAAAACTTATTATATTTTTTATCGTTCTTAAAAAATAATTATTTATCTTTAATCCTGCGCAAATAGCGAGTTTATACCAAGATGTCAATTTCTTACAACAAACCAGTATTTTCAATCCCAGAAAAGTCTAAATAAGTCGATATTTTTTCAGTAATAATCTCTTTTACAGAGTGTTTAATTACCTTTGGCATAAAAATTAAGCAACAAAATACAAAATGTAAGGTATTGAAGCATTATGTATAAAAATATTTTTTATGTTTTTTTTTTTAATTATTGTTCTGTATGCAAGAATGGCTGTCAAAAGTTAGGTAATTTTTCAGTTAATATATATTTAATAAAACATCTATTTTTTTCTTTTATATTCTTATTTTAGTTACATAATGAAAGGAGAAACTTCTGCATCCTTCAGTTGTTCGTAAACCCGCAAGTGTTCAATTTATGTGAACAAAAAGATAAATAATTGAATAAATAAAGGTTGAGGGCCGTAGACGGGTAGGCAGGAAGCAGCTATCCTGGTTCCTAAGCTGAGAAAATTTAATACTTTTATTTTCAAATTGCTAAAAAACCACACCACTTTCTTAAAATTAAATTGAATAATTATAAAGTTTACACATTAAAATAGTCAAATACAAAATAATTTTAACACACTCGATTCATGAAAATGCTGAATATTCTTCTTCTTCGATGGCGCTACAGCCCAAATCGAGTCTTGGCCTCCCTCAGTAAGCGCCTCCAACGTCCCCTGTCACCAGTTGCCGTCCTCAAGTTGGACACCTGGAGAAGCTGTTCTACATCCCTCCCCACACCATCCTCCCACCTCAGCCTTGGTCTTCCAACCCTCCTTTTTCCACCCGGATGTCCATATAGAATCCTTCTGGGGACCCGTCTTTCCGGCATTCTTTGTACATAGCCCGCCCATCTCAGTCTAGGTAACCTTATATGGGTCGAGATACACGGCCTGATAAATGTATTACAATTCGTCATCACGCCGATTTCTCCATGATCCATCTTCAAAAACGGGTCCACAGATCCTCCGCAGGACTTTTCTCTCAAATGAGTCCAACATCTCTGCCATTCTCACTGTTAGGGTGAATGCCTCGCAGTCATATGCCAACATTGTCCTGACTTTGGTCTTATACAGGGTAATTTTAGTTTTCCTGTGTACACTGCGTGATTTAAACACTGGTAACAACGAGAAATAAGTCTTGTTGGCAGCCGTGATCCTTCTTCTAATCTCAGTTGGATCTTCATTGTTATCTGTAAGGACAGAGCCAAGGTAGGTGAATTGGTTGACTATTTCAAAATAGTAGTTTATGAGTAGTAGAAAATGCTGAATATTATCCATATTTAATTTGTATACTTCGTGGAGAGACTTGGTTGGTACCTAGTGAAAAGTATAAGGTTTCCCACAACCAAATCGTTTTATATCGAAATAAATATCCACTTTTCAAAAACGAAAACGGAAGATATCTTTGTAATTTTGGAATGAACCCAAGAAACTATTAAAATTTCATTTCTAAAGAAGACATTGTGCATCACATAATGAAGCAGTACTATTTATGTTTTATTCAAAAAATCGTTGTAGTCAGGACTCGGTTAGGTACAAAAAAACGCTGTCACAGAGTCCCATGCAAAATGCCACTTAAATAGATCAATTTTACAGGAAGCAAAGCCCTTTCCTACCGTAAATTAGCGGCGGTCACAGGGGACGAGGGACGGAATAATATAATGTAGATGAAAAAAGGAAAATGTTTTAAGACAATTGCGGGTACAGATGGAAGTCTCTTAAGTGGTCTGTTTAATTAAAAATACTCGGGGGACCGAGACAGCAATAGGAAGAGATAATAAGATAGGACAAGGACGGGTAGTAAGAAATAAGAGTTGAAAATACTGTAAACGGAACATGAAAAATGGCGGATAAGTAAAGGAAGGACGCAATAACCTAAATACTTACATTTTTGAAAGAACTAATTGTAAATTGTGTACTGTATTATATTTTTGTCAGTAAACAGCGAGTTTTGATAATTTGAATTTTTAGTTTAGTATCTCGGGTTCTTACAAATATTACGTTTATTTATTATTGAGTTCTGGCTACGACGGGAACAAACACATCATTACGTTGGTGTTTTAATCACCGAAAGGGTATATTCGCATAAATCAATTTTGGCGACTCGGCGAGTAAAGCAAAAAAGCATTCTATAATAAATTATTATTACATAACATTTAAACATATTTTCTTTTGAAAATAACAAAAAAAAAACATATCAAAATGTAATATAATAAGTTTTTTGCTCTACTGTAAAATTTCCGATTTTGACATAGTAAGGTTTCAAACGAATGCATGGACAGGCAGACTGACATGAATTCAGCCGTGCACAAACACGTGCAAATCCATAACGGCAATCTTACGAGGTCTACTTTATTTATATGTAGATGTTGGTTGATAGAGAGTTGTACAGTCTACACAATTAATAAAACAGAAAATGTGCATTGCTTTATTGCATTATTATAAAAAAAATACGCTTAAATTTTGCAAAATCATGACTCTCCACTATTCCATAGTAGTGGAGAGTAAAAAATACAAATCATGTTTAATTAATTTAACAGTACATAAAAAAAACCACTAAAATAACACAGCTGATAAAATCAAAGTACTAGGAAAGATAGGAGGAGACAGTTGTCCTAAACGCACTGAGAGAGCTCGCAGAGATGTCGAGTGTATTGTGGAAGTGGACTGGGCCTAGGTTGCGGCTCTAAGGGCCTAGGCAGTAAAGGCGGGGGTGGGCGGCCGACGCTGTTGTGCCCTCGTCAATTCTGTACTTAGAGAAGAGCAGGACGGACGCCTCTAGTCTCGCTCGGCAGTTACTCGTCAAACTGTGGCGGATGTTGTTGTTTGGTCCGGGCACACCGCCGGCGCAGACGTCGGGTCAGACATCCTGTGTTGACATCTGTGACGTCATATCTGACAGGTGATGATTGCGTCGGATGCCCCCGGTGTTAGCCCGCCAAGCTTTCGGACGCCAACACGAGGACCGAGGGGTGCGGGGGCAAGCCCTTCCGTTCGATCGGTTGTGCTAGGGGCTTGCCCCGGCTGCCAATCTTGAGCGGTTGCCCCGCCGTTTGAGGTTGGATTCTCGGGGGCAGTGGTTGAACCCGATGGATAGTGGATGGTTGTGTTGTCCGACGTTGCGGCCGCGTCCGGGGGTGAAAAGGGCCATAGAGTCCTAGAGAATCACCGGCGTGGAAGTGGTATCGCGTACTCATCACTTGTGGAAGTGGATCGCGATTTCCCTCGATAGAAAGCATTCTAGGTACACCGTGCAAGCACGGTACACAAAAGAATTCTGAGTGTAGTTGTTATTACACTTAGGAATATAAAAAGTGCTAGGATATCTGCTTTTTCTGCTCGGACAGTGAAAGAATTTTTTTTCAACAAGTCTGGGGAAAAAACGCTTTATCACAATACTACTTCGGCGCTTTTGAATATTAAATTTATTGCTTAAATCTCAAACCTTTATATTTGCAATTTTGCAATTTGAAAATCTCAAAATTTGCAAGACCAATTAATACAACACTGATCCTCTTCATGACTATTATACATAGATCATTGAAGTCTTATTCAGCTCATAGTGTAGAATTTGTTTTAAAGTAAGCGTTCATATATTTAGCGTTATCACATTTAACGCTGTTTAAATATCGCTTAGGTAAATGAAATTGAAAGAAACAGTCTACATTTTTTTAACATTCTCATTTCTTTTTCCGTGTCAGTTTTGAGGGGGGGGGGGGGGGTTCTGTGTAACGAATGCAAAAATAACAAACTTACAAGGGAATTAAAAAAATAAAGAAACACAACTTGGAGCACACTCTGCGGTGTCATATACAAGTGTTCATTGCTTCTAGGACGACATGGATTTGTGACCCAGTTTTTTGTGTATCTATTCATGACTTCTGTCTGCCTTTATTTACATTTGAGTCTTTTTTCATTTTTTGTTTTCAGTATTTGAATTATATATTTATTTTGTCCTTCCGTGTAGGTAGGTACATTGAACATTCAGTGAAGTTTGTGTATTATCTAAGCAATACCGTTTTTACCGCGTTTTTTCAAAATTTTAAATGTTCAGAATCAGTTATAGAATGTGAGTAGTTATAACAATAATATTTTTTTTACATAATGTGGCGGAATTTTTTTTACTACTAATTCACCCTAGAGAGAGTTCTTCTTTTATTGGTGAAAATATCATTCTTTGGTTGAATTTGTTGAAATTAAATGAATTTAAGTTGGATGTTATTTGACTTATGTTAATATAATAATTATGTAATAGACATTATATATGAAATATTGATTGGGGAAGTTATTTTAACCAGATTATTATAAAATGAATTGTTGGAAGATATACGGTTGAAGCAATTGAAAAATAAATGGTCAAGAGTCTCCTCCTCCTTACCACACTTACAAACTAGACTGTTAATCATATTGAATGTGGCGAAATTGTTACCCGCAGGAAATTTCTACCAGTCAATCACACTAGTAAGTACACTTGTAGCGAGTTTTTGAAAAAAACAAAATATATACAATAATTAGAAGTACAAGATTAAATGCAAAAGAAAACAAACCTATAAGTTTTTATTTTCTAAACGCGATGTTTTTTTCTGTGGATTCGAATATTACTCTCCTGAGTTGTTTTCAAAGACGTCCCCATAATCGTCTTTACCTAACGACAATTTCAAATTAAATTCGTCGCTTAAACAAATGAACTAAGTTTAACTGGCAATACTTACCTATAATGGTACTGGAACCATTCATTTGGCTGTTTTATTGTTTGAAAGGTTTGTTTTATTACTTTATTGTGTTTAAGTAATTACTTTTTATTGCTGAATAATTGTTCATTTGAGGGATTCAAAGTTTCGCTTTCAGAAATAAAAATATATTATATATTTTGCAAAGAGACTATTATTTTATACCTACATACAGTTGCAAAATTGAAAGTAGAGACATTGCAAAGCTAAAACAGATTTAAACTAATCATCAGTATTCAAAGTGAAATTTGTTTTTGGGTTTCATTTGAGCTTTCTTTTTATCCAAAATTTGCAGTCCACAACTTTTTTTGAATGACGAGACGAGACTAGTGTGTGGGCATACACGCACGTGCTTCTTTTTATAAGGTAACGCACATCCGCAAACCTGTCGCTGGTCACTACACATTGTTGTGATATGCCGTGATAGTATGTATTTATTTGTGTGTCAGGAATAAAACATGACTTAACGTTTGCTTATGAAATAATTCAGTTCTCTATACAATATAAAAATTCTTATTTAGGTATGTGACGTAAAAAAATTTTGAAGAAAACAAAATGTCTTGATTGAATAAATTGAACTAATTTTCAAATGAATAGGTTTTTGCAGTTCAATTCACATCCTAACTGTTAACTCTTAACGAATGACCCAGTACAAATAAAATTGAAATTATTTCCACGTAATATATAACGTACTCGTATCTACTATTTATAAGTATAAATCATTTGTATACTATTGTAATGTTGATTGTTTCTGGTTTGTAAAATTAATTGCGTTAAGGTGATATTATTAATGTATGCGTTGTAACGACATTACCACAAGTAGGTATTTAGTTACCAAAATTATCATGGTTTTGTATTGTATCTACAATATACTCCATTCGATTCCATAATAAAACCATTAAGCTGAAATTAACCCCCCTTGTTAGTGAAATTACTTCGATTCGATTGCGATGCAGTAGTTAACTTTACCGGGTATTTTTTTTCTTCCAAAAATATATGGTTAGTTTTTATTTAAACATTGTCATGGAAAAATTAAAAAATATATATATATTTAATTCCATATACGTCTTTATATTATGACTAACTAGTAAATATTTTGCTATTCCACCCTATTTCATTAAACATCTTGAACAAAATCCTGATCCCAACGTAATGTGTACCTTTTTGCAAGGATTTTATGTTGATCTTGTATACATTTTCTTACGACACGGTCGGTCTATCAGCATACAAGCACTATATTATACAGGAAAACATTTACTTGTGGCGAATGCCCCGGCTAAGAGTTCCGTTTCAACCCCCGAAGATCGTTGGTATTCATCATGGAGTAACACTATAGTGGGGTTTTAAGGCCGTTACCAAGTACGTTGGCATGGTATTAAAAGCCTCCTTAACTTTTACTTTCTGGCCTCTTAATGTATTTACGGGCTCTGTGGGAGAATTAAAAGAGGCCATCATATATGGCTTGTCATATTATTAGGAACGCACCGGGGAGAGTTCCAAATTGACCAAAAGTCTAAGGGATAGCAACGTCAAAAAACAATTAATAATAATAATGATAATGAACACCTCCTTGAACCCTGCGCAAGTGGCGATTTTATTGCCGTATAGCAATTTCTTCCAACTAACCAGTGTTTCCAGCCCAGAGAAACAATATGTGTGTGAGAAATAAATTTAAATAAATTTCTCCTCTGCTGGTAATCGAACCCAGGACACCCGCACAGAAACCGAACGGCTTACCATTTTTGATGACAATTTTTTTTATATTTTCTTCTTTATTGAATAAAGGCATGAAAAAGGTTAGTCTGGCTCCTGGGAGTGGTTGCGTTTACCAGTGCGCATCCCCTTTCTATAGGTGAAAATGTCAGATTTTAGTATCATTTGTATCTTTGTAAGTCCTATTTGTGCTCCTATACCATCCACCTGATTACAATGAAACTTGGTGATTTGTTCAACGTATACCCGGGAAGATTTCTAAATTTCTTTGCATGTAACACATGAGATCCAACTGTCGATAGCTATAGTATGTATAGTTGAAGAATAAGTACCAAACTATAAACCAATAAATCCAAATTATTGAATATTTTAAGATAATTTGTTTTCAATACAACGGTAGGTATGTATGTCAAGATAGGATAGTATGGAGGTCAGTCTTTTTTTCCTACCCTGAATATGAAAACAGCATGATGGTATGTATGTATGTTTGGAGATTAAGTATCAAACTATTTAGTCTTTTTAGATATTGTGTATAGGCGACTGCTATACAAATTAAATAGCAGTCAATAATAATAATATTATGTTAAATGATAATACTGATTCGTTCATCACAAGATATGTAATAAAAAGGATTCTCAAAGATTTGCACTTTTTTACCACAGCTGATAAGTCTGGAATTTATTTATATTCATTTCTCACGTAAATATTGCTTAATCTGGGCTATAAACACCACATGGCGATAAATGAAGAAGTTTTTTTTATTAATTTTAGTGTGTCTTATAATATGGTGCCTCTGTAGGTTTACACACACACATTGTACATTTGGCCATCTCCCGAGACGGGTGTATTTTTCCATTTGCAACCGCCTCCTCCACGGGACGTGATGCGATTCGCCTGTACGAGGATCGACGAATGGCCGACGGCGAACGGCATTAATGAGAGGATATCAATTCTCGAAACGTTCGGGGCCTAACACAGGGAGAGCATATATATAACTGTAATCAAGAATCTGTTTCCGACCTACTTTAATATTGATGTTATCCACGTCTGTACAGGAGACACTTACGAATCAATTCATTCTATTACCATATCAATTAAAATTTAAAATTGTCAAGTAATTATTTGACTAAATACTTTTTCTTCTTGGCGCTCTCCTTTCTCATCCTCTAGGATGGGTCCTGGATCCCAGGGTTTCGTTCTTTAATTAATTACGTGCTATTGAAGACAACGACGAATCAATTCGTTATGTCCATGTATCAATTATAATTTATAATAACAATTGCTTAATTCATTTAATTCTTTCTTTTCCTGCAGTTGTGCTAAATTGTCGCCAACGTTAATGCCAGATTAGAAGGTTGCGTGTTCAAATCACTTCGGGGTTACCACTTTAGGTATTGAGTCATATTGGGCTACCTACTTAGTTAAGTGTAATAATAATACATGTTATGATTAAATTATGTTTTTATGTTTGTGATGATATAAATGTAGGCAAGCCAGATGGTCTGCCTCCTCAATCTCAAACATAAGTTATTTTTTTTTTTTTTTACTTAGTTTTTATTTGTTTAGAAACTTAACAGCTATACATTTTTAATGCTTAATTATAAATAAGAATGCAAAAGAAATAGCCAATTATAAAGTTTCACATATTTAAATTATTATATTTTATGGTGTCTTTTACCAAAGCTACCTGTCCCGAGATACTCATGTACTTTCTAGCGTTAATTTTAGAAATCAAATTTTACACTAGGAGTTATTGAGAATCAGGGGGGCTACTCATGACACATTCTTAATAAGATCTTAGCTTGCCTTAATCTTAAAAATGTATAAATCAGTACTCGATCATAATTCAATATTAATCTTAACATCAACTCCACAATCCTAAATCTAAAATACCAAGAAATATATTCTTGTAACGTCAAAGGCGAAGATATTTGTTTTAGTAATGCTTTCTAAACCATTTTAATGGATCATAATATACCTAATACACATAATATTTTAGCTATCGGCGAAATAAAAATAGGATGTTATTTTTAAGAACAGATTGGAAGCTGTAAGAGAGAATGAGAGTAAGAAGCGGATTTGAGCTTTTCATCATTCTTACGATATAATCCCTGGAAGTGGCTCGTTTATTTTCTCCGACGAACGTGGTACTTTATGACTAGCCATTAAAATTCAAATGAAAAAGGTGTCGGATAATGTTTCGAAAATGATAGCTCGGAAGAATCTCGAGTTTTTTTTGTTTGGGAATGTAAACATGTGTGTATGTTTACCTATTCTTACTGCTTTCGCGATTTTACAACGGATTTGAACTGACTGTGATTAACTGATGACTTTGATAATTTGTAAATCTATGTCTTTACACATTTCTTTTACAAATACTCCGTTAAATACAGGTTATTTAATCGCGGCAATAAACACAAGTTTATACTCTACATGCGTTTCTTATGGCAGATCGTTATTCTGTTATCCGCGTATCCCCGAGCATTATGTCATTCAAACTTCCGTTCGCCGTTTGTAACGTGGTATTCTGATTGGAGCAAAATATGTTTCATAAAATTCGACAGGTGAATTTTTTCGCAAATTTTAATGCGGCATATCGAGGTGGTGTTAAGTTCTGTGTAAAGACAAAAAAAAACGAGTACACACATTCGTTCGTTTCACAGATAATAGTCATGAATGACAGCTCATCATGATACGTAACTTTCACTTTACATTCTAAGATTAGCGGAACTTATCGCAAAATATTACACGTGAATGGGATTATGGGTACAGGTTACCGCTTTAAAGAATACTGACATTTGTATTGTATCTGAATCTCTATTTTAAAGGGATATTTTAAAAATATCGCAGATACTGCCTCTTAGGACCTGGGTATTCAAAATTCTTGTGAATTCAAAATTTTACCTACTTTATACATCATCATATTATTTTTGTCATCATTCATAGATTGTTATATGTTATTTCTTTTATAAGAAGTTTGAAAAATCGACATGCATGTATGATACGATGCATGGATGTTAAGGAAGATAGGAATGTGTGCAAAAAATAAAGGAGTATGGAACTTGGTTCTCTATGCTTACCCTGTAAGGGATATGGCGTGATGGTATGTATTTATGTATGTATGTTATGTTTGTATTACCTACTTTTTTCTCTATTTTCACCTTTAAGCGAGTATTTTTTCTTTGTAACTTCATTATGGGAAATAATGTGATAACACATATTGTACCTAAATCATCTAAATGTATAAAACAAAATTTATATATGTGATTTGTTATTGTTTTTCTTTGTAACTTCTCTATGGGAAATAATGTGATAACACATATTGTACCTAAATCATCTAAATGTATAAAACAAAATTTATATATGTGATTTGTTATTGTTTTTCTTTGTAACTTCTCTATGGGAAATAATGTGGTAACACATATTGTACCTATATCATCTAAATGTATAAAACAAAAATTTATATGTGTGATTTGTTATTGTTTTTCTTTGTAACTTCTCTATGGGAAATAATGTGATAACACATATTGTACCTTTATCATCTAAATGTATAAAACAAAAATTTATATCTGTGATTTGTTATTGTTTTTCTTTGTAACTTCTCTATGGGAAATAATGTGATAACACATATTGTACCTTTATCATCTAAATGTATAAAACAAAAATTTATATCTGTGATTTGTTATTGTTTTTCTTTGTAACTTCTCTATGGGAAATAATGTGATAACACATGTTGTACCTTTATCATCTAAATGTATAAAACAAAAATTTATATCTGTGATTTGTTATTGTTTTTCTTTGTAACTTCTCTATGGGAAATAATGTGATAACACATATTGTACCTTTATCATCTAAATGTATAAAACAAAAATTTATATCTGTGATTTGTTATTGTTTTTCTTTGTTACTTCTCTATGGGAAATAATGTGATAACACATATTGTAACTTTATCATCTAAATGTATAAAACAAAAATTTATATCTGTGATTTGTTATTGTTTTTCTTTGTAACTTCTCTATGGGAAATAATGTGATAACACATATTGTACCTTTATCATCTAAATGTATAAAACAAAAATTTATATCTGTGATTTGTTATTGTTTTTCTTTGTAACTTCTCTATGGGAAATAATGTGATAACACATATTGTAACTTTATCATCTAAATGTATAAAACAAAAATTTATATCTGTGATTTGTTATTGTTTTTCTTTGTAACTTCTCTATGGGAAATAATGTGATAACACATATTGTAACTTTATCATCTAAATGTATAAAACAAAAATTTATATCTGTGATTTGTTATTGTTTTTCTTTGTAACTTCTCTATGGGAAATAATGTGATAACACATATTGTACCTATATCATCTAAATGTATAAAACAAAAATTTATATGTGTGATTTGTTATTGTTTTTCCTCTTAATAAAAAATAAATTAGAAGAGTTTGAGATGTACTACTATAGTTCGGATATTTTTTATAGAAAATTAAATTATCTAGGAAGGGTGTTTCGGCTATTTTCGATATTTATGGAAATTAAGGAAGTTAAACAGATAAATTTATCATAAAAAAAATCATTTTTTTTAATAAAAAATGTTTCAGAAACTCTTGAACTTAATAAATAAACAAGATTGAGATTTTGTATTTTTCTATATTGATACCAATTTTCAGCGTTCTAGCTTTTATGGTTTTTGAGATATATGGAAAAATAAAGCAAAAATTCAAAAGTTGATTAACCCTGACTGAGACAAAAATTAAAAATTCTGAGTATAAAAGTTTTGTAGGCCTACAACTATCTATATATTCTGAAATTTTGGGCTCTATGCATTGAGCGGATCAAAAGTTATAACAGGACACACACACATATAGACACACTAAATGTTCTACTCCGAATTCTGAGTAAGTCCATATAATATATAAAACATATATGCTTCGAAGCCTCTATGTTGGTGTTTTTTGACATCAAAGTTGAAAAACCAAGAAAAATATAGACCTGGCATACAAAACTCGCGTATCTTGGCTTGATACTTTGTCGATATTTTAAGAGAAATAAATTATCTCTTACAAATCGACAGTTAAAAACAGAAGTACAGCAAAATATTTATTTGAAATTGAGCTGATTAATTAATGTTTTACATTTTTATTGCTGACTTTATTGTAATTTTTCCGATTTTATTTTACTTTTAAGAGTTGCATTTTCTTTATCATAATCTTTAACGTTGAAAATAGTCGATCCATCAATTAAATGTTGTTGTACTTTTTGTGAATTTTTGTATAGGTACACAATACAGTTGCTTGGAATATTCGTTTTTTTATGTTCATAGTTATATGCTTTTTTTTAATCAATACATTTTTGTTTCAATCGTATGCGTTGGGTTCTTAGTCATTCTCCACCCGCGATTAATTTGAAACCCCCTCAAAGTAATTGAAGAATTCTTTCTCTCCTCTCGCTGATGGGCACTAGGAAGGTAGATACTGTTTCTGGCCCCTCAGACAAAGATTGATCTAACGAATTAACAGCACGTGGAATGAAAGAAACGAGGGGGGGTTTTGATATTTGCAATTTTACCGCAGTTTTGTATTAATGCGTGCGGTGTAATGGGATCCGAACCCTGTAATTTTACTTAATCCGATGGACGTAGAAATTATTTTGTGTAAGCGCGTAAGCTCTGATGTATTCGCCGTAAGGAAAACAAAACAAACCTGATAAATTCTAATGGCAAAATCTGTAAAAATGTATATGTTGTATGTGAGCTTTGCTTTATTTGTAATATGGAACGGAAAAATCTGCTCATACTGTCATAGTATCATATGGTATAGAGCCTATTTTTTCGGGGAAGATTCGGGAGTCGTCTTTAGAAGGGAATCTATATATTAATACACACAAGCGTAGGTACCTATTGTGCTACATTCAAATTTTCCTGCACGGCCTAAACATAGTCGTTACTTTAAGTATTAAAAACATTATAAATGCGAAAGAATTCATTAAACTAACAAACATATGGTTTGATGAAATACATGAAAAAATCCTGAAGGAAATAATTCAAACAAATATAATTTCAAAAATACTAATAACGGTTAATAGTAACGGAAAAGTAACGAAGAAAACAAGACGCATATTATGTATGAATACGTATACATGTATATGTACTTATATTTTATGTATATATATTTATTTTATTTTATGTATATATATTTATATTTTATGTATATATACTTATATTTTATGTACTTATATTTTATTTTATATTTTATTTTACTTATTTTATTATATTTTATTTTACAAGATAATAGACATTAACAATAAAGTACCTCATCTTAGCACAAGCTGTGCCTAGAGAGGGGGCTAGTCCAACTGTCGATTCGTTCATGAGAATTCAATTCTCTGAATGAATCGACATTATTAATCCAAGATGCGTGTACGAAGGAACATTTTGTACGGAGTAGTGGACTTTTTGCATGCTAATAACACGAACTAGAGGCCTCGCAACATATATGTTCCCATACATGGATTTACTCAGAATTCAGAGTAGAACATTTTATGTGAGTTATGTGTGTGTGTGGGTGTGTGTCTGTGTGTGTGTGTGTGTGTGTGTGTGTCCGTCCCCCCTTATAACTTTTGATCCGCTCAGTTAACAGAGCCCGAATTTTCAGAATATATTAACAGTTATAGGCCTACAAAACTTTTATACTCAGAATTGTGAATTTTTGTTTCAGTCAGGGGTTATCAACTTTTAAATTTTTGGTTTATTTTTCCATATATCTCAGAAACCATAAAATCTGGAACACTGAAAATTGGTATAAACATAGAAAAATACAAAATCTCAAATTTATTTTTTTAAAAAAATTCCAGGGTTTCTCAAACATTTTTATTAAGAAAAATATTTTTTTTTGATAAATTTATGAATTTAACAGCCTATATTTCCAAATCTTTTAAAAATATCGAAAAAAGCCGAAACACCCCAACTAGATAATTTAATTTTCTATTAAAAATATAAACATTGTAGAAGTATATCTCAATTTTTTTTGAACAATTTTTATTAAAATTGAATTTAGTGACGACATTGCTTCATACAATTTGTATGGCAATCGCCTATACACAATATCTAAGAAGACTTAATAGTTTGATGCTAATCTCCAAAGATACATACATACCATCATGCTGTTTTCATATTCTGGGTAGGATCAAAGGACTGACCTCCATACTATCCTATCTTGACATACATACCTAGGTACATGTGTTGTATAGAAAACGAAATATCTTAAAATATTAAATATTTGTATTTATGGGTTTACAGTTTGGTACTTATTCTTCAACTATACATACAATCGCTATCGACAGTTGGATCTCATGTGTTACATGCAACTAGTAATAAAAAAAATAGCTTAAACTATGTAAGCACAAGTGAAAAATAAAATGATTTTTATTAGAATGAAATAACTTATATTTACTTTTTATATGTCTATATTACTATGTTTTTTTTTGTACATGAAATAAATAAATAAAAATATATAAGCACGAATGCGGCCTAGATGAGGTGTCTGAGAACAATGTTTTCTTTTCCTGCGCAATAAGAGATGCATTTGACTTTTATCTGTCCGATACTCGATGAAGGAAAAATTCCAATTCCCATTATCAATGCATTACCTTCTATCTTTAGGATCAACGGAAATTTATAAACTGCTTCATAAGTTCATACAGAAAAATATAGTTATACTGTAATCCCCCACATTATCTAATTATTTTTCACACTCACTGGAGTTGTACTATTGACTGCATAATATACACATTGATCAACGTCTTTGGCGCAAATAGGCCTGAATAGGGACTGGCTGTCTTACTAAAAAAAAAATAATAAAAGTACATAGAAGTCTCGCAGTATGCGGTGCAAGATACGCTTAGGGTCATAAAATAGAAGTTTCTTTAAAGAATGAAGCCTAATTATACATAAAAGCTAAGACCCGTACTGCAATCTTATTAATAATAGTAATGAATACTTCCTCGCGCCTTGTGCAAGTGGCGAGTTTATTGCTATTTGACAATTTATTCCAATTAACTAGTGTTTCCAGACCAGAGAAATAACATTTGCGTGAGAAGTGGATGTATATAATTCTTCTAATTACGGGACCTCTCTTTTTTTATATTTCTTGTAAAAACATTTCCGTAATATGACATTAAGACTACAGAAAAGGTTGTCGGAGCACTTATTAGTATTGCTTTGGCAGTTATGAAGATGCTCATCATCCAGGACCTTCCTACTGCAAGATTGATCCTCTTACAGTCCTGTTATTAAAGGGTTTTTTCATCGATTTTCTTTCACCTACCCAGTGTATTCAGGATTCAGGGAAACATTGGAGACAATGTATATTGAAATTGAATTTTTCTATCGCTTAGAGGTATATTTTGTTACGTCCCATGTTCCCCGGTTATTGAACGTACTGATTTATGGTTTGTACTGGTTTTCTATAATTCTCAAAACATATTATCAAAAATATCCCACTGTCCGTTGAGATATGGGGGGACCAAGACCCGAGCTAAGGGTCTTCTACAAAAGAGGACATTAAAATTCCGTCAGGGTAGATGTTACACTTTACTACCAACACGTGATCCCAAAAACCTTGACACATGGGTTTAAAAGCTATGGCGCGCGTACTATTAACCAATTGTTTTGAAACTATTTACATAAAAAAAACTTAATTACTCCATGAATCAGCTAAATCATATTTGTAACAATTGGACGAGTATTTTTCCATGCAGTTTAAATGAGACAGATTAACGGATGAAGATATTGAATGAAGAATGAAGATGGGAATGATCGAAATACATCGAAGAAGCCTAACTTCACAAAGCCTAACACACAATGCAATATTATTATTCGGCCTTCGTGGCTCAGTTGGTTGGGTATATGACTGCTGATCCAAAGGTCCCGGGTTCGATTCCCGGTGGAGACACAGTTTTTAATTGTGTTTTCAGTCTGGATCTGTGAGACGATTTATATCGTAAGTCTCCAGAATGTGGCAACTTGTTATTGGGTGCGTGTTAAATTAATATTTGACATAGTACCTACCTGTTAGTTGCCCGAGAAGCAACTAAATAAATAAATAAATAAATTATTTTAATGCCTATTTGGTTAATCGATATACTGAAAAATTATTGATAATATGGCTAAGGAACTAAAATATACAGACTGAGTTTTAGTTGAACGAATATTTGTTTTTAACAAAATTACTGTTTTTAATCATGTTCAATTCTTGTACCGGCTTTCTAGGTTCGATAGGTCGTGAAGGTAAATTGAGGTTTTATGAGCTAGATTTCTTGGATACCTTCATAAAGACGGATATTCGTAGATATTTGCAGCTTTTAATATCGTAACAGTCAATTTATATCTTAATGAGCCATGTTGATACTTAATTATCATGCATTTCTCTTTCATGGGCGAGGAAAGACAGAGTGTACCATTTACCGCAATTAGAAGTGTTACCAATTCTCTAAGTAAAATACGGTCTGGAAAAATAAAAACATGCGTATTGACAGCTAGGTCAGAATATATAAGACATGTGTGCTACCGATCATGACGTACCTATGCTGTGGAAACGCGAGCAGACACTGAACGAACCAAAGGGCTCCTAAGGACAACGGTAATGAAAGTTTTAAGTTCAATGACTGGTAAAACTCTCTGAGATCGTGTTGGCAATGTTGTAATAAAAAAAAAGATGTGGAATAGATGACATCGTTCGGTGGAGTAGATCAAGAAGAAGGCATTGGAGGGACCACGTAGCCAGAATGGACAGTAATAGACTTGCGTATATAGCAAATAAAATCCCTTCCGGTCGCCGTCTACCACCCAAAGATGGAAGACCACCCGAGAGATGGAAGAATGGTTGTACTTCGTCATCTCAGGAGGCATAGTTTTTGAATTTCAAATCAACAGCTCTACTAAACGAAGAAGAAGACCAATAATCTATAATTATAATGAACTTTGCTGTACATTATCATAGAAAAAGTGTTGAATATTATTTGGAAAACCACAATTTATGCTGTCTGCAAAGTATTTCGTTTTCCTCTTGTACTTTTTGAGTTTCCCGAAAAGCTCTATAATAAACAGTTAAGGGCGATGGACGACCGCATCTAACTTTTCATATAATTAAGATATGGTTGAGTTAAGATATGAAAAGTTTGACTAGTTCTGGTTCATCACAATTCAGTTATCTTCCCTTCCCTCTCAATTCCCGTGTCCGATACGTCTCCTTACATCTTTCCTATGTCACCTGCCGCCCTTGGCTCTCTTCTGCCCCGTCCCCTGTTTCGTCTCAAACTGCTTGTCAACTGCCCGCATGCAAATTTTCAAGTTTCCTCCCCCCACAGACATGACAGTCTGTCGACGCGGCTGCTCGGGGGCGGTTCGCGAATTTTGTTTCACGAAAGCTATGTACGTGCCGACAACTTTGTCCAATTCGATTCACTCAATTATTTTCAACGTTGTTTTTGCAAAACAATGAGACAGAAGAATGCGGGTACGTATTTAAGTAGAACGTACCTTTTATTTGGTCAGCATACGTTCTCCTTTTTATTTGACTTCTTTGATTCCTATCTTTATTATCTTTTTTAACTGGTTGGACGTTTAATGGTCGTATTTTATATTTCTACTTACATATATCGGCTTGTATACTCGCTTCTACATTCATTATGCCCAAATTTAAAATTATGATTATGCCCAAATCAGAATTAATGATATATATTCACTTTATTTAGTAGATGTCAAGTTGGTCGAAGGTTGTTTAACGCTTGACTAACGTGTCATACCAAATATTTCAAAATGGCTTAAAACGTTCCTTATAACGGTTTTCCTTAGTATTCTTCATCGCAATCGGTGTTTTTTTTTTCATTTTTCGATGTCAATTATCCATAAATTACATGCATTTTTTTATTTTTTTGACATCTGTGAAGCCAATGCGTCATATGTCAAAAAATTTATGAGGGTTTTCGTAAAAAATTCGATGAACTAGTTAGTCACATCTTAGTATACGTTTATAAGTAAGATATTTTAATACCGATATTCACTATTTTAGTCACGAGTATCTAGTTGCGCGTTTAGTAAGCTTTTAACGAAATCTAATAGTAAGACAGTTAAACTTTATTTTATTGCAATTTAAACATGACTTTTGAACTCTCAAAAAGCCAATATACGAAATTAGTTTTTTCATATTATTTAATATTCACAGATCCGTCTCTGGCTTGTTTACGAAAGTGCCGTTAGGTGTCAACTTATTTTGAGTTTGACATTTGGTTGAAGTTGAAGCGGAATGGCTCCATAGCCACAGGCGCATCCGTATCTCCTCCATGTTTTCTGCCGACTGTTGCATATTTGCAAGTTGTGAATGTTTGCGAATCCTTGCGGGGCTTGTCCCTGTTGTCTCCTGTTGTGATCTGAATATTATTAAAAATTGCCAACGAGACACTCTCCATTTTGTATTACATTAAATTTAACTCGCCTTTTGTTGGTTCAAACTTGCGCCGACCTAAGGAAAGTTTCGCATGTCATTTTCAATAATATGTAAACGTTATTTGGATTTTTTATTCTCAGATGTTTCATGTGCTATAATATTTTTATACAAACATAATATTATGTTGATGCCATGTTGTCACTAATATTGTTCTTTCATACTTTCATTTTAATTTGCTTTTTGGTGTCATTTATTATTATCTGTAGCTCGATCTTTTATTAAATTCATACACTCAAAAAATGTAGTTGTTAAAAATAAATGATTTGCTGCTAATAATAACCAAGCAACTTTGTTAATATAGTACCTGCAAAGTTCGTTGCTAAAAATTGCCAAGTAAATGGTCTGCTAATTTTAACCGAGTAGCTTTGTTAACAATCTGTCAAAATTAATCTAGTAACTTGGTTAACCACGGACAACTTTGTATAATCAGCCAAGTAACCTGTCAAAACTTAACCTACTAACTTTGTAATATCAGCAAAGTAACTGTCAAATTCAACCAACCTAGTTGGCTAATTTCTATCAACTTACTCGGTAATCTGAACTAATTCATTCAGTATCCACAACAAACAACTTGGCTAATTTCAATCTACTAATCGGTAATCTGAACTAATTCATTCAGTATCCACAGCAAACAACTTGGTTAGATTTAATTAACTACTCAGTAATCTGAACTAATTCATTCAGTATCCACAGCAAACAACTTGGTTAAATTCAATCTACTACTCAGTAATGTGAACTAATTCATTCAGTATCCACAGCAAACAACTTGGTTAAATTCAATCTACTACTCAGTAATGTGAACTAATTCATTCAGTATCCACAGCAAACAACTTGGTTAGATTTAATCAACTCACTCAGTAT
This sequence comes from Molanna angustata, assembly GCA_963576475.1. Lineage (NCBI taxonomy): Eukaryota > Metazoa > Arthropoda > Insecta > Trichoptera > Molannidae > Molanna > Molanna angustata. The sequence continues at coordinate 7,647,221 of OY754977.1, read as the reverse complement.
TCTGAATTAATTTATTCTGTAGCCACAGCAAAGCTACTTGGCTATTTTCAATCTACTTACTCAGTATTCTGCTAATTTACACAGGTAGGATATTTGGAGTGAAATAAAATACAGGTTTCATTCAAAATTTCATTTATTGCACAGGAATGTGATTTATTGTATTAAAAAAATATTATATTTCTAATACATAGAGACATATTAAACATAATAAATATAAAAAAAACATCTTTTTATTCTCAAGAGTACATAATTTTTATTTCATGCAAGTTAGGTTGGTTCTGAAAATGCCAAAAAAACAACAAATTCTGGGTTTCAGATAATTTAAATTAGGTATGAACTCTTTTCATGTAGGTACATGCGATAGTTACCTTTTCTAAAAATTGCTGAAATTGACGATACAACCCTTTCAAAAAGAATTTTGTGGATAAACGAGTCAAAATTTACTAGCGAGGGGATTATAAACCTTCACAATTTATATGCATGTGGTCTAATGAGAATCCTGCGTGGCCCGTTTAGTGTACTTTCAGAGAAAATTTAGAGTCAATGTTTGGGCAGGAGTGATAGGCAATATTATCGTGGGACCATACTACTAGCTGGACAACCTTAATGGTATAAATTACATGGATTTCCTTCAAAACAACTTGTTGTGTCCGGTTCACTATGCAATAGTATGCCAATTCCCGGATTGGATTGAATACCAGGACACGTCTTTTTAAAGATATATGTTTCCGCAAACAATTATTTGTTTTCTTGCGAGTGAACGAAGAACGCCTGACGAAGAAAATATACAAATCTGACAGGAACGGAATAAGAGGTCGCGGGCGCCCTAGAAAAGGATGGCACGACCATGTAAACGAGGGGCAGCTGTACAGATGTGCGGTGGTCTGTTATTGTCCACAGTCACATGTCGTTGGTATTCCCTGTTGCAGGAAGCCCCATGTAGACAGGTTATCCAATGTTCTCCCAACGCCCGTCCTCAGTCTGTTTAGTGTCTTCCACGTACGTCACTCCACGTTGTGGCCCGGGGGAAGACTCTCTTTAAGACTCTCCACTGAATTCTGGCTGCATGTTGTTTTTTCATCTTGCCTCCTTCTATAATGAAACAAGAAATGTTTAATAACAATGATGCATTTAATTTCTATCAGACCATCATGGAGAAATGCAGTCGTGGTACCTTTGTATTAAAGTAAAGGCTCAAAGCTCGACTGCAAAAACTATAGAGCCATAAGTTTGTTAAAATTGAGTACTGTTATAGTGCGAGATTTGATGTATGCAGACGATAAAGTTCTGTTAGCAGTAAGTATGGAAGATCTACAGTATCTTGTAAGTATGGTATATGAATATCCGTATCCATACACCGTACCTACGCCATACATACAAACACATCATGATGAAAAACTCAGTGTGCACTCTCTACATGATATCCGTTGAGTAATTGATGTAAAAAATATGCTTAAAAATTGTGAAATCATGACTCTCCACTATTCCATAGTGTTACACCTTTATAATCAATATTTAAATAAATAAATAAAATATAAACTTTGTTTAACTTACTTTTCGAGGAACGTCCTGTGGATTACATGGAAATGTAGATACATAGGGCGACAAACGTCGAGCGAGGTTCAGGAACTGAAAACATACACAGTTCATTAAGTAGTTAATACATCAACAATATACCATCACGCCAGGTCCCTTGCGGGATAGGCAGAAAAGAGAACCGAATGCCACATTTTTCTATCTTGGCATACATTCATCGCCTCGTCAACATTCATGCATATTCTCATACATGTTCGTCTATTGTTCACACTTCTAACATTTCTGTCTTTCAGAATATCGTTTACATGGTCATGCCATCCCTTTATTGGGCGGCCCCGACCTTTCATTCCATTCCTCTCCGCAATGTTTATTTTCTTCGTCAGGCGTTCCTCATTCATTCTTCCCATGTGGACAAACCATCTCAATGTGTTCACTTTCATTCTATTATTGATATCTTTCTTCATCTTACATTATTTCCTAATGTCCTCATTTCTTATCCTGCCACAAATCAAGTATTTGCAAGTAATACATCAAGTGTTTGCTATAGGTACATTTATTGCAATTAAATATTTTATTTAACTTACTTATGATGGATGTGGAAAGAGTGGTGAACTTGAGTGGACAATCGTAAGCGGGTATTATCTGGGATGAGACGGTATCCATTGATGTTGACACATAAATGAGTTCTGTAAAAACAAATGTAGAGCGAGCGTTAATCTGTTATTTTCTTACAACTTTGAATTCATTTAATAGCATGATATCACACTGTACAACTTACCATTTCATCATTCGTCCTTTTCCTCATGACTGAGGATAGCGGCTGTAGTCTGTCGCCACACGTATGGCCCGCCTCCATGCCAATCTATTTTTGGCTGAACGCAGAGCACCAGTCACCGAAGACCCCGTCCCTCCACGCTGCCCATCACAACAAGCTTCTCGAGGCAGTCTGGTTCCCTTCTGGCAATGTGTCCAAAGAATTGAAGGATAAGTCTGTAACATATCGTCGATAGACGATCCTCGATCCTAAGCTCGTCTAGAATTGACACATTGGTTCTTCTGGGTGTCCATTTATATTTTTCCAATATTGTCGTTAATTCCGTTGAACCACAAGAACATTGATGTGGCATTTGATAACATTGACAACATTGATGTGGTATTTTTAAATAATAAAAATAACACCATTACACCACACAATTTAAAACAAAACAGCAAGACACAAAAATATTTGAACAAGAAAACACGTCGTTTTGAGTTTTGACAGAAGCATAGAACACACTAACTAGACAGAAGGAGAAGACCACAGCGAAACGGTTGCGCGTAATACATATTATTGCCAGAACAAAAAAAAATTTCAACATCATTTCAGACATTTCAGTTCTTTCCAGTAAATAAATTCATCTGAATATTTTTAATAAACGCAACATATGTAAAAAAATAAGAAATAACAATTATTTTAATAAATAAAGTAGTTAATGTATTCCATCATGAGAATAAGTAGATATTAAAACGAAATACCATTTTTATATATGGTCATTCCACCAATATCAACCACCGAAACGTAAATATTTGACATGTCGCTTTATACACAAATAGAACGTAGAATCTAACCTTAAAATTTACTAAATACAATATTCGTCAACATTATTATTGAATGAAATTGTTTATTTTTCAGTGTGTTAATTCAAGAAATGATGTTAAGAAATTGATCCTAATTTTCTATAACAGTTTTACGTTCCCGAGGTTTTTTCTTAAAAACAATTTTGTAATATGAAAGTGTAGTTCTTTTAGGATCGTTTTATCATTATCAGTATACTATACAAGTCATTCCTGTGACAGGCTCCAAATACAACGAAATTAATATGTTTTAAAATTAATGAAACGCATTTTTTCAAGTTAGCCAGTGTGATATTTTTTTTAATATTAAAATGACAAATGAAAGAAAAAATCATGAATATTAAGTTCAAGCATATCAAAATAATAATAGGTATACATCTGCAAAAAAATTTGCTGTCTAACTTGCTTAACTCAGAAAGTATGTTGCCTTAGTATGAAGCAGTGCTCAACTGCAACACAATCGCTGTCAACGTTAATTCAGTTGCAATATGGATTTCGAGGAGGAAACATTATTTATTCTACTATAAAATAACTGACCTACATGGGCACATCCAACATTGAAAATACTGAATATTTCACACTTTTGTATCCATTACAGAAAAATACAACAAAATCTTTTTAACTGATGTCAATGAAGAACTGACTCATATTTAATTTTATTTATTTTGTTCTTTTTATTTTTTTAAATATATTATTTCATATTTTATTTATTTATGAAATAAAAAATGAAATAAAAATTAGGAAACGGACACCGTTATAAGAAAAAGTATTTCTCCTAAAGAAAGTCTAGCAATTGTAGTGGTCAGATTGAAGAAGTTGTGTATTGCTGTCACAACTAATCTAAGAATTTAGCTACACGGCGAAATTCGACCGCAATCCGACTGCTCATTTTGGCTACGACTGCTCAAGCGGTTAGTGTTTTGTAAACAAGAATTTTGCACTGGAACTGCAAACATCCGTGCTGCAACAGTTTGAAACAGCCAACCCCGACTGTTTCAAGCACTTTCTATGGCGACCCATAGTCTTTTAACATTTTATAAATAACAATTGAGTGAAAAATCCATATATTATTTATATTCCGAATGACACATCATGCCAATCAAAATATTTAGAAACCAGAGGAAGCAGCTATCTTAAATGCGCTGGAAGAGATTGCAGAGATGTTGAGTTTATTAAAGAATACTATATATCAGGGGTGGCCAACCGGTTGATCGCGATCGATCTGTCGATCGCGACTATTAGTCCAGTCGATCGTGGCAAGGCAAAAAATATAAACATACATAAATACGTAGAACAGATTGCGCAACGTAATCACCAACTGCTGCACCCATCACGTTACGTTCACGTTGTCACGTTACTTTATTTATCTAGATTTCTGGGCATTGGTTTCCAACGAGAAATATCCATGTTTGAAGAAATGTGTTGAACAATATTGCATTTGTGTTTTGGTTCAACATATTTATGTGAGTCAGCATTTTCCCACTCAAAGCAAACAAAAAATAAACACCGTTCTCGCTTGACAGACGCTCATACACTGGATTCTTTAAGGTTAGCAATTTCCAACTACAAACCTGATTTTGCTAATCTAACGGAAGATGCTCAGACGCAGTGCTCACACTAATATACAAGTAGTTACTAAGAATAATTTTCAGTTTTATGTTTTCCCTCTTAATAAAATTTAAAAAATACTACTTAATTGTGTACTGAACCATGCTGTTTCATTTTAAATTTCAAGAAGTATGTAATTGGTAGATCGCACAGGGCTTCCTCAGTAAACAGTAGATCTTGGATCTAATCAAGTCGGCCACCCCTGCTATATATAATATATTATCATGCAAGTATTAATAACAAAAGCGTTGTTCCTATCTAAAGATCTGCAACCATACTATGGATAGTATGCCATGTCCTAGTAGACTTGCATAGTATGGTGAAAATGAATACATTATCACACTGCCTACAGTTATAAGCAAATAACTTGAGAAATCACATGGGCTGCGTAGAGCGTCAATTTGGGTATTTTGCTTAGGTTGTACACCTATATGCAACCATCCACGATGAAAATTCTCAAGTAATTCCCTCAAGAGTATACTTACTCTATTTTGATATAAGTATATTTACTTTGTTTTATTTTTTTTCACATGGAGAAAATGTATTTGCAGTCTAAATGAGGTTTGATAAATATATAGTATGCAGACAAGTTCATTGAATATAAATATTTTTTTTTTTACTATCATAGTTCACTATCAGGATTATTCAGCCCTTATGGTTTTAACACAAACTACATTGTTAACATTAATAATATGTATATTGATAACACTTATAACATATTGACCCTTCTTCTTGTTACTCTAGGATTTGTGTTAAAATATAACTTGTTTAATATCGTTGGGACATAAAGTTAACCGTTTATGATTTTAAGCAACACAAACAGAACGGCCAACTCTCTCCTCCTGCACAGGCTGTTCATTCCAAAGAATAAGTTAATTGATTGTGTCACACTGAATTTCCATTGAAATCCTTATATTCTTTAGTTAATATCATAGTGAGGTGACCAGACAGTTGAGCAGTTGATATTCAATGATGCTGAGAGTATAGTGCAATGATTATCTATTTATTTAATTTGTGTATGGTCATAGTATGGGTAGGCTATAGTTAGTCTACATATAAAGCCTAATATTCTGTATGCTTTCCCCAGCATGGCATCAACATGAATATTAAACAACAATCCAATATCAAACGATTGACTCACACTTTTCAAATGGGTGTATGTTAATGTTACATATTTATGTAGATATTTATTTTATTATTTGTGAATGTTATAAACTGACATTAACTAATATTGAAGTTATGAGTTATTTATATTAGTTATATTAACTAATACATACATACCTAAACACAATAACCATATTGGGGCAGAGAAAACCAAACACCACAAAACCAATCTTGACAAATCAATGATCTTGACATAATTGGACATAATACATTCTTTACATTCATTAATTGCCCCATTATGGTCTCTTATTATTCATCCAGCTTTAACATCAAAATAGTATAAACATCTTTACATTACATCTCAAATGTAAATATTAGCAAATTAACACAAGATATTTGTGAATAATAATGATAATCTTTGTCGAATATCTCATCTTAATTCAACTTAATTAAATTATTTTTCAGTATCACATGTCTAATTTGACGAGTATTATACTTTACTTAATCATTTTATAATGTGACATATCATATTTGGCGAGAATTATACTTTATATAATATTTTTTTTAATATATCGTGTCAAATTTGAGAAATATTAATATTTTTATGTATAAAATGTCAAATTTGACAGATGCCAAATACAAAATGTCCGTATAGGTACCTGTTACTCGGTAAAATTTAAACAAGTACATTGCTATTGGTAAGCAACTTCATTCTAACAGTATTATATTCGCAAATAATAACCAAGTGCAACTTTGTTATTTTTAATCATGTATAGGTCAATAACTACCAACATGACTTTTTACATTGCTATTGGTAACCAACTACACGTTAACAGTATTCAATTGTTAGATAATAGCCAAGTGCAACTTTGTTATTTTTAATCATATATTGGTTAATAACTACCAATATGACTTTAACCGAGCCAAAAAGGTACTTTGCTAACTTTAGATTTTTTCAGTGTATAATTACCCTTAAAATTAACAAGATTTTTTATATTTATTCATTTATAAACGGCATAAATAGTCTTTTACATACATCATCAAAACACATATTGATGATTAAAATATATAGAATAAGAAAAAAAAATACAAAAATATACACTTGGTAAATAAATATATACCTAAACACTAAAACAATATATAAAAAATAATAAATTTAAGCTAACATAAAAAAGGATTTACACATGGACTCAAAATAAACCAAAACACTAAATAAAAAAGTATTATAAACACAAATATAGCAGTTCAAGCTGTGCTGTCATGTAAATTATAAATAAACAAAAAATATATACAAAAAATAAACATTTTATAATCGAAAATATACAAATCCGCTCTGAAAATATCAAAAGTTGTTTCTCTCATAAAAAATGTCTATATCGTCCGTTTATATTTATTATTGGACAGCATAAAAATGTCACCTAAATGAGATGTGACCTATATGACAAAGAGACAAAATAAAATGAAGAAAATATCAAATTAATATCACGCTATATTTTTTTATTTAATAAACTATATATCTTTCTTTCCAAATATGCAAATTAGTGTTTTTTGATAGTATTATGTTGACTGCAAGAGATTTCCTATTTTTCTCTCTCAATTTCGTAATCAATCTTTGATTTGGAGCCGTATGCTTAGTTAAAACGAGTGGGTTGTGGCCAACGCTAAACTCCTCACAAACAAGTCATTTTATAAAGTATTCAAATTTTGTATGGAAAATATTCAGCATTTTCATGAAAGGAGTTTGTTTAGTTATTTTTTATTTAAATATTTTATTATGAAAACTAGATAACACTTCAATGCCATTTTATGAAAGCGATGTGCCTTTTAACCAATTTTAAAATAAAAATTTCAAGTTTTAAGTTTCCTGAGTTTGGGGTCACTTTGAAGTATTTGACAGTTAAAAAAATTGAGAAGCAACATTCATATATCGTTCAAAATCTAATGGGGTCTAAGCGAGTATTAGATATACATACATATTTGCAAAATTTGAAAAGAATTGAATGAGTACTTTAGTCTATAATCGATAAAGTTAAATAAACACGCCGTACATAGCACATAGCACACAGCACATAGCACACACACACACACAGATACATTGTGATGAAACTTTCAGAATACAATCTCAGCATGGTACTAGTTGATAATTTGCAATAAAAAATACCCTTAAAAATTGCGAAATCATAACTCCCCACTATATCCCCTTGGGTTAGTGAGGAGTAAAAAACATTTTCGGAAGAAATAACCTCATCGAAACAAATCCGTCTTAGTCCAATTGTTCAAATATTAGGTAATGTGGTGTTCGATTTTTTGTGTACTCAAGTAGGAATATTGGAAGAATATGTATTACCTGGTGGGGCGTTGTTGATAATTTTATAATATGTACCTATGTATATATTGTGAAAAATAAATATCAAAAATGCATATGAAACTAGGCAGAAAAGTTTTTTAAACAGCACAAACAGCAGCAAAAACAATTGTATGTGTGGCTCCAAATGCTGGACAATGTACAATTGCATCGTGAGACCACGGAAATGTGAATGTTTAGATGGTCGGCAGTAGTATCATTAAAAGCTAGTGGTAGCCTGGGAGCTTAGCACGGAATGGAGGCAGTTTCTTGAGGACAAGGCACACACCAGGCTGTAGCGCCATTGCTGATGATGATGGTAGCCTGGGAGTCATTGACATAAACAGCAAACTAGAAGAGCGTTAGCTGAGATGATTTGGCCATGTAAAAGGGAAACCACCAGACCATACCGTAAATACCATACCATACCATACCATCACGCCATTTCCCTATTTGGGGTAGGCAGAGAGAACCGAACGCCAGACTCCTCTCTCTTGACATACATTCCTCGCTTCATTCACGTCCATACATCGTCTCATACACGTTCTTCTATTATTCTTACTTCTAACATCTCCATCTTTCAAAATCCCATTTATGTGATCGTGCCAACTCTTTCTTGGCCGACCTCTACTTTTCATTCCTCTTTTATCAGCCTTGTATACTTTTTTTGTCAGACGGTCATCACTCATTCTTTCTATGTGGCCGAACCACCTTAGGGCATTTATTTTCATCTTACTTACGATATTTTTTTCAATCATACATTCTCGTCTAATATCCTCATTTCTTATTCTATCATACATCGTTTTACCACACATTCGTCTTAGTGACCTCATTTCAACCGCGTTAATTCTACTTTCATGCGTCTTCTGCCATGTCCATGTCTCACTAGCATACATTAGAGTCGGTGCGACGATACCATTGTGTACCGCGAGCTTTGCTTGCCTCGAAATAATTGGGTCAGCCATTACCGGTCTTAATGCACCATTCACTCTATTACCTGCCCCTTACTCTCCTTTCAATATCTTTTTCCAATCTTCCATCACGCTGAAACATGCTTCCTAAGTATAAATATTCATCCACTTGTTCTAATTGTACATTCTCCACTCGTATCTCGCATTTTGTTTGTCTTTCGCTCTTCTCAAATACCATTACTTTAGATTTAGTTGCATTCATTCTCAATCCATTTTGCATGCATCCATCGAATACTATTTTAACCAAACATTCCAAGTCTTCCACGCTTTCAGCCATTAATACTTTGTCATCCGCATACATTAGATCACATACAGTCACACCTTCCAGTTTCAGCCCAATGTTCTCATTCTTTAGTGCTCTCACACAGTAGTCAATGTATAGATAGGTTGTTCGAACCCCCGTCGGGGGCGGACGTGCCTTCTGCAGTCCGAGTTTGTGCTTCAAATAACAAAAATATTTGTATCTTTTCACTTTGAGCTGTAATATATTATGTAATATTAGTAGGTAGAGTTTATTAGTTTATTAAGTGAAAGCAGGCGGCCGCTTATGACAATAGGACCTAAGATCTAAGCGACACATGCAGGATGGGACGGTGAAACCCCAGTTTACGATACTCCAACGGCCGAGACCCTTATAGGGTCTTTTACGACAGGCAGTGCCTTTCTTTGGTAGACCGGCTATACCTATACCCAAGTGCAATAAAGTGTCAACAACCAAAATCTGTGAGAAATGTGCAACTCCTGTTATGTCGAAGACCATCTGGATTCACGAGTACAAGTGCACCGAGAATGTGGTACTATGAAGAATGTTCACCGAGAAATACTTATGACTTGTTACGCATAGTGGAAAACACCCGTAATAATAGATACAAAGTGTAGGTAATTATAAGAATCTGACCAATTTTATTTGAACTGCGCCTAGATTTAAGTGGTTTAAGTGATTAAGACTAATTTTGTATGAACTGTGCCTAGATTTAAGTGATTTATTATAAGAATCTGACCAATTTTATTTTAACTGCGCCTAGATTTAAGTGTTTTAAGTGATTAAGACTAATGTTGTGCCGGAATTTAAGTGATTTTCATAAGTGTATAGTTGTTAAGATATAGTAGGTATAGTGCGATAAGTATTTTATTTATAAGGTAATGTTTCTATATTTGTGTGTAGTTATAAATGTTTCCTAGTTATAAGTTTCCTAGTTATAAATGTGTGTATTTGTGTGTAGGTAATGTATGAAAAAGTGTGATGTATGTATAAGTATCAAAAGTGTTAGTATAAGTAAACCCCAGGACTTACCAGGAAGGTGTCTCTCGACAAATGCTGCTAAGGTCCTTATAAATTCTTTAATAGTTTCCCGTGTAGATTATTGTAACGCCATATTAGCACACCTACCGCAATACCAAATCCATAGAATACAACTCATCCTCAATGCAGCAGCCCGTTATATTTACCAGATTGATCGTTTCTCGCATATCTCACCAACACTTCACAAACTTCATTGGCTGAAGAGCCCAGAACGTATAGAATTTAAAACATGTCTCCTTGTCTTTAAAGCACTCAATAGCATGGCCCCGGAATATATATCGGAACTTTGTGTTCCATTTTCACCTAACAATAAACAAAGTACGCTAAGATCAATGACCCAATCCAATAAAAAACTAGTAGAAACCAATCTCACAAATAAGCCAAAATACCTATATCGATCTTTTGGCGTTTCTGGACCAAAGTCATGGAACAATCTTCCAATGGATATAAGATGTGCCGAAAATATCAATGAATTCAAGAAGAAATTAAAAACTCATCTTTTCCGCAAGTCGTATCCAGATTGTCCTTCATCCGTTCAATAATATTATGTGTACTAAATATTATGCCAGTTTACTTTGAATCGACTATTTTTTATAATTAATTTCATCTGGATTATGTAACAAGATTAATTTGTGATTTCTAGGTATTTTTTTAATTTTTATATTTCACCATTTTCAATGTGTTAGCTATAGGACTAATTTTAACTTAATTTTAACTGATTGTATTTTTTTAAGTTTTATGTTTCACCATTTTCAATGTGTTAGCTATAGGACTAATTTTACATTATTTTTTGCAAACTGAAAGCGCCCTTGAGGTGACCACGGTTGTCACTAAACGGCGCTTTATAAATTGTCCTTATTATTATTATTATTACCAAAGGTAGCAATGCGCGACCCGCCATCCATTATACCCAAGTCCACGGGGGAGGCGATAAGAAGAGGACCGAATGCAGATTTGGTGTATGGAATGTGAGAGGAGGAATGGAAAGAAAGATGAATGAACTGTGTGATGTGATGAGAAAGAAAGAATTAGATATACTTTGCTTGACCGAAACGAAAAGAAAAGGTAGTGGCATGAACGAAAGACACGATGGAAGAATGGAACTATGGTCGGGCATAAATGAAGATAATTTTGCATGCGAGGGAGTAGGGGCGGTTTTAGATGAGAGAATGGTAGAGTGTATGAAAGAGTATAAGCTAGTAAGCTCAAGACTCATGTGGATCAGATTTAAGATGGGAATTACAGGGGTGTTTCTGCTTATAGGATACGCACCTGTGAACTCTAGCTTGGAGAATGAAAAAGATGAGTTTTGGGCAAGTGTAAGAGAGGAAATGAACAAGAAAAAAGACAATGAAAAAATGATTCTGGCAGGCGATTTGAATGGCTGGGTAGGAATCCGGAGGAAAGATTTCGAATCAACTCTCGGTCCTTACGGTGACAGCAGAGTGAACGATAACGGTAAAAGATTGTTAGATGTATGTGTGGAAATGGACCTTTTTGTCTCAAATACAGTTTTTGACCACAAAAGGATCCATATGTATACATGGGAAAGAGAAAATGAAAGATCCATGATAGATTTTGTATGTGTGGACTCTGCTTTGAGAAAAGTGATAGTTGATACGAGGGTCTACAGAGGTGCCGAGCTAGAGACAGACCATTTTTTGGTTGTCACAAAAATACGCCTGTTCACTGGTTGGCGCTCTAAAACCAATCGTGGAAGCCTGCCACCGCGTATCAAAGTAGAGAAGCTGCAAGAGGAAAGTGTTAGACAAGAATTTGAAAGAAAGATCGAGTGTGCTTTAAGTCCCCACGCAGTGACAGAGATGGATATTAGTGACATATGGAGTGTACTCAAAAACACTGTACTCAGTGTGGCTAAAAGTGTGTGTGGCGAAGCAAAAAGAGGTCGAATAAAAGGAGATGCCTGGTGGAATGAAATAGTAAAGAAAGTAGTGGAAGAAAAACGGAAAGCGTGGAAGGAATGGCTGGCATATAAAGGATCTGGAAACGAGAAGGAAGAAAGAGCTAAAAATATATATAATGAGTGCAAGAGGAAAACAAAAGTAACAGTAAAAGAAGAAAATAATGCATTGAGAGAAAAGGAAAGCGTGAAAATTGTGACTGATTTTTCTGGGAACACAAAAATGTTCTGGAAAAGAGTAAATCGACGAAAACAAGGAGTAGTGCGAGGATCAAAATGTATACATGATAAAGATGGATGTATGGTTATAGACGAGGAAAAAGTCAAGGAAAGATGGAAGGAATATTTTGAAGAGTTATATGAAAGTACACAGTGCGAAAGTCTGACGAACAACAGAATACCGATAAATGAATGTGAGAATGACAGCGAGAAAATTTCAATAGAAGAGGTCAGAGAGGCAGTGAAGCATGCACGTACAGGAAAGGCTGCGGGATTTGATTGCATACCAACTGAATTCATCAAATATGGTGGTGAAAAGACGATGGAATGGTGTCATTGCCTCTTCAACAAATGTTGGGAGACAGGACATACTCCGTCAGATTGGAGAAACGCAGTGATTGTGCTCCTCTTTAAAAAAGGGTCAAAATTAGACTGCAAGAACTACCGAGCTATCAGTCTGCTGAGTTCAGTTGGAAAATTGTATGCTAGGATACTAGATCAAAAGTTGAGAAAGGCTACAGCAAGCAAGGTATGGGATGCACAAGGAGCGTTTGTTGGAGGTAGAGGATGCACCGACCAAATTTTTTCCCTTCGAATGGCGACTGAAAAGGTTCTGGCAAAAAACCAGAAGCTTTTCTGCGCTTTCATAGACCTGGAAAAGGCCTATGACAAAGTAGACCATGAAAAACTCTGGAACGTGCTATCAGTGTATGGAGCGGGTAGCAGGCTGATAGGGGCAATATCATCTCTATATGAGGAAAGCCAAGCCTGTGTGAGAATTGAAAACTCTCTCACAGGATGGTTCTCCATTAATATGGGAGTGAAGCAAGGGTGCGTACTATCACCGTGGCTCTTTAATCTATACATTGATTAATCTATACATTGACCGTAAATAAGGAAATAAATATCAATCTTCCACGAATGCCATCTAGAGAAAGACCAAAGAGCACAATTGCTCCAAGATCCTACGAAAACGGCTTGCATGAAAGCGATACCTAGAATCGCAGAGTATATAGCTTGAGAACGACAAGAGCCGACCCCAACAGCCAATATAGGCAGTTTATTACAGTGCCAGGAAGAAGAAATAAAAAAAAAATGTAGTATGGCAAGCCATTGCATGTATTATGTTTATTTTTGAATAAAAAAATGTCTGACTGTACAGGTAGTTACTTTGGAACAGACTCTGTCTAGTGAAGCAGTAATCTTAGGTATTATATATATCATAGATTAAATAAACAAAAAATAATGTAGTTCATTCATTGTTGTGAAATCTGCTGAAAGAGTGTAGAGTTCATCTATCCTTCTCATTTAAAAATAACGATTCTTTATCGGAAATTTTCCATTGAATTCTTGAACTTTTAGTTCGGAGAAGCCTCACAAAGAAAATAATTATCCGAATATAATGTTGGAGGAAACTGTATAGAGATCTGATTGTGCGATTTAATCTAATTTGAAATGTGATTTTGGTGTATGTTATTATTATTTTCGTTGTATTGAATACGAGCATTTTCAATACGTTCAATGGAAGATAGAAAATGGAGAACGAAAGAGAAATATGTTGAAGATTGAGATGTGTGCGGAGATATGTGATAAGGGTTTTTTTCGGGGCATGTGACACAATGACACAAGGGAAGGAAATGTAAAAGAGAATGAGGGAAAGATTGGAGTTGATAAAAGGTACAATGAAATGTATTTACGTTAAGATCGATTCTGACTGTATTATTTTTTTTTCGTTTTTTTTTATTTTAATCTTACCTACTTTTAAATTTTTGAAACCCTCTTTTTTTGTGCAAAATTATACTAGGTTACACAATGAAATGACGGGTTTATTGTCTGATGGCAATATCTTCCAACCAACTACATCTATTTGTTGAGGTAATTTGGGTGTATGGCATTAACCAATATGTTATTTTCATTTTGCATTGGAAATAATTTTCGCGTTATTATTTTTAATAGTAAATGTAAAAACACATTCATTATGTCCTGTGCAATTAGTAAATTTATCGCCATATGACAATTTCTTTCAAGTGCTTCTTGTTGTAAATGAGAAATATAAACTCATTTAATTCAACAATTGATTTATTTTACTCCCGACGACCGTTTCGGCTTACAAGGCCATAATCAACTGGTTGATTATGGCCTTGTAAGCCGAAACGGTCATCGGGAGTGAAATAAATCAATTGTAGAATTGTATGTGTTTATATTTCTCATTTTCATAATGGAGTTCTATAAATTAGAAGTCGTCTCAATCAAAAGATTGTTGAGTGCGTATGCTTCTTGATCAAAAAAGAAAGATTTGAGAATTTCTACTGGAAACCAATACCAGAATGCCCGCATTAAAGCTAAACGAAGCTTCATTGCTGAACTTAGCTCTTACGATACACCCGAAAACGATGATTATAAAAAAGTGTGGAAGCACTATTGTAAACGGTGCTTCCCAGCAACAATCTAAATTCAATATTTATTACTCCTTTTTGATCGTTTGAACGTATTTTTCTAACAAAACACGTAGGTATTTTTTTACATTATTTATATATTTCAAATATGTAGTGTTAATCAATTTATGATACATTGTATGTAATTCTTGTGCCCATCTCACGTACTCAAATAAATATCTACATTGGCACAAAGGTACCTTAAGTTTTTTTTGTCGGTGGTTTTAGTAACATTTATTTTCTTTAATGTGACCTTTCTTTATAATTAAGTTCTTTTGTATCTTTTTTTAATAATGAGGTCGACCTTTTGATGACGGTCACTGTGTTTTTTTTTTCATAAAAAATATACCTCATACGTGATTATTATCCACAAAATGTTAATGCCATTATCCCTTAGGCTCGTGTTTACACAGTTTCTTCCGCCATTAGAAATTAATAGGTCTGACAGTTGGGTAATGAGCAAACATTCCTTAATTACATCAGTTATAAGGGCCATAATCCATTGCATAATAAACTGTTTGCTTTGATTTAGGTAAGGGTAAGATCCGCTTGTCCGTTTACAAGCTGCGGAGTTAGTACGTCTCCGGATTTTTTGATTCTAAAGATAACTTATGCCAACAATTATTCGATGGAAATGATTATTCGTTACCAAGAATAATTCGATGATAATTACCGAATATATTTAGATGGCAAATAAATTACTCGACACCAATGATAATTCGATGGCAATGATAATTCGTTTCCAAGAATTACTCGATATCAATGATAATTCGATGGCAAATATAATTCGTTAACTTAAGATAATTTGATGACAACGATATAACTCGATACTTCAATGGCAACGATAATTCTTTACCAAATATAATTCTATGACGATGATTTAACTCGATAACAGCGAAAATTTGATGGCAGTGATAATTCGTTACCAAAGATAATTCGATGACAAATATATAACTCTATTATATTGATAATTAGATGGCAATGATAATTAGTTACCAAGAAAAATTCGATGACTATGATATGACTCGATATCAATGATAATTACCGAAGATATTTCGATGTCAAGTATATTACTCGATACCATCCATAATTCGATGGCAATGATAATTTGTTGCCAAGAATAACTCGACATCAATGATTATTCGATGGCAATGATAGTAAATTAACTTAAGATTATTGGATGACAACGATAGAACTCGATACTTCGATGGCAACGATAATTCATTACCAAATATAATTCTATGACGATTATTTAACTCGATAACATCGATAAGTCGATGGTAGTGATAATTCGTTACCAAAGATAATTCGATGACAGATATACAACTCTATAATAACGATAATTAGATGGCAATGATAATTCGTTACCAAGAAAAATTCGATGACTATGATTTAACTCGATATCAACGATAATTCGATGGCAATAACAATTACCTACCGAAGATATTTCGATTGCAAATATATTAATGGATACCAACGATAATTCGATGGCAATGATAATTCGTTTCTAAGAATAACTCGATATCAATGATAATTCGATGGCAAATATAATTCGTTAACTTAAGATAATTGGATGACAACGATAGAACTCGATACTTCGATGGCAACGATAATTCATTACCAAACATAATTCTATGACGATGATTTAACTCGATAACAACGACAATTCGATGTCAGTGATAGTTCGTTATCAAAGAAAATTCGATGACAAATATAATAACGATAATTAGATGGCAATGATAATTCGTTACCAAGAATAATTCGATGACAATGATGTAACTCGATATCAATGATAATTCGGTGTCAATGATAACAAGATGCCAAAGCCAACTTTCAAGTCACAGTGGACCTTCAACGAACAAGTCGCTTCTCGAACTCCTTTATTAATACAGCAGCCCGACTGTGGAACGATTTTCCGAATTCTGTGTTTCCGCCTTCGTACAACCCGGGTCTTTTTAAAATCCGAATCAATAAACTCTTTTCTAAACTGCAAACCCCTCCCAATGCTACGTAGTGCGCTTCTTCGGAAGAGCAAAATGGACCCAATTCCTTATAGCTGGTGTCCCCTATGTAGACATGTTAAAAAAAAAGTCGAGGGGCGGCAATGTCTACGGTATTGTTATGAAATTGTTCATAGAATGAGCATTTCGAGGATACCATCAGTGGCTCTGTATGGTATACCAAATGGACAACGTCGACCAGGAAGGCCCCTAAAAAGAAACAGAAGAGCCGTAATTCACGACCTACACACGTGTATTACCCTGAAATAACAGATTATTGGTTTTTAAAGAAGGCGAAGAAGGAATCACGCGACGGAATATTTCCGCACCGTGAAAACGCCCGCTCTCTTACATTCGTCTTTCATTTCACTTTGAGACTCCTCCGAAAGCCCCCTAACGATAACGCACGACCTTTTTTGATAGTTATTATTATTTTATATGGGAGCATTATAAGTGATAAGAATTTATGATTTAATGTAAGTAATCTATTTTTACAGTATAACGTGTTTATATTGTACGTTATAAATATATCTTTTGCCATTTAGAAGAGATACCTTTTAGGTATTCTCATAAGAAATATTAGTAATAAAATGCTATTTTATCTTCATATCAGAGAAACCTACCTTAGTAATGAAATAACTTTGCCCAAATATTATTAGGTAATAAGTTTATAGAACCATCTTTATTTTTCGTAATAATTAAGATATGTGAGTTCGTGTTGAAAGGGTATTGTTTTTTTTTACCTAGAAGGTAGAGTAATTTGGGGATTGTGCATTTTTATCTTCACATATATGAAGATAAAATGATATATGTAGGTGTCTAAAAAAATATCTAAAAAAAAATATATGCGGATTTTTCACATATAAATTTTAATTATGTTGTTTCATACATACCTACTTTTATGTTGTGTATTAATTTGATTAATTATTTCGAATTAACACCACTAAATGTAAACATAAAAGAAAAATTTTGACTACACAAAAAAAAACATTTTATTATATTAGTATAATTATTTGTTCAAATCATGCCTTATTGTTAATTAATTATTTCAGAATTGAAATGAATCATTACCATTATTTACAAGAAACACATAATAAGACAACAACAAAAAAACTGTATTAAAAAACTTATGATATGATACTTTGTAATGCTTAAGAGCTGAACTGCATCCCTCCTCACTTCGTCCTGCCATCGCAACCTGGGTCTTCTTATCTTCCTTTTTCCTCCTGGATGACCAGTCATACTTCTCTTAGGAATTCGCATATTTGGCATTCTCTGAACATGTCCAGCCCATCTCAATCTCTATAGTTTGTACAATACATAAAGGAAAAGTTCTTTTAAGATTTTGTGTGCTTCTTAGTTTTTTGTGCAAATTGAAATATTTTCATATAGTTTAAATACTCGGCGGATATTTTGTGGTTGTTCATATTAACCGTTTTGGCATGTGAATTTTACCCTAAACCACTATATTTTGAGTCACTATGCGACATGTTTCGGCAGTGCTGTCCTGCCATCGACCGGCTAGTTGAGACTGAGTGTTGATGTTATGTGTTTGTGTTTATAAAAGTGAGTGTCATGTGTTTATAAAAGTAAGTTTGTTTGTAAATCTGAGTGTCATGTGTTTATAAAAGTAGGTCAATATTGTTTTCAGGTATATTATGCAAATAACTTGGGTTGAATCACAACTTACAAGATTCTTAGAATGAAATAAACCTCTATGCCTCGTAATCAAAATGTTATTTCACTACCACGATAATTTTCGCTGAGGTGACTCGGCATTATCAAGGTATAAAATGATTTGGTGTTTTATAAATTAAAATCTTTCTAAAGATTATTCTACCCTGTATCCATTTCTTTAATTACATATTTAACAAAAACACTTTCATGCGGCAAAGAGTGCTATGTAATCTTACGTTTCTGTATTCGTTACAGTCGAACCACTAGTTTCGACTTTATAACTCAGATCAAACAAATTTATTATGTAAACTAATTTTACATCTCCGCAAATGTTTCAACCAAATTCGGACTCTGAAAGTTGAGTTGTTTGATAGTCACCGTAGTGTGTGTATGTAGTGATCATACATACATAGATACTTCTCTGTAGATTTAGTATTACGTGAAGCCTCGCAGGTTTTAACTGCTCCGGTTAATTTTAAAGTCAAATATTTACCTGTGAACCAAAACTAACCGTTTCGGGCTGCCGAACTATCGCTTATATTATTATTACATATATATTTATATAGAGGGGAAAATAATAAGCATTTCATATAAGATTTGTAGTGACTGATAGTTTCGAAATGCCACATTTATGAACCGCACAATATGCAAAATCTTCGTTTTGAACGATGTTGCGGCGGAACCGGAGCGGACATTGACCCGGCACTTACTCATTCGACCACCAACCAGAGGGTATAAAAAGCGACGCAACGCTCGACACCTAATCGTAGTTTCTGACATCTTCCGTGAAGAATTATCTTTCTTACTTGATGAATCTTGTTTGTTTTTAAATTAATCAAATTTTTTTTTTAATTGCCAATACGAAAACATTGGATTTTTTTCCCTGTCGGGTGTCAAATGGCATTTTTTTGACAAACTTTTTAGCATCTCAATAAAGACATAGTTGGAGTATTAAAGAAGAATTCGGAACTCAAGGCACCTACAGGGGTTACGACCTGTCATCGACTGGTTTATTGTCTCTATTGAGATGTTGAAAAGTTTGTCTTAATTAATTTTAAAAAAATATTTTCTGAGATATTTTAAATTGTGTTATACAAATAAAAAATATGTATATGTAAGTAATCAAATGTTTCTATTCCTCTCCTCTGTTTGATCCTACGCTGCTCTTATTTACTCTTGTTAAAATTTCTATTTGTAAAAGGATACCATACTCATCTAGGTTTATTACTCTTTTATGTATCTTATTGTTATTTACTAAATTCTTTGAATGATGATATCGTCATCATTCTGGTGACCCTAAATAGTTAAATTAGTAACTTGGCTGAATGTGTAAATAATAAATAAAACTGGAAATCTAAAATCAGAAAATCTCGCTGAAAATATTAATCGTTTTAACTCTACTACGAAACTGGTAACGAAATATCACAGACTAAAATGATGTATAACCACAGCTAATATGCTAAAAACATTTGCATCTATATTTATTCACACCACAACAACTACCAATCGACCCAAACTACACGTCAGACTAGACAGACTAGAGAAGCAAATATACAGATACCGAGGACCAAGTTGACTTATGGACAAAGAATTTCCTTGGAGTAAAAATTTTCAATTTGCTTCCATTTAAATTGAAGAAAACTAAAAATATTAATAGCTTTAAACGGGGATTAAAAAATGGGTAAAAAAACAGACAAGACACTGATAAAAAACTACTTTACGTTAACATGCAATGACATACACGCGCCATATACTTATAATTTAATTCTGTAGGTTTCTTTTGAATATTGTATTTTTTGGCTGTCATCTTTTTTTGTGAACTTTTTGCTGTGTAGATTGATAAATAATTAATATTTTAACTGTAATTTTTTTTTATATTATGTTGTATTGTAAAATGTAATAACTTTACAAACTTTATTGATAGTTGCTTCGGAACAGACTCTGTCTAGTGAAGCAGTTATCTTTGGTATATTTTCTTTATATTGTTGTACTTAATAAAAATAAATAAATAAAATAAATATATAATCATATACTTATATAATTATAATTATAAGCTGCTTCAGAACAGGTTTTCGACCTAGTGAAGCAGTTTACGTTCCGCATCTAGTTCTTAAGTATCTTTTTTGTAAGTGTATTGTTGAATTTTGACGTGTATAAAGTGAATGTTACAGAAAAAAATATTTCACGAAAAAGTGAATTTATCGATTCGATCTTGTGGTGTGATATCGATTAAACATAATTACTTAATTTACTTTCTCTCGATTCAAGTATTCTAATGGCAGTCATGGAAAGTTTGTTTTAATATTATTATACATTATTCAACTTCACCAAAAAATGCGGGATTCTCTAGATTTTCCTTAT
Source organism: Molanna angustata (assembly GCA_963576475.1). NCBI lineage: Eukaryota > Metazoa > Arthropoda > Insecta > Trichoptera > Molannidae > Molanna > Molanna angustata. Next base: position 7,626,128 of record OY754977.1, on the reverse strand, counting down.
GCCCACATATAATTGAATAATAATCCACACATAATTGAATGCTTCAAAATTCGACATTAGAGATTAAATAATGGATCCAGTTTCATTTGGAAACATGTCTTATTTTGTTAATCAGATATAACTGTCAAGTTGACATTCTAAATATTTTGCAGCCTTTTTTTGTTATATTTAGAAATTGAATCTAGGGACGCGTCTCAAGAAAAGATTCCAACTTCTGAGAAAACTGTTTATTTTGATTTTCCATCATTACTACTGATTGAATCATTTTAAAAAATATATCTTAGATAGTTTGGATATAAGCAAAAAATATTCTTAAACTTTTTGTTTATGTTCTATATATCTTGGAGAAAAAATAGCAAACCCTGATTTTTGACATAAATATATTATATGTAGTAAACTTTAAAGCGTAGAGCAATATACCTATTTAGTTAATTTAAGAAGACAAAAATATCTGGAAAAATAGGATGTGACATTTGCATTAAAACATCAAGTTTAATATAGAAACAAAAAAAAACATTTATTTTCTATTAAGCGCCACTGTGAAATCAACACAGATATTTTTGTGTTCTTTAATTTAAACGAGTGGGTTAAGGCCAACGCTATAATCTTCACTACCAATTCACTCCACAAAATATTCATATTTTTTTATAGAAAATTTTCAGCCTTTTCAGTTTGTTAAATAATATTTCATTTAAATATTTTTTTATGCAAAGATAATAAGTGATGTGCCTTTGTAATATCATCACTTTTTTATGTACGATCAATGTTGGCATCAACTAATACAGTGTCACTGTATCGAGATGCATTGGCCCCGGCACAGGTTTATTTACCAAGTGGGGCATTGCAGATTCAATAATTTTTGTATTGTCTATCACCGAATGTATGTACCTATGTATAAATGTTTAAATGTATTATAATATCATTAAATATAATTTACGTGGCCAATATCATTAAGCGCTAACTTAGGAAGTGGAGTTTCAGTGTCGATCACATCTCCGTTTTTTAAATATCTGATGTGTATAATATATTATTATTTTCGAACGTTTATCGTCTCCTTATGGGACCCATTTATTTATTTTACTGTTTAATTCTGCGCCCTTTTTCGGGGACATTTCTGAAGGTTCCTCGGTCCTGTTACCTGTATTAATACTTGTGTGTATTTTTTCGCCACAATTTACCAAATAAATTTACTCCCACGAGACAGAATTTATATCCAAAACCTTTTAACCTCCATATGGACTATTGAATTTTCGCAGAACGGAAATTTCGTTACATGAATTCATATCAACGTCGATTTTATCACTAAATAAAGTAATACAAATATTATTTACCAATATTGAATGTCGTTTTTATCCCGTGCTTTGACTAAAACGATATTACCTAAACGGCATTTTGATTCAATTTACATTGTGCTTCCTGATGTTTTCGGCTTCAAGAAAATGTTTTATTGAAGCATGGAAACCTTTTTTCCTTCCATTTTCAAGACATTTTCGATATACTCGTATATTTTTCTATCATATAGATAGATTAAAAGAAGACTCATTATTGTAAATAGAAAAAATGATGCATTTATCTTTGTGGGCGATCCCGAATTTGCCAAAAAACCAAATTTAGTATCCATGATTTTTTTTATATATTTAAGATTTGGTACAAGGTTAATATACAATACACATAATATCAAAACAAAGAAACCGTGCATACAAAAATCCCACAAGGCAAAGTCTGTCTGTGGGTATATCTATTAAAATATAGCCAAAATGTTTTTGTTAATAACATTAGATAACGATATAAAATGAAAATATAGCAGTGGATGACATATAAGTACAAAAAATATAAAGAAAATAACTGATAGGTATAAAAACATAAATGCTCATAAATCAATAGGTAGGTTAATACAAAACAGCAGACCGACAGCGAGCGGTCCCATCAAATTATTATAACAGCAGACCGACAGCGAGCGGTCCCATCAAATTATTATAACAGCAGACCGACAGCGAGCGGTCCCATCAAATTATTATAACAGCAGACCGACAGCGAGCGGTCCCATCAAATTATTATAACAGCAGACCGACAGCGAGCGGTCCCATCAAATTATTATAACAGCAGACCGACAGCGAGCGGTCCCATCAAATTATTATAACCGCAGTCGACAGCAACAATACTTGGCAAGTATAATGATATGAATGTCGCAGTCAATATACATATTGTATATAAGTTAAAAAAATACAATAATACTATTGAACTTCTAAACAAGAACAGTATTTTAAGAAGAAAAAGTAAAATAACATTAGTGAAAAAAGAAACAATAATTACAGAAAACAAGTATAAGTACATTTTTTTGAAAACCCAATAAGTAATAAATACAAATTAAAAAAAAAGAACAGTAGATAAATATTAATTAATTTAGAATAAATATTCAATACAGTTGTAAACTTAAATGATGTTTCTATATTTTTATTTATTTATTTATTAAAATATACATAGACTTTCGAACTTCATGCAATATTACATTTTTTAACAGATTTTTAATTATCTCAATAGAGACGAAGTCGGAATATTTACTGTAGGAGGACCGAGAAATCAACGCACCTACAGGGCTTACGACCTGTCATCGGCTGGTTTACGTGATCACTTTATGCGCTTGCGCAACGTTCACCAATTATGCCTTTTTTTAATGAGATCCCTATCAATTCAATTTTTGAAAGTTCTATATATTGCAATACTGAAATTCTTTTCGCTTGAAAATAAGGATTTTTACTACAGCCATCTGTGAAATTATGAACAACATTCTTATTATTTTTATTTTATTTTTGTTGTAACGCCGTCTATTGAGAGAATTGGTTTTTTGTTAATAATGATAGCAACAATTCTTATAACTGAGGTGACAATGCATTTTTCGCATAGAAGTCACCCCTGAATTGCGTCAGACTTATAAGGTCATTTTTGTCTTATTTACCTAGGTAAATAAGACAATATTACATGTTATCAAAATAATTAATGTTTCCTTTCCAAATTAAAGCCTGAAGCTTGTGTTTAGGAAAGCAGCAGCACTTTGCTTACATAATAAATCATTTGAAAATAATCTATAAAACAAAACACATACATTTTTTCTCAATTTGTTGAGTAAGGGAGTTATCTGAGAAAAATGTATGTCAAGATCCACCAAGCAGTCTTCTCGCAGTACGGGACCTTACTTTTTTCTTAGATTTTTCTTTAATACGACCCTTAGTTCTGAGATTCCAGTTGTGAGGGATTACCTTCAATTAACACATCTTTATACATACATACATACATACATACACTTACTCGAACAAACATTTTATAAAAATAAATAAATTAGATTAGGTGCCAGGTTTTTTTTGGTTTTCGTTTTCCATCATTGAACGACTCCATCGACGCCATTTCTAACATTTTTATAATCCATATAGGAAATTTCATCTAAAAAAAACTATTCGTTAGTTTTCGTTTGAATCTTTTTTCAAAAGAAAAACTTGAATCGCGGAAAATTCATTTCGTCGTCAAAATTACTTTTTTTGCTTCAAAATAGTACGTACTTAGTTATTTTTCGTTTTAAATTTATGGCCCGCTCGAAGATTGCTAACAATTTGCCTAGTACCGAAGTGGAACGCAGAACGAGGACACCACGCTCCTTCCCGCATGACTCTAAGGCCCTCATCACACGGGGATTGTCGCTTCTTGAGTAGACTGGAGGCTAGTAGACTGAAAGATTGTAAGACCGGAGCATATCGTCGTCCTCGCACAGCGCCATTGAAAATAGGAGGTGTTCAATCCAGTAGACTACATTCCTATAATGCAGTTTCAAAACAATGTGAACATTCCAAGTGCGCGCGGGCTCTGTAAATCGAACGGATGAAAAGTTATAAGGGGGGGCGGACACACAGACACAAAGACACACACACACACACAGACACACAGACACACACATATAGACACACAAAATGTTCTACTTCAAATTCTGAATTCGTTCATACATATAACACATATGCTACAAAACCTCAAAATTGGTATTTTTGGCGTGCAAAAATGTTCCTTCATTGACGCGTTTTACCTTAATACCGTCGATTCATTAAGAGAATTAAATTCGAAATTCGGATTGAACATACTATGTATAATATCTGTAAATATAATTGTATTGAGTTTACATAATACAGTCTCATATGTTTTTTTTTTGTAATAGGTATATAATGCAAATATATTTTCTACCACCTCCAACAGGTTCAACGAATAAAGGTGGTTAATAGAAAAAAAAACAATATATATTATTAATATTTCTTTTTTAAAAAGTATTTTTTCGTACTTTCGTATTGTGATAATGTATTTTAGTATATAATAATTATAAAATAAATAAAAAATTGAGCGTCCAGAATAAGGCGTCGGGTCTTCTTGTCTCCCCATTTCTACATTCCCGTCTGAGTGATGCCACTAAAATGCTCATGTTGTGTCGCCCAGTCGCCGAGTATCCTAGAATCCCGGCAACTTTATTATCCCCGTGCGAGTGTCGCCTAGTACTATACCGACACATTCCGGATTACCTCCCCTTCCCATCCGAAATAAATTAATTTATGTAAAGAAAACTACACTGCCGTAATCCATTCAATAAACATTTACAAGATTGAACGGTAAACGTATGCAAATTAACTCGAATGCGAAAAAGACTTCCAAGGGGGAGACCGTGGAGTGAATTTCATTACAATCTAGCTGGGAGTATTGGAACCTATTCCAGCTCTCTGAATTTACTTTCTCCTACATACATATTCGCTCCGGGAGAATTCCCACACCGCTCCCTCTCAAAAACTGCCAACTTGAAAATTTTCGATGGAATAATAATTTATATAATAATAATATATTCGACTGTCGTTGCTTCGTCCCTTTTCATTAATAATCCGACGGTGGCGAAATCTTAGTACTCAAAAAATATAATAAAATATTAAATACCTGGTGTCGTCCTAGTAAAAAAATTTTAAGCAACTTTGACTAACTACTTGGCATTTAAATCATATCGGTGATTTCTGTGAACTGGCTTCGGCAGTACCAACCTTACATAATATATACCAAAATAATTGTTAACTATCACGGGAGATACTAAAAATTTCGTAGTCTCTCCCGTTTAATAGCAGAATCATTTCGCTAGAAGTCTATCAAAATCTTCGAGGCTTTAGTTGTTTATACGGACCCTTGTGAATAAAACATTGGCTTATGTTATTTATTTTATTTATTTATCACACAATTTATAAATGCTTCAGATAAAATAGATTACTTCTACCCAACTAGGTATATTGTAGGGCTAGCAGTGAACATACATTTTTGATACATGTTTTAACATATACATTGATGGTATTGAGCGAATACAGAAGATATTTATCAAATACCTACGTTATTAATTTGGAATCAATAATAATATGTTTTTACAACAACTTTATATAAGACGTAGAAACAGTGATTTAATGTTCTTGTATGATCTATCAAAGAATTATATTGACTGCCATGAACTGCTAAACGAAATAAAATTTAACGTACCGATTAGACGGACTAGACACTCATCACTTTTTTATTTAAATAAATGTAATACAAACATCGGTAAAAATGCTCCCTTATACAGATGTATTATTTCATATACAAATTTGGAGAGTATATCGAAAGACATAGACATTCTACACATGAAAAGACATTCGTATAAGAATAAAATTCGTATATATAATAATCAATAAGACACTGACAGTTATCCTTTCTTCCTTTCCCTCCCCTCTCCTCTCCCTTCTTTTACTTTAAACGCGATTAACAATTATAATTGAACTCAAAGGTGAATCGGTTTGATATTCATATATGAAAATCCTTCTATCGGGTAATTAAAATATATTTACAATTATGTATATATATATGTTATCAATTAAGGAATATTGTGTATTCACTTTTTTAAAAAAAATAAAAAATAAATAAATTATGTTGGTATTTGTTTAATGATTGACTTTAGTTAATTTTTTTTTTGTTTTGATTACCAAATTTGACTTATATTTGCTTTATTTGATAAACCATTACTAGTTTTATGCTTTGTTCGATATATTTTGATTTTTTTTTGGATTACCATTTTACATGAAGTTTTATTGATAACTTGATTAATTGCGACCCTTTTCTAACAATTATTCTCGTTTATCAACATTGAAACGCGTTTTTTTAATATTCATTGGATTTTTTTGGTTCATGTTCGTTGTGATTCTGTCGATACCGGAGTTTCCTCATACTTAAATGAAGGAGCTTGTAATGTGTAGGCATTTGTATGTATATTACTGAATGCGAACAACAATTTCTTGTATTTCACTCGAATTCAATTTATTTACAAGCTTCGTTGACTTTTGTAATTCATTTTTGTTTTTTTTTTCTTCACCTTTCCCCTTTGTATGGGAGAGTAGGTACTTATTGTTATTTACATTGTATCGGAGGTGGGGTAGTTTATTTTGTCCCTGTTTACCCTTGGATATGGCAGAGCAGGTGACTTGATTATTTAAGGTATACCTAAAGCATACATTCATACATACCTACTGAAGTTAGATCTGAAGGGTAGATTGGTGGTGTTGGTTGACTTTAGTCGAAGAAATATTTTGTAGTGTTTTCTTTGCATCACCAGCAATAAAGCAAGTTGCTCAAATTTGACAGGGTGAAAAATGGAAATTCTGACCTTTTTGTCCTAATTTTTACGTATTAAAAACGATGTTTTATTGGATATACTATTATTTGTTTAGTTTTAGCATTCGAAGGACTCAGCTGAGTTAAGCAAATCGATTCAGGTTATTTTATGCTTGTTGTGGAAAAAAGTATTAATAATTGCAATTTAATGTTGAAATCAAAATGCTACTCAGATCATCAATGATTTTAAATATTGGAGAAACCATGTAGTCAGAATGAAATGTGACAGGCTCGCTAATGCTCTAGACGCCGCCGTTTACCTGGAATACCTCGAAGTAGATGGAGGGACAGTTGCACCTCATCATCTTAGGAAGCTAGTTTCTGCTTAATTCTTTAGATAGTTTCTGTGTCACAGAATGTATAATATGCTATAAATGTAGTGAAACTGATATGTAGAGATGGAAATATGGAAGGATGTGGACTTACTGTGCTAAAGCTGTCTTCTACACCTCCCTCGTGTAGACATATATTTTTTTTCCGTAATCACACGACAGCTGCTGCCAATTATATGTAGTGTGATATGCGGTTCGATGACGGCTATCTTTGTTTAAGGTATGATTTAAAGCGCCTTATATTCCAATGGAAAATATCTATCTACCTCGTCTGAGAGTGAGTTCAATTTTTCCATAATGCGCACCAGAGTGCTGCGGGCCACTACATCCGTTCTGGAATGGGGGACGTTCAGAAGATTATGTCCTCTACCCCTTATGTATATCTGCCTCTTGTAACTCGTTAACAAATATTCATCATGTTATTCTGTAAGTTTTAGCTAGTGAAATGCCGCAAACGTGAATGACAAATTTAGAATAATATGCGTACCGTGCGAAGTGAGTATTGCGTAGGTACTTCTCGCGCAAAGAGAAACAAAAGTTTTGTTGGCACGTCTAGGTGTGTATGTAGGTAGAAAATATATTTGATACACCTAGATGCCATTAAACTTCCTGAACCTTTTCGCAGTGGAGGGGGGCGGTTTGCACATATACCAATCAATCAAAAATACACAAATTTGCGATCTACGCATCCGCGTGACTGGTTCATGTAGATTTACGAAGATTAATTGAAAGGTTTTCTTATCTGCGCCAAAAAGAGTGTATTTACGCCAACGGTGTCATTGAGTACTATTGAGTGTCATTTTTAATCAACTGTGAAAAACATATTTGTTTTCAATCTTATCTAAGAGTATTTTTCTAATAATATGCTTTTTATTTTTTTTTCACATAAGTTTTATCTTATTTACATTGTTCTTTTGCTTTATTAGAATTTCTTTTCTTGTTTCCTTCTTCTCTCTACCCCTGGGAACTCCTGCGGCATAAGCGTTCATGGTACAAAATTAATTTGGATCGCTCCAATTTATTTTCTTCATATACTTTCAACTGTATTATGTGAACGTGTATGTGAACGTATAATATTCGAGTTTCCAATTATTTTAATGAGTTTACCCGCAAATCTCTCGTAGAACCTACTTTTGTAAATATATATGAGAAGTGTTCACTTTCATCATTTTATTTATATGTGAATTGAATATTATGCCACTGTATATTCATGAATTGCATTCACAAGATTGTGGAGTGGTTTGGCCACGTTGAAAGACATAGATGAGAAACAAATATATGGCGGTGAAAAAAATTGCATGAAAGGCAGAGTTTGACCGCAAAATAAACTTGTAGGAACACATTCAATTTATGATGAAAGAGGAATGACGTGAGGACGAAACCTGAAGAACAAAATATGTTTGAGGCAGTTCACACGTATAAACGAAAAAAAGTTTTTTTGTTTTTACTCCTCACTAACACAAGGTGATATAGTGGGGAGTTATGATTTCGCAATTTTTAAGGGTATTTTTTTTTTGCAGATTATCAACTAGTATCATGCTGAGATTGTATTCTGAAAGTTTCATCACAATGTATCTGTGTGTGTGTGCTATGTATGGCGTGTTCATTTTTTACTTTATCGATTATAGACTAAAGTACTCATTCGATTCTATTCAAATTTTGCAAATATGTATATCTAATACTCAATTAGATCCCATTAGATTTTCAACGATATATGAATAGTGCTTCTCAATTTTTTTAACTGTCAAATATTTCAAAGTGACCCCAAGCTCAGGAAACTTAAAATTTGAAATTTTTGTTTTCAATTTCGTAAAAAGACACATCACTTTCATAAAATGGCATTGAAGAGTTATCAAGTTTTCATAATAAAATATTTAAATAAAAAATAATTTAATAAACTCATTTCATGAAAATGTTGGAAATTTTCCATACAAAATTTGAATACTTTATAAAATGACTTGTTAGTGAGGAGTTTAGCGTTGGCCACAACCCACTCGTTTAAATCTACGGTAAAGGATGAACGTAGAATAGTATCGAAAAAGTAATTTAATTTTCAATATCCTTGAATGACAAAATAGTGATTGGATTGTGGATATGACAGATATTGTAAAATTGGGCAGAAGCAATTCCCTTCAGGAAAGCATACCTCCAGGACGTCTTCCCAAAAAATGGAAGGACAGCTGTAAATCCACGTCTCGACAGGGAAATTGATGCAGGATATCAGTCCTAGAGAGAGATAATGAAAAATAAGAAGATACGAGAAGAGATTGCAAAATAAATAATGATAATTTGTTATCAGAAAAAAAGTGATTGTTCTTAAGCAGTATGGACATTTTAAAAGAATTGAACAATGGAATGGAAAATGAAAATCAGTCTTGACTTTTATCAGTGTGTATTTTGATAAAATAAAACAAAATAAGGCTAAGAATAGGTGATCATGTTTGACACTGATACACGTATGTGTAGCTGCGCTCCTGTTTGCGAGCTGCAATATGTATATTATCCTCAATAAATTCCGAGGATTCTCGACAATTTACGAAGGTTGATGAACCTCAGCCCATTGCCGTCCTTACGCGACGTCCTACGTAGGCGATTCAAAGCGAATGCGAAGCGGCGCGGCGCGGCGCGAAAATAACAATCAGTCGGTAACTATGGAAGTGTCCTACGTTACCGACCGCGAGTTGGTTTCGATGCGACGCGGCGCGATGTGAAGCTAACGCGATCAGTTGGTTTGATATTTTCGCGCAAATTGATAGCGAAATTGTTTTTTGACATGTCAGAAACAGAAATTTTAATTTCTGTCCATGAACGTCCCCATATTATGGGACAAAAGAATTATTATTATCGAACCGCGAATTTTAGGATTTGGCAAAAACAAATGTGACTACAAGTAAACACATTTATTTATTATTGCTATTTTACAATAGGATGTTGTTCAAAACACACAAAGTTTTCTCTCGCTTGCACGAATGTCAAATTTTGATATGTTTCCCGGAAAGATGTAAATTCAGTCTCATTTATTAATTCAAGATCACGTAATTCTTCAAACAAATTGTGATATCCCCCATAAATATGCCTCTCTAAGTACACAATATTAGTTTCACTTCTCTGCCGTACATACTTCTTGAGTATTTTATATACGTACATCCATGACAGTAGCTGGCGGCAGAGGGAACGATTCGCGCACACGTAGGACAGAGCCGCCGCGTCGCACCGCATCGCATTGAATTCGCTTGTACCCGCACCGCATCGCTTCGCAATCGCGTTCGCTTTGAATCGCCTACGTAGGACGTAGCGTTAGAGGTCGATCGCGCAAATATTCATGCGTTAACCGTTTAACTGAATAGAGTTGCTCTAATCTTAATTTGCCTGTTCTGACCAACGAGATCACATACGATTTAATTTATTATTTTACTGTGAACTATTGATTCCGAATATACCAGTGTTGATCATGTTAGTTGATCTTTTATTTGAAACCCTCATCACCATAAATTATATACCTATATCAACTATTTATTGAACTGACATTTTGCAATATCATATTTGGATGTAGATCCTTCTGATAAATAACTATAAACAAATTATACCCCCAAATATGGAATTCGACAAGAGTTTGCAAAGACGGATGTTTTTGGTATTATTTCTCTCAGCCTACCTCATTAGAGTCATTAGGAACATGGTATGATTACATTGAGGTCTAAAGTTGCAAAAAATCTCTAAGGTTTTACGTGTATTCCAACCCTTACGGTTTCGGAATATCCGTCTGAAGGTTTTCCGTATTTATCAAATGAATAAATAAAAATACAAAAAGTGTAGTTCTTGTCCCCTGGCTAGGATAGTAACCCTTCAGGGTCTGTGTATAACTGATGGACTCATTATCTCCCTCGGGGATTTCAAAAGTATTTCTGGATCTCGTTTTTCACAGGCTGGTCTCCCGTCTCTCTCTCTCTTCAGTAATGGGAGAAGGTTTTGCTATTTGCTTTTTTGCGCGGCCGTAATTAAGAACCAAAATAAGGGCCTCTTTTACTGACGTGCTAAGGCTTTTTTCACGTTTTAAGGGGCCGGCCTTCGAGTATATTAAACAAATTCACGCGGGCCTCGGCAGTTAACGGATATCATGTTTTTTACCGTGTTTATGTAACAACATGTTGCGGTATTTTGCATGTATGTATCTTCGTTATACTTTTTTTCTGAATTTGGATGTTTGCTATTCCTACCCTCCACGACTATGGAAATACAGAGTTTTCACAATTAATTTTTTTTTTATCGGTTGCTTCTAATCAATTATTCAGAGTCAATTTTGTTCCACATTCTAAAAGGAAAATTGATGCAGAATGATAGAAAGAGAACAAAGAATTTTGTGGCGCACTTTTGATCACTTTTGTTTATTACATTTAACTTTTGTTTCAAGCCTACAAGTGAGTTTTTCATACAAGTTTCATGGCGAACGCTCCTTCTTCAGATAGGATGAAAATAAAACGAATACGATTTAAACATATTTAATTTAACATGATTCTTATCTAAAAATTTGCCTTTGAACTTACAATATCAACGATGTTCAATTAAATATACCTATACGATGGGCCGGGCGTACATTTTATTCGAATACACTTATGAAAGGGGTCCTAAAAGTTGCTTATTTGATAACTGATAATCTAAAAGAATTCTTCTTTCTCCTTAGCGCTTTTGTCCCGTTTCTATCGGGGTACGCTTTGACCATGATCCTGGAATTGGCTAGTCTGATTACATTGAAGCGACTGCCATCTGACCTTCACAACCCTAAGTAAGGGGAATCAGATAAATTGGACTATGGCTACACATAGCTAGTGGTATATATCCGGACATAGATTTTTTGAAAATTCAGAGGTGCGTGCCCCGCCCGGATTCGAACCGTCGACTTCACGCATGGGAGGCGACGACATTACCGCTGGGCTATCACCGCTCAATGATAATCTAAAAGAATAATGAAAAAAAAAATATTCTATACTAGTTTTGGCCCTCTTCCAGAGGTCAAAGTTTTCAAAATAGTAATTTTTTTATTATTTTGCGTCAATTAAAAAAAAAACAATGTTTATTTATGGTCGTCGCAAGACGTAGAATGCAGTCGTTATAAGTGCAGTGTGTCGCGCATCAATCGTTGATATGAAAGGGATTAAATGTTGGTCTATTTTGGGAGACCTGTTAGCAGCGCTGTAATAGCTAATTTGATCGAATGTATGTTGTTTATAATAGAATTCGATAATCGCAGTAAACGTTTAAGACTTAGTTTGGAAAAATCAAGAAATTTCAAACATCCAAAATAATCTATATTTTCCAACAAAAAAAAACAAACTACATACATGCCCCAGCTTCGAGTATCAGTTGAGGGCCAAAAGTAGGACTCGACAAATAAGAGATTGCGGGTGACAGTTTTATAAAGCGTTGTTAAAAATCTATGGATGAAAAGGTCAGGGAAAAAGTGACACGTTATTCGCTGCACAACGTCGAAAGCCAATTAATTTTATAGGTTAGTATAAATTGGAGTATTTTTCTGCACTAAAATTGGTTTATGTACAGGTTATGTCAGCCGCAACTTTCGCTGGGGGAGGTATACTATTGAATCTAATAATTAAAAATGCCGTTTCAATCTTAATATTTATGTTTTCAAATGTTTGACAAAGTGTACAAAGTTATATCTTTAAATTTAATTTGTTAATATTTATGTACTAATTTTGAGACCTCTTTCGCTAAGATATGTTAAAAATTAAAAATTTTCATGCATGGACCCAGCCTAGTGTAAAATGTTCAACAAATTATTCAAAACTTACCCAATGTATTGTGACCCATCATATTTACCTCAATAGGTACTTTCTTATTTATTGTATGACATCTAAAGAGTTAAGGCAGACAAAGTACATAGTTTAGTATGTAACTTTAATATGAAGAAAAAGAGATGAAGTGGTCTTATTATCTCTAATATACCTCGTTCATGTTTGTTGAAGTTGAAGGTTTTTGGAATGTAAGAAGTTACAGCGTCATAAAATACTTGGCAATGTGCATATTACTTGTAAAGTTTTACTACTACTTCATTGCCCCAAGGGTCCAAGTCATTTTTGTACATAAGAAACGCCACCTAGAAAAAGATATATTATTTTATGCTCATTTGGTATTTATTCGCTTTTATATTAGTTACTTTGAAGAGTTTCTTAAGTTTGGTCTTGCAGTTTTGTCGATTTTAAAATGTTTTAAATGTCGGCGACGCTACCAGACAATGATATGAATCTGTAAATTTGATCAATAGTTTTACTGAATTTTATTTCAATGGGACGTCGATTGCTCACATTGTTTCTTTATTGGTTTATTGAGAGTTTTACCAGTCATATATAAATTGTATAAGATTACATTCGTTACCAGTAGATCGGTTAAAACCCATGTATTACTTTGTATTATAATCATTTCATTTCGATCTCCATGGATTTTCCTCGACTTATATCCAGTGAAAGACCAAAGAATTCTTATTTCGTGCAAAGACGAAATCGATTGCAGAGACATGACCATGGTTTTTCGTTAACTCTCACGGAGAAATGTTTTTTTTCCTTCGCCGTTGAGAAATAATAAATTGTTTCAAAAAACAATACAGAAGCACTTCAGATTTAACAAACACGATAAATTAACGATTGCTCGACAATCTACCAGACGAACACGTTGCGAATCATCCGGGCGTTTAACACAGATGACATCTCTCGGCAGCCTTCGTCTATAAACCCACTCGACCTAAAGACACATCCTCGGAGCAGTATTATAGATTCAGTTTGTCAGATAAAGATGTTATATCGCGTCCGACGACAAAGATATCGGCAATTCCTTTTTTATATACCATCAATCGCACATTTTTTTTCCTCATTCCGATCTCTACTTAACTTTTGCCTCCTCACTTTTTATCGTTTCCACTGCAATAGAATAGACGGCTCTAGATTGATTTTACGCGAAACGTCACAACTTTACGACTTGTCATGACTCGGGCAGAAATGTAATTGTCAAAGCCGAAATTAGTGTTTGATAAATTCTCATCTTATTGCCCCCGACGAAATGAGATCAGAGAGATGTGCCATAAAAACTGGAAAAGGACGTTATATAATGGTCATAAGGTTATATATACCTCCGTGGGTAATACAATATTTTAGTTCTGTTTTATTTGGCAGTCATTATTTTCCGATGTTTTTCTCTAGTTTACGATTATTGAAAAAAATAAAATTAACTCTTCACTGTGATATCCCAAAGTGAATGAATCATTGTGAACATTAATAAAAAAATACTAAAGGAATTATATTGTCTATGAAATAATTTTCTTAGATTTTTTCAATTACTCCTTTTCTTCATTGGAATAAGTCTTTTTTTGTTGACAAGGAACATAATTATACTTTCGCACCGAATTTTGTTGAGATTTCAATATTATATGAAGATATTCAGATATATGGCTTAAATTTCCGTTAAATTAAAGATCCCGGGTTCGATTCCCGGTGGAGACACAGTTTTTGATTGTGATCTGTGAGACGATTAATATCGTAAGTCTCCAGAATGTTGCAACTTGTTATTGGGTGCGTGTTAAATTAATATTTGTCATAGTACCTACCTGTTTGTTGCCCGAGAAGCAATAATAAATAAATAAATAAATAAAAATGTAGGTAGGTACTATGTCAAATATTTATTTTACACGCTGTCACGTTACGTTATAAATCCTGGTTAGGAATAAAATAAAATTAAATAATTTATATTTTTTTTTAAAAAACTGACACACTAAGTTATTTTGCAAGCTAGCAACATTTATCGTTTGACAGCTTAAATAGTAGTGTCATTCCGAAAAAGCCCTTTTTCTTTGATAAATTTGTGTGTTAACGAGTCACAGCCATTCATAAAATGGCGGGTGACGTTAATTAAGTAAATATTGTGAAACGGAGAAATGGGAAAGTCTAAAGTCAGATTTCCCATTTTTTCCTGTTTTCATCTTGTCTTGTCCCATCCTACGTCGTTTCAAATCAATTTGTTTAATGTACCACGTTTATTTCGTCCTGTATCGTTCATGTATTGTCTCGGTACCATTACCATTTTGTTTGAACATCCATAATTTATATTGAGACGACTCATATTGATTTTGCAACAATTTTTATCGACGAGAATGTGACCATGGGAAGTAAAACTTATGGAAAATTCTATTGAAGATGACTGTGAGAAGAGAATTGTAAATTTGGGTTTCAACTGAGGATTTACTTGAAGGATGTCATTGAGAGGGTTTGATTCGTTCGATGAATTTTTCTAATTGAATGTGATGATCCAGGAGTTTATCAAAGAAATGTTATATTAGCAGTAAACTCCGAGAAGAACAATTTCATGTTAATCTACCCAAAAAGCAAATATTTAGAAGATTCGACGTGATATTGAAGTTTGGATTATTCATATGACGATGCCATTCACTATGAAGAAACTCTATACTAATTGATTACCGCAATGTGGATTTCAGAATATTAAAAACTCATTCGCACTTCATTCATCTCTGAAAGGGGTGAATTTTGATGTTTAAAGTTCACCGTATGAAGAGTAATGAAAACGTCCTTGACTCATCCTGGATTTCTTTATTTGTTGTATTTGAAATTAATAAATTATAACATTTAGTAGGATTTAGATTGAGAGGAGCATAGGTAGAATGATTTTATTTTGATTGTCTATCGGTGGATTGTCAATTTGTGATAAACTTAATATCAATTCTCGTTCTTATCATTAATTCGGTTCATTTAACATTCCAATATAAAGAGAATTCTCTTTTGACGATTTAAATCTTTTGATGTTTTATATTTTCAAGTAATTTACATTCTTAATTTTACTTATATTCTTTAAGAGTTAACATCATTAATGTTTTAGTTATTCTTCATATCTTTTATTTAAATTATAATAGATTCATTCATGTGGTTGAAACTTGTGAATTTTTACAACACTTAATATTAAAAATAAATGTTAATTTGTTCTTAAAAACTTTGTCTTTATCTCAAGAACCCTTGCAACAAATCTATTTCTTTAAATTTGATCTTAATTATTAATATAATATTTTTTTATAAAATTATTTTATTTCTTATTTGGTCTCATTCTAGTTTATGACGAGATAGAACCCCTGAGAGTCATTGTAAGCACTAGTTATGACAGCAGAGACTTTTGCTTTTCTATCACTGAGCTACTGGTGAGCGATGACAGTGGAGTTGGATCCTGTAATAGATCAGGCTCTCCAAAACCACTGCCTCGCAACGCATAGAATAACAAGTTGCCACATTCTGGAGACAAACGATATTAATCGTCTCACAGATTCTGACTGAAAACACAATTAAAAACTGTGTCCACCAGGAATCGAACCCGTGACCTTTGGATCAGCAGTCAGATAGGTACCTATCTAACTAAGCCACGAAGGCCGACTTTTTCAAATAAAGTAACTTTTTTTGTTATTGTAATATACAGGGTGTCCCAAAAAGGAGGTCCACATCACAAGAGGTAGCAAACTCTGCACAAACGGACCCTTTTTTGCTCTTAAACCAGGAAAAGAAGAAGAGGAAGAAATTATCAGAAGTTATTCACGGTTGTAATTTATATGGAAGTTTCATCCGAACCATCGCATGGTTGATGTTAGTTTGTACTTAAATAATTAGTACCATTGATAGTTTGTTGAATTAATGACCTAACCGACTGCATTAATGATTCATTACGAATGTGTTCAGATTAACTATAAATTGGTTATTTTATAAAAAAAAAACTAAGAGACCCGCACAGCGTTGCTCTTGCATTGTATTTTGTATTACCTTCACGCTCCCTTTTTATTTATTCATTCATTCATACAACCAGCAATAGGTGTGCGGGTAAGCTTCTCGCTTGCTATATCCCAACTATTTGTGCCAACTGTTGGTATCAGCTCTCCTCGTCCTTAAATTATAGGTCATTCTGTCCTGTTTCATGTCACCTGGTACATGTCTCTGCAATTGGTTTCGTCTTCGCACGATCCTGGATTTTTGTCGAGGAAGATCCACGGAGCTTGCTTGGTTTACCGTGTGATCTGGCGGTGCACAATGCATACCCGACAGGTGTGCAACATAAGATCGAAATATCAGCCCACTTGGAATGATCCTGAATCGTTAATTATTATGCTATAAAAGTTCTTATTATAATTAGTAGGTTTTTAGATTTGCTCGCAATAAAATTTAAAAGAAAATAAAATGAAGTAGGTACCTATAGGTATATTATGTTGGTAAAAAACATATGAAGTAATTCATAGCTAAATAAAATATTTTTAATGACTGTTCGCGCTGATGACATAGGTACCTATAAATTATTTTATTTTTTTTAAATATGTTTTTGTTTGTTTAACAACAGAACAAATTAAAAAATATTAATATTTATACAATTCATTATGATATAGGTATACCATAGTAAAATTGTTACATTACCTCATTAAAAAGATTAAAACCTTGTGCTTGATGAGGGAATCATAAGATATTAGATAATGTAATAAAATATAGTTATACAATGATGAATAAAAAAATATACTTCCCATTTATACCAATCTTCATCTGCTGATATACCAAACCTCAATTCTTACCTACATCCACACCTTGAACGTGGCGACAATACTCTCGCCCCTTCACTGTGCGAGAGTTGGCTACCTTCAATATTCACTTGGTGCTATGCACATATGTATGTATACAAACTCTAAAAACAAAACTCGCTCCGTGCGCATACTAGAAATTTACGCTATCCGAGAGTTAAATACAGACAAATATAGTGATTTGTTGAACCAGTAACGAGAATGAAGGAAAGAAGAACTCGACGTAAGAGAGAAGAGCGAAGACAGCTGACACAGAAAGTCCACATCCTTCAATTTTTCAGTCTCTCCAAATCTGTTTCGCTTCTGCTTGTAGCGGGTGCAACCAGCCGAGTTGACCACCCACTTCAAGGAGTAGGGGGACGTCAGCCGGCTATTTAAGATCCTGCACATCGCGTTCCCGTCGTTCAGTTTAACCAAGGCCAGCGGTAGATCGTCACTCTGCTCGACTCACATTTCGATTCCGCGCATTCATCGATCTATTTTATTTAAATTATTTAATGGTCAATTATTGAAGTATATACCAATCTTGAATTATAATTAGAGTCAAACTATCAAATAAACACGTAAGTCAAATTCAAACTATTTTAATACCTGTCTGTAATATCAATTAATTTATATTTCATATGATAAATTTATAAATGTTTTATGGTGTGGCGTGGGTACCTCATTCTGCTGTGTAACGTTCTTTAATTAGCTTGCAACTAATTACCGAGTTACGCACGGCGGGATCGAGTACACACGCGACATCATTTCGCGTTGGATTTGGGGAACAGGCGACAGGTTATCACCTAGTGCCTTTCTAGACCGGAGCACCCTTCTGTAAATAAATAAATTAACATTAAGATCCAATTCCCAACCTAGCGCGAAATGCTATTATCGCACAATAACTGTCTAATATATTTTTGTTCATTTAGTGGATATATTTTTTTAATATTACATTTCGACATTTCGAAAAACTAAAAAAAGTTCATAGTTATCATAGATTCGTTGTCAAAGCGGGCACAGACATACACACGTACACTTTGAAAACGGTCAAACAGACACATCGCTTTATTAATAAGAAAACTTTGCGTGTTGTAGCACATGTCGCCAGAACTACCCCAGTTTTCTTATCTGACTTTTCCATTAATTGTGTCGATAATGCTTTATTGTTGCATGGTGTTTAAAAGGGTTGTTTTAATGTTGATTCAACCATTATTCAAAGTTCCATGTGTCCTGGCGCCATTGGAGTAGTTCAAAATGTAACACGTTATTTTATTTACTTATTTAAAAAAAAGTTTATTGTCAAATGGATAATTCTTCCGGCCAATTAGTATTTCCAGAATGAAATGAATTGAAATAAATTTCTTTTCTGCTGATAATCGAACTCAGGACGCCGGCTTTAAGTTTTTAAGTTTAAAATATAGATTCATTAATTTATACCATCACGTCATATACACTGAAAAAAAAAATTGTCACGACCGAACTGGCTTGCTGCGTTTTTAACCAAACTTTTGTTATCAGTTATAAAAGTTAATCTATTTATTTATGAGTGTAGTGTTTAGCTCAGGGTACAAAATATTTAGTAGTACTAAACGAACTGTTTTGTAGTCACTATAGTTCGGTTAATTTTAACATAACTTTTTTTTCAGTGTACCACAATGTGGGGGAAACAACGGCAGGTGTTCGGTTATGCAACACATTATAAACGGAATCACGACACATGCGTGTATTGGCTAGCCTCGTCTAACCATTCACCAGTGTCGTCTAAAAAGGCACTATGTACATCAGAATGGGCGGTGTACCCAGATTTTCATATGGGTTCACCACGTACTCCGTGCAAAAAGTGAGTCATAGAATATCGCGTGTGTGACGTTTTGGTTGGCAACATTCCTTACATTTCAATACATCCTAGAAAACTGTTCCCTAATTTTTTAGAAACAAAATGTTTTTTTCGACAAATAAATCCGAAAACAATTCACATTTGTCGTTATTCTCTGTGGTAAAACTATGTGGTCTGCCAACGTTATTGTCAAAAGTCCCGCGGAAAATGCCTCACTTCGATTTTTACAAAATTTGCTAACTACGACATCTAGTATATTATAATAAAAATCTATGGTTGTACCCAATTATGTACTGTTCTGTACGAGATTTAATTATTTAGCCTCTTGTATTTTCTATAAACTATATTTTATTACTTTGTAAAAACAATGTTATTTTAATTGAATTTGCGACCGGTATCAGAAAAAAACTGTTCCACCTCAGGCAGATTTTCATCCAACACGAAATGTGACGATGTCTATAGAATTGAAGATGTCTATGGAGATGACTATGGAATTGGAGGTTGGTGGAAGGTCATTTGGGGCAGGTCTTATCTGGGTGTATAATGGCTGTGATTGCTAGGATTAAAAGAGAGAGAAAGCATATTTTAAAGCGGACTGTAAGCAATAGACGAACATGTATGAGACGATGCATGAATGTGGACGAGGCGAGGGATGCGTGCCAGGATAGAAAAATGTGGCGTTCGGTTCTCTCTGCATACCCCGCAAGGGACATGGCGTGATGGTATGTATGTAGGTATGTACTGTAAGTTAAATTTACTATATGTATTTTTGAATTAACTGATTTATTTTATTTCGAGTAGCTCTAAATTGACAGCTTTAAATAAAATCCGAACTAGGCATGGCAGCTGATGTGCTGACTTTTTTCACCAATGTGGCTAGTTGGACTCCCCTAGATGCGACTGCGGGGCGGATAGACAGACCATGGACCAAATTGTGTCCGAGTGTGACCTTAGGTCGTACGCGGGAGATTTCAAAGACTTCTTCTTGTTGAGTGACTCAGCGACGAATTATATTTTGAACATTGACATTAAACCTTGACAATTAAGCCTACTTGTGCTAATTACTATTATTTTTGTATCTAAACTTTGTTTTGTTATGATGTGTTTGTGATTAACCCAAATAAATAAATCTAAATTATCCTTTGGAGGGATCGGTTAGTTCCGAAACAGAGTTTTCAAAATATTTAAAATATTTTATAAATGTAGTTTAAATTTTAATTACTTAACGTTTTTCACAGAAGGTAATTTTTATTTACACTGTAATAATTATACGTGTGTTGTGTTTAAGTGTACTTTTTTTGTGTATATAATATTATAATTAAATCGTCGCTAAGTGTACTGTTACATTTTTTTTATGTAAATTAAAACGTTTCATTTTACATAATTTAAAGTTTCCCGACATAATTAAATCTTGATTATATTTAACCAAAGGTAGCGAGCGAAGGCGAATTCAAAATGTTTGATATTTTGAATGAAATTAAAAGAAATATTGACGTGACAAAATGGAGGCGGACTCCCGACGCCATAATAATGTAGCAGACGTGATATTATCAAGGTAATATTAAACATTGTTGTTAGTAAATTCGTGACGACGTCGTTATGTTTGTTGAACGAATTCGCCACGGTGAAAGAACGGGGTTTTTTTGTGATATATCTAATATTTATGCTGTGGACTGAAGGATACACACTCAGTCCAGAACTAGAAGCCGTTCACAGGTCACTTGGGTTGTGTTCAGATAGAACACTCGACGTCGAGTGTCGGATGTACTTGAAGTTGCAGATTATGGCATTTTTCACACTAATCTCACTGAATGGTCCCGGGTTCGATTCCCGGTGGAGACAGTTTTTTAATTGTGTTTTCAGTCGGGATCTGTAAGACGATAAATATCGCATGTCTCCAGAATGTGGCAACTTGTTATTGGTTGCGTGTCAAATTAATATTTGACATACCTACTACTTGTTAGTTGCCCGAGAAGCATTATTAAATAAATAAATAAATAAAAATGTCACGTATATGTTTTTCAACACAAAAAAAATCGTTTTGTTAATCAATAAAATAAAATTAAAAAAAATAGAAAAACCACATCGTATCCATTGATAAATTGAACGGAAGAAAAAAAACCCTAAGATATGAAATCATATCTCTCATCGATTTCATTTTAGTGAAGGGATAAACGATACTAAAAATAGGTTAGTTCCGAAGTTAGTTCCGAAACCGGTCGCATCGTTTCAACCAAAAAACGTGGTTAATACAAAGTTATATCTTTAAATTTAATTTGATACTAAAAATATTCATTTTTGAGTATGCGCTAATATCTTCTTCAAATCGTGTCTTCGTATCTAACTTCTATTTTCTGCAAAAACTCTTCAACTGCCCTGTTCTTGCAATAGATGCCTGTTGTTAGTATGTGATACAAATCCGAACATAAATTATTACAGTTAATTTTTTCATGTGACCGATTTTATGTATGAATGATTTTATGTACGAAAAAATGTATGAATAACTTGTAACAATGATTATCGTTTAAAGAATTGAGTGACCAATCGTTTGGTGCTTAATTTATTTTAATTTTCTGATCAAAATAGATTATTAATTTATAAAGACTACCAATTTCTTGTTTAATTTTATCACCCAATGTCTTATTTATTTATTTATTTTAATTTATTATTAAAAATAACAAAGAAAAATACACAATACAACAATATATACAATTTTTAAAAAGATACATTATAATTTTGTTTTTTTTTTTTATGACTCAACTTCAAAAAGAGTTTTCTCGTGCTTTGAAGTGAGTCGCATTTCACAAATCTACAAACTATCTAATCTACTTATATACATACATCTTAATTTAGGCACTAATCTATTTACAATAACATACATATTTAGATACAAACATACATGATATTATATATAAAGAGAGAAAAAAAAATACAAAATTGGTCTGTAGAATAAATAAAAATACACAAATTGTCCTGTTTTAATGTTTCGTAGAAATATTATCCTGGAGGTTATTACAAGTCTGCAATATTATTAAATGATAAATTAATGTCGTAAAATAAATATCTCGTTTTTAAGATTAATATTCATGTATTTGCATATCATTATGTACCTATATGAATTTTTGTGTCAATTTTGTTTTGAAAACATTTTTAAAATTAATTCCTTTTATGTTCATAAATTTTTACTTTAAACGAAAATCACCAATAATTACTTGGAGTGTCGTGGTATTTTTATTTTTTCATCCAACTGTCGATTCGTTCATGAGAATTCAATTCTCTTAATGAATTGACATTATTAAGCCAAGATGCGTGTACGAAGGAAAATTTTGTATGGTGTAGTGGACTTTTTGCATGCTAATAACACCAACTAGAGGCCTCGCAGCATATATGTTCCCATACATGGATTTACTCAGAATTCGGAGTAGAACATTTTATGTAAGTTTTGTGTGTGTCTGTGTGTGTGTCTGTCTGTCCCCCCTTATAACTTTTGATCCTCTCAATTTACAGAGCCCAAAATTTCAGAATATATTAACAATTATAGGCTTACAAAACTTTTATACTCAGAATTGTGAATTTTTGTTTCAGTCAGGGGTAATCAACTTTTGAAATTTTGGTTAATTGTTCCATATATCTCAGAAACCATAAAAGCTAGAACGCTGAAAATTGGTATAAACATAGACAAATACAAAATCTCAAATTCATTTTTTCAAAAAAATTCCAGGGTTTCTCAAACATTTTTTATTAAAAAAAAAAATTTAATGATAAATTTATGATATTTTCAAATGTTTGAATGTTAACTTTGTGGTTCATATTTAACAAATTAAATTTAAAGATATAACTTTGTATTAACCACGTTTTTTGGTTGAAACGATGCGACCGGTTTGGGAACTAACCGTTCCCTCATCAGGCTAACTTTCAACTGAAACAGAATGTGACGACGTGCTTACAAGAAATCTATGGGGGCGGAGGTAGAGGTAGGGTGGGGGTACTTAGGGTTGGGTCTTGTGCAGGGTGGGTCCGATTGGCTGAAGGATTAGAAGTAAAAGGAAACATATTTAATAATGGACTGAAAGATAAATTTAACTGATTGTTTATTATGTTCTGTTTTGAATTAATACACTTTTTAATTTCTAGCGACTCTAAATTATCAAGACGGAGACCTACTTTGTTGACGTGTAAAATTTTTGTTCCCGATTGCATATTAAATTGATGATCATTAAGTAATAAGTGTTCTGCGAATTCCGAAAAATTATCATTGTTTATACATCTAATATGTTCTTTTACTCTAGTCTCAAATTTCCGTCCTGTTTTTCCTATGTAGACTGCAGAGCAGTCTCCACATGTCAGTTGGTATACGCCGGAATTTTCCATTTTATTATCTTTATCTTTGGAATTCATTAAACTTTTTCCAATATTATTGTCAGTGTAAAATGCCGGTCTTATGTCTTTTGGTAAGAAATTTGAGACTAATTGGGATAAATTATTGACAAACAATATGCGTCTCCAACTATATTCATCTTTTTTGATATTTGTATTATAACTATGTAGGTATCTATTGACGTTAATATTTTTTATTTTTTTATTTAAAATAGAGTCTATCAATTTACTGTTATAACCATTATTGTATGCAATCTGTTTTATTGTATTTAGTTCTTTATTAAAATTATTTGATGATAGTGGTATATTTAGTAATCTATGGACCATGGAATGATAAGCGGAATGTTTATGGGATGCTGGATGGTTGGATGTATTGTGGATAGTTGTATCTGTATAAGCACGTCGATAGTTGTATCTGTATAAGCATTGTAAGCACGTCGTCACATTCTGTTTCAGTTGAAAGTTAGCCTGATGAGGGAACGGTTAGTTCCGAAACCGGTCGCATCGTTTCAACCAAAAAACGTGGTTAATACAAAGTTATATCTTTAAATTTAATTTGATAAATTTATGAGTTTAACTGCCTAGATTTCCAAATTTTTTAAAAATTTCGAAAAAAGCCGAAACACCCCAACTAGATAATTTAATTTTCTATAAAAATGTTAATATTGTATTAGCAAATCTCAATTTTTCTCTAACAATTTTTATAAAAATTGAATTTAGTGACGACATTGCTTCATACAATTTGTATGGCAGTCGCTTATACACAATATGTAAGAAGACTTAATAGTTTCATATGTACCTACTTAATATCCAAACATACATACAGAACCATCATGCTGTTTTCATATTCCGGGTAGGAAAAGAGGACTGACCTCCATACTGTCCTATCTTGACATACATACCAACATATGTTAAAATTTTCAATAATTTGGAATTATGGGTTTATAGTTTGATTCTTAGGGGCTGTTTCACCAGGTCCCGAATATCTCTCGATTATGCCTATTCAGCGGTTATGTCTCAAGTAAAGTAAAAATTGCGTTTCACCACACCCGAATAGCGCCACTTTATCTCGTCAGATAAAGTGACAAGTAACTTATAGGGGACTTTACCTACCCAGTAAAGTTATTCGGAACTTTATTTGTCACTTTGACAGTTGCATTTCATTGCCGGTATCACGTGTTTCATTGTTATTTTCTTTTAAATATGATTTTATTCGAGGCAATAGACGATGTTTTTGATGCGGAAATGTTTCCTACACAAATAGATAAAATATTAGGCCATGAAATATTACTTCGTCAAATTCGATGAAGTTGATTTTAAAAGAAAATTTCGCTTGTCAAAGCTTACAGTATTAATGATATGTGACTTGATAAAATATCGAATTACGACAAATACAATGAAGTAAATACATACTTTGATATATAAAACATTACTTCATTATATTTGTTATTTAAATAATGTCATTCAAATGTAAAATTAAGTATTAATTTAAATACATAGAATATTGTTTATTGTTATTTAAATTCAAAAGATTCGATCTTAACGTACCTAAAACTTAAACGTCAAAATGAAACGCATTTGGCGGTTGTCCATGGAAGAATTTGAAAACTAGTACATTTCTATGTATTTGTCTATGAAAATGCGACGTTGCCATCGTTATTCGTCAATTTACTATTCGGAACTTATCCAACGATGGTGAAACGCAAATTTTATTCAAAACATTTTAACCGGCGAATAGCACTATTTGCCGAATAGTTATTCGAGACTTATTCGGAGTTTGGTGAAACAGCCCCTTATTCTTCAACTAAACATACTATCGCTATCGACAGTTGGATCTCATGTGTTACATGCAACTAGTTTCATAAATTTGTTTCAAAATAACTCTGATTTTCGTGTCCCCAGTATGAACAATAATATCAGAAAAATGATATTAATAGAATATGAATTACCTATATTTTCAATGTTGCTTTACCAATTATGAATCATTTTGAGAATCAAACTCATTATTTCTTTTACTTAACGAAAATTGACGATTCGTTAATTTTAACGAAAATTTCCCATTGCTAACCGTAGGTAAATAATTTCATATAAGTATAGTTAGATGTGTATTCTCTGTTACATTTTTACAGATTTGCATCCGAAATGCACCCGTTTCAAGTAACGATATATCAACACCACACCAATACAAGTATGAATATCCATCCACCTAGCGGACCGCAGAGCAATTCAATTCTATACAGCATTATCTGGATTATTCTTCTTTCCTACGTTATTTCCTACTTTTCGTTTCCGTTTTTCTAGCCAGTTGTCTCTTTTCGCTGTTTTCCTCTTTTTTCTATTTATTCTATTCGCTCTTTTTATTCCCGTTCGCTCGGTTCAAAGTTTCTTGTCGCGCTGGGCTTGTTTTGCCATGTTGCTCTCTGCGAGCTGAATACTAAATGCTCAATATAGATGCCAACGGTCAACTAAAACGTTGTCGTTTGCACTACCAATGGGCATTTTTGTACTATTTTTCGAGGAGTCGAAAGAATGTGAAGTTAAATTATTATTTTCTTCTTGTTTTTCCTTCATATAGATCTGAAGGATCTGTTTGTGTCTGTGTCGCTGTATTTAACTCCTGGGAGGTCGATTACCAGCTGTATTCGGCCAAATAACATGGTAATTAGTACCTGAATTAATTATAATATGTATTCACATACACAAGTTGCCACATTCGTAGGCTTGTCTTTCAGATTGTTTAACATCCAATGCCAAGAAATCAGACACATAAAATGTAAAATGTAATCAACATGTTTTTCAAGACAAAACGTTTTGGTGAACTATAATTGACTCAAGTACTGAGAATGTTTATTTAAATACGGTTAAAAATAATTGAAAATAATTAACTAAATCCTTAACAAAAGGTATCCAGAGGCAGTATCAATTTAAGTACAAAAGAAGCTATCAGTGTGGTTTCATAAATAGAAAAAATATTTTTCATAAAAACTATCATTTACGAGTAGGTATCCTACTCGTAAATGATAGTTTTTATGAAACCTACCATTATCACGTAATAATCCCACATTGTGAGGTAGTTAGCAAAAGCTATGCGAGAGTGTATATAAGCTAATAAGAAGAAGCACGACACATGCGTGTATCTTTATACATCATTTACCACCTATGAAATCGCTCATATAGCATATTTGAGAAATGGCAGATTGAACAAATTTTTTTTTCGTTCCTCGAACCAATACCAATACAAATCAAAACGAATTTATCAAATTATGTCAATCTCTCATTGAGTTTCCTACGTTCTGATGTATTCAATGATAGTAATCTTCTTATCAGTTGCAATTCTAGGAATGGTCTGTAACAGCTATGGCTGCTTCTCTTCTACTCTACTCCGCCCTGTCCTCTGTCGGCCTCTTCATATCTACGTAGCTATTACAGTGCATGTCATCGATCACCTGGTCCATGTAGCTGTTTCTTGGTCGGCCTCTATGGTTGCTATCTTCCACCATTCCCTCTGCAATGATTATGAGCAGACCCGGGTGTCTCGTGTTATGGCCTATCCTCGTTGGGCGATCCTTTTGAGGAGTTGCCTTGTTTCCCCGGCTCTACTCAACACCTTACATCATAGTAATAACTGCTGCAAAAAACTCTATATATGTACATACATACATAGATACATTGCGTAAACTTGTGTTTTGTAAATTTTTTGATTTATTAACCTAATCTTATATCATTGTAGTAAGAAATTTGATCCTTCTCCCCTCCTTTTTTTCCATTTCCTTCCCGTAACAGGCAAACATACATACAATAACTGTTATCCTTATATTTTTTGTTGTAATATGTTTGTTTAGTGTTCATCATCTGTGGACAAACGTAATTAGTCTGTTTTTGTGTTTATTTCATTGTGTATGTTTTATTGTATATTTTATAAGACTGTGTTTGTCCCTTAAATATAACAAATGACATTTTTTGTAAGTCTGGTATATGAAGGATGTATAGAGAATGGACTAATTGCCAGCAAATCAAAGACAATGGTCTTTGAAAAGAGTGAAAGCAGAACAGCGTGTAAAATAAGAGTAGAGAACGAATGGCTCGAGCAAGTCGACGAATATGTGTACTTGGGAAGCATATTTCAACGGAATGGACGACTCGATAAAGAGATCGAAAGAAGAGTTATGGCAGGAAACAAAGTGAATGGAGCACTAAGACCAATTATGAATGATCGCAACATATCAAAGGATGCCAAAGTTGCCATTCATAACGCCGTCGTAGTGCCAACCTTGACGTATGCAAGTGAAACCTGGACATGGCAGAAGACGCATGAAAGTAGAATAAATGCAGTTGAAATGAGATCGTTAAGAAGGATTTGTAATAGAACGATGTATGACCGGGTAAGAAATGGGGACATAAGGAAAGAATGTAAGATGAAGAAAGATGTCATTACTAGAATGAAAGTGAACACATTGAGATGGTTTGGTCACATGGGGAGAATGAATGAGGAGCGCCTGACGAAGAAAATATACAGAGCGGAAAGGAATGGAATGAGAGGTCGGGGACGCCCAAGAAAGGGATGGCACGACCATGTGAACGAAATTTTGAAAGACGGAAATGTTAGAAGTTTGAGCAATAGACGAGCATGTATGAGACGATGTATGAATGTGGACGAAGCGAGGGATGCGTGCCAGGATAGAAAAATGTGGCGTTCGGTTCTCTCTGCCTACCCAGCAAGGGACATGGCGTGATGGTATGTATGTATGTACATTTTTTGGTTAGCCATTTCAGTGCACACGATTAAATTGCAACAGTCACAGATTTTAATAGAAATTTACCAACTTATAAATATAAATCTTCATATTTGTCTTCTAGCCAGCTACTTTTTTTCCACAAGAACTCGCTTCGTACGATGAAAACATTCAACTTATCACTTTTTCGTGTTTTTCTTCGTCCATTGATTTTCCCTCTCATGACTCTTGATTTCCTTATCTCACATATTCTATGTATAAAAAATGTCACCCATCTTCCTTCTTTTGCTTTCTTTCAGACTTCCTTCTTCCTCCTGTCCCTTCCGCATCTTTGTATTTGTTTACACTCCATAAATACTTATTTAAATCCTCTTTCTCACCCCAAATGGATTCACCCAATGCTGAATTATTGTCGTAACTCTTTCTCAGGGAAAAAAAACATCTCTGATTTTTTCGTCGCCTTTTTGACATCTAAAAAAGACATTTCTTTACGGTTATGATGAGTAAATTTTAATGTCGTCTGAGACAATAATGACTAGAGTTCTACCTAATTTATTTATATAAAATGATAATGGATTCGTCCAGGAGTTAATTTGAATAAAAAGTTTTTGCACCAGTTTTTTTTTTAAATTAGTAGCTTAATTTATGTGGAGGTTTTTAATATGAAAATATAAATGGTGACGAGGATGGGATCATTTATTATGTATGTGAGTAACAAGTCCAGAATACTATACAAATTGACTTTATTTACACATAGAAATATAATTTACAATTACAATATAAAATATACAAATTAATTCTGTACTCGAAATAATGCACGCAAATATATCACAAATAATAGTTACAAGATATACGGTATTTACACGATTGGCCTAGGTAAAAGAATGACGCGCTGTTCATTCGATATATGAATGCATCCGACTACGCATTCGGGAATCTCCGTCGACACGAAGATATATCACAAAGATATTTAAGGATAAAAAAGAAACAGTTATAAGGATATTTAAGAAAAGATTCTAATTTCTGAATCAATATTTTTTACTCTTCACTTCTATCTTCCTTTAGGTGTAGGCAGTGAGAACCGAACACCACATTCTTCTATCTTGACACATACATCGCCTCATCAACATTGATACACTGTCTCATACATGCTCATATTGCTAGTAATGCAGTTTTACTTAAAATTTCTCAACAGGTATCATGTAGGAAATGCATACTATAAGTTTCGTGACAATGTTTTTGTGTGTATGGTGTATTGTGAAAACTTTTGTCCTCTGAGAATCTTATATTTGTTTAAGAATATAATAGAAATGTAGGTACTTCATAAAAATACATTTAGAGATTGTCAACATTTCAAGAAGAAAAAATGAACGCTTACTATGGCATGGAGAGTTTAGTGTTGGCCACAACCCACTCGTTTCAAAATATAATTATTCAAAAATACATATATCTAGCATGGTAGAACTAAAAATGCATTTTATATCATAATCGATGGCGAATACAGATAACATCACACTTTGTCTCCATTGGAGCAGGCAGTGAGAACCGAAATTAACATAGGTAGGTACTATTATTTCCATCCAAATTTTTTTTTCTTAATTCGTACGTCACTCTTAAATGGTATTGAATGTTTTTAGCTTATTACATCATATGAAGATATTTTAAATGGAGTCATCGACCTCTTTCATTATCACCAAATTTATATTACTTCGTTCAGTATTGTATGAAAATACGTTTTGTCATACGTTTATGGTTCAATCTTTCTATGTGCTATCAGGACACCTTCACTTTATCCTACATAGGTAGGTACCCATTACTTATGTATAATAAAAACCACTGTTTTTTTTTGCAGGACCTATATTAAAAAAATACACAGAAAAAAATTCAAATATTAAGAATTATTTGAAAAACAAAACGTGCATTTGAGATGTAAACATTGTTTCTCAGAATCCAATTCCAATTTTATTTAAGTTACTTATTTCGAATTTCACCCCAAACGATAATATTATTATATTAGTAAAATTAATTTTTACCGGTTCGACCTTTGTATAATGAAAAGGAACTTTGTACCGTTGGTTATATACCATTATTTGGGAATAACCCCTTTTTTGCTCGAGCAAAGTTTGCTTATGGAAGGCGCAAAGGCTCCTACTTTATCACTTAATAACAACGTTGCTTATGTCACCCATGAACTTAACTTTATAGCCAAAACCGTACTTATATCATTGAATAACTGTATAACGTTAAAATGTACGCGTATAACCTCACCCAAGTTGTTTTTCGACTTATAGTGCCCTGTCCACATTTGATCAGACACTTTTCTCTCGGCACTCACATTCGATATAAATTTCGAATTTTCGCATAGAACCCACCTTCATATTATCGTAGATTAAAATGACTTTTTCGTTAAAACTTTGTCGGCATTCATAGCTCAGTTGGTTGGGTATCTGACTGCTGATCCAAAGGCCCCGGGTTCGATTCCCGCTGAAGACACAGTTTTTAATTGTGTTTTCAGTCTGGATCTGTGAAATGATTAATATGGTTAGTTTCCAGAATGTGGCAACTTGTTATTGGGTGCGTGTTCAATTAATATTTGACATAGTAGGTACCTGTTAATTGCCCGAGAAGTAATATAAAAAATAAACATAGTAGGTTACTAGCGAAAATTTGAAATTGATATCGATTTTGAGTCTATTAAGTACTGTTACCGGTCTTCGCGCAAGGGACAGAAAAAATATGAAATATTTTTGTTTATATTTATATCGGCCTTCGTAGGTGAAAGGTACAAAGTGATTCTTGTCTCGTGTAGGTCTGAACTTGTGTCACGTTTCACATCGTGCGTCTCAAAATTGTGACAGCTTGTTATTGAACGCGTGGATTTGTTATTGTCAAAATGTAAAAGTCGTCAAAAGCGGGCTGATGTATTATTTTTACATTCACCACAATAGCAAAAAAAATCCATTTGTAATTAAAATAATAATATTAAAACTGCCACGAAACCTGCGCAATTGGCAAGTTTATTGTCAAAATGAAATTTCTTCCAATAAACCAATGTTTCCAATTAATCTGTTAAATAAGATCAATCTTTTTGATCCTCTGAACATGTCATAATACACTTTTGTCATCTTAATTTATACAAATATTGATGAACAAACTAAATAATTCATACTTATTAAATAATTATTGAACTACATCTCTTCTGAGACATTTCTTGATAGATACATAGTTATACAGTCTACATAATTTTTAAAACAGACAATGTACATTGCTTTATCAGTGGACTAGTGAAAACGCATACATTATTCAATAGGATAATTTATATTGATCACAAAATTCATAAAAAATACATAATTTCCTCCTTTCTTCTCTCATTAGCATGATTAGTCTGTCAATTGTTGATTTGTCTTTTTAATAAATACATAGTTTTCGTGGAACATCCATTTAAAAGCACGTTTGTTTCGGTGTAGATGCTACATTATAACACTTTCAGGTTAAAATCAAAATGGTGGGTGTGTCAGGGACGATCTAATACTGTTTTCCTTTCAGATCATCCCAAATATATCGTCAACAAGCGCCCACGCCCGACCTTAATATGTACATGTCTAGTCCAAATACGGACATTCATTTGCATATTTATTTTATATATTTTTTCTCGTTGTTTATTTCATTATTTTCTAACATTTTCAAGACTGTTTCAACCGTTTTTTTTTGTATTTTTCAAAAGAAATTTTCTTAGTTCGCTTTCACAAAACTTGAATTATAGTACAAGTAGTACCCATTCGTTCCCGAAATTTTGAAAGGCTACCAGAAACTGAAATATAGTTTACGACATATATATATAACATTAGAATTTTCGTCATGGAGGGGGCAGTTTGCACTGCTAGGTATGTACCAACCAAACATAAAACAAATTTGCGTTTTGCACTGCCCACGTTATTTTTCAAGTTATTTGTCAAAAAATATGCCAGAGCATTGTTGGGATGACCACCAAAAAAATAAGAGGATATCATCATTCCAGGTTACCAAGACTGAACTCCAGTAGAAACTGATCACTCATATATTGAAAGTAGAATAAAACAATTTGCTTAGAAGCTTTTTTTCAGCAATTCCAACAACAGCTTCGCTCAAGTGGTTATTGTATTTAATAAAATCAATTAACATCTGTTTTGAAATATTAAATCATAATCACAAAATAAATAATTTTTCTTCAGATAATGAAATTTTTACGTCGATTTTCAAATTCCATTTTATTTTATTGAAAATCAAATTCCCCGAATGAATTCCCCGTTTGTTTGCAGGGGATACCTACCACCAGGCCAACATAAAAACGAGGAGATATAAATTGGGTGCATATCGGTGTCCGATATCCGTAGGACGACGATTTTCAATATTGTTTCCACACCTCCTTCGAAATATGCCACCCTGGCATTCAGTTTACCAAAGTCGCCGGTTCCCGTATGAATATTTATCATTTGCCGCTGTAGTCGCCAGTAGTCTAATTTGATTGTCTGCCGAGGTCTTTCGCAAAGAACAGTCTGCGGCCATTAATGGAACGGTTGAAACTTTAACTTTGTCGCCGTCACTAAAAAGATTCCCAAGTATTTACAAACTACTGAGTTATTCGTAATGAGGCCAGAAATACGGGCGGCAATATATATTTTTACTGTAAAGAAAGAGGAAAATGTGCCGATTTATGAAGGCTTTCTCATATTTATGTGCCGGCCATTAAATTATTTACGGCTTAGAGGAATATCCGTTTTCTAGGTTTCTGATTTTATACAACATAATATTATTAATATCATTAAATCATAAATAACAATCAACGTCACCAGACTAACGCAATATTTTATAAATCATTATTTTAGATATATGAAACTTAAACAATTCATTATCATTTTTTTGGTATTCGTTTTTGGTAAACATCTCTTAAATAAAGAATATGCAAAACTTTTTGGCAGTTTCGTTAATCTGTTTTTTTTTCGGTCATTATAAACTTTATGTTCAATGATCTAAAGTTTTGTGTTAACACAGTGGATATCCTTTTTAAAATTAAAGAAAAAATGTACCAAAATATTTACCCACAAAATTCGATTCCAATGACCGAACGTTTGACTCGGATGTAGGATGATTTTTATTTAAATGGGTTAGGTTAGGTTTCATTTTAGACCTTGATAGTGCCGAGTCATCTCGGCGAAAACGTTTGGTCATTGTAATCGCATTTTGTAGAAAAATACTTTTATATATTTGTTCATTAACATCATGTTTTAATTTTGCCAATTTTAATGATTTTGATTTATAGAACTCTATTTATGAATTTAATATAAATCAAATTAATATACGAGTATACTAATTTTGATGGGTCGATGGCAGAGCGGTTAGCGCATTGGGTTAGTAATCCAGTGGTCGCGAGTTCTAATCCTGCCTCGTCCGTTTTCGTTCACCTATAGCACAAAC
This sequence comes from Molanna angustata, assembly GCA_963576475.1. Classification (NCBI taxonomy): domain Eukaryota; kingdom Metazoa; phylum Arthropoda; class Insecta; order Trichoptera; family Molannidae; genus Molanna; species Molanna angustata. The sequence continues at coordinate 7,592,090 of OY754977.1, read as the reverse complement.
ATTTATGCTTATTTTAGGGAATGTAGGAAGATGTATAATATGTACTTGTTTAACGAGGACATATTAATTTAAAAAAAAATTGTTTCTAATCAATGTAAATATTTATTTTTGTTCCTTAATATTATGAATCCTAGGTTAGGATTTTTCTACTGTTTTAGTTATTTCGTTCGTGTTGTGAAATTGGGTGATACATAAATATTAAATATGTATTTATCCTCAATAAACCTGTAAATATTATAATACTGTGTTTTTTGTATTGTATTTTAAATAAATAAACGATGGAGTTTTGTTAGATCGAGTAACTGATATAGTTTTTTACAGAGATTGAGATAAATTCACTGGACCAAGAAAACACTTGCTTGTTAAAAAGAAAACAAAAATTTGCGGAAATACGTAGGTACATAATCTTAATGAGTCATTTGATTCTTATGAAACCTATCGAAATTTGATTCAAATAGTTTGTTTTAGTGAAACATTTTAGCGATATATTTTTTTTTGTAATAAATTAATAACGATGTCGCGTATAACATAATAATAATGTGTAATCTAGTAATGGACACGCGACAATTATAGTGTATTGTGGCTAATATTTCCTTACATGCAAAAGTTCAGCGATACATTTCAAGATTATGTTTATGAACTATTAATCAAAATTAATATTACTAAATATTCCTAATAAAGTAATGTGAAGCTTATACCCTTGAATGTCTCATAAATTTTCTGATAATATGTTATTACTACACGAACTCAAATTATTTGCGTGTTGAATCATAAAGGAAAATAATGCACATTTTATATGGGGTTCGCAATTTGTTTTTACTCCTCGGTAATCCAAAGGGAATATTACGGAAAGTAATGAATTCGCAATGTTTAAGGTTATTTTTTTATTGCAGATTAACAACAAGTATCGTGGTGAGATAGAATTCTGAATATTTCATCACAGTGTATATGTATGTGTGTGCTGTATACCTACTATGTAATATTATGTACTGCGTATCATTCTACTTTGTCGATTATAGATTGTACTCATCGGATTCTTTTTAAATGTTGCAAATTTTTATATCTAATACTCGCTTAGACCTCATTACATTTTGAAGGATATCTGAATCACTATTCAATTGTTTTAACTGTCAAATATTTTAAAGTGACCGCTTTGAAATTGATTTTTTTTATTTTCAAATTGGTAAATAAGCACATCACTTTCATATAATGGCTTTGAGTAATAATCAAGTTTTCATAATAAAATATTTAAATCAATAATAATTTAACAAACTCAATTCATGTAAATTCTGAATATTTCGATACAAAATTTGAATTCTTTGTGGAGTGACATGGTATTGAGGAGTTAAGCATTGGTCACAACCCACTCGTTTTTTCTTACATTCAACTATGGTATATTGAGAAGCACTCTTCAGATATTCTTCAAAATTTAATTGAGTCTAAGCGAGTATCAGATATAACTTATAAATGGTATATGATTAGTAGCTCATGAAGCCCTCTAGATTAGCAATCTCGGTACCATGTGTGCAAAAGGAACAATCGACGAATGTGAATAAAAGATTCGCACTCGTGGACTGTCATAGACTTTATCGACGGATCTTTTCAAATTTTCTATATTAAATGAGATATAAAATGAGGTCTATATAAAATGCGGTATATATAAAATGAGGTCTATATAAAATGCGGTATATATAAAATGAGGTCTATATAAAATGAGGTCTATATAAAATGAGGTCTATATAAAATGAGGTCTATATAAAATGAGGTCTATATAAAATGAGGTCTATATAAAATGCGGTCTATATAAAATGAGGTCTGTATAAAATGCGGTCAATATAAAATGAGGTCTATATAAAATGCTGTCTATATAAAATGCGGTCTATATAAAATGCGGTTTACGTATGTAGAAGACCGTCTGTGGCAGGACAAATTCTGCCTAGACCCACTAGTATAACATAAAAATCCAGTTACGTATGTGTGTCACTGTCGTGTCGTGCAGTGACTGCAGTATAGCCATAAGATTTACAATTGCAGTGGAGTGTTATTGGAAAATTATTAATAATGGCTTTGTTTCGTTTTATTTTTTCGCTGTTTGCGTTTCTGTTTGCTGCAGTGAATTGCATTATGTTGTGTTGTATGAAATTGTTAGTTTCTTTGGTAGCCCGAAGTCACATTACCGCTCCGCTCTATGTAATCTCGAGCCATCGGTAAGTGTATGTTAGTTGTTGTTGGTGACTTTGATTTATGTGTGTTTTGGTCGAAACAGTTCACTCATAATCCAATATGGAAACGTTGAGCTTATGTTTTAATATGGACAATAAGCTACTTTTCAGAAACGTAAATTAATCATTTATTTTATTATTGTTTATGAGAAAAAAAAACAACAGCTTCAATAATATCACAAAACGAGCTAAAATAATTTATTACGAAAAATTGATAATTCTTCAATGGCACTTTATGAAAGTAATGAGCTTTTTTACCGATTTGTTAAAAAAATATGTCGAGTTTTCTGAGCTTGGGATCATTTGACTTGACAGTAAAAAAACGAGAAGCACTATTGTGTACGGCATACGAATTACGGAATACACACAAAAAACTTCACGTTTTATATGCCAATTCGTAATGGGTGATATCACTTGACAACTTTCACATCTCAAAAAGCTGCATTCTCGTATCTATAATTAAACAATGTTTTTAAAGGCTTAAAGAATAAAACAAATGCATTACAAGTAATGAATTTCTCATTTACATGTATCCTTAAAAGAACTTTCAATCTACATCAACAGGAAAAAATAGTGTTAAGAAAGTCATGAGGTTTTTAGTGTCTCCAGTGAACGGTATTTTTTGATATACAAGGTTGAGAAATTATCAAGCGATATGTACCATTGTCTTCATCTAACTCATCTCTGAGGAAGCTAGTCAAAAGATCAGAATACTGAAACAATGTATATTTATTCTTTATTTGACCGAAAATCGATCTATGCAAATGTTCGAAAAAAAAAAGATTTTGCAATAGTAGCAGTCGATCCCTTCTGATACTTTTTTCATCTGATCGGTTGGTATTTTTCATTGTTTTGAAAGTAAAGATTAATTAAAGTTCTTTGGGTATTTTTGTATTCGTATTCGAAATTGATTAAGTAATTAATCTGATGAAGTGATTTAATTTGTTTTTGACATGAAAAAAATATGAAGTGCTTTCAATAAAAGTGGAGAAAAATATGTTTTTAATCCTGATTATTAATTATCAACATTTTTCTCGCCATTTTAATGAATAGCTTTCCATTTTTTTTCAGTATTTCTTCCGCTAACCATGTATTATTTTTTCAATAAAAAGTTTGTTAGTTTTGAGCGTTTTCTTTCACCTTGGTGACATTTTTATGTATTTTTTTTAATTAAAATCATATTTATTGTAACTATCTAATCATACCCAAGTCCATGCGTCCTAACAAAGAAGCGGTTACATCATTTATCAAAATAACTTGTGACGTGAATTGTAATAAATTAAATACATTTTATATTTTCATTTGTTGAATTTTTGTATTTATTTATTTTTTTAATTATTTATTTATTTATTTGATTATTTATTTATTCATTTATGTATTTATTTATGTATGTATGTATGTATGTATGTATGTATGTATGTATGTATGTATGTATGTATGTATGTATGTATGTATGTATGTATGTATGTATTTATTTATTCATTTATTTATTCATTTATTTATTTATTTATTTATTTATTTGTTTATTTATTTATTTATTTATTTATTTATTTATTTATTTATTTATTTATTTATTGGTTTATTTATTTATTAATTAATTAATTAATTTATTTATTTATTTATTTATTTATTTATTTATTTATTGATTTATTTATTTATTTATTTATTCATTTATTTATTTTTTATTACACTACATCAACAGTTTGAATACCATTTCATTAAAGTGATGTGCTTTTTTAGCAATTTGAAAATAAAATATTTTAAGTTTCCTGCGCTTGGGGTAAACAAAGAAGCACACATCTGATATCCTTCGAAATCTAATGGGGTCTAAGCGAGTATTTGTTATACTAATTTGCAAAATTTGAAAGGAATCCAATGAGAACTTTAGTTTTTAATCGATGAAGTGGAATAAACACGCCGTACATAATTCATAGTATAAAGCACACACACACAGATACATTGTGATGAAACTTAGTGAGGATTAAATATGTATTGATTTAACATATTCCCTTCAAAACACGAGTTTATCTCTTGAAAGAAGTCATATTATAAAGTGTTTTAATTTTTATTTGCTATGTATTTTTTTATGTAAAATATAATTTTTTGTAATAAATAAAAAAAAATAAAAAAATATTCAAACATTACCCCCTATTCAGTAACTAAAATAAGAAAGTTATAAATTGTAGATTTTAGATTTACCGTGTTATTTCACCGTTATAAAATATCAACTTTTTCAAAATATATATTTTCAAAACTATTATTCAAAATACGTCTAATTCAGGAACTTTTTAAGAACGTTTCACTTTTGAATCACTGGAGGGACACAATATAGGTTGATGATCTTGAACACGGAAAGGTGGAGAATGTTCCGGCCAATATAGGTTCGTTCCTATTCCATTTAATCCAAAATTATATTTTATAACGCTGAAATAAGACCTTAAATCTAAAATTTATAAATTTAGAACGTTCCTATTTTAGTTACAGTAGTTACTGAATAGGGGGTATTATGGTATTAAGCCATTACATCTGTGTTACCGTTGGCGTTGGTGCCGAGTGCTGTTTGCAGGATATTAATTCATAATTTGTTCACGCATTTTTTTAACTTTTTCGCATTTTTCTTCGTTTGGTACTTTCTTCCCTAAAATTATATAATAAAATACTTTTGCGTAGAAAAATGAACGTTTTTCAAAGTATTTACATTTACTTTGCATTTAGATTATAACACGCAGACCGCGAGAGAGAGAGAGCGATTGAGGGAGTAACTATTGAAAAAGTTTTTTTTTGTGAAATAAAAAATTTAAAAGATTGGCAATCAGGTTTATTTGGATGTCGATAAATGTGAAACACGGACCGAAGTCAGACGATATTGGGAAACGGAATGGAAATACGCGATGAGACCAGGGGCGTCTGAAGGGTGTAACTTTTGGGGGAGCAGAAGAAGAATCGTTGGTCATGGGAGCCAGCGATTAACTTTTGTTTCAGATTCAACTAAATTTAAAGAGAGTTTTTTTATATGCGTTATTTTAAAAGATACATTTTTTTGCAATAATCTTAGTCATACATTTTTTCACAGTTTTTTTTTGTATTATTGAAAACCGAAATACACAATCACAATATACAAACAATTAATATAAGAAAAAAAGACAATTTAAAATAATTGAAAATATTATACATTTTTTTGGTGGTATAAACCACCTCAGAAAATACACATGTTTTTGCATATACATATCACAGAAAATTGTTACAATTTTGTAGAATAAATATTACTTGTTACTTGATAATATTTACCCAGTATATTATACCCTTGTTTTAAATCCATGGTTCTATTGTTTTTCTAAGATTCAAATGTTTCATCAACTGTTTATCCTTTATTTTTTTTTATCGTATTACAATCGTTTGTAGCTAAATAAAGGGTGGTTAAATTTCAAGGGCCGATGTTGATTTTGAATAAAACACAAATTATTTTGGAAATTATTGACATTTCTTTTTTTATTATGATAATATTGGTATGGCTCAATTATGTATGGAACTAAATATCGGATAAACATTATTTGTCGATTTTTTTTTTCAGTTTTTTTTTCTGAACAATCCACAATTGAAACTGCGTGATGGCATTTGTCTTTTAACGCTTCTCGGAGACGTCCCTGACTAACGACATTAGCCGATGTGGAATATTATGGTTGCTGAATAAAATATATATGGAATTTAGCGGTGCCTTTAACTTTCAAACTTTAATCAGAGAATATTTTTCCCCTGAGTAGTCATCATTTATCGTAATTGCTCATCTCAACTGTCCACTAGTTTCTTTCTCTCCAACCCTCAAAACCCTCACCTCCTCCTGGTGAACATCAGCTTTCTGATTTATTGGAATCCATCGCTGTCTTCGATCTTATATTATCTTGTTTTGACATTTTTTTCTCCGACTTCAATATGTTTTGCCGATGATAATTTTTGCGAGCCAAAGCTTACGTCACGAAATGTAATTTTCCATTTTCATTTTGTCGAGTATAAAATTTGTACAGCATACGGATGGATTCCAGACAAGTTGCAATTAGAGTAATCACTCAAGTTTTTTTTTGCTATGTTCTTCTAAGAATCTAATCATCTAATGAATATCGGCGATCTTTTGATTAAGAATCGAAGATAGATACTGTCATATGGGAAGTTATTTTGGATCAGAGTGAACGATGAGGCTTACTTTGATGGATGTTGAATGTATTCTAATCTAGCAAGTAAAGTAACATCCTGATGTGCCTATAGATATTTGAAATCATAATATATTAATTAGGAGGAAAAAAATTCAATGTTTGTGTATATGCAATTAAAAAAATATTCTATTAACATTCAAATTGGTACAAGTAGAATAACAAGCCAAAAATGAAATAATATTTCTGGCGCAGTTCAGGGTTGACATCTGTGCGAGACACCGTCACCTCAAGGACTGTTACTTTCATTGTTTAGAAATAAACTAACTTATCAATAGATAGCGTTTCAAAAAGGTTTTTTCGTTACTTCATAGATGGCAATAGTGATAATATCTTATTTTCAGGCGAATTGTTACACATTAGCCAAATATATATAACTTTCAAAGTTACGCAAGCACATAGTGATCATGTTAACCAGCCGATGACAAGTCGTAAGCCATGTGCCTTGATTTCCTGGTTCTTCTGTAATATCCCATCTTCGTCTCTCTTTAATGTTAGCGTATATGCAATTAAAAAAATATTCGATAGATTAGATTATTTATTCAGTGAAAACAAATTAATATCGAATCACTCTTTTATGCTCTTTACATTTCGCCATTCGATAAATGAAAAAAGAAGTGTATTTTGAATCACTTGAAGATATCTTTTGAATAAAAGGGGTTGTCAGTATATTTTATCGTTTACCTTCGGCTATTATGTGTCCTATTTTATTGGATCTCCGACAAATTATACTGGGCCCGGAGAAATCTGCGCCATAACATAATTTATGTTATTACGAAATGGTCCATTGGTATTTTAATAAGTTTATCGGAGGCAGAATCAATCTTGGTTGTGTTATCTTATACAGTATACACTCTAACCAATATACCATCCCTCATATTATCTATCAATATTTTATATAAAAGTAAGTCCTGTAACGCGTGAAGTTAGGAATGTTTATTAGTTCTTCGTCTTTGTTCTTTGTTTCATATGCTCTTATAAAAATATAAATTTAATTTCGATTTACAGTTTCTTTTTTTTATATCTTATTTATTTTTATTTTTCTTACTTCTTGTACATATACTGGCAGGCTCATTGAGAAAGATAAATTTATTCCCACCAACCAGAGATGATAAAATATAAAATACATTGTGTACTATGGCAATAAGACAAATATAAAGAATATGAAGGTGACACCTCAATGAAACATCAACTAAAGGATAAGGAGATGAAGAGGAGAGGAAAAAGAAATCAGTTATTATCGGATAGATATATTTTCTTTAACCAATTTTTTTAAATTGTCCTTTTTAACGTTGTTTTCATCGATTTTTCAGGAAAACTTGTGTCAACAATCGTTATTATGTATATGTAATCGATCGTTTTCGTGTTTAAACCATCTGTATGCACCCTCTCCAAAAACTAGCAGCCATCACAGCCCTGTCCTTTGCAGCCAAAAGATCCTCCTCAGTACAAGGCACCCCCATGAGTGGGCACACCAGCAGCTGCTCCGTGTTTTGCTCTTCTCCACAATCTCACGTCACATCCTGCTCGCCTTCCAGCAGTTACGATATCTGCATGGCCACCTTGCATCTACTCAAGCCCGTTCTGAGTCTAGGGCTTCCCAACACCCGTATGGGATTTGGTATCCGGCTGGTAGAGATTCCCTTGGTTTCATTTCACAGCTCGTTATTTTTCCATACGGGCTGGTGCGCAATTCATTTGTTTTAGATAAAAAACTGCGTCTCGATCTGAGCCTCGTTAGAGGGCTACGTTCACAATGAACGCCGAGTGCACTGAATGACGATCTAAGCCGTTCATAATGACCGGAAACAGACGCTCGAAAAACACTCTGTGGCGGTTGAACGTCGAGTGTACTTACCAAACGCTCGGTAAAATTGTCGGGTGAAAAACTCTGACAATTATAGTATCTGTTGACTTCTATTTTATCTGTGGAATGATGACTTCTATTTATTTCCGTGGTGTCTATTATGTCATTTGACATTATTTATGATGACACTATGCATTCACAAAGAAGTTAATTTATAAAAATATCATTCAAAATTTTCCAATAAAAGGTCAGAGATCATTATTTACATCACTGCCCAATTGTTGTCATTCGATGAAAATATAACCTATAAAGAGACATGTATGATAAATGACATTTGACATTTAAAACGCCCGATACAGCGTTTAGATTGAAACGCCGGTCGAAAGCGTTCAGTGAGATTGGTGTGAAATACGCCATAATCTACAACATCAGGTACATTCGAAACCGAAACCGACGACGACGTCGAGAGTTGAATCTGAACACAGCACAGGTATCGCTTTGTCTGGAATCGCTTTTTTGTTTTCGCCTCTCTTTCTCGGCTGGGACAGCTTTTCGAACACTTTGCGTCGCAATTTCAGCCAGGAGATGGATCTTTTTAATTATTTTTAAATTTCTCGTTGTGACACCATACGAAACGGTCCCGTTAAAAACGGGCTTTTTTTGCTAGGACCTCCATTATGTGAAACAGCCGTAAAAAACTATAAACATTTAATACATCCTTTTTTTCGTAACTTTTATTTCATTGCAACCCAATTCCTTGTGGCTCATAAAGTCAGCCCCCTATTGTCTATACCTATAATATATAGTATAGCTATTAGATTTTCATTTTTATTATCGTCGCAAATTTTCCCATTTTCCGCCATAAGCGATCAACTCACTCTACCTTCTTCGTGCTTGTCTTTCAATCCTTTCCTCAGTCTTCATTATATTCTTCTCATACGGGCGGGTTAAGAAGCGCCTTGAGTTTGACGTTATTTCATCCTAGGCCCATATATTATTCCTAGCTTTCGTTGTTACTTAGTATAACTTTGGCCTACCCCGAAGAAATACTTTCGAATTGTTTTCCGAAGTTGACTTTCTCCCTAAAATGAACCGTCGCTTATCTTTAGTGAAGAGTAGAGCTGATCAAAAAGATGAATTCATAAAATTCCTCGACACTGAATTTTGAAGACGAATTTTGATGCAGTGGATAATGTATTAAACAGTCATGGTAATAAAAACACAAACAATTATTTCAGCGAATTTCGTACATACGAATACAGGTTCATCTATTGTCGTTTTGAAGCATAAAAAAATAGTTGTCTATGAAAAATTAATACTCATATTTAACAGACATGGTGATAAAACTTTAATTTAATTTAATCACTAAAAACTTTTCGTAGTCTTGGTTCCAGTGCTGAGTGCCAGTCCACCGCCTCTGGTTTCGCCTCATGTATATCTTGGAGGCTTCCGTTAAATTTCTTTAGCTGGCACTCTTGGACCACGTGTTTCACAGACTGCTCAGCTCCACACTCACAGTCAGGATTATATCTTTTCCCCCCACCTCCCGAGTAAGTAATTACAGCATCCTTGTTCTGTCCTCACTCTGTTTTGGTGTGCCCAAACCCTCCGTGGCAATTTAATCACCTTAATTGGCAACAATCATTTCAGTGATCTTCGTACAAACATATATAATAAATACAGGTTCATTTATTTTCGTTTAAAACATGACTAAATTATTTATCTATGCAAAACAAACCTAATATAATAATATAATATGCATATCAAACAGCCATGGTGATAAAACGCAGCCTTGCAGCGCACTTCAATTGATTACGGACGATAATTATGACAGCGAAATTCAATTCATAAAAAAATACACGACAAAACCACTAACATATGACTCACATAGTGGACCATGGGCTACACAATCATACTTTATTACAACTACCAAATTAGTAATTATGTAACTATTCTACCACCTCGGAACAGGCCTGGTCTAGTATGGTGGTACAAACCAACCCAATTTATTTGTTAAATTACTTAGTTTTAAAAAAATATTTCATTTGCCAACTCTAGCTACAATTTACAGACTTCAACATAACAACAATCTAAAATTTAAACACACCGACATTTTCCATGACACCTTAGAAACTTACCGTAAACAAAAAAAAAGATATTTTTCAACCCAGTTACCTAACTTCTTCAAACAGACTCCTTCCTTTCCTCATTTATTCCCATCATGTTTTTTTTATCAATCGTATTTATTCTCTTATTATTGTTATACCTACATTTCTTACTTCTCAGTATACTTGTACTTCGTTTTTTTTAATAAAAGAAAACATTATTGGCTTGTACTAATTTAAATAACATCATATTACAAAACTGTAGTTTTCTGAAATAAAATAAATAAGTAAATAAATAATGTATCTTTTGGTTTTTGTAATGAAAAAAAATATTACTTATGTGAAATATTTGATGATCATCATCTGTGGACAAATTTAATGTATTTTGGTCTGTTTTTTTTATATTTCGTAAGACTGTATTTTTGTCCGATAAATAAAAGATTTGTGGCGATGCTATACACCACAATCAACATACGTCATTTGTCGGATGGTCTCGCATCTCATTCATATTAACGAAGATGGCCGAAGGACATCAGTTCTTGAACCGAATATGCAGCGCGCTTTCCCATTCGCATATCAACCGACAAGGCGACAACAGTGATAAATCTTTAGTGATAATTGTAAAAATAATATCGACCCAAACATCGGGAACACCTGTAAATTTATCATGTATAATATTGTGACTTATTTAACCGAAAGTAGATAAAAATATTGTAAGTCCTCTTTTATTTTGAAACTCTTCATCACTCAATTACTATTTCTGACTGATTAACTGATTATTATATTGCAATATCTTATGTAGTGATGTATGTATGTTATTGGGAAGAAATTTTAACACGCACTTAAAATCGCAACCTTCTGATATATTATATTCTTAATTAAATAACAATCCCAATAGCATCCAAACTTATAGATTCATTGTAATTCATGAAAGCAAGTTCGACTATGTTTGTCAAGATTCAAATAAAAACCATGAAAAATTTAAGAGTTATTGAGGACTACGTTTGTGTGAAGAAAAAGCTGTCGTTGTTTGAGAAGAATGTTGTCCCGACAATGGAATTAATGTGTGATGGGAGTTGTCGGTAAAAACGTATATTTATTTCTTGTCTGTCGGTAAGTAGATACCTACTACCGACATAATAATATATTATATTATTTGTGCTACCGTGTAACATGTAACAATAAAAATAAAACTCTCCTCTGTTTGGGGTGAACTGTGTTGGAAGCTGTGGTCCGCCGGCTGTCACATTTCATTGTATTAATGTCAGTATATTGTTTACAAATAACAATACGGACAGATAAGTCTTCGATAGTTTTCTCACAGAGAATAACATCATTTATACATTCTCTGAAAAACATATTGTTTTGTTGTGGTTTAGTTATTATTTATTTGTGTTCGTCTCCGATCAATGTTTTATTCATCATTTGAAAGAATCTGTCTCATAAATTAATGATGTTGAAATTGTTTTGTTTTTTTTATATATATTTGGTTGATATATATTTGTACATTTTACAAAATTTATAAAACAGACAACTTTATTAGTGGGTCAGTGAAAACTTGTTCAATAGGAACGTTGCTTTCTTTCTTCCCCTTAGCGCTTTTGTCCCGTTTCTATCGGGGTACGCTCTGACCATGATCCTGGAATTGGCGAGTCTGGTTATTACATTGAAGCGACTGCCATCTGACCTTCGTAACCCTTAGAGAGGGCAACCAGACAAATTGGATCATGGCTATTATCAATATGATTGTAACTATTGATTACAAATAATACACAATTAATTTACTAGTTCAAAAATAAACACTAAAATAAGACAGCTGTCCTAAACGCACTGATAGAGTTCGCAAAGATGTCGAGTGTAAGAAAGCATTGTACACTATGCAAGCTTGGTACACAAAACCATTCTGAGTGTAGTTGTTATTACAAAAAGTGTTAGGATATCTGGTTGTTCTGCTCGGACAGCGAAAGCAATTTTTTTCAACAAGTCAGGGGAATCTACAAAAATTTTTACCAACTATAACAAATATAATAATATCATCAAGGGTCCTGCGGTTCGCCAGATTTACTTAATTATGGTAATCGATTGATTCAGCATTATAACTAAAGTTGAGGAAATCAAGATGAGAATGTTTAGGTATCTGATTGCTGATCCAATGGTCCCGGGTTTGATTTTTAATTGTTTTTTCAGTCTAGATCTGTGAGACGGTTAATATCGTAACTCTCCAGAATGTAGCAACTTGTTATTGGGTATGTGTTAAATTAATATTTGACATATGTAGTACCTGTTAGTTGCCCGAGAAATACTATAAAATAAAAATTATTCTCTGTGAAAATATAAGGAAATCAAAGTAGGTACGTACCTACAATATTATATATTATACCTACAAATATTATACCTAGAAAATAACCCACCAATAAAATAAAATTCTTAGAACTATATCAATAAACTAATATAACTACCTGTATACAAACATATTTAATGATTGGTCAGTCAATTGTTAGGTTTGACTATAGTCTCCACCCACTACCATTGTTTAATACTTTGTTTTTATATACTGACCAATCAAAAAAACTGTAAGCTCAACCTTCTACCTATATACCTAACCCAACAGAAACTCCACGCCGTCATAGTCTTGAAGATGCCCTAGCAAGGCGAAATAGCTATTGACGAATTAACAAGTATGCGTAGAATTTAAAACAAATTGTTTTATTTTAAATATATTAGGTAACTAATATTTTTAAACGTTACTGTTTTACGAATCCAAAGTAATTAAATGAGATCTAAAAATCCTTTGTATATACGTTAAACCGGTTGAACTATATGTCATTTTTAAGTTACAACACTGTGTTGTATCCGTATGTCGGCTACGTTCCTTGAATCTCTTTCGGAGTTACTGCTGTATCCACCCCAAAGTGCGCGGAATTTAAATTATTCATTATTTAACCACAAGTTCTCCTCTCAGTGTACTTGCTTCTCTCTGAGTCTTTTCTTCTGCAGAAGTTGTATGTATTATCCATTCTGAGTATATTTGCTCTGTAGCTTGCCTCTCTACCCCCTGGAATAATTCTTATTTTCTTCGGATGATGTTTTGCACTCTCGTGTAGTGGTGGTTACCATCCCTCCCGGCCCGCCCTCTTGCGGTAATTTCTGGATAAGGGTGGAATATTGTAAGTTTCTCTCGATTGTTATTTCAGAAGTCGTAAGTATTTAATTAATTTGCTTCTCAAAAGACCAGTTTGCATTTTTTTACGCGCGTGAAATAAAACCGCATTTCTCGGCGATATCAAGTTGTCGTTGTTTGCTGTGCAGACAATCTGGGTTCATATCAAAGCATTAAAAAATTCAATGAAATTCTGATATATTTTGGTAGCTCCCATACCACATTATATGAAAGAAATACGCGTTTTCAGAAGTATTACAATTGATTCATACCATACATTAAAGGTATAGGGGGATGGGGTGGTAATTATAAGTTTGTTGTGATTAATTAGTTTAAAGGAATTTTATCAGAAGTATATTTGCGTGTTCAAAAGTATCGTCAAAATACATCTCACTATATTAGTTATACCACAGATAATAAATATTGGGGCACTATTAATTTTATATATTGAAAGACAGTACTTACTATAATAATAATAATGATGAACACTTCCTTGCACCCTGCGCAAGTGGCAAGTTTATTGCCGTATGGCAATTTCTTCCAAGTAACCAGTGTTTCCAGTCCAGAGAAGCAATATTTGCGTGAGAAATGAATTTAAATAAATTTCTCCTCTGCTGGGAATTGAACCCAGGACGCCCGCACAGAAACCGAACGGCTCACCAACTGTGCCACGGCGGTCGGCAGTACTCACTCTAACAAGTATTTATTTCCCATATTTGAATGATATAATTAGCTATAAACCACAATTTTTATGCACGAATATTGCACTGCTGTTTGGTCTCCAGTGTATAAATTTAACATAAATAGAATTTATTTATTTATTTATTCAAAAAAATCCACAATAACCATACAAAAAAAAAATTACAACAATACAATAGTGAAACATAGTACAACAAAAAATATTAAAAATAGACGATTTAGTATATGTTGGCACTGACAAAAAGAATTCAATCTATCAGTACCAACATCCAGTGGATAAGAACTAAGCAGTGCTTGTGTCGGAATAGCTTTCTATTCGTTTTAACTGACGCAGTCCATACTTATGTATCCCATTATGTCTTACACACAATTATAAAATATCATAAAATCACACATATAAATTATAATATACAGTTATAAAATCACGGTATTAAATCATTTCATAATTTAAAAAATTATATTTTCAATGTTGTTGAGAATCCAAGAAGAAAGTTTATGTTTCATAGCACTCAGTGACTTTATATTATACATATATCTCAGAACCATTTAATTCTTTTGTAAATATGTTTAAAATACGAGGTAAAATAAAATCAAAATGTTTTTGATCAAACGTGGTATAAGTTCTGGGGATGTGTAAAAATCTGTGTCTAATATTGTAGGAATTTTCAACACGAGTATATTGTGAAATATTGAGCTTATGTGAGTAAATGAATAATTTCTTGAGGTATAGCTGAGGAATATCTAAAACTTCAAAAACGTTCAAAATAAATTTTTGAAAAAAGTAAAATATAAATTTACTTTGCGTTTTCCAGATTATACAGCTTCGTTGAAGTATCATAATATGGAATCACTTGTACACAGAAGAATTTTGTGTATCTGTAATTTTCAATTTTGTGTTTTATTACACAGGAATAAGAATATCATAGTAAGTCAGAATTGTATGTTAACAGATTTTTGTCTCAATATATGGTTATTATTATTTTGTTCTCTAACCATCTCGGAACAGGCCTGGCCTAGTGAGGTGGTCCAAACCAACCCAATTTATTTGTCATGTTGCTTATATAAAATGTAATTTTTGATATAAGTAATAAAAAAATATTATCATATAGTGGAAAGTGTAGTGTAGGCCGTAACCCATTTATTTAAATTAAATATATATATATATATATATATATATATATATATATATATATATATATATATATATATATATATATATATATATATATATATATATATATATATATATATATATATATATATATATATATATATATATATATATATATATATATATATATATATATATATATATATATATATATATATATATATATATATATATATATATATATATATATATATATATATATATATATATATATATATATATATATATATATATATATATATATATATATATATATATATATATATATATATATATATATATATATATATATATATATATATATATATATATATATATATATATATATATATATATATATATATATATATATATGTTATATTTGATGTTTTCACGGGTGAAATATGTTATAATATTTTTATCTCGGTTTTCCCGTGTCAGTAGGTCTTGACTAAGACCATTTGTCTTCCGACGTTTCGCCTGAATATCACCAGGCATTTTCAAGGACTTAACGAAAAGCACGCGCGCGACACACGTCTACTCACACTGAAAGCTCACCGTCAAGTGACTCGTAGCGTACAAGATGGCCGCTTATGTCAAATATTGTTAGCGCGACGTGATTGGCTCCTTGTGACACGCCCACCTGCTGTCGTGTTCGTTGGTAATAATATTTTATCATTATTTTTGTGTTGTGATTTATTGTTAATTTTAGTTGTGACATTAATATTATTATTGTTGTGTTTTGGGGTTATTTTCGCTATGGTATTATTAATATTATTATTGTATTGTTTGTCATATAAAATGTTCTTCCAGGTACTAGGCAAACGAACTCCGTCGTCCCGATTGTTCATTATATCCCTTCTCTTATATATTTCTATAGCTTCCCTGTAAATTCTGAGAGGTTCACTGTTTAAACTTGCTATTATTTTTGAATGGTCAAAATCTATTGTATGTCCTTCTGTGAGCGAGTGTTGTACAAGTGAGGATGTAAGTTTTTTGTTTCTCATGTCGACTCTGTGCTCCGCTATTCGTGCTTCAACTTTTCGATTGGTTCTTCCTACATAAGTCTTATTGCACGATCCGCACGGTATTTCATATACTCCATGAGCTTCAAGTGGAATGATGTCTTTCGGGTTTCTTAGAAAGGTTGATATTTTATTTGTTGTGCTGAAAACGGTACGTATGTTATTTTTGTTTAATAGACGGCTGATTTTATCGGTGACGCCTTTGATATATGGTAGTCGGGCTGTTGATAATGGTGTTTCATTGGATTTTTCTTTCACTGTTTTTGGACTCTTTAATGCTTTGTTTATTATATAGTCTGAGAAACCATTACAACGTAGAGCATTTTTCGTGTATTCTAATTCTTGTTTTTTATGCTCGTGGTCTGCAATTCTTTTTGATCTTGTTATTAGTGTTTTTGCGACTGAGCATATTTGTGCGGGGTGATGATTGGACGTTGCGTGTAGGTATCTATCGGTGTGTGTGGGCTTTCTATATATTGTGTGCCCCAGTTTACCGTTTGCTTTTTTTAACAATAAAACGTCTAAGAAAGGTATTTGTCTGTTATTTTCCTTCTCCATTGTAAACTTTATATCTTTATGAATGTTGTTAATAGTGTTCAAAAAATTATTTAATTCTTCTTCTCCGTGAGACCATACTACGAATGTGTCATCCACATATCTTAGCCATTTCTTTGGTTTGAGTATTACTTTCTTTAAGACTTCTTCTTCAAACCTCGTCATAAATAAGTTGGCGACTGCTGGTGACAATGACAAACCCATAGGTGCTCCTTTTATTTGTTTGTATGTCTTATTGTTGTAATAAAAAAATGTGTTATTTAAACAGTGATAAAATAAATTTAAAATATCGTCTGTGGTATTGAGTGTTTCTTTGATTATGTCTAGTGTCTCGTTAATTGGAATATTTGTAAATAAAGAAACAACGTCAAAACTCACAAGAATATCTGTATTTTCCAGTTCTAAGTCAGTGATGAGTGATATGAAATGTTCTGAGTTTTTGACATAGGAGTCTGCGGATTCTACATAGGGCTGCAACATATTCGACGACGACGGAGTTCGTTTGCCTAGTACCTGGAAGAACATTTTATATGACAAACAATACAATAATAATATTAATAATACCATAGCGAAAATAACCCCAAAACACAACAATAATAATATTAATGTCACAACTAAAATTAACAATAAATCACAACACAAAAATAATGATAAAATATTATTACCAACGAACACGACAGCAGGTGGGCGTGTCACAAGGAGCCAATCACGTCGCGCTAACAATATTTGACATAAGCGGCCATCTTGTACGCTACGAGTCACTTGACGGTGAGCTTTCAGTGTGAGTAGACGTGTGTCGCGCGCGTGCTTTTCGTTAAGTCCTTGAAAATGCCTGGTGATATTCAGGCGAAACGTCGGAAGACAAATGGTCTTAGTCAAGACCTACTGACACGGGAAAACCGAGATAAAAATATTATAATATATATATATATATATATATATATATATATATATATATATATATATATATATATATATATATATATATATATATATATATATATATATATATATATATATATATATATATATATATATATATATATATATATATATATATATATATATATATATATATATATATATATATATATATATATATATATATATATATATATATATATATATATATATATATATATATATATATATATATATATATATATATATATATATATATATATATATATATATATATATATATATATATATATATATATATATATATATATATATATATATATATATATATATATATATATATATATATATATATATATATATATATATATATATATATATATATATATATATATATATATATATATATATATATATATATATATATATATATATATATATATATATATATATATATATATATATATATATATATATATATATATATATATATATATATATATATATATATATATATATATATATATATATATATATATATATATATATATATTAAATTTTGTTTAGAAACTTTTTGAGCGTACCCTTGATGGATTATTAAAATATTTGTTTTACATATTTTAAAGGTACACTTATTCAAATTATTTGAAAACCGTTTTGAGACCGTATTTTCACTTCGCTACGAATTTCCATTAAAATAGCTACTTCCAAGAGTCATATTACCTGACAAGTTGATTAAATTCCATAAAAAAATAATTCGCAATGAGTGTCAAAGACGCGCCGCTGAAACAGAAGTTTTCACACGAAACTTGGTTAATTGTGCTGGGGTAGAAATAATATGGCCATAATGAACAGGAGAATTTGAGGAACATGATATCTTATGATTAATACCATCACGGCAAATCCAACAGGTGGAGTAACTAGCGACAGGTGTACGGGTGTGCATTACATTTTAAAACAAATACTACACATTCGTGTATCTCCCCCAAACCATTCTCGTCTCACCAAAAAGGCACTACATCCAGAATGGATGGTGAACCTCATTGCTGAACTATGTGGGATTTTATTTTGCCTATTGTATTTTCGATTACCCGGACATTAGAAAATGATTATTATATGTAGAAAAGAGTGGAGAAAATGGTTTGATGAATTATTTAGTATTCCTCGGTAAGTAAATATTCTATTTTCCATTTCTTAGTCCAAATATAATGTCAATTGGACAAATGCCGGTTCTTTCCTTCGATTTTATTTTTTTTATTTTTATTTTATTTTATTTATTTTGGATATTCAACAGTACAGTAGAGTATAATGATATTTAAAACAATGAAAAAAATAAGTAAAAGTAGACTACGGTACATAATAATAGGACATCATATCAAGTAATTTTTAAATCTTAACATACAATTTACGATAAATGGGAAAAAACAAAATTATAGGATCACACCTGAAACATACAAGGAATAGTACCAAGAGGATTATATTCTAGAATCATAACATGGGATTCTAACGTACTAAAGGATCGACGAAGAAGGTGTTGCAACCATTATGGTGACACATACATATATTTATGTATATACTAGAGAGTGGAATTTTGAGTTATGTTATCAGTGCAAAGTTGGCGCTTTATCGCAAATTTGAACGAGAGTAGAATAATGACTGAAGTTTTTATATAAATATTTGTGCTAGAATAAAAAACTGTTTTACAATTCGTTATACGTCCTACAACTCTTTGATAAAGGTATATATAAAAAAATATTTTTTTCTTCTTTTTGGATTTTGATAGTCATGCCAGGCATAGAGGCATGTATGGCTTGCACGCCACTGGTACATACTCTAAAACTATTTAGAGTGTATGTATGTAATAAATCGTATCACAATCGTAAATTTGGCAATTTATCAAAGTTCTATTACGACATCTTTCTTAATTTATTTTCACTTGCGAATGAATTATGCCGCGTTTTACTGAGAAAGAACTTTTGTCATTCAATACTTTTATTATTTTCAAAGGAATCGTAAATGTGGGAGCTTAATATAAAGAGTTTTTACGTGTTTGTTATTAGCTGATATGTGTTTATGGTTCCTCGTAAATGATGTAAATTTCTGGTATGATTTTATGTTGTGGAAAGATTATTAATTTTATCGTCGGTGTTTACAGCATTCGGGGCGCTTAATATTTATTTAATAAAAAAAAAACTCACGTATAAAAAAAATAATAAACGATTTTTATTAAGATTTTTATCAAACAGTTTGAGCTACGACGAATTAAGCAAAAGGAACCGTGAAAAAATAGCGTAGGTATATGAAATTAATATTTTATTACAATATTTGTTTGATCTTGATAAAAAGGGGTGTTCTAATAAATATTAAAATACTTCGCAAAAATAAATAAATTGTATTTGATTTTATTCGAATATTTTTTTATAATCGCATTTCTGCGATTACAAAAAAAAATATTCTGCCGAAAACACTCAAATTCGTAGTTAATACAAAGTTATTGTATATATTTTTATTTATTTATGGTTTATACTTGTTTACTTTTAACATATTTTTTGTTTATACTCTATGATAAAAAAGATTTTTTTTATTTCATTTTGTTTTAGGGAAGAACAGACAAAAAAATCGCTTCATTCATAGAATTATAAGGTACAGAAGCCGCGTGTTGTACAAATTTCGAATTCAAATGTATGACAAGTTTTATTTACATGTGTGTGTGTGTGTGTGAGGCGGTAGATCGGTAATCGAACGAAAAGATTTTACGTGTACTACTATGTGTTGTATGACTGTATTGACGGCCGGGCGAGTGAAACTCAGAACATTGTTCTTAGTTTTAGTTGTCATACTTTCATTGCGTTGACTAGGTATCTGTATCATATATAATCTAAGGCTTCATTGTTTATTTATTCTTGACACTAATCGGTTTCGGCCTTTCGAAGCCCGTCGTCAGAGTGCCAATGCCACGCGGCACCTAATTTTTTTTTTTTTTAAATCAATGAAATGAAAATATACAACAAAAACATAGATATTCTAATTGGAAAAGTCAATGTATTCCCTTCCCTTGAATGTGGAGTATAAAACATCTCCAATTGAGTTTTCCAGTTTCTGGTTAAACTAGGATATGTTTCAGATATACTGGTGTCTGTATTTTGCAAGGCGGTCTATTACTTTGAATATAGTTTCGTAATGATATGTGTGCGGGAATCAAATGGGAACTACCGAATCCCGATTAGGGTTAAAGTTGAGATTTCTCCGCTTGTAAATGTGGTGTGATTTCACCTCAGTGGACACGACCCCTTCACAGTCTGGCCTCGCTGAGGAATCCTAGGATCGTGCCATTTAGACTATCGCGACCGAAGAATTGTTACATTCAAACTTTACAGATATTTTATTCCTGCAAAAGTTGGTGGGCGCTCGTCCCGCAGCCAGAAACTACACACTTGGCTTCGGTCCACTGTAAAGTCCTTCCTTATCTTTAGCTATTTGTTTAACACTGCCGGAGTTACCCGCGGAAGTTTCGCTCACAAGAATATTCGGGACTTCGTATCGAAACTTATTTTAATATCGCAAATCGTTGGTACGTCGAGTGGATTTGTAATTCTTGTACGTTTTGACGATTTTTTTATTCGATTCCTCATCTTTCATAGCAATGAATCATATCTTGAGTTTTTTCTGGTTGGTTTTGTTTGTTTTTTCTCATTTTATACAATTCTTTCCCTAGGTTTTTCTCCATGTCCCAATTTTTCCTTCCTAGAATCTTTTTTTTCCTTTGACGTTCAGGAATTCTTTAATATCTTACTTTTTTCATCAAAGTGTAGAACTACAAGTTCAATTCGGTCAAACTTATGAATGTAGTTGTTTTTTTTAAGTAGTATCAATTCATAATAGTAAAAAAAAGAGTTCCCATAGAAAATGAAATAAAAATAACAAATTAATATAAAAGTAGCATGTAAAGTTGTAAAAGTATTTTATTCATTGAACTAGAGCACTGTAATGTTACGTAATTTGGTGCATATTAAAATGGAATACTGGGGGGGCAAGTCTGGTCCAACCGACGAAATCAAAATTCTCAGGATTACCCATATCATGGATATAATTATTATATGGAGTTCTATAATATATTTAGATGTCATAGAACTCCATATTATAATTAAATCCATGATATGGGTAATCACGAGGGTTTTGATTTCGCCGGTTGGACCAGACTTGCCCCCCTAATCTCATAAATAATTTACTCAAAAAATATATATTGTGATTCAGACACTAGTTTTCAAAAAGTGAGATTTAAAGATTTTTTGTTGATTAAATACCTACTTACTTACCTACTTCTAACATCCGATGGCCGTACAACTCCGGTAGAGCTTAAGTCTCCTGAAAAATGTTTTTTTTA
This sequence comes from Molanna angustata, assembly GCA_963576475.1. Lineage (NCBI taxonomy): Eukaryota > Metazoa > Arthropoda > Insecta > Trichoptera > Molannidae > Molanna > Molanna angustata. Next base: position 7,569,857 of record OY754977.1, on the reverse strand, counting down.
ATGAATATGTCCTTGTTAAACAAGTACAAATACATCTTCCTACGTTCCCTAAAATAAGCAAATAAATGCTTGTGCTGTAGGTGAACGAAATCGGTCGTGGCAGGATTCGAACTCGTGACCACTGGATTACTACCCCAGTGCGCTAACCGCTCTGCCATATTTCCAAGCTTTTCTGTCTTTCGTTTTAGCCTCCTGTACAATGGAGTTCCAAGTCTTTATTAATCAAAGCGTCAAATAACAATAGCTCTTTAACTGATTGTTTACGAAATAAGATATGGAAGTTGGAGCCGACTCCAGCAGAGCAAAAAGTTGTCCTATAGTGGTTGAAATGAAGGCGCTTCGCTCCATTGCAGGAAGTAGTTCGAGGACATAAGTAGATGGGTTTCTGCAGATACCGTGTTGCACGCATGGACAACAGTAAAATATAGTCTGCTCCTCTTCCAAGGATATTCCACCTTCAAATACAGATTTCAAATACCTTCTTCTTCTCCTTGGACACTTATTAGTCCCACATGGTGGTTGGGTCTGTCTTATTTGTTTTGTTTCGCCACTTGGTTCTGTCGAGTGCATCATCATGGGAAACATCGAAGTTCTGCATGTCTTGCCTCACTACTTCACGCCATCTGCGCTTTGGCCTTCCTCTTGGCTTTTGCCGGTAACCTCGTACATTGTGCTTTATTGCCTACATATGTACTCCTGGCCTGGCTTCATGGCCAGATAAAATGACCTAATACACGATGTTCGACAGATGATTTGACAAGAAAATTACATTTTTCTTAAGATAGGTATTAAATATATTATACAGCGGTGAGAGTAAATGAAGGTTTGTACAAGCGTAATTTTGTAATGTGTTGGAAGAAATGTTTTTAGTTTATGGAGAGAGTGTTCCTTTACTCCTTTCTTCCCTTCCATCCCTTAGCGCTTTTGTCCCGTTTCTATCGGGGTACGCTTTGAACATGATCCTTGGAATTGGCGAGTCTGGTTATTACATTGAAGCGACTGCCATCTGACCTTCGTAACCCTTAGAAAGGAAAAACCAGACAAATTGGATCATGGCTACATATAGCTAGTGATATAAATCCGCACATAGATTTTTTTGTAAATCTAGAGGTGCGTACCCCGCCCGGATTCGAACCGTCGACCTCACGCATGGGAGGCGACAACTTACCGCTGAGCTATCACTGCTCTTCTATACTACAAAACAGGGGGACAAGTCTGGTCCGATCGGCGAAATCAAAACCCTCACGATTACACAATACACATGTCATGGATATAATTATTATATGGAGTTCTATAATATCTTAATTAAATGTCAAAATTATATCCATGATATGGGTAATCACTAGGGTTTTGATTTTGCCGGTCGGACCAGACTTGCCCCCCAGATTTTCTACTGACATGACAAATCTTGTTCATGCTATGATCTTCGTCGAAAATCGCAGATTACAGAAAATTTTTCACCGAATTTGGAGTAGGTGATGATATGATTATAAATCAGTAGAGATGGGAGGGGTGTATTTATTAATGAAGATAGTAATCGAGGACTGCCAATGACAATATCTTGAGGTTTGGACGGGTTGACATCGTTCTGTTGTGATAATGAGTCGTTATTTAATACATATAGGTATGTATGTATATAACAATACGTGGTGGTTAAAAGAAAAAAAGAGCGTATTGTAAGTGGGATAGTTATATGAAGTTTTCCCATTAAATGACTTAGGAAATTTGGTATGTGTATCGTAGTTTAAGGGTTGGATATATTATGTTAGGGGATGAGGACAGTGTAACGGGTAACGGGTAATACCCGCTAAGCCGTTTAACGACTCGAATAAAAATTGTTTCATATGACCCGAATATATTTTATTGCCTGGTATCACATATACATACAAAGATTCCTATTACCATCTTTTGGGGATGCCCTTTAACAAGGAAAAAAATATCGTGGCTTGAGATCTAAAGCAAAGTTCAACGGAGGGTAGAATTTGGATAAAATTTCTTTTATGTTTTACATTGTGTATATAGATATTTATTTAGGTATGTGAATATATGTGTGGATGATGGTATCGTTTATATTAAAGATAAAAAAATAAACAAATGAAAATAGTTTCCATGTTTTTTTTTGACAGTTATTATATACTAGTTGCATGAGATCCAACTGTCGATAGCGATAGTACGTATAGTTGAAGAATAAGTACCAAACTATAAACCCATATATACAAATTATTTAATATTTTAAGATATTTGGTTTTCTATACAACACATATACCTAGGTATGTATGTCATGATAGGATAGTATGGAGGTCAGTCCATTGATCCTACTCAGAATATGAAAACAGCATGATGGTATGTATGTATGTTTGGAGATTAGTATCAAACTATTAAGTCTTCTTAGATATTGTGTATAGGCTACTGCCATACAAATTGTATGAAGCAATGTTGTCACTAAATTCAATTTTTATAAAAATTGTTAAAAAATTTGAGATGTGCTAATACAATGTGAATATTTTTATAGACAATTAAATTATCTAGTTGGGGTTTTTCGGTTTTTTTCGACATTTTTTAAAAATTTGGAAATATAGGCAGTTAAACTCATAAATTTATCATAAAAAAATATTTTTCTTAATAAAAAATGTTTGAGAGATCCTGGAATTTTTTTAAAAAAACTGCTTTGAGATTTTGTATTTTTTTATGTTATACTTATTTTCAGCTTTCTAGCTTTTATGGTTTTTGAGATATATGGAAAAATAAACCATAAATTGAAAAGTTGATAACCCCTGACTGGAACAAAAATTCACACTTCTGATTAAGTTTTGTAGGTCTATAACTGTTTATATATTCTGAAAATTTGGGCTCTGTAAATTGAGCGGATCAAAAGTTATAAGGGACACACACACAGACACACAAAACTCACATAAAATGTTCTACTCCGAATTTTGAGTAAATCCATATATGGGATCATATATGCTGCAAGGCCTCTAGTTGGTGTTATTAGCATGCAAGAAGTCCACTACGCCATACAAAATGTTCCTTCGTACACGCATCTTGGATTTTGACTGCCTCTTCCTTCAATAGAATTTCACTCTCTTGAACGAATCGACAGTTGGATTATATTCATTAATTTTTCGCATGATCGTTCATGGACATTACTAATCAGTAGGTACAAGTCAGTCCTGAGGAGGGAGCGGTCTGATACGAAAACTGGTTCGACTTTAAATATTTCATTTGGTGAATACGCTGCCCCAGTGTGGAGCAGATCACCTCACGCTAAACACGTTGATGTGGCACTCAACGACACCTACCGCATGATCACTGGCTGCCTTAAACCCACTCCACTGGACAAGCTGTACCCCCTTGCAGGAATAGCACCCCCTAGCATCAGGCACGAGGTGCAATGTAGCGTAGAACTGAACAAAGCTCAACACCAACCCTCGCACTACCTTTACAACTGTGAGACTGCCCGACCCAGGCTGAAATCCCGCAAGGGCTTCCTAAGATACACCGAGCCGCTCAAAACATCTGCAGAGGAAGCCAAGCTCACTTTGTGGCGAGAAAAATCTTCAAAAGAGTTCATCGAACCTCAGGAGCATCTCCCACCAGGTCACAGTCTGGACTGGCGCACCTGGAAATCACTAAATAGATTAAGAACGGGCGTCGGCAGATCGAAAGATAACTTAAGGAGATGGGGAATCATATCAGACGACGACTGCCTCTCGTGTGAATGCGGCCTGCCGCAGACCACTGACCACCTACGAGATTGCCCTGCTTGCCCTGCTACCTGCTTACTCGAGGACCTACTGCGCTGTAGTGGCGCAGCATCTGACGTTGCCAACTATTGGTCGAGAACTGTTTGAATGCTGCTGACACGAAGAAGAAGATTTGTATTGTTTTACACAATGCTGTGTTGATTTAATTGTATTGTTAATTGCTATTTTCATGAGATCCAACTGTCGTTGGCGACATATGGTATAGTTGAATCCAACTAATTTACTGACTATTTTAAAATATTTAGTTTTCTATACAAAATTTGTATGTAAGGATAGAATAGTGTAGAGGTCAGTCGTTTTTTTCTACCCCGAATATGTAAACAGCTTGGTGGTATGTTCATATGTCTGAATAAAGTATCAAACTATTGATTTCTCTTTGATATATTGTGTATTTTGTTATACAAATTAAATGAAAAAAATGATAAATACTACTTTAATGTTATAGAAAATTAGGGGTTATTCGGTATTTTCTTTAAAAAAATGGGTAGTTAAACACATAAATTTGTCATGAAATTTTTTTTTTATAATAATAATAATACTTTGAGAAACTCTGCAAGTTTTTTTTTAACAATTTTAAGATATTGTATTTGTCTATATTCAAACAAACTTTCAGCGTTTTAGAGTTTATGGTTTTTGAGATATATGGATATCTGCATATAAATAAAGTAGACCTCGTAAGATTGTCGTTCTGGATTTGCACATGTTTGTGCACGGCTAAATTCATGTCAGTCTGCCTCTCGATGTTTCGTTTGAAATCTTACTATGTCAAAATCGTCAATTTTACAGTAGAGCAAAAATCTTATAATATTACATTTTTATAATATAACATTTGAAACAGTATAAAAACTCAAAGCCTCGCGAGCTAATTTGTTTTTTATGTTATTTTCAAAAGAAAGTATGTTTAAATGTTATATAATAAGACTTATAGAATGTTTTTTTGCGTTACTCGCCGAGTCGCCAAAATTGATTTATGAGAATATATCCTTGCGGTTATTATAATGCCAACTGATGCCAACGTAAACTTGTGTTTGTTCCCGTAATAGCCAGAGCTCAAAAGGCACGAAATAATAAAATCCTGCATGGGATAGGGAACAATTTACACGGAAGAATCGTTTCCTTTTGCATTGTGGGTCAGATTTGCTTTACTTGCATTGTTTCACCGATTTAGCTGTCAAAATAGATGATTCTTTACAAGTGGCCTACAACGCCAATTATATTGATTTTTTGTTTAAAGATAGACAATATTATACATATTACGGGAAAAATATTCTTTTTTTGTGGAAACGCCTATTTTTTTTAAAAAAATTCGAAAAAATATGTAAAGGAATATAAATTGTTGGTTTTCGACATCTATCGGTAAATTTTCAAACTTATTAATATAAAATCATTTTTACAAAAACAACTTTATTTCTACGAAATTTTGTAAAACAGGAATACAGTTTAAAAATATTATAAGATTCCAAATATTTAAATACCTTCTACTTTCGTGGCAGGTCTTTAAATTTAATTATTATTTAAATATGGAGTATTATTTGAATGACATCACAAAAGCGCCGCAATGCGTTAAAAAATATAAGTTTTCTTCCGATTAGAATAATATCAAAATAATAAAAAGGTCATCAAAATGAAATATTATTATCAACAACTATTGATTTTTGATTATAAAATAATGTTTGATGTGTACGTTACAACATTAAAAACACATTCGTTTTATATGGGCAACCCAAAGTTTGAATTAATTGGACTAACATAAATAAACAAAATACCTACTTATTTAAAAATAATTGAATAAATTGATATTATTTATCTTAAATAAATTTTTATGTTTAAATTTAAACTTTTTATGTTTAAATATAATTAGGTATTAGGTCTATAATCAAAATGAGGTAAATAACTACATTTTGATGATGGAGAATAGAGTGCTGTTACTCATCATAATATGCCCAAGAGACACAAAGCGAAGATACAGGTCGATAAATTGCAGCATCCAGAGTAATTTATCTTTTCACGGCACTCACGGTTAAGGGCAAGCGTTCGTTCTTCCTCGCGGGTGCTCAGGTTCACGTGGCCAAGTCTTCATGGACTTGGCAACGTCATGGGCGTGTAACACTATACCGAATATATTTTTTAAGTACCTACCATAAAAGCTTCGGTTCATCTTGTTGCATGAACCGCCGAAGGCGGCCATTTACCGCGCAGCGGTAAAAAGTAGGCTGAAAGCCCTAGCTTAGAAGCTGAGCGAAGCGATGCTTCTCAGCTAGTATAAAATAAAAAATCAAATGACAACCCCTGACTGGATCAAAAATTCGAAATTCTGAGCATAAAAATATTGTAGGCCAAAATTTCTAATTCAGCTAAAGAAATTAATTACATACATACATACATACATACCATCACGCCATATCCCTTACGGGGTAAGCAGAGAGAACCGAGCGCCATATTTCTCTATTTTTGCACACATTTCTGGCTTCCTCTACATCCATGCATCGTCTCATACATGCTCGTCGATTGTTCAAACTTTTTATGTTTCCTTCTTTCAAAATATTATTCACATGGTCATGCCATCCCTTTCTGGGGCGACCTCTGCTATTCACTCCATCTCTAGCACCCATGTATATTTTTTTGGTCAGTCGTTCATCGTTCATTCTTTCTATATGTCCAAACCACCTTAAAGCATTTACTTTCATTTTACATATAATATCCTTCTTTAACTTGCATTCTCTCCTTATGTCCTCATTTTTTATTCTATCATATATCGTTCTATTACATACTCTTCTTAGTGATCTCATTTCTACAGCATTTATTCTACTTTCATGTGTTCTTTGCCAGGTCCATGTTTCACTTGCATACGTCAAAGTAGGCACCACAATTGCATTGTGTATTGCAATTTTGGCTTCCTTTGAGATGCTTGGGTCGGACATTACTGGTCTAAGTGCTCCGTTTATTCTATTCCCTGCCATAACTCTTCTTTCAATATCTTTATCGGGTCTTCCATTCCGTTCAAATTAATTATCTTGAACGAATCGACAGTTGGAATATGTTTCTTAAAAATACATTACATAGGTATATGAGTGTTTTTTTTTTACGTAATGCTAGGCCGCAGATATTTCAATAACCCAAGTGCTGATACATCTTGATTTTACTATATTTTAAATCGAAATCAGTATTCTGGGCACACGATGTAAGAAAACTTTACTCCGTAGAATTGTCTAGAACTTGGCAGACTCTCTTGACCAGCGATGTCTTCTTTTAAATGAATAAAAATATCGTTATATTATTCTCTCTGTTTGAAACTGAAAAAAATAATTTGAAGACTCGACTGTTTTACTGACCAGCCATTTTATATATTGCATGCTTTCTTTCTTAATTTTGTGTACTCTCTTAAGAGGCGTAGAATTTTTGATTAATAAATATACAACCGATTCTACGTACCTAAATATATTTTATTTATTTTGTATAGCTTCCCGGGCAACTAACAGGTACCTACTATGTCAAACATTAATTTAACACGCACCCAATAACAGGTTTCCACATTCTGGAGACTTGCAATATTAATCGTCTCACAGATCCAGACTGAAAACACTATTAAAAACTGTCTCCACCGGGAATCGAACCCGGGACCTTTGTCTCAGTAGTCAGATATCAAACCAACTGAGCCACGAAGGCCGAAGGCCATATTACACTATATGTTAATCATCATTTTTATTTATGTTTTTATATTGTCTAGGTATGTTGACGGTTTTTATGGTTCGAGAAATAGCATGAATAATTTTTTGATGACTGTTTTTTGATATTCTTTTTCTTATTGAGTATATCTATGAACAAGGTAAGTCTGGACCCTGGGAGTGGTTGCGTTAATCAGTGCGCATACTATGTATAGGTGAAAGATGCAGATTTTAAGATTATTTTAATATAATTTGTGCTTGTATGTTATTTGTACCTATTAAGAATATTGCAGATTTTAATACTATTTCAATATAATTAGTAATTGTTTGTTATTTGTACATATCTAATCAATGCGTTCGTAAAATATGTACTCACTGTTACTGAAATATTTAAAAAAAATAAAAAAATAGAAGAAAATAATGTTTTTTCAGTAATATTCCTGGGTATGCGTTGAACAAATCACCAAGTTTCATTGTAATCAGATGGATGGTATAATAGCACAAAAAGTAATTACCTTTTTCATACCTATAAAATATGAAGGAAATGATTGTTACATGATTTTCATTATTTTTTACATGTATTTTGTTTATTTTTTTTACATATTTTTACATGTTTTTTGTTTATTTTTTTACATATTTTTGAATGTTTCTCGCATGTTTTTTTTTACATATTTTTTTTTAAATGTTTTTCATTATTTTTTACATATTTTTTACTCTCCACACTATGGAATAGGGGAGAGTCATGATTTCGCAAAATTTAAGCGTATTTTTTTTACATCAATTTCTCAATGGGTATCATGTAGAGAATGCACACTATGAGTTTCGTCGTGATGTGTTTGTGTGTATGGCGTATACGCTGTACGCCGTACGCCGTACGCCGTTCGCCGTACGCCGTACGCCGTAGCATTTATCTTTTTTGTGTCCTCTCTACAGCCCAAACTATAAGTCTGATCGACTTCATATTAACATCATATGTGTAAAGTGCAAAGACCTAGAGCTGATTAGTTTTCCATAGACAACTTTTGATTTCTTCTCTATGAATTCATCATTTACGTTGTTTTTTTTTTGTGTCCTCTCTGCAGCCCAAACTATAAGTCCGATTGACTTCATATTGATATCACATGTGTTAAGTCCATAAACTTAGAGCTGATTAGTTTTCCATAGACAACGGTTCATTTTTTCCCAATGTTTCTTTATGATTTCATCTATTAAAACTGAAAAAATGCTCTCACGACCTGGAAATTAGAGATATTTTAATTTGGTTTCAACTATTTATACAACACCAAGAATCTTCATAAAATTGTATTCAAAGTTGGTCAATGTTAAAAGAAAAATATTCAACGGTTTCAAAAATTATATTTTATTTAATGGATATTTGTATGAAACTTATATGTAACAAGAGAATTTTTTTATATTTGGCAATGATCAGTTCATTGATTTCATATTGATAGAAGAATATTAATAGCTTGAACTTAGAACTGATTAGCTTTTCATAGATATCATATAATTTCTTCATATGATATCAGGTGTAAACATTGTCAAAATGCTCTAACGCTCTTTGAAACAAAATTTATCTGCTTTTTTTAAAATATTTCATACAACATAAGCAGTCTTCACTATACTGCATTAATAGTTTGTCTATCTTAACATAAAAATATACTATCGGAAGAAAATTTATATTCCTGGTAGTAACATTTAGTATGAATAAAAATGTAATTAGATAAATTTCTATGTATGGAAACGTTTAGTAATTTGATTTCATGTTATAATGTAAAGAGCTTGAACATAGAACTGATTAGCTTTCCATAAATAACAAAAAAAATCTTCATATGATATCACCTGTCAAAATTTGGAAAATGCTCTCGCGTTCTTTAGAACAAAATTTATCTGCTTTTTTTAAAATATTTCATACAACATAAGCATTCTTCACTATACTGCATTAATAGTTTGTTTATCTTAACATAAAAATATACTATCGGAAGAAAATTTATATTCCTGATAGTAACATTTAGTATGAATAATAATGTAATTAGATAAATTTCTATGTATGGAAAAGTTCAGTAATTTGATTTCATGTTATAATGTAAAGAGCTTGAACATAGAACTGATTAGCTTTCCATAAATAAAAAAAAAAAATCTTCATATGATATCACCTGTCAAAATTTGGAAAATGCTCTCGCGTTCTTTAGAACAAAATTTATCTGCTTTTTTTAAAATATTTCATACAACATAAGCATTCTACACCATACTGCATTAAAAGTTTGTCTATCTTATCATAAAAATATACTATCGGAAGAAAATTTATATTCCTGATAGTAACATTTAGTATGAATAATAATGAAATTAGATAAATTTCTATGTATGGAAAAGTTCAGTAATTTGATTTCATGTTATAATGTAAAGAGCTTGAACATAGAACTGATTAGTTTTCCATAAATAACAAAAAAAATCTTCATATAATATCACGTGTCAAAATTTTGAAAATGCTCTCGCGTTCTTTAAAACAAAATTTATCTGCTTTTTTTAAAATATTTCATACAACATAAGCATTCTTCACTATACTGCATTAATAGTTTGTTTATCTTAACATAAAAATATACTATCGGAAGAAAATTTATATTCCTGATAGTAACATTTAGTATGAATAAAAATGTAATTAGATAAATTTCTATGTATGGAAAAGTTCAGTAATTTGATTTCATGATATAATGTAAAGAGCTTGAACATAGAACTGATTAGTTTTCCATAAATAACAAAAAAAATCTTCATATAATATCACGTGTCAAAATTTTGAAAATGCTCTCGCGTTCTTTAAAACAAAATTTATCTGCTTTTTTTAAAATATTTCATACAACATAAGCATTCTTCACTATACTGCATTAATAGTTTGTCTATCTTAACATAAAAATATACTATCGGAAGAAAATTTATATTCCTGGTAGTAACATTTAGTATGAATAAAAATGTAATTAGATAAATTTCTATGTATGGAAAAGTTCAGTAATTTGATTTCATGATATAATGTAAAGAGCTTGAACATAGATCTGATTAGCTTTCCATAAATAACAAAAAAATTCATCATATGATATCACCTGTCAAAATTTGAAAAATGCTCTCGCGTTCTTTAAAACAAAATTTATCTGCTTTTTTTAAAATATTTCATACAACATAAGCATTCTTCACTATACTGCATTAATAGTTTGTCTATCTTAACATAAAAATATACTATCGGAAGAAAATTTATATTCCTGGTAGTAACATTTAGTATGAATAAAAATGTAATTAGATAAATTTCTATGTATGGAAAAGTTCAGTAATTTGATTTCATGTTATAATGTAAAGAGCTTGAACATAGAACTGATTAGCTTTCCATAAATAACAAAAAAAATCTTCATATGATATCACCTGTCAAAATTTGGAAAATGCTCTCGCGTTCTTTAGAACAAAATTTATCTGCTTTTTTTAAAATATTTCATACAACATAAGCATTCTACACCATACTGCATTAAAAGTTTGTCTATCTTATCATAAAAATATACTATCGGAAGAAAATTTATATTCCTGATAGTAACATTTAGTATGAATAATAATGTAATTAGATAAATTTCTATGTATGGAAAAGTTCAGTAATTTGATTTCATGTTATAATGTAAAGAGCTTGAACATAGAACTGATTAGTTTTCCATAAATAACAAAAAAAATCTTCATATAATATCACGTGTCAAAATTTTGAAAATGCTCTCGCGTTCTTTAAAACAAAATTTATCTGCTTTTTTTAAAATATTTCATACAACATAAGCATTCTTCACTATACTGCATTAATAGTTTGTCTATCTTAACATAAAAATATACTATCGGAAGAAAATTTAATTTCCTGGTAGTAACATTTAGTATGAATAAAAATGTAATTAGATAAATTTCTATGTATGGAAACGTTTAGTTATTTGATTTCATGTTATAATGTAAAGAGCTTGAACATAGAACTGATTAGCTTTCCATAAATAACAAAAAAAATCTTCATATGATATCACCTGTCAAAATTTGGAAAATGCTCTCGCGTTATTTAGAACAAAATTTATCTGCTTTTTTTAAAATATTTCATACAACATAAGCATTCTTCACTATACTGCATTAATAGTTTGTTTATCTTAACATAAAAATATACTATCGGAAGAAAATTTATATTCCTGATAGTAACATTTAGTATGAATAATAATGTAATTAGATAAATTTCTATGTATGGAAAAGTTCAGTAATTTGATTTCATGTTATAATGTAAAGAGCTTGAACATAGAACTGATTAGCTTTCCATAAATAACAAAAAAAATCTTCATATGATATCACCTGTCAAAATTTGGAAAATGCTCTCGCGTTCTTTAGAACAAAATTTATCTGCTTTTTTTAAAATATTTCATACAACATAAGCATTCTACACCATACTGCATTAAAAGTTTGTCTATCTTATCATAAAAATATACTATCGGAAGAAAATTTATATTCCTGATAGTAACATTTAGTATGAATAATAATGAAATTAGATAAATTTCTATGTATGGAAAAGTTCAGTAATTTGATTTCATGTTATAATGTAAAGAGCTTGAACATAGAACTGATTAGTTTTCCATAAATAACAAAAAAAATCTTCATATAATATCACGTGTCAAAATTTTGAAAATGCTCTCGCGTTCTTTAAAACAAAATTTATCTGCTTTTTTTAAAATATTTCATACAACATAAGCATTCTTCACTATACTGCATTAATAGTTTGTTTATCTTAACATAAAAATATACTATCGGAAGAAAATTTATATTCCTGATAGTAACATTTAGTATGAATAAAAATGTAATTAGATAAATTTCTATGTATGGAAAAGTTCAGTAATTTGATTTCATGATATAATGTAAAGAGCTTGAACATAGAACTGATTAGTTTTCCATAAATAACAAAAAAAATCTTCATATAATATCACGTGTCAAAATTTTGAAAATGCTCTCGCGTTCTTTAAAACAAAATTTATCTGCTTTTTTTAAAATATTTCATACAACATAAGCATTCTTCACTATACTGCATTAATAGTTTGTTTATCTTAACATAAAAATATACTATCGGAAGAAAATTTATATTCCTGATAGTAACATTTAGTATGAATAAAAATGTAATTAGATAAATTTCTATGTATGGAAACGTGTAGTAATTTGATTTCATGATATAATGTAAAGAGCTTGAACATAGATCTGATTAGCTTTCCATAAATAACAAAAAAATTCATCATATGATATCACCTGTCAAAATTTGAAAAATGCTCTCGCGTTCTTTAAAACAAAATTTATCTGCTTTTTTTAAAATATTTCATACAACATAAGCATTCTTCACTATACTGCATTAATAGTTTGTCTATCTTAACATAAAAATATACTATCGGAAGAAAATTTATATTCCTGGTAGTAACATTTAGTATGAATAAAAATGTAATTAGATAAATTTCTATGTATGGAAAAGTTCAGTAATTTGATTTCATGTTATAATGTAAAGAGCTTGAACATAGAACTGATTAGCTTTCCATAAATAACAAAAAAAATCTTCATATGATATCACCTGTCAAAATTTGGAAAATGCTCTCGCGTTCTTTAGAACAAAATTTATCTGCTTTTTTTAAAATATTTCATACAACATAAGCATTCTACACCATACTGCATTAAAAGTTTGTCTATCTTATCATAAAAATATACTATCGGAAGAAAATTTATATTCCTGATAGTAACATTTAGTATGAATAATAATGTAATTAGATAAATTTCTATGTATGGAAAAGTTCAGTAATTTGATTTCATGTTATAATGTAAAGAGCTTGAACATAGAACTGATTAGTTTTCCATAAATAACAAAAAAAATCTTCATATAATATCACGTGTCAAAATTTTGAAAATGCTCTCGCGTTCTTTAAAACAAAATTTATCTGCTTTTTTTAAAATATTTCATACAACATAAGCATTCTTCACTATACTGCATTAATAGTTTGTCTATCTTAACATAAAAATATACTATCGGAAGAAAATTTAATTTCCTGGTAGTAACATTTAGTATGAATAAAAATGTAATTAGATAAATTTCTATGTATGGAAACGTGTAGTAATTTGATTTCATGATATAATGTAAAGAGCTTGAACATAGAACTGATTAGCTTTCCATAAATAACAAAAAAATTCTTCATATGATATCACCTGTCAAAATTTGAAAAATGCTCTCGCGTTCTTTAAAACAAAATTTATCTGCTTTTTTTAAAATATTTCATACAACATAAGCATTCTTCACTATACTGCATTAATAGTTTGTCTATCTTAACATAAAAATATACTATCGGAAGAAAATTTATATTCCTGATAGTAACATTTAGTATGAATAATAATGTAATTAGATAAATTTCTATGTATGGAAAAGTTCAGTAATTTGATTTCATGTTATAATGTAAAGAGCTTGAACATAGAACTGATTAGTTTTCCATAAATAACAAAAAAAATCTTCATATAATATCACGTGTCAAAATTTTGAAAATGCTCTCGCGTTCTTTAAAACAAAATTTATCTGCTTTTTTTAAAATATTTCATACAACATAAGCATTCTTCACTATACTGCATTAATAGTTTGTCTATCTTAACATAAAAATATACTATCGGAAGAAAAATTATATTCCTGATAGTAACATTTAGTATGAATAATAATGTAATTAGATAAATTTCTATGTATGGAAAAGTTCAGTAATTTGGTTTTAATGTTATAATGTAAAGAGCTTGAACATAGAACTGATTAGCTTTCCATAAATAACAAAAAAAATCTTCATATAATATCACGTGTCAAAATTTTGAAAATGCTCTCGCGTTCTTTAAAACAAAATTTATCTGCTTTTTTTTAAATATTTCATACAACATTAGCATTCTTCACTATACTGCATTAATAGTTTGTTTATCTTAACATAAAAATATACTATCGGAAGAAAATTTATATTCCTGATAGTAACATTTAGTATGAATAAAAATGTAATTAGATAAATTTCTATGTATGGAAACGTGTAGTAATTTGATTTCATGATATAATGTAAAGAGCTTGAACATAGATCTGATTAGCTTTCCATAAATAACAAAAAAATTCATCATATGATATCACCTGTCAAAATTTGAAAAATGCTCTCGCGTTCTTTAAAACAAAATTTATCTGCTTTTTTTAAAATATTTCATACAACATAAGCATTCTTCACTATACTGCATTAATAGTTTGTCTATCTTAACATAAAAATATACTATCGGAAGAAAATTTATATTCCTGGTAGTAACATTTAGTATGAATAAAAATGTAATTAGATAAATTTCTATGTATGGAAAAGTTCAGTAATTTGATTTCATGTTATAATGTAAAGAGCTTGAACATAGAACTGATTAGCTTTCCATAAATAACAAAAAAAATCTTCATATGATATCACCTGTCAAAATTTGGAAAATGCTCTCGCGTTCTTTAGAACAAAATTTATCTGCTTTTTTTAAAATATTTCATACAACATAAGCATTCTACACCATACTGCATTAAAAGTTTGTCTATCTTATCATAAAAATATACTATCGGAAGAAAATTTATATTCCTGATAGTAACATTTAGTATGAATAATAATGTAATTAGATAAATTTCTATGTATGGAAAAGTTCAGTAATTTGATTTCATGTTATAATGTAAAGAGCTTGAACATAGAACTGATTAGTTTTCCATAAATAACAAAAAAAATCTTCATATAATATCACGTGTCAAAATTTGGAAAATGCTCTCGCGTTCTTTAGAACAAAATTTATCTGCTTTTTTTAAAATATTTCATACAACATAAGCATTCTACACCATACTGCATTAAAAGTTTGTCTATCTTGTCATAAAAATATACTATCGGAAGAAAATTTATATTCCTGATAGTAACATTTAGTATGAATAATAATGAAATTAGATAAATTTCTATGTATGGAAAAGTTCAGTAATTTGATTTCATGTTATAATGTAAAGAGCTTGAACATAGAACTGATTAGTTTTCCATAAATAACAAAAAAAATCTTCATATAATATCACGTGTCAAAATTTTGAAAATGCTCTCGCGTTCTTTAAAACAAAATTTATCTGCTTTTTTTAAAATATTTCATACAACATAAGCATTCTTCACTATACTGCATTAATAGTTTGTTTATCTTAACATAAAAATATACTATCGGAAGAAAATTTATATTGCTGATAGTAACATTTAGTATGAATAAAAATGTAATTAGATAAATTTCTATGTATGGAAAAGTTCAGTAATTTGATTTCATGATATAATGTAAAGAGCTTGAACATAGAACTGATTAGTTTTCCATAAATAACAAAAAAAATCTTCATATAATATCACGTGTCAAAATTTTGAAAATGCTCTCGCGTTCTTTAAAACAAAATTTATCTGCTTTTTTTTAAAATATTTCATACAACATAAGCATTCTTCACTATACTGCATTAATAGTTTGTCTATCTTAACATAAAAATATACTATCGGAAGAAAATTTATATTCCTGATAGTAACATTTAGTATGAATAATAATGTAATTAGATAAATTTCTATGTATGGAAAAGTTCAGTAATTTGGTTTTAATGTTATAATGTAAAGAGCTTGAACATAGAACTGATTAGCTTTCCATAAATAACAAAAAAAATCTTCATATAATATCACGTGTCAAAATTTTGAAAATGCTCTCGCGTTCTTTAAAACAAAATTTATCTGCTTTTTTTAAAATATTTCATACAACATAAGCATTCTTCACTATACTGCATTAATAGTTTGTTTATCTTAACATAAAAATATACTATCGGAAGAAAATTTATATTCCTGATAGTAACATTTAGTATGAATAAAAATGTAATTACATAAATTTCTATGTATGGAAACGTGTAGTAATTTGATTTCATGATATAATGTAAAGAGCTTGAACATAGAACTGATTAGTTTTCCATAAATAACAAAAAAAATCTTCATATAATATCACGTGTCAAAATTCGGAAAATGCTCTCGCGTTCTTTAGAACAAAATTTATCTGCTTTTTTTAAAATATTTCATACAACATAAGCATTCTACACCATACTGCATTAAAAGTTCGTCTATCTTATCATAAAAATATACTATCGGAAGAAAATTTATATTCCTGATAGTAACATTTAGTATGAATAATAATGAAATTAGATAAATTTCTATGTATGGAAAAGTTCAGTAATTTGATTTCATGTTATAATGTAAAGAGCTTGAACATAGAACTGATTAGTTTTCCATAAATAACAAAAAAAATCTTCATATAATATCACGTGTCAAAATTTTGAAAATGCTCTCGCGTTCTTTAAAACAAAATTTATCTGCTTTTTTTAAAATATTTCATACAACATAAGCATTCTTCACTATACTGCATTAATAGTTTGTTTATCTTAACATAAAAATATACTATCGGAAGAAAATTTATATTGCTGATAGTAACATTTAGTATGAATAAAAATGTAATTAGATAAATTTCTATGTATGGAAAAGTTCAGTAATTTGATTTCATGATATAATGTAAAGAGCTTGAACATAGAACTGATTAGTTTTCCATAAATAACAAAAAAAATCTTCATATAATATCACGTGTCAAAATTTTGAAAATGCTCTCGCGTTCTTTAAAACAAAATTTATCTGCTTTTTTTAAAATATTTCATACAACATAAGCATTCTTCACTATACTGCATTAATAGTTTGTCTATCTTAACATAAAAATATACTATCGGAAGAAAATTTATATTCCTGATAGTAACATTTAGTATGAATAATAATGTAATTAGATAAATTTCTATGTATGGAAAAGTTCAGTAATTTGGTTTTAATGTTATAATGTAAAGAGCTTGAACATAGAACTGATTAGCTTTCCATAAATAACAAAAAAAATCTTCATATAATATCACGTGTCAAAATTTTGAAAATGCTCTCGCGTTCTTTAAAACAAAATTTATCTGCTTTTTTTAAAATATTTCATACAACATAAGCATTCTTCACTATACTGCATTAATAGTTTGTTTATCTTAACATAAAAATATACTATCGGAAGAAAATTTATATTCCTGATAGTAACATTTAGTATGAATAAAAATGTAATTACATAAATTTCTATGTATGGAAACGTGTAGTAATTTGATTTCATGATATAATGTAAAGAGCTTGAACATAGAACTGATTAGTTTTCCATAAATAACAAAAAAAATCTTCATATAATATCACGTGTCAAAATTCGGAAAATGCTCTCGCGTTCTTTAGAACAAAATTTATCTGCTTTTTTTAAAATATTTCATACAACATAAGCATTCTACACCATACTGCATTAAAAGTTCGTCTATCTTATCATAAAAATATACTATCGGAAGAAAATTTATATTCCTGATAGTAACATTTAGTATGAATAATAATGAAATTAGATAAATTTCTATGTATGGAAAAGTTCAGTAATTTGATTTCATGTTATAATGTAAAGAGCTTGAACATAGAACTGATTAGTTTTCCATAAATAACAAAAAAAATCTTCATATAATATCACGTGTCAAAATTTTGAAAATGCTCTCGCGTTCTTTAAAACAAAATTTATCTGCTTTTTTTAAAATATTTCATACAACATAAGCATTCTTCACTATACTGCATTAATAGTTTGTTTATCTTAACATAAAAATATACTATCGGAAGAAAATTTATATTCCTGATAGTAACATTTAGTATGAATAAAAATGTAATTAGATAAATTTCTATGTATGGAAAAGTTCAGTAATTTGATTTCATGATATAATGTAAAGAGCTTGAACATAGAACTGATTAGTTTTCCATAAATAACAAAAAAAATCTTCATATAATATCACGTGTCAAAATTTTGAAAATGCTCTCGCGTTCTTTAAAACAAAATTTATCTGCTTTTTTTAAAATATTTTATACAACATAAGCATTCTTCACTATACTGCATTAATAGTTTGTTTATCTTAACATAAAAATATACTATCGGAAGAAAATTTATATTCCTGATAGTAACATTTAGTATGAATAAAAATGTAATTAGATAAATTTCTATGTATGGAAACGTGTAGTAATTTGATTTCATGATATAATGTAAAGAGCTTGAACATAGATCTGATTAGCTTTCCATAAATAACAAAAAAATTCATCATATGATATCACCTGTCAAAATTTGAAAAATGCTCTCGCGTTCTTTAAAACAAAATTTATCTGCTTTTTTTAAAATATTTCATACAACATAAGCATTCTTCACTATACTGCATTAATAGTTTGTCTATCTTAACATAAAAATATACTATCGGAAGAAAATTTATATTCCTGGTAGTAACATTTAGTATGAATAAAAATGTAATTAGATAAATTTCTATGTATGGAAAAGTTCAGTAATTTGATTTCATGTTATAATGTAAAGAGCTTGAACATAGAACTGATTAGCTTTCCATAAATAACAAAAAAAATCTTCATATGATATCACCTGTCAAAATTTGGAAAATGCTCTCGCGTTCTTTAGAACAAAATTTATCTGCTTTTTTTAAAATATTTCATACAACATAAGCATTCTACACCATACTGCATTAAAAGTTTGTCTATCTTATCATAAAAATATACTATCGGAAGAAAATTTATATTCCTGATAGTAACATTTAGTATGAATAATAATGTAATTAGATAAATTTCTATGTATGGAAAAGTTCAGTAATTTGATTTCATGTTATAATGTAAAGAGCTTGAACATAGAACTGATTAGTTTTCCATAAATAACAAAAAAAATCTTCATATAATATCACGTGTCAAAATTTTGAAAATGCTCTCGCGTTCTTTAAAACAAAATTTATCTGCTTTTTTTAAAATATTTCATACAACATAAGCATTCTTCACTATACTGCATTAATAGTTTGTCTATCTTAACATAAAAATATACTATCGGAAGAAAATTTAATTTCCTGGTAGTAACATTTAGTATGAATAAAAATGTAATTAGATAAATTTCTATGTATGGAAACGTGTAGTAATTTGATTTCATGATATAATGTAAAGAGCTTGAACATAGAACTGATTAGCTTTCCATAAATAACAAAAAAATTCTTCATATGATATCACCTGTCAAAATTTGAAAAATGCTCTCGCGTTCTTTAAAACAAAATTTATCTGCTTTTTTTAAAATATTTCATACAACATAAGCATTCTTCACTATACTGCATTAATAGTTTGTCTATCTTAACATAAAAATATACTATCGGAAGAAAATTTATATTCCTGGTAGTAACATTTAGTATGAATAAAAATGTAATTAGATAAATTTCTATGTATGGAAAAGTTCAGTAATTTGATTTCATGTTATAATGTAAAGAGCTTGAACATAGAACTGATTAGCTTTCCATAAATAACAAAAAAAATCTTCATATGATATCACCTGTCAAAATTTGGAAAATGCTCTCGCGTTCTTTAGAACAAAATTTATCTGCTTTTTTTAAAATATTTCATACAACATAAGCATTCTACACCATACTGCATTAAAAGTTTGTCTATCTTATCATAAAAATATACTATCGGAAGAAAATTTATATTCCTGATAGTAACATTTAGTATGAATAATAATGTAATTAGATAAATTTCTATGTATGGAAACGTGTAGTAATTTGATTTCATGATATAATGTAAAGAGCTTGAACATAGAACTGATTAGCTTTCCATAAATAACAAAAAAATTCTTCATATGATATCACCTGTCAAAATTTGAAAAATGCTCTCGCGTTCTTTAAAACAAAATTTATCTGCTTTTTTTAAAATATTTCATACAACATAAGCATTCTTCACTATACTGCATTAATAGTTTGTCTATCTTAACATAAAAATATACTATCGGAAGAAAATTTATATTCCTGATAGTAACATTTAGTATGAATAATAATGTTATTAGATAAATTTCTATGTATGGAAAAGTTCAGTAATTTGATTTCATGTTATAATGTAAAGAGCTTGAACATAGAACTGATTAGTTTTCCATAAATAACAAAAAAAATCTTCATATAATATCACGTGTCAAAATTTTGAAAATGCTCTCGCGTTCTTTAAAACAAAATTTATCTGCTTTTTTTAAAATATTTCATACAACATAAGCATTCTTCACTATACTGCATTAATAGTTTGTCTATCTTAACATAAAAATATACTATCGGAAGAAAATTTATATTCCTGATAGTAACATTTAGTATGAATAATAATGTAATTAGATAAATTTCTATGTATGGAAAAGTTCAGTAATTTGGTTTTAATGTTATAATGTAAAGAGCTTGAACATAGAACTGATTAGCTTTCCATAAATAACAAAAAAAATCTTCATATAATATCACGTGTCAAAATTTTGAAAATGCTCTCGCGTTCTTTAAAACAAAATTTATCTGCTTTTTTTAAAATATTTCATACAACATAAGCATTCTTCACTATACTGCATTAATAGTTTGTTTATCTTAACATAAAAATATACTATCGGAAGAAAATTTATATTCCTGATAGTAACATTTAGTATGAATAAAAATGTAATTACATAAATTTCTATGTATGGAAACGTGTAGTAATTTGATTTCATGATATAATGTAAAGAGCTTGAACATAGAACTGATTAGCTTTCCATAAATAACAAAAAAATTCTTCATATGATATCACCTGTCAAAATTTGAAAAATGCTCTCGCGTTCTTTAAAACAAAATTTATCTGCTTTTTTTAAAATATTTCATACAACATAAGCATTCTTCACTATACTGCATTAATAGTTTGTCTATCTTAACATAAAAATATACTATCGGAAGAAAATTTATATTCCTGGTAGTAACATTTAGTATGAATAAAAATGTAATTAGATAAATTTCTATGTATGGAAAAGTTCAGTAATTTGATTTCATGTTATAATGTAAAGAGCTTGAACATAGAACTGATTAGCTTTCCATAAATAACAAAAAATTTCTTCATATGATATCACCTGTCAAAATTTGGAAAATGCTTTCGCGTCCTTTAAAACAAAATTTATCTGCTTTTATTAAAATATTTCATACAACATAAGCATTCTACACCATACTGCAATAATAGTTTGTCTATCTTAACATAAAAATATACTGTCGATAGAAAATTTATTTTCCTGGTAGTAAAATTTAGTATGAATAAAAATGTATATAATAAGATAAATTTCTTATGTATGGAAAAGTTCAGTAATTTGATTTCATGTTATAATGTAAAGAGCTTGAACATCGAACTGATTAGCTTTTCATAAATAACAAAAATTTCTTCATATGATATTACGTGTCAAAATTGTCAAAATGCTCTAACGTCCTTTAAAACAAAATTTATCTGCTTTTATTAAAATATTTCATACAACATTAGAATTCTTCACCATACTGCATTAATAGTTTGTCTATCTTAACATGAAAATATACTATCGTTAGAAAATTTATATTCTTGGTAGTAAAATTTAGAATGAATAAAATATTTCATTGTCAATATTTGTGGTGTGGAGAGTTTAGTGTTGGCCACAACCCACTCGTTTTTTAAATGTTTTTCATTATTTTTTACATATTTTTACATGTTTTCACCTTTTTTATATTGTTATTCATTTTTTATTTTCGTTTTGTATATTTGTTTGTTTTTATTTGTTTTTTTTTAATTCTGTTGTTTTTAATATATTATCTATACTTGTATGTGTAAAAGGTTATCAAACCGTAAATTGAAATTAAATAAATAAATAAATAAATAAAATTTAATACCACTACCACCTCATGAATAAGGATCGTGGCTTTCATTGTTTACCAACCAATTCCTCCGTTAGAAAAAGTTTCGACGTCCCTTCCATAGATGGCGATGATGTTTTTATCTTATTTTCAAGCGGACAGATATTGATTAGTTACATTTATAGAACTTTCAAAATTTTTATTGATTAGGGAACTCAATCAAAAAGTATAATTGGTGCACTCTGCGCAAGCTCGTAAAGTGATTGTATAAATCAGCCGATGAGCCCTGCGGGTGCCTTGATTTGCCGGTTCTGTTATAATATTCCAACTTCGTCTCTGTTAAGATATTAATTTGTCAAAAAATTCCGATGGGTTGGACCCAGGACGAATGGGCATAAGTCAAACGAACCACCACATACGTTCTCCGGTCGAATATCAGACACTGATCTATGGTCTTTTATTACGAAGGTTTCTTTAAAAGGGTTGTCATAAAAATGTTCCGTTTATTACCTATCTACGTAATATTAGACGTGATTATATGAAATGTGAAAATCATGAAGTGGCCATAAATTATCCTCCATTAATATGATACATTTTCATGATTACACTGGAAAAGTATCACGTATACGTTATAATATCGACAATTTTGAAAATGATAATAAATGAGATTATCGATCTTGTCAGGGTCGAATCAGTGAATTCCAGTGCCCGTTGCCCGTAAATTTGAGCATTTTTTGAGACCTAAAGACAGACTACTAATAACACACGACAGACAAACTAGATCAGTGACCAACAAACTTTTACGTGCAAACAAATTCAACAATGACTATGGACGTAGGACCGAAGATGTGCTGCTGCCCAAGGTCTGGAACCCCATGCCTGCCAGCTTGAAGCAGTGTGGATCCATCAAGGAATTCAAAAAGAAAGCCAAAGGATATATATTACACAAAAATCCTCGATGGTTGATCTAAGGGGTGAGCGCGGGTTGTTCCGGACTTTGTAGGAAAAATGTAGTATATAAATACATGTACAATATTAGTTTTTAATTGTAGTTTATATGTATATATGTATGTATGTGTATATATACGTATATACATATTTTTATATTTTTTGCATATTATAAAATTGTTACAATTAAGATCACAGCCAAAAATCCCCTTAAGGGATTAGGCAAAATAACATGATAATTGTAATTATATTCTTTATCAATAATATAAATAAAAAAATAAAAAAAAAATTTGAAAAAAAAAACGCCATTTTACTTCCTCTGATCTAAATAACTTTATAAACTATTTTGAATTAAAAAAAACGCCCTTTTACTTCCTCTGATCTCAATAATTTTAGAAATCAATTTCGAACTTGAAAAAAAATGCCATTATTACTTCCTCTGATATCAATAATTTTAGAAATAAATTTTGAATGGGATGGCATGATCATCTAAATGATATTCTGAAAGAAAGAAACATAAGAAGCTTGAACAATCAAGGAGAATGCATGAGTGGGTGCATGGATGCAAAATTAGAGGAGTATGGCGCTCGGTTTTCTCTGCTTACCCCGCAAGTATGTATTTCGATTTTTTTAAAATTAAATTTATGTTCAATCAAGCGCACAATCACAATGGTGGGTTTATTGCCAGAAGGCAATCTTTTCCAACCAGCCCACGAATCGCGAGGCCATGAGGAAGTAACATGAGAATTTGAGGAATGTTGTACACTTTAGGCACCGTCTTAGAATAGTGGATCCACTCGAGTGTCCCGTAAGAGACGGGCAATCGAAAATACAACAGACAACAATAACTACTCACATAGTTAAGCAATGTGGTTCACCATACATTCCGCCTTTTTAGGTGAGACGAGACTGGTGTGTGGGAAAACACGAATGTGTTGCTTAATTTCATTAGTCAATGCACACTCGCACACCTGTCGCTGGTTACCCTACGTTGTGGAATATGCCTTTATTGTGTTGTGTATAGCTTGTGACAAATTAAACTGTTTTCGTCTCATATTATATGTATGATATTTTTTGAATACATGTTTAATATAATCGTTCCTTATTGAATCGAGATTGTTCACAAGGATAGAGAAAAAATCAATCGCTTGGTCGTTTCGTTCACTAAATGTCCTCCGTTCTATGACGGTTATTACAATAATAAATAATAATATGTTACAATATTGAATTAAACCGTGTCTCGGTCGCTGTGGCGTAACGTTACATCTTTATTAAAGCCGTATCATTACATACGCCCCGGCGTAAAGAGGTCTTCCCCAGATGGTATGTAATAACGCCCATGGATCGTATCACACAAATTGCGTTCGTGCTAATACGCGCCCGACACAGTCATGAGATTCGTGCGTTAGCTGGATATTTCGCCTCTGATAGTAATGTTCTTTGACCCAAACAACGGAGAAACATCGGAAAACGTTTCGAATATTGTATTTTTTTTGATATTTTGAAATCTGACTTTTATTATCATTTTTTTGTCTGCATACCTGTATTCTCTGGGCCGGTATTAGTCTCAGTTTAAGAGCTAAACTCAAGTTTTACAAAAATATAGCGTTTTATAGTGTCCGTTTAGGCCTAATCTTCCCTCAAATATCACTAAACGACAAATATTTAACTCAACGTTTCTGGCGGATTAAGTACTTATCGGTGAGTCAACTGTCATTTCTCGACTCGTTGCTAGGCAATGCGTGTAGTTTCAGTGTTCTATCACTAGAGGCGTTAGTTGTATCGACGGTGGCGCCACACAACAAAACAAACTGACAGCCATATTGAAACGAACATGGGCATTTTGTGAAATAAATTAAATTTACCATGTTGGATAGTAAACAATAGTGTTTTAAGTCGTAGCGTCCCGTTTTGTTGTTAATATTTGACAGATAATCACCACAGAAAAAGTTAAATATGTCTATAATTCAAGATTTAGTAACTGACATATTGCACTGTAATATGGAAATGGATTCAATCTCCCCTTAACATTAATAATCTTGAGTTTAACAAACTCAATGAGTTGAGGGCCAACTGTAACATCGGTCTTAGTTATCTTTTATTGTTCTATTAATTGGCCAATTTCATTTTGTTATTTACTCCTCACTACTCCAAGGGGATAATAGTGGGGAGTTAGGATTCCCAATTTTTAAGGTTATTTTTTTAATGCGGACTATCAACTAGTATCATTCTAAGATTGTAATCTGAGAGTATCATCAAAATTTAACCGTGTATGTGCTGTGTACTAATGTACGGCGTTTATTCCACTTAGTCAATTATAGACTAAAAGTACCTATTAAATTATTTTCAAATTTTCGCGTATTTATTTGCTTATAAATACGCGAAAAATATTCGCGTATTTATTTGCATATTTTGAGACCGAGGACATCATACGATGGAGAAGAGCTAGAAGAAGATTCTGGAGGGACCATGTCAACAAGATGGACGCATCTCGAATCCCATCCATAGCGGCAAACGAAATTCCACAAGGACATCGCCTCCCCGGAAGACCGCCGAAGGAATAGCTTTCTCAAAAAAACAGATCTACGATGTACGAATATAAAAAGAAGAAGAAGCATATTTGTGTATCCAATACTCGTTTAGTCCCCATTAGATTTTGAAGGATATCTGATAAATGCTTCATAATTGTCAAATATTTCAAAGTGACCCCAAGCTCAGGAAACATAAAATTTGATATTTTTTTAACAGATTTTTAATTATCTCTAAAATATCTTTGACTCCTGACAGAGAAAAAAATCCAATGTTTGCGCATATGCAATAATAAAAATATTCGATTTGATATTTTTGTTTTCAGATTTCTTAAAAGGCACATTACTTTCATAAAATGGTATTGAAGAAATATCAAAGTTTCATAATAAAATATTAAATCAAAAATAACATAACAAACGCATTTTTTATGCGCTACGAGTAATCATACTTTATAATCGATTTCAAAAATCATTGTCCTAAAAAACAGTACCCTGTAGAATAACCAGAAATAACTCGACCATATTATCGCTCAAAGCAGTCCCACAGACAATAACGCTTCTTTGAAATTAAATTATTCTTTT
The DNA here is from genome assembly GCA_963576475.1 of Molanna angustata. Taxonomy (NCBI): domain Eukaryota; kingdom Metazoa; phylum Arthropoda; class Insecta; order Trichoptera; family Molannidae; genus Molanna; species Molanna angustata. The sequence goes on along the minus strand of OY754977.1, from coordinate 7,543,576 downwards.
GTAACTTTTTCGTCTTCGGTTCTTTTTTTTTAGCATTTTTTCGCGACCGCTTTTTTTGTTTTACTGTTATTTATTTTTACTGTTATTATTAACATCGTAATATTCCGGCGGGATGACGGTAGTGGATATTTTATGATATTCATAAAATGTTGTCGTATAATTCACGGAATTTCGTGTAAATTATAATTTATGTGTAAGTTCGTTTCGTTTACGGCATATCCTTGTATTTCTTCTGCTCTGCCTTGTGTAGGTATTGTGTTTTATACTTACCTACAATGTTATACAGCCAAACCTTAATACAGAGTAATGCTTTACGAGAGGTGTCATATATTAAGGAAGGATGTACCCGTATGTAGGTTTATGAATGTTGCCCTAGTATTTATATTTTAGCGAATAATTATTCCTTAATGTCTAATTGAGTTTTGTAATTTTAAACCAACACATTCTTCCACTTTATTTACTGCATATTATGTACACTTTCGTGAAGTGTCTCAGAAGAAAACGAAAGAGACAAAGTTTGAAATGTCTTCATGCGTTGATATTTCTTGTAAACACATGTTTCAAGCCGAACATTTTATTGCATTGTTGTATGGTAATATGCAATATTGAAAAACACACAATATCATTCACACAATAAATACTAAAATACACACATATTTATATACATACATAATATTGAAATACACAAATTTTCATTTACAAAATATTTAAATACACACATTTTATTTACACGACATTGAAATACAAACATATTTTTTGTACACATTATTAACACAATATTGAAATACACACATTTTTTGACAATATTTATATAGAATAACTTTATTTACACATTATCGAAATACTCTTTTTTTACACAATTTTTATATTGACTATTTTACTACACGATATTGAAATACAAACTTTTTTATTTATACACGTTATTTACACAATATCGAAATACACAAAATTTTTTAGATAATTTTTAGGTACTTATCGACTAATTTTTTACACGATATTGATATACATTTTTATTCATACACATTATTTACATAATGTTGAAGTACACACATTTTTATTTACACAATATTGTTATAACCACATTTTTATTTACACAATATTGTAATAAACACATTTTTATTTACACAATATTGTAATAAACACATTTTTATTGATACTTTATTGTAATCCATGTATATTTATTTACACAATATTGAAATACATTCAAACAGCTGGTAGGTATGACATGCTGGGATAATTATTTTTATCATATTTAATTAATTATTATATTTATTCGAAAAAAATACATGGGTATTGAAGAACCAATGCACATACAATGTTTTATTTAAATCACACATAAATTCATGTAACATTTATTAATCTCAGAATTCATTTAAAATTATCGTGCCAACTTTTCCTTGGCCGACCTCTACTTTTCGTTCCTCTTTTATCATCCTTTTGCGTTAGATCATCATTATTTTTTTGCATGCGGATAAAAAACCTTAGGGCATTTATCTTAATAACGATTTCTATACCTATATAAAAAAGAGTGAACGCACTATTCTAAGCTAAAACAAAAAAAAAAACATTTTCTTAAATTATTTATTTAAGTAAATTTTTGATTTGAATTTAACAAAAACTCTTCATTGTAGAGCGTAGGATCCTTTTCAAAAAGTTAAAAAAATAATTTGTTGTGCTATCATATTTTCAATGCTTTGTGCCATTTTTTTAAAAATAAATAGGTATCTTTACATTCATACGGTATAACAAAAATTAAATGCTTATTTCGATAATTCGAACTTTATTTGTGCGATTCTCCGTGACATTTCTAACTTTGTTATTTTTCCTTCTTTCAGGTGAGTTTCTCAAAAGATGACCTTTGAACTACGTCCCGTATTGAAAAGGAAATTGTTTGATGTTAAATAATTATTTGTAAGTAAGAAACTTTTCGTATTATTCAAACTTAAAACGTATTTGTCACTAGCTAAATACTTTAATATAGGTACAAAATATTTTTATGAAACTTTTGCAACACACCGAGTTTCAAAAATAAAAAAAATTCTATATTAATAAGCGAAGCGAATATTCCAAACTCCTTTTAAGCAAAAAGCTCGCACGAAGGAGTCTGCTATTTGGCATAGTCAATGTTTATATGGAGAAGGATTACAAAAAGCTATTATTCATACATACATAATACCTAAGTATCACAAATACATTAAATTAAATAAATATTCTTTCATATAAATAAAAATAATGTTTGTCAAGATCGCCATGATGGACATGTCGTGATAGTTTGTATGTATGTAGTTATATTATCTTTCATACATTACGCTTATACAATAATACGTGTTATCTACATTGCAGACACCTTTGTACATTGAAGAGTTTCATATTTTATTTCATCAGTCTTTTTAATGCCCAGACACCTCGGCAAAAATATTCGGTCATAAAAAATAGAATCTGTGGAATAATAGTGGGTTCTATTTTGAATGAATGAATGAATGAATGAATGAATGAATGAATGAATGAATGAATGAATGAATGAATGAATGAATGAATGAATGAATGAATGAATGAATGAATGAATGAATGAATGAATGAATGAATGAATGAATGAATGAATGAATGAATGAATGAATGAATGAATGAATGAATGAATGAATGAATGAATGAATGAATGAATGAATGAATGAATGAATGAATGAATGAATGAATGAATGAATGAATGAATGAATGAATGAATGAATGAATGAATGAATGAATGAATGAATGAATGAATGAATGAATGAATGAATGAATAGTATATTTCCAACATTATAAATAAATTATTATAAAGGAACAAAAATACAATTTTATTTTTTAGTTTCTACCCAATTACAATTTTTTAATTATTTTATTCGTTAATTTTCTAATTGAGTGCCAACACAAACTTTAAATTTCTAATACAAAAAAACTGATCAGGATTCATTACTGCTTCCAAATAATTGTATTTTAAAATATATGTCTTGAATTCATTTCTCACAAACTTCCATTTTATACAATCGCATTTGAAGATACTGTATCTGAATAGCCTAGCTATATCATAGATTATGGTATTTTGTAGGAAATACGGTTTGGTTCGGTGAATTTCCACCGTATTGTGGATAATATTGCTGACGTCATCATCTTGGATCATTAATTTGAAGTGATGCAACGTCAGGTTTAGTCTATAGTCTATAAACTTATACCCGTATTCGGATTGAGGTGGTCTTAGGATCGTCCTTGTCTACACCTCAAGAATAGCATATAGGTATGTATACTGATGCCATTTATCGTCATACAAAGAATGTCTGCAATTTATTTCTCAAACGTTTTTACAGAAATAATCAAGGTATTGCTCACTTGTTCTCTTCTTGATATTTAATGTCTTCTGTCTTCGCCCTTCTTTTGTTTTATCATTTGACTCTTTATTTATTGAAGAAGCACCAACAGACCATAGGAATACATATAAAACATATAGAAATAACCAGTATAATAGTTCCAATGCTCCAATAATAGGCTCCAATAATACAACATATTATATATAATAAATAAATCTAAATTGATTAAATTATCCTTAAAAAATAAAATAACATTCACAGTGTATTGTGTTAAAACATGCTTCATAAAAACTATAATTAAGAAACAATCCACTACGTAGAAGGGAAAACATCTCACAATGATTGTTGACTTGCTTGTAATAAACGATGAAGGTGCTGAGGCTGTTTGAGAATATCTTGAGGTTCTCAATTTTTGTGTATAAAGAATTATGGAAGCGCATCATTCAACACAATGGCCTACATTTATTTATTTAATTTTCTTTATTCATATCATAACAAAATATACGAACATACAAAATTCATAAATTATAGAGTTTACATCACCTATTATACCTCTAAAAGCTTATTTGCTAATGTAAAGGGAGGATGTGTACAATTAAATGACTAAAGAAAAATGTAAAACAAAAAGAGAAAAAATTAAGATTATACCAGCATTATACAAAATTAATTATGCATGCATTAAACACAATATTACGTACATGTATTATATATGTCCATGTGAACGGTATTTTGAAAGACGGTAATGTCAGAAGCATGAATAACAGACGATGTATGAATGTTGACGAGGCGATGAATGTGTGTCAAGATAGAAATAAGGGGCGTTCGGTTCTCTCTGCCTACCCCGCGAGGGACATGGCGTGATGGTATGTATGTATATGTATGTATGTATTATACATAGTATATTGGTTGAGATTCATTTCTCGCCTAATCAATTACTATCACATTACATAAAAAGAATTATCAAAAAATCAGCTTCACACAAGAGAATGTACAATAACCACCATCAAAGAAACAACAAAAGTCGCAAACAAATACGTATGTGCCTAAATCTACTAAACCTGTACAACCATCCCCTTGAAGAATTTTCGCAGTCGTCATCATTTTACTATGGTTTTCAATTCTACGTATTTCAAGCGGAAGTTCGTTGAAAAAAAATTCTCCCAAAAAAGAATAATGATGCTGTGCATATGTTGAGTTTCGTCTATCTAGTAAACAAATTTATGTCGTGTCCTATTTTCAACTACAAAGTTATGATATTCAAGTTCTCTTAGTATTTGCAGAATGGCATATTTCGTAAATAAGTCTGAGAATCTAGGCACTTTGAATGAGTTGAAAACCTGATGTGTGGGTCTCGTGGTTTTTTTTAGAATTATCTTTATGATTAGTTTCTGCGCAATATGTACAGACTGAAGGCTGCTATTAATAGCTGCTTCCCAGCTAGTAACTAAGTAGGTACTAGAGTAACGATTGCACTCCTCCATAGTATACCGAGTACAGTTGTTTAAGAGTAATATAGTTTCTTATTTCTAGGAAAAAATATACAAGTTTTCTAGTTCGCTTTGCCACCGATTCTATCTGATTTTTCTATTTTAGATTTCTGTCTATGATGACACCTAAATATTTAATAGTAGTGGCCACCGCGATTTTATCACACTTATGACTCCATGTAGCAGTGTAATGTGCCAATGCATATAGATCTGCAGGAAAATCTGATGAATTTATGGAAAACGGGACTATGTATGTTTTTTCAGTATTCATCCTTAAGGAGGTTCTGATCAAATCATCTCTTCACTGTATTAATATCGCTATTCGCTTTTAATTCTAATTAAATTGTTGTAGTATGTACTTAAACGAAATACTTTTGGGTTTCTAAGCGTAACATTGGCAATATAAGAAATATGAGGTGATGTTCCTCTTCTATCTAATGGTCTTTCAATTTTAAAGTGCTTAAGACGCTCAGAATACGACATATCACCGCCAATATCGGTCCTTAAGGAGAGAACTTTTTTAAGTACCTCTGGACTCGATCTAATTCATTTTTATGAATAATATAATAATAATAGTAAATAAAATATCAAGGCAACTGTTTTGTTGAAATTCTTGAGGATTCCTCAAGGTATGTGGCGTCATATTAACTCGAAGATATTTTGAAGGACTGAGGCTACCTTAGGACTTGTGATTGAATACGGGTATTAGAGTCTTCATGTTCCTGTGTATATTCTGTTGTGTATACATAAAATTTATAATACCTCTCTAAGTTCTGCAAGTTTGTTTCGTACATATCTTACTCAGGGATAATCCTATTCTGCTAGACAATTATAAGAGATATGCACTCCATCGGGCTTTGCTCTGTCCACAGAAGATTATATTATAATAATGACATACATATTTATGCATCGAAATATATATTCAATGTGCATGTTTTTAAGTTTATAAAAAGGGAATAAATTAGGATTAATGTATTAAGAAAAAAAAAACTTAATAATACACATACCTAACAATTCATTACATATAACCACAAATATTTCGAAAAAGATTATTATCATGGATTAAGGAATATTTATAAATATTGATGATAATTTATTTAACCTTCTTTTTTCTATTGAATTGACTTCGATTATTTTTTTTATCATATGATGAAAGAGGATCACAAACACACAAACTAATTTATTTATGCAATGTTATGACAATTAAAAGAAGTAGAAGATATATATTATGTATTTAATTGGACAAAAGATTTAAATATTCAAACATAAAATGTTTGAATTGAAATAGCTATCGACGCGACGTTATAAAATACATCATAAAAAATGTTAGTTATAATAATAATAATGAACACTTCGTTGCACCTTGCGCAAGTGGCGAGCTTATTGCCGTATGGCAATTTCTTCCAACTTACCACTGTTTCCAGCCCAGAGAAGCAATATTTGCGTGAGAAATAAATTTAAATAAATTTCTCCACTGCTGGGAATCGAACCAAGATTATTTTACACTATGAAAAGTTATTGTAGTTTAAAAATGATACATGAGGGAGATCGCGATCCACTTCCACGCCGGCGACGCTATAGAGCTCATTGGCCCTGTTCACCACCGGACGCAGCCGCAACATCGGACAAACACAAAATATCCACCATCCATCGGGTTCAACTAAAAATGATACAAATAAATCTAATAGCCAAACAACCTTATGACTGTCTTTATATAAAACACTAGTTGCATGTAACACATGAGATCCAACTGTCGATAGCGATAGTATGTATAGTTGAAGAATAAAAATCAAACTATAAACCCATAAATCCAAATTATTGAAAATTTTAACACATGTTGGTATGTATGTCAATATAGGACAGTATGGAGGTCAGTCCTCTTTTCCTACCCGGAATATGAAAACAGCATGATGGTTCTGTATGTATGTTTGGAGATTAAGTACCTATCAAACTATTAAGTCTTCTTACATATTGACTACATTCCATTTTTATAAAAATTGTTAAAAAAAGTTTGAGATGTGCTAATACCATGTTAATATTTTTTATAGAAAATTAAATTATCTAGTTGGGGTGTTTCGGCTTTTTTCGATATTTAAAAAAAAAAAAAAATATAAGCAGTTTAACTCATAAATTTATCATACAAAAAATATTTTTCTTAATAAAAAATGTTTGAGAAACCCTGGAATTTTTTTGAATAAATTAATTTGAGATTTTGTATTTTTCTATGCTTATACCAATTTTCAGCGTTTTAGCTTTTATGGTTTCTGAGATATATGGAAAAATAAATAAAAAATTCAAAAGTTGATAACCCCTGACTAAAACAAAAATTCAAAATTCTGAGTATAAAAGTTTTGTAGGCCTATAACTGTTTATATATTCTGAAATTTTGGGCTATGTAAATTGAGCGGATCAAAAGTTATAAGGGGGGGACGGACACACACACAGACACACACACAGACACACACACAGACACACACACAGACACACACACACACACACACACACAGACACACGAAATGTTCTACTCCGAATTCTGAGTAAATCCGTGTATGGAACATATATGCTGCGAAGCCTCTAAGTTGGTGTTTTTTGACTTCAAAGATGGAAAAGCCGTGAAAAAAGAAGACCTCTCCATACAATTCTCGCGTATTCTGGCTTGATACATTGTCGATATGTTAAGAGAACAAAGTTCTCCTGAACAAATCGACAGTTGGATAATGCTTTTGCTACTCCGGAAGATAAGACAAATCGACCTTATGACGTACTAATCTTATTTTATCTTATTTCTTAGTCTCAGCAGACACCTGTCTTATTTTGATCATTTTATATTTCCTGTGTGTTCCTTACATTTTTATGTTTTCCTTTATTTTCCTAAGTGTCGTCTCATCCTATTATTTGTTGGAAAGATGTAGTCTTAGGGGCGTAAACATGACAGCGGGGATAGTAATGGTTCTCACCTTTGATCCTAAGGCAATTACTAGGAGATTTTTAGCTAATCCTGGATTAGTTAGCGCCTGCTTGACTTGTTATTCCATATATTGCTGTGTTTGTTAGCGGAACTGTTACTTCCTTCAAATATTTTTCATCGTCTATTGTTATCTTATTCTGAAGCTACAGGAAAAATCTCGACTTAAATTGCTTTGAATATATCTCGAATTCTTTGTTCAATTTTAAATTATGTGTTTAGTAATATTACTTTCAAACACTGAGCAGAAATGAAAGAAAGATAGCGATTTGAATTTTGAATACCGAAATTCGTTCATGGAAGTAATCTCATTATGTAGGATAACCAGGAACTGGTGCGCGGGAGTGCATTACCTAGCAAAATTAAACACGACATATGCGTGTATCTCAAAAGAAATATATCAAAATAAAAAGAATTACGATTTTCAAATATTTTTTTCTTCAGTGGGTATACCTTTTATATTGCTTTATTCTTTGATTTCTGTTTGATTTCTCATTCCTTCTTAAATTAAACCTAAATTTCTCTTATATTTGCGAGTGTAAATACATTTTTATTTGTTTAATTTCAAATCTTTTTATTTTTTCGTATCCTCTTTGTGAATATTTAATGATTTTTGTACCTAATTGGTAGGCACCCAAAACGAGGATCGTCTCAAACGTCCATACCTATTGAACAAACATAAATACAATCGCAGAACATCCGATAATGTGGGGTAACCAGCGTCAGATGTGCGAGTATGCTTTGCCTTATAAAAAGAAGCACGACACATCGAAAAACCTACATAATATTATCGTAATCGCTGTGAAAATCTTTGCTCGCAACGGGATACGATCTCAGATATATGGATGACTGATTTCATATAAAGTTTTTTATCATAAATTATGGACAATCCTTATGGGCAAGATAGAGGTTCGAAGAGGTGTTGGAATGAGACAAATTTCCTGGCTCCGCAATATACGCGACTGGACGGGCATAAGAAGTGTTGGAGAGCTGTTTCGGGCTGTCCAGGACAAGGACGCTTTCTCTCGGGTGATAGTCAACGTTGGGGGGACCTGACATGACACAATATACGCGACTGGACGGACATAAGAAGTGTTGGAGAGCTGTTTGGGGCTGCCCAGGATAAGGACGCTTTCTCTCGGGTGATAGTCAACGTTGGGGGGGACCTGACATGACACAATATACGCGACTGGACGGACATAAGAAGTGTTGGAGAGCTGTTTCGGGCTGTCCAGGACAAGGACGCTTTCTCTCGGGTGATAGTCAACGTTGGGGGGACCTGACATGATACCAAAAGAAGAAGAAGAAGCAAAAATTAACGTTCATTTTTATTTTTATTTATTTATTTATTTATCACACAATTTAAATAATCGTCATAAAAATAGATAACTGCTGCCCAACTAGGTATACCTGTTCTAGGGCTAGCAGTGTACATATTATTATATCTCACAGGAGACATATAGGTTGTACCTATTTGCATTTTTTTTAAAGTGTCTAAACAATATAAACTTAAGTATTGTACACAGATTAAAAAATCGAATTGAAGTCATCATGATATGCATATACATACATATTGTGTATGTAAGTATCTTGTAATTTTTATTTGTTATTTACACAAATAATCTGAAAAAGTTTCTCTTGGGAATACTGAACTGACAGAGCATAGATATGATCCGTCAGTCATTCTACTTGTATATGCGTTTTGTGTTATATGTTTCTATTGTCAATTTGTACTTTCAGTTTTTCTCCCTTTTGGGAGTCGATGATGTTTTTAAAGCAATTTTTTAATTTAATAAAAATAATAATAAAAGACAATACAATAACAAACGACACATGCAGAAAGTGCAAATTACAAAAAGAAACAATAGAACACATAACAGGTGGCTGCTCAACTCTTGCACCGACGGAATATACAATAAGACACGATAACATCTGCAAACACATATATTTGGAACTAGCCCACAAACATAAACTTATCGAAACACACCCCAAGTGGTATCAATACACACCCCCAGCTGTAACAGAAAATGATAACTACAAACTATACTGGAATAGAGACATAATCACAGACAGAACAAACCTACATAACCGACCAGACATTACATTAATCGACAAAATACATAAACACACATATCTAATAGAAATATCGATACCAAATACAGCAAATCTACAAAAGAAACATTAAGAAAAAATAGATAAATACATACCTTTAGCAGAACAGATAAAATCACAGTGGAAACAAGAAAAAGTAACAATAGTCCCAATAATATTATCGTCTACAGGCATCATACCAAAAACTCTCCAAAAAAATATAGACATGCTAAAGTTACCCCCATACGTAATCACCAACATACAAAAAACTCCAATCTCAACACATGCACAATAGTCAGAAAATTTCTACAGGTACCACTTTAAACAACTACACACAACCACACAGACACACAAACACATAGCCTCACAACTTGAGTACGCTCCGTTGTGAAGGAAACTACCGAACCATAACCGAGATCAATCTCCAATAATGATAATAATAATAATAATAAAAAAACTTTTATTGTGATAAAACAACGTGGCGGACTTATTGTCCGCAGGAAATTTCTGCCAGTCAACCACCATAGTCAATTCAATCAGTTACAGGAACAAGATAATTCAAAATAAAAAAAATAATAAGAAATTAAAAATACAAAATAAATAAAAAAATAATAATACACCAGATAGACACACTATGTTTGTCGGATGGGGGATAGGAGTGGAAAAAGGATAGAGGGATAAAGGGAAAATACGTGAGTTTGTTGTTATGTGGATAAAAGGTGTGACTTCAGTATTATTAGACTTCAGACGCTTTTTGAATGCTATCAAACTAGGGATAGTATATCAATAGAGACGAAGTTGGAATATTATAGGAGAACATATTTCTCAAACGATGTCGTTACAAAAAAGGTTTTTTGTTACTTTATAGATGGCAATAGTGATTTTCAGCTTATTCTCAAGTGAAAATATTTTGATGAAAAAACTTTCAAAAATCGGACTGATAAGGGAACTCAAAAAAAATGCATAATTGTTTAACGTTGCACAAACAAAAGTGAAAACTGATGACATGTCGTAAGTCCTGTAGGTGCCTTGATATCCTGGTTCTCTTATAATAAATATTCTATGAATTTTGCTATAAATCAATTCTTTTGCTAAAGTTATATTCCATGTAGACATTTCGTTTGGGAGTAAATCAAAGCCAATAATACCTACACTTGAACCTTTATGTATTCACTTTAGATTGTTTTATGATTTGTGGAAAGATATACATACCTTCGTCTTCCTGCTTTGCTTTCAACGCGGCACACACCCAACTTCCTACCGAATCTACTTCATTTCCTCCCTTACCTCTTCAACGGTTTTCCTTTACTCATATATTATATATCTTCCTCTTGTTTCCTATCGAGGTACAGTTGGGCCTCAGTTATATCTGATATTTCTCCAAAGGGTTTTTTTTTTCTCTCAATTCCGCCATTTATCTGAAGCTATAAGTTGGAGTTTTTAATGCAACATTGAATGAATGTCTTATGAAAGAACTGATTTTAAAGAAGAAATTTTGAAATATGTTTTTGGTTGATTCAAGTCCTAAAAAATATTTTATTAAATAAAAATGGAAATAAAAAGGAAATTTTTCGCTGTTTTTCTATGGTAAATTTATTAAAAAAAAACAAATATGAATTATCTATGTTTCTAGCTAACTAAACGCGCAACTAGATTAGCACGACTAAAATCGTTAAGATCGGTATTAAAAAATCTTACTTATAAACGTACCTATACTAAGATGTGACTAACTAGTTCACCGAATCGCTTAGGCAAACCCTCAATTATTTTTTTTTCATGTGGCCGCATCGGCTTCACAGAAGTCTAAAAATAGATAAATGTGTGTAATCTTTGGATAGCTGATATCGGAAAATGAAAACAAACATTTTAAACACGATTGTGACGAAGAATAACAATGAGAAACGTTTTAAGTATTATTTTGTTCTGTCAATCTCAAATATGCATCGAATCATATATGAAAGATCTACCATTTTGAAATATTTGGTATGACGCATTAGTCAAGCGTTAAACAACTTCACGACCTGTCCTAACTTGACGTCTATGAAATAAAGGTGTAATGAAGATAGTCACGGTTTATAAGTAAACATGTTCGTTAATGACTCTCTATTACCAGGTACTATAGATAGTTTACGTTTATAATTAAGACGGTAAGTGTTTTCTACCAACGTGTCTAACGATGTTATCAATATAATTACTTTATGAAAGAATTATTGTGTTTTTATTTGATAAAAAATAATATTCATAAAATAAACGAATACACAATTAATTATTATATACACTCCAATCAGTCAGTTTGTATTTCTGAATGGATCAGTGTGGAATTTATAATCACTTACCATTTTCCGGCTCGAAGGACCAAACTAATAAAGTCTCTTTGCCAATATCGAAACTTGATCTAAGTTTCCTTCCCCGATGGAAGCAACCGATTCTGCACATATTATAATGTTAAGAAAGAGAGCTTAGAATAGTAGTTAGGTCCGGAGTTGCCATTTGCCAGTTCTGGACCATTTATCACTCCGCTCTGATGGTTTTTCCAACGGCTATTTCCCTCAGAAGTGATAAAACGTCTCATGTTTTGATTAATTTCATCCTTGCGTCGGTCCATGTGGAAAAAGGCTCACGTCGATGCGTTGTAGAATTCAAGTGAAAAAGTTAGTTTGAAAATATTTTATTAGAATAAATTATATAAAATAAAGATGATTTGAATAATATCAAGGCCAATTACAGGTTGTAATTGCCGGAGTTATTGTAGTATATTAAGATAAATTAGGAATAGTTACATTTGATCGAAAGATATTGTGTGAATGATGTGTGAAATTGTATATATAAATGTGTGCAGTATATTAAGTGTTGAGTTTGATTATGAGGATGAAATTTTTAAGTCATTGATATTTTTTTTGAATCTGGTGGCACTTAGTAAGAATTTGTTGATCTCTTGGAAATGCCTATTGTATGTAGGTATGCATTACAGACTTTGTAGGTTGTTGCATTGTTGGTTTAATTCTACGGGTAGGGATGTTGAAAGATATAATATTTTAAAGATGATGCGCCATGTTTACTCACATTGGGAACCCATAGCATGATAATTAATTGTGATATTATCTTCAAAGACATATTATTCTTCTTGTGCTTTCTCCGAAGAAGCGTTGTCATATTTCTCGTTGTATGATACTTTACATCAAACACTCCCAAATAAAATAATGAGAACAGAAAAGCCCCCATGTTTTGTATTGTACGTATAGATTCTTATCAAAGACCCAGAATAAGGCCAATCTTGTTTGCTTGATTATTATTTTAGCCTCTTTTTTGTATTCTTTTCAAAAAAGTGTTTTTCATTTTTTTATTCTGTATTCCGAGTAATTACACGCTGTTTCTCTCATCGAGTAAAACCTTCAAGAAAATAATACAGCTCGCTGTTCTGTTTGTGTGTTTATGTTTATACTCTCTGCTACTATGAAATTGCGAAGAGTTACGATTTCACATATTTTCTGTGTATTTTTTACATTAATGTCTCAACAGGTATCATTAAGAGATGGCACATTACATGTTTTGTCATGATGTTTCGGTGTATATGGCATAACGAGAACTATGAAATTTATGACCTCTATAGTTCCAGCTCAACCTATAAGTTCGATTGACTTCATATTGATATCATTAACAATATAAAAATACAGTAAATAAATCATATTATGTTTGGAGTGCATTTACTTAAATGGGTATAACATAAAGCTGAATCTGAAAAATATACCATGAAATTACGTGTAAGTAGGTGTAGGTAGTATAGCGTGCGTTAACAATGGTTTATACGCGAATAAATTTTTTTGATTTGTCGCATTTTTAGAACAAACCTTAGATGAAATATTATTTCATAAGAATGTGTTTGCACCTTTAAGAATTTCATAAATAAATAAACATCAAAAATTAATTATCTAAGACACCTTATTTTGGAGTAATTAAAAAAATGCTGAAAAAAAGGGATTTTTTTTTTGAGAAAATTAATGCTAATTGTGTGACGAACATTCACTAGAGTAATATTGAAAATAAATACTTAAGGTATTTTTTTAACCAAACTTAAGTACTTAGGTGTATTTGAGAAATTTTATTTCATATTGTTAATTTGGGTTTATATGGCCTCTTAAGGCTGATTATTTTTTCATTATAGACATCTGTCAATTTTATTTTCATTGATTTCTTTTGTCAAATTTTTCAAAAGGTATACTCTTACGTTCCTGAAAATTGAGTTGTTTTTGATATTGTTTTAAGAATGTATAAAATAGAAATGAACTCTTCGATTGCTTTATATTTAGGACAAAGGACTTAAAAAGATGACGGAAAATTTAAAAAAAAACGTAGATTCCTACACTTACTATTTATGTAGTGGAAAGTTTAGTGTTGACCACAATCCACTCGATATTTTTCCTTCGTTCTTTCTTGTGTTTGAGGCTCTCGATCCGTGCTTCGAGAACCGGAAGGAAACACAGAGTACGGAGAAACACATTTAATAACCGTTTCATATTTTACGGTTTGGTCCTATCCGATTCAACGTTTATAATTAAAACCGTATAAGTGTGTTAGTTTGTTTGATTTATTCGTATATTTCCGCCATTTATCCTTCGAAAACTTCACATAACGGAATACGAAAATAAACTCGCCGTTTGCAATAGTTATTTTGTTCACCGCAAGAGGTCATCGTATATCGTTAATATTTTTGATTTGTATGTTGTGTTTTTCAGCAACACTTGTGTTATCAATTTTGGAAATACGAACGTTTCTGTATGTCGCCGCCCATTCTATTGTTGAGGATATAAATTATACAAAAAACACAAATTCTGTTAAATCATACGATTTTTTTAAATCCTGAAAGCTTGTTAGTTTTATTGCTATATTACATCATAGTTGTTTTGTTTTAACTTAACACTATTATTTATTATAGGATTGTTCTATTATTTTTAAAAATAGTTTTTATATCATAATTGAATTTTTATTTATGTGAAAATCAATTTTTTTAATAACGAAAACATTCATTGCTCCCTGCGCAAGTGCCGAGTTTATTGTCATATAGCAATATCTTCCAACTAACCAGTGTTTCTAGCCCAGACAAGCGTGAGAAATGAATTATAATATATTTCTAATCTGCTGGGAATCGAACCCAGGACGCCCGCACATAAACCAAAGGGCTTACCAACTGTACCACGGTAGTCGGCAATTTTGTGATTGACGAATATAATATAGCTCTGTATTTATTCACAAATTCGATTTCTATGACCAATATTCGATTTTTTTTACTTATATCTTATATAATAAACGGTATAATTTTAACTTTATTTTGTCCTCATTGGGTTATGATATGTCCTGCTGGAGGGAGGTATTCGTGTTTTCTGAATGTTTCTGTTCTTACTTTGTTGTATTTGGAGTAGATTTTTCAATTAAATGGGTTGGATTTGTATTTATCTCAATCGGGGTTTTATCGAGTCTATTGTGCCGGTTGGTTCTATCTGTAATTATATCTCTATTCCAATTAAGTTTTTGTATGTTGTTTCCAATAATTTTGATTGTTTTTTTATTGGTTTTCGGGCAACTATAAGTAACTATGTCAAATATTAATTAAACACGCATCCAATAACGACTGCCTAATCTTGAGCATATTTACTGTCTCACATATCCAGACTGATGACACAATTAAAAACTGTGTCTCCACCGGGAATCGAACCCGGAACTTTTTGGATTAGAATTCAGATATCTAACCAACTTTGTCAAATCACCACCCTACTCTGTCATAGAAAATGAAACTACCAAAATATGATTTGTTTAACATTTATGCATATTTTGAATCCCTCATCATGAGATCAGGAGATCATGACATGATGTGTGTACTTCTACTATCGCCGCGCGAGCATCGCGGTTGATTTTAATTATTGAAATCGATTGAAAACCGTGTTGTGTTTGGCACTGTTCCAACACTATCCTTGATTGAGTAAAACATTTAAAATAGTGGGGATTTCATCATTATTAAACGTTTTTTATCATCGATATTTCAACTAGTATCATGTACAGAGTACTAACAATGCTTTTTGTCGTAATGTTTATTGTATATGGCGTATTAAGTAATACGTAATTTCGTGTCTTCTGTGCACTTGAAACAAAAGTTTAGTCGACATTATATTGGCATTCTTGTGTTAAATTTAAAACTATAACCCATAATTTATTCATTCTATATTATTTCATCTGTCAAACTATCAAATAAATTTTACAGTTCAAAATAGATTTTTCAAGTTTTAGTGAAATGAATATAAACAAAAATAAAATTCTTAATATGATGGAGAAAGAGAGAGAGAGTTGCCGACCACTCTAAGAAGCATATTTGGCTACATATTCCGCGGTGATAGATATGCCCTTCTACAAGTTATAGTGGAAGAAAATATAGAGGGCAGATGGAGTATGGGGCTGTGGTGATGGTGGTTAATTTCTGGCAGTGGTTTGGGATGAGTTCGTTGTGATAGTTTCCAACCTTCGTTAGGAGCGGCATAAGAAGAAGAAGAAAATGAAAAGAGAACATCACTAGTATATTATAGTTCTGTTGAACACATTTTTGTTTTTAAAGACTTATGTGTTCAAATTTCATTCAAATTTAATACCTCTTCGGAATGGAACCCATTATATGTATAAAAAAAGATCAAATTAACTATTTGATAATTAAATAACTTGTTATAATACAAATTGGTTGAAATGCGGGCAGGTACAAGAATATGTTTATTAATAAAACCCACACAAAATAAAAATACTTACAAAGAAAACATTCTCTCAATAACCGACGTAAAGAGTAAAACTTACTAAACCAATTATCAAAAATTTGGCGGCAGAAAATAATAATATAAAATCAAATAAGAGAGGAAATACGAAATGAGAGATAGTTATCAAAATCTTGGTAACAAGAACCATTCGGAATAATTGGAAAACTTAATTTTGGAAAATGTCGCGTTGGAATAAAATGACGAGGTTTGATTATTTTCACATCCCACACTCAAAAATAAAATATAAGTATATATGTAATTGTTACGAAGTCTTGCAGATTGAAATTCTGATTAAAGTTCATTTGAATTGTACCTACATAATGTTCCTACGAATCTCTTGCTTGTGGCATATGACGATTCGTAGAAACAATATCTATTTCTTCTTCTCTCTCTGGTTTTAGACCGAAGACCCGTTTTTTCAGTCGGAGACCGCATCTTGTGATCTGGATGTCCAGCTGTCCCTCCATATTTTTGCTGGTCTCCTCCTTGCTCTACGACCCTCCGGGACTTCTTCTCCTTTGATACCTTCGACCTCTACCCCAGCGGGTATCTCCTCCTTATATCCTTGTTCCGGACTCTATCCACGAGTGTTACGCCCGCTATGGAAGCGCAGTGTCTCATTTCAGTAGTCCGGAGAAGATTTTTTGTTCTGATTGTATCGGCTCTGGCTTCGATGGCATAGGTCATTATGGGTCTTACGCACGTTTTGCAAATTCTGTTTTTACTTTCTGTGAGCATATGTTCGTTTTTCCAGGCTGCCTTAGGGACACTGTCAATAATATATGTACACTAAAAACAATGTATTTCCGAAAACAATATATTATTACCTACCTAACGTTAACAACAAACATCTTAAATTTTTTCGATCGGCAAGGTGACGGTTTGCACACATGATCACATCAACCGAGTAAAAATCACAAATTTGTATTCTGCGCATCTACGTGATTTTTCAAAATATTTGGCAAAAAACGTACGTCCTATAAATATCAAATATTCTTTACATAATGAAGATTAAATAAAATAAAGGAAGTTTAATAAGATTAAAATGACAAAATAACTCACTAGTGTATTATTATAAAGATATTTCATAAATTTATATTTTAATTATATTATTATCAATTAATTATGTCCAATATTGTAAGAGACACACTTATTATTTTCAAAGATAAAATCTACTGAAATTAAATTAAAACAAAGTTTAAACTGTTGACTCGATTATATTGAAATCAAAAGGAGAATAATATAATGTCAAAAAGATGAGGCGACAAAAACTTCGTATCTGTCAAAAGATAAGATGGGGAGGTAGGAAAACGGAGAAGAATGGAAACCAATAGGGTAAAGAAGGGCATTCTGCAAGATTCAGGCAGGCAGACTACGTAGGTACCCATTAATTCAAATTATTGAGAATTTTTTAGATATATTGTTTTCTATACAAAACTTGTATGTAGGTATGTATGAAATGATAGGATAGTAGTCTTTTGTAGATAGTAGTTTTGATGGAGGTCAGTCTTTTATTTCCTATTCAGAATATTAAAACAGCATAATGGTAGGTATGTACATATAATGTACAGAAGCCGCGTGTAGTACAAATTTCGAATTCAAATGTATGCCAAGTTTTTTTTACATGTGTGTGTGAGGCGGTAGATCGGTTGGTCTACGTATTATGTAGGTGTGCGTAACGGTAGGTGTACATATACGGCCGGGCGAGTGAAATTCGTCTGTTTCAGCGTAGTTTTAGTTGGCATACATTCATTGCGCTGACTAGGTATCTGTATCATATATAATCTAAGGGTATGTATTTATGTTTGGAGATTAAGTATCAAACTATTGAGAGTCTTCGTAGATATTGTGTAGTATACATATACTGCAATACAATTTGTATGAAAATATGTCGTCACTAAATTCAATTTTTAAAAAAAAAAGTTTCAGTTGTACTAATATAATATATTTTTTATAAAAAAATTAATTATGTAGTTGGCAAACACACACACACATACAACACCATTTGACTCGAGAGTCAGATATATAACTAACTGAGCCTCGAACGACGTCTAAAAAGGATAAAACAGCTACTGGATTATCACTGAGTATAGATTTCGAAGGAGAATTCGTCGTAGTTGTTTTTTTTTTTGTTCAAGATGGCTCAGATTCTGGGGGCTCAACACCTTGCTTTTAAATTAATTACCTACACTTACCACACAACAAACGCCGGACCGTTGTTCTGACATTATTTTTACTGTCTGAAAATATCTTTACCAGCTACGTAACACCTTCACTTTCACGAAATCTATTTAAAAGTTTTCCAATTCAACTTTACTTGGAGGTAAGTGTTTTATTTTTTGCATGATTTTCTATTTTGACAAGCGCAAGGTTTAATCACTTTCTTTATTTAATATTGCCTTTTTTGAATCTTGCAGAATGCCCTTCTTTACCCTATTGGTTTCCATTCTTCTCCGTTTTCCTACCTCCCCATCTTATCTTTTGACAGACATTATGACATTTCTTCGTTATGACATTTGAAATATTATTACTCTCTGTCTCTTCTCTTGAATTCGATCGTTCGATTAATTATCGTTATTTGTTATAGACGTACATTCCATTGTTGGTATTTCAACACACACCCTATCAAATCTGCGGTTTCGCATTGATTGAAATATAATATCACATCTATTGATAGTCATGTATCTACCCATATATTTTGTTTTAATAATACTCACTATACCTATTTACCAAAATTGTATCACTGTTCTGATCGATTGGACTGGAAACATTTTGGGTCGGAATTCAAAACACATTCGTTAATTCATTCAATAACACAATAAATCATTTAACGAACCGCTTATTTGGAATATTTTGGTCTTTATTGTATTTGTGTGTTACTTATTATTTTTTTTAAAGGAACACGTAGGTATCCATATAAATAAATGAAATTTAGTTTCAAATTCATAAAAAGGGTAATTATCAATCTCGTCTCACGTTTGAATATTGCGTTATTGTATTTTATTAATTTACTAGCTGACTCGGCAAACTTTGTACCGCCTAAGGTTTTGAGGTTTTTATTAACATAATTAAATGAATAAAAAAAATATATTCAATAGTTTAATAGGATACCTATATTGTATAATAAGGAAATAAAAAAAAACAATAACACTTTCAAGCTCGCATCGCGATGTGCTCTAATTTATTTAGAAATTAAATTTCTGTATTTTTTCCGTTTATTTTTCAATATTTTAATAGTTATCGTGCTATTCCAGGCGGAGACGAACCCAACGAAGCCACCGAAACTTGCTGTTTTGCAAATTGTTAATGTGTTCAAAAATATAATTAACAGACTGAACAAGTGAATACTTTTGTGAGATCAGACTTATCGGCATAGCTGCCTGTCTGCTAACATTTAATAATAATAATTATATATATATTAGCAATCGAATGCAGCATGAAATGATTATATCTGATCGTTTCTACGCAGTTCTATCGTAATTTTTACATGTTTTCATCACACAAGATGGCATTTTGACTATTACAATATGTCCGAACACTACAACATCTTATGTGTAACTAAAGTAAAATTAAGTGAGGTATGCGTCTTACTTTTTGTTTACAGAATTTGAAGACTAGTAACGTACCTATTGTCTGTTAAATACATATAGCTTGATACGCGTGACAGTTCTCATCAAGGTCACGCGCATGAAGTTTCGTATTTTTTTACTGTCAAAATGTACGCAAGACAATACCCCCTATTCAGTAACTATTGTAACTAAAATAAAAAAGTTCTAAAATTGTAGATTTTAGATTTACGGTCCTATTTCAGCGTTATAAAATATAAATTTGGACTAAATGGAATAGGAACTTACCTATATTGGCCGAAATGTTCTTAAAAAGTTAATGAATTTGACGTAGGTATTATGAATAATTCAGGAACTTTTAAACCACATTCCGGCCAAAATAGGTACGTTCCTATTCCATTTAGTCCAATTTGATATTTTATAACGCTGAAATAAAACCGTGAATCTAAAATCTACAATTTTAGAATGTTCTTATTTTAGTTACAATAGTTACTGAATAAGGGGTAATGTCGTACTTTATTGGTATAGACAAACTTTAGAGATGTTCCTTGCGTCGTCTTTACCACATCGATATTGAAAATGTAAAAAATCGATATTAGATACGCATTTAATACTACTCGGTTCATAAATATTTAAAATGGTTCCACAAGCTATATCCTATAGGTAATTTAAGTTTATTAAAAGTTATATAAAAATTATTTGGTACATACCACAGGTAAGTACATACCAAATATTTACCAACGTATCAATTTTAAAAATTCGTCAAATATAGCGCCAAAGTTTATATAGATAAAATGGCCGCTCACCGCGTAATATGACATGCTTGTGACACATGCGCAATATGAAGCTCTGCAAGGGAAAATAGACGCTCGTAACTCGTAGAGAAAGTTGTAGATAAATGCCGAAAAATTATTCATGAAGATTAGGAGCGCGAAGTTCGATTCGACAATTTGTCGGATCATGAATTGATCATTAATTTACAAGATTGTTCGAGTGAGTCTGAATCCGAATACAACGACGATGATTTGGGTTGTGCAGTGCTTATATAATAAAAAAATGATGACATGTAAGTACAATAATAAACGTTGACTCACATATTCATCTTGTTTTATTTCACTCTAATGTATACGTAGGTTAAGAAAAATCACCATATAATTGATTATAATTAGAATATAAAATAGAAAATTCGATGATCGTTTTTTTAACATCGTTCGAAAATCGATTTTTCGGACACTACCCATCCCTAGACATCATGCGTATCAAGCTATATTTAACAGACTATAATATTTTTTACTGTCCTTTGATAGTTACACCCCTATTTTAATGTATACTTTGTGTGTTCACGTTTGTTCTTCGCCAAAAATAATCCAGACATCATAATGAGCCATAATATTGCGTTGTAAACTTTTTAGTTTCGGTTAAGTTGTAAAAACTGAAACTACATCGTAACAATAATTCGTCCAGATTAATTATTCTCAGCTTGTTATTATTATAACCGAGTTGTATATAGTAATTACTAAGTTGTAAGTTACACACGAAATAATGTATTGTACGTGCGCGCTTCGAAGAAAGTAATTTTAAAACCATTATTTGCTAAAATTTGCTCAGTTTTACAACGCAAAATTAATGGAAATACAGAGTTTTTATACTATTAAATGTTTAGAGTTTTTTTTTGGTAGGATTTATCGTGTTTATCACCAATTCACGCGATATCTCTTCGTAGAGTTCACAGCAAATTCATATTTCATTTCATCTTGAAGGTAAACCATGGTTTAGAATATTTTTTTTTTTAAACCCATCTAGAGACCTTCTCACGTCGACTCAATAGTAGTCCATTGTGATAATTTGCCTGCTAGATGTCATTCCATAGTCCTATCTCCTGGAAGAACTGTAAAATCCTTTGTGGATCGGTGTCTCTGATTTGCTTTTGATCAGCAATACGCAAACCTATTTTATTTACTCTTGTTTGCATTAGTGGGCCACATTCTGTAAGTAGATGCATCGGTGTTTCATGTTCATCCATGCAGAACCTGCATAGGTACATTTCCGATTAATTCATCGTGCATAGATGTTTATTGAGTCTACAGTGACCAGTTAAGATTCTAGTAAGAATCCTAAGGTTGTTCCTGCTCATTGTTAGGATCCGCTTAGAGTGTGTTGAAGAGAATCCTGAAATGAGTGCTTTTGAATGTCTTTGTCCTGGGGTAGATAACCAGAGTTCAGTGGCATTGTTAAGCATTCTTTGGTAAAGTGTTGATTTAACAATACTATTAGCTAGGAGACAGTGAGGCTCCGGCCCATAGGTAGCTGCGTCCGCTCCCCTATTTGCCAGAGCATCAGCCTCCTCGTTACCTTTATAATTGGAGTGTCCAGGTACCCGTATTAATATGATTTTGTTATGGTTTAGAATATAGAGCACTGTTCAGATTGATTTTGATGATTTTGGCATTATATTTTGCAGTGGTTTTAGGTTCATATTTGTGAATTTTTGCATGATATTCTGTCTTAGTTTTATAAATTTGTCAATATTTGTAAAATATATGATTCTGACATGGTTTGAATATTTGTCAATATCTTGCATAATATTCCTTCAAGGTTTTATGTTTTCGTGAAGGTTTTGCGTAATATACATACATACTCTCATGTTTTTTGAAATTTTTCAATATTCAGTATCGGTTACCAGATTCGTAAATATTTTGCATAATACCCTTCATATACATATAATACATATTATGTACATTGCTCAGAATCTAACTTCGATCATTCGAGCGTATTCATATAGCGCAAGCATAAGTAAATGCATGTATTATTATTTTAATAAATTATTATTATTTTATTAAAGTTTTATTATCTTATTAAATTAATTTATTATTTTATTAAAGGTTTTTTAATCCATAAAATTGATTCTCTGAATTTATCTAAATACTACGACATTCTCTGAGGTTTTGACCCGTTTTAGTAGGGTTACAAAATAAGTGGTAATTTACAACAAACAGTGAGAAAAAAAAAACAGCGAATTCAAATGTTTAAAATTTCTTCCAAATCGCATTAAGATACACCCCAAAGCTGGTGTGTTTAAGAAATAATAAAAATTATCTCAAGTTACCCGAATTCTAGCGATTATTTTATATTAACCCTTAAAAAACTTTAAATTGTCTCGTGATTCAATCGCAGAACCTTCTTAACCCTCCAATGTAAGTATATAAACTCTTACAATTTCCACATTCAATAGCTCCTTATCGCCATGTAATTATACTTTTATAACTCTTTAAGATTTTATCATCACACAAAATTAAACTGCTTCCAAAATATCTAGAGTCCTTAAATATTAACGTCTATACTTAACTTTGAACTAAAACAACTTTGAGAGTCCTACAAGGGTGGCTCCTATTGCCATCATATTATATTTCCCATTTCTTGGACTTCGAAAACTACAGATGTGATATGTGACTATATCGAGGAAGAAAATGCTCATGACTTGCCGGAAATATGATATTTTGTCTGTCCAGTTTATACCTGTTAAGCGGACCTGTGAGACCGAGGACATCATACGATGGGGTAGAGCTAGTAGAAGATTTCGGAGGGACCATGTCAACAGGATGGACGCATCTCGAATCCCATCCATAGCGGCAAACGAAATCCCACTAGGGCATCGCCTCC
Organism: Molanna angustata; assembly: GCA_963576475.1. Lineage (NCBI taxonomy): Eukaryota > Metazoa > Arthropoda > Insecta > Trichoptera > Molannidae > Molanna > Molanna angustata. Next base: position 7,519,678 of record OY754977.1, on the reverse strand, counting down.
CCGGAAGACCACCGAAGAGGTGGAAGGATAGCTGGTCCTCAGCTTCATAGGAATAGCTTTCTCTAAAAAACAGATCTACGATCTAAAATAAGAAGAAGAAGAAGAAGTTTATACCGAGAAGTCACGGAGGTAATCTTTCAAAAAAAAATATTCCTCAACAGTAATATAGCTACATATTTAATAATTATTCCTAGTATAGTTAACGTGGAGTTGTGGAGGATCAAAGGGGAGGCCTATGTCCAAGAATGGATGAAAACTGGCTGAAGAAGAAGAAGAAGAAGAAGATAGTTAACGTATTGTTATTCTTTATTATCAATTTTATATTGTTCGTTCGTTCTCACCCTCCGTTTCTATGATGTACCTATCAGTGGGTAGTTATTTATTTGTTTACTTACCTACTGTACCTCATATAGCACTGTACTGCCAAGATAATTGCATTTTTACTCTCTATTATCAATTTTATACTGTTCGTTCGTTCTCACCTTCCATTTCTATGTATCAGTGGGTAGTTATTTATTTGTTCACTTAGTGTACCAACATATAAATACAGTGAGCACTGCCAAGATAATAGTATTATTATTCTTTTATCAATTTTATATTGTTCGTTCGTTCTATGTATCAGTGCGTAATCATTTATTTGTTCACTTACTAACCATGTTTTCATTGCACAGTCGCTCACTTACGTTAGAAGATCATATCGTATGAGAATTGCATTGCGGAGACATATTATAATACTTAGCGCATGCGCGGTGGCATAAACTAACATTTCCGAACTGTTCTTCCCCCACCACCACCCGTTCTGCTTATGGGGACTAATAACGGCCCCTTGCAAAACTCTGAAAGAACACATAAAGAACATACGAAGAGTCCGGAGAACTCTAAAACCTTGCAGACACTGCACTTAATGTGCCAAAGAGAGCTAATCATGTTGAAACAACTGGCTCACTGCTCAGTGATAGTGAAGATAATAGTGCACCGAATTTAAGACAGAAAGTCTTGAAAGCCCTAAAGTTGCTCTTCGTGGCTACAAGGTCCGCATGTCCAATGGGTCCAAAGAAATTCCCTCGGACATCGTCGTAGAGTTCTCGTCGGAATGTTGACACGGAGAAGTTAGTGCATTCCCATAGGATATGCTCAGAAGTCTGTTCAGAGTTATCACAAAGCTGACATGAGGACGAATCGGATAAGTGAAAACGAAAGAGATAACTTTTGAAACTGCCGTGTCCAGTAAGGAATTGCGTGGTCCAATAATCGGGAACAATCCACGAGGAAAAAATTCGAGTCCTCACATCAGGAAGAAATAAAAATGTCAGTCTGCCCACGGAAGAAGAAGACCAGCGACGTTGCCAAGCATCTAAAAGAGAACTCCGGAAGACATTTCCGAACTATCAAAAAATAAGGTTGATCGCGAGCAACCTTACGAGTGGTTTAATAATAAAATACATGATGCTTTCGATGGATGCTGAGTTAAGTAACTTCGTCAAATATGTAGGTATTTGGTAATGTTGTTAAATCAAATACCAAACAGATTATTCAGCGATCTATACGAGATGCCGAAAATTCGCTGGGATTTCAGAAAAATCGTGACATCGAGCTGTCAGTGTGAGCTTGGTTACATGCGTTTGTATTGTTATGACTAAAAAACATTTTAAGCGTCAGTCTAAACCCATACAAAACAATCTATATTTTTCCTTCGTACGCAATCATGCGAAATGCTACGCCATCGACCTTAATTTTTTCGTAGTATTTAGTATTTAGTTAGTGATGTCTCTGCAACGCAATTGCTAACTTAAGAATACTTAATACATCAGTGAGGTTAGGAGTTAGTATTTAGTTGCATAGGACTGTGCATTCGGGTCATAGTATTGCTGAAGAGAAAATTGAAAAGATTGATGCTTTTCGCATAGATCCCATAATCAGATATTGTTCAAATTCAAATGGGAAAGTAATCACTGAACATGCTAAAAAATTAAAATAAACCTATTCACATGCACTAAGATGTTATACAAAATTAAAGTAATATTTTATTAACAAAAAATCGGCCGTTTATGTATTTATTTTATGATCATTTCTTGTTTTTGAAATTTTACCGGTTTCATTTCTCCGCGAAACCTTATGGTGCATTTTGGCTCGGCGCCATGGCATAACTGATTTTATCGCCCGCCTATTAAAGTGTACCGCTGAACTGGCGACCGTGTGCTGGGAATTTTGACCCTTATCGCGATCGACCTGGAGGAAATTTGCTTCTCGAAATATAATCCCAACTTATAATAAATAATTGAATTATGTCGGTCTGTATTATTTGCGCCGTTTGAGTTTGCACTCGGCGTAAATATGGAGGTCTGACTCATCATTATTATTTGGGCTATTCGTAAATATGGCGACTATTCGTAATCGAAGAAATAATTGGTTTGTTACTTTCGTTACTATACCTACGTGTGGCCTCTTATACATTCATTCATGTAAACTCTTCATACATTCATTCATGGGATGTTGCTGATGCACATTTTTTTTTGCATGCTAACGTTTTATCACTGACTTCACCGGATAATGTTCTTTTTCTTCTTCGTTTAGTAGACCTGTTGGTCTGTAGTTCAAAAACTATGCCTCCTGAGATGACGAAGTTCAATTATTCTTCCATGTCTTGTGTGGTCTTCCGGGTAGACGTCGACCAGAAAGGATATCATATTTATTTTTACAGACCATATTTTTAGACATCTAGATACGGCAGGTGCTTTATTGAATGACAATTTTAGTAATTTAAATTATTTTTATTACAAATTAGACAAAAAGTGAATTCATTAGGAAAAGTTGTACAATTTATATACAGTATACAGAATTTCATAGAACTTTATTCATCATACACACCATCAGAATAACAGAATTTTCGCAGTCTGCTACCGCACTACATTGACGTTTCAGAGCTGATAGCTCTATTCATCCTTGAAGTAGCTGCACATCAGACAAAACAAGAATAAAAACAAGTATACAAAATTTCTCAGAACGTCATTCGTCATGATACATACTCTATAAGAAATTGATGTTAAATATATTATAATTGCAGCGGTAGCCAAACTTTTTGACCTCACGGACCTCTTATTTCATAATTTAAATCCCTCGGACCACAAGTCGGATTTTATACGTTTAAATATATTTAAAAATAAATACGTGTTGAATACGTGTTGTAAAATAGAAAAGAACATACCGCATCCTGTCATAAAAGCTATCAAAAATTTAAACAGCAACAACAGAATGCGCATAAAGGTGGGAAATGACCTATAAAAGGAAATTCCAGCTGCAGTGGGCATTCGACAAGGAGATAGTTTGAGCCCTTTTCTTTTTAACATCATTATGGACAAGACTATCGTAGATGTTAAAGCATTAGGACTAGGTTACAAAATGGGAAACAAAAATATAGATATAATATGCTATGCAGATGATGCTGTCTTAATTGCAAATTCCGAGGATGATCTTCAGAGACTACTGTATAAATTTCACTTATCTTCCCAAAGACTAAATATGCAAATCTCAATAGAGAAAACAAAAAGCATGGTAACCTCAAGATATCCAGTACGTTGCAAACTTGCAATAGACAATAAAACTATAGAACAAGTGATGAGATTTAAGTACTTGGGCTTATAAGTATCCAGCAGCAATGATCTTTATAACGAAGTACATGAATAAGCAACCAAGGCTGCTATAGTGGCTGGATGCCTGATAAGTGCTGTGTGCTGAGGGAGAGTAAAGTCAGAATCTACAAGACTTGCATAAGACCAATCATGACATACGCCATAGAGACAAGAGCTGACACCACCCACACAAAAAGTCTCTTTAGAACCACGGAGATGAAGACTCTACGGCCCATCGCAGGAGTAACCCTCCGAAATCAAATGAGGAGCTCCGAAATAAGGAAAATTTGTGATGTTGAGGACGTGGTGCGATGGGGTAGAACAAGAAGACGTTTCTGGAGAGATCACGTGGGGAGAGCAAGCTCGGATCGAGTAGTAAGGATATCAGCTGATGAACATCCTACAGGTAGCAGACCTCCAGGAAGACCGCCCAAACGATGGAGAGACAGCTGGACGTCCTCCTCCCAGGAGCAGATGCCGAGAACTACAGGACATAGTCCTAGCTGACGAAGAAGAAGAAGAAGAAGTGTTGACTACGTATGTATATTCCACATTTCTCTGCGGACCAGCGCAATTTTCTCGAGGACCACATTGTCGTCTAGTGCAGAACTTAGTGAAAAACCACTTTATTTTAATAGGCGATTATACATAAGTACAAAGCAATCATATAACATATACATACTGTACCGCAATTTATATTTATTTATTTTATTATGGTTCAAAGTCTTATTTATTTTTACAATTTATATTTCTACAATTTATATTTTTACAAGGTTTGTCTAGTTTTTTCAACTCACTACTCAAATCTTTTGTTTTCATTTTTCTTGGGTTCTTATTTTCAAAATATTTCTATTTAAATTTTCAATTTAAATAGAAATAGTACTTAATTTCATAACAATACTAATCACACTTCCTAGCAATCTGTGCAAGAAAGTGTTTATATGCATGGAAGTTGGAAGAAATTGCCATATGGTAATTTCTTCCAACAAACCAATGTTTCCAATATTAAAATAAATTTTTCCTCAGTTGGAGACGAATACAGGACATCCGAACTGTTCCAAACAACTTATCAAATGTGTCACAGCTGTCCGTATAAAATTATCGTTGTTTTGTGTTAAGGTTCAAATGTATAAAAAATCTCCCTATATTTAAAAGAGTTCGCCTTTTTCTGTATTCCAATAAATAAGTGTACCGAAAATTAACATAATAATAATAAATAGAATTTATGAAGCGCCGCTTAGTGATACAATATCACTCCAAGGGCGCTGCAATTTATTTGTTGGCTCTATTAAACAAGGCAGTGTCAATGCTTTGAACTCCACGTATATCAAGGGGAAATTCATTCCATTTTAAAAGCCCGTTCACACTGAAACCGCGATCATAGTAAGCCGCCTTATTGACTCTGTCCAATTCTTTGAACAGAGTCAATAGAGTTGGTACTCTGTGATTCAGATGATATCAATGTAAGCTTCCTTCCTGATGGAACATTCTTTTGGTACAATTCTTGAATTTAGTGTGGAGCCAAGTTGTTCAGAGCATTTAACACCATCGGGCATACCTTATAGTCCACTCGTCCTGGATATTTCAACCAGTGCAGTTCGTTAAGAAGAGGTGCTTTGTGTAATATAACGGATCAGACTATATACGCCTAGTGTACCTGGAAATTTGTTTTCATTCATATTTTGAAATTCTACCCATCTCACTTATTTCCCTTTAAAACATTATTCATGGCTTAATAATATTCACAAAACTTTTTTGACGGATCGTAAAAAAACCGTGGCGTTGTCGTTTAATACAATCTTTAAGACATTTATTAACGAATACCTCGACAAGTTGGAAAATTTCCTCGAACTTTGGTGGAAGATTTTCCTTTTGCCATCCATTGTTGAAGGTTGATCGAATCCAGCTTAATCTTCACCGTTTACAGGCCGTTCGATTTTGCCTTTGTAGAAACTTTCAGTTTTGTGAATATAATTTTTTTATCGTCAGACGTTTTCGTGTCCCCTGATCGTTAATTGAAATTTAATAAACGCAGAAGGTTTTGATTAATTTAAGGATAGAGATTTATTTGCTCTTGATGCTGTTTTTTACCGATCAATGCTTTTACTTTTTCCTTTAAAGTCAACTAAAATGACGGGACCATAGATCCGTATCCGAGGAATGAACCAATGCCGATGGAAGCAGATCCTGGTTTTTGTAAAAGGGAAAGAAGAAAAATAAGCATTCGATATTTCTTTGTTGAGTGTTTCATATTGACATATCCTACTTTTATAGATACAACCCTGGTGAATGGTTGGTAGCAACGCGATTCATCTCTTTTTAAACTATTTTTATTTTATTTTATTTTCTAAACATACAGTCTTATTTACAAATATCAAATTCTCCATTTCAGAACTAATTAATTTTACATCAGATTTATAGGGAAAGAAATAAGAAGGATTTTAGGAATTGGATGGAAAGAGCCAAGGAGAAAATACTACTCGCCGCAGAGGAATTCAGGGTTTTTTTTTCGATTTGCAAGTATATCTTATTTTGTGTTTCACATTTTATGTCTAGTTTCTACGAATCTTTTAAAATGCTCCTCATTCTTAATTTGGTTCATCCAAGATTTAACCAATATGCGTCGGTTAGAAGGTTGGATGAACTTGAGGGTTGGATGAACCTTTTATGGTCACCCATGCATCATGTCTCTCAGCAATACACTCCATACATGTTTTTACTCGTTCTTTCATACTGACGTAAATCTCACAGATCATTCCGATGGCCTGCACTTTTCTGTGTAGAATACTTGAAGAGATTCGCATCTTTATTATAAAATCACGCCATGGAAATTGCGAAAAACATTGATAGGAATTTATAAATAGCCATCGGTTAAGCAAAGTTGGGTGCATAATAACATATTTATCCCTTTTTTGCTCTCCTTTTCTATCATATTGCCTTGGCCTGAAAACGACCTACATACATATATATCTACTTACCGGCTTAAACGCTAAAAAGAAGGTGTAAAACAAAGTTGTTTCAATTTTTAAAATATAATAAAAGGTCATTGTTGCTTGTGATTTTTCAATTTTTTTCTCTCTTATAAGAACCGTCATCTCGAAAAACTCACCGCACCGCACTGCACTTTATTAAATATATTTATTCAATTTCCCCATATTTTAACTTCAGTGAAGTGAACATTAAAACTTTCAAATGCTGTGAATGTGGTGAAAAAATGAACACAGAACAAGAACAAAAAAATATCCAGGCAAGGTAATTTCCTTTATCCCTTATCGTTTCCACCAGCCATCATAATTGTTGTTCCATAATTTTAGGATTGTAACCTGTTCTTCCCTGGATCCTGAATTTTTGCGAGTATCAAAGTAAGTACACATTCAATATTGACTATATATTCTAAATTCCCTGTAAATGCTGCCTAAATATGACTACAACTGACACAACATACAGACAATAGGTGGCTGTTTGACTTAGATGGGTGTTTTGTGTATTAAAACGAAATGCAGTAAACATTAACCTTTGTTGTGCTTAACAGCGCAAGAGAACAATGTCCGCTATAATCCTAGTTTTATTGCCATCGTGGGCATAGTTAGTTTATTCTCCGCGTTCATCAAATGAAATTACACCCTGAAGGGTTTAAACTACATGCGATTTGCGAAATTACCGACTTCCATCGCCTCGCTGAACTACACTGAACGTCGAATCGAGACCGCCGACTGTCTATTCAACCCAATTTACCCACAATTAAATCAATTATAAAACAAACTTAAATTTTTTGATAGTTTTCCTAGTGCTTGCCAGTTCTTTGGCATTTCACACATTGAAATTTAAAGGGTTCCTTTGAGATTCATCCTCTCCGCGTGTTCTATCTAAATCCTTCTTGTTTTCTTCAAGATTAAACACTAAAATTTCAGTTTTTTCAAATTCAACGATCATTAATATAATAATCGTCCACACCGAGAAAGGACCTGGCTTATTTTTTAGAACATGATTATTTAATTATATATTATTTAAAAAAAATATCAAGAAATAGATCACCGAAATGATGAAAAGATAGCTGGAGTTTAGTATTACAGGTGGACCAGATTACTCGACAGGTTTTTTGACCTAAAACAAAAAGAAGAAGAATAATCCTTATGTTTTGATATTTTTCTTTGATTCGTTTCATATGGTGGGTAGGCGTACTGCATGGAATCTGCAGTGACGGGATGGTTTCAATCAATTTAGATAAAAATTTTGATACCTAATCTTAACAAGTGTAAAATTTAGGTTTACGATGTTCGTCTATAATTGACTCTCTTTTAATGTAAAATGTTTTAACGTAAAATTGTTCATGGTTGTTGACAAACCAATAGATAAAACAAAACATATATGTTCAATTACGTGGAATCCACTTAGTGAATTCTTTGTAATACCCCAACTCTGTTACTGTATATTTTTTTGTAATACTATTGAAGCTGTTGTTTTTTCCTAAATACATATAAGATAAATACAATTTAAAATTAATTACCGGAGGTGGTGAACTGGCTGACAAAGCTGGCACCAAGGCTGTGAATTTTGGACGCTGCCCATGTGGGTGAAGAGGATGCCTGTACCGGGGCGAAATGAAAATCAATCAAAATTTATAATAAGCAAAATCTCTGTATTAACCTTGGTCGAAGTTTACTCTATTTTAGAAGTTAATAATGTTTTGACAACATATTCCGTGGTGATAGATATGCCCTGTTACAACTTATAATGGAGGGAAAGATAGAGGGAAGACGGTCATAATTGAATATCGTGGATTGAAAATCTCAGGTTGTGTTTCAGGATTCCGGATGCGACTTCAATAATTAATTATGTTGGCGCACGACCAACACTAGGAGCGGCACAAGAAGAAGAAAAAGTTTACCCATGAATGATACAAAAATACTTATAAATGCATTCTTCGTGTCTCGGCTTGATTAATGCAACGGCATTAAGCTGGATTGCCGAAGTATCAACTATCAACTCGATCATAGCTTATCTTTGGTGCGGAAAAACGATGTCACATAACTTCAATACGTTGTTTCGTAGAGGAACACATAACTAAACTATCAGCGCCCTTGAAATGACGCCGCTACATAAAATCCCCTATTATTATCATTACTGGTCATTTACCCAGTGGGACATTACAGTTACACAAATATACATCTATTTTTATGAATTATTATACACAAATATACATTATTATTATGGTTAGTATATGGCGTACTGTTTATGACCTTTTAAGAAAACTGTAATGATCTTTTTCAAACAATCATTTCGTTAATTAAAAGGTACAATGCTTAATTTAGCACTTTGTATATTATTATGGAGGTATTTTTTCATTTAGATTTCGTTTTTAAATAATTCTTAAAAAATCTATAGGTTTCGTTTTTGCCGTATAGACTTCTAATAACATGTTACTAAACACGAGAGTTTTACTTTGCAATTTCATTAGAAGTGCCGGCCACGCACACAGTCAAACAATTAGGGCCAATTTGCGTGTATTGATTCTTGAGTGTGTATGAGTGTAAGAGAGTTTGCCACAACCAAAGGAACGAATAACGCTTTGAACATTTAGATTAACTTGTAAATAAAATTGCGTTTTTGAACGTAAATTCTTACGATTATTACAGCGGTATTCTTATCGTCCAATCTTTAATTTTTATTCACTTTCAAGTTTCACACAAATAACCTCACCGCGTCCGCCCAGCACCAGCTTCCCCCTTCAATAATTATATCGTTACATGTTTGCACGCTTTGATTTTTCGACACACCTTGCAGGGTTTTAATCAAAAAGTGAAAATATAAGTAATATCTGAAGTGTGTGCGTGTGGCATGTTTCGTTACATTTTTGCTGAAGACCTCCGTCGGACTTGTGAAAATGTACGCGTTGATGGGTAAAATGTGAAAATATCGTTTTGCATTCGAAAGCCTTGGTTTTTCGACGCACCCTGCGAACTCGAATCAAAAAGCGAAACCCCAAGAAACAGTCGTAAATGTATGTACGATTTTAGTCTCGGTACATTTTTGCTGAAGATCTCCGTTGGACATGCGAAAATGTACGCGTGTACGTGCGACGCGGCCCCGCCCACCTCTGCGTGTTGACACGGCCGAGTAAAAAGGGGTGTATTTGAACACGTGGAATTACATTCTGAAACGTATTTTTTTATTTACCTTTCGGTGTCGACACTCTGTCGACCTGTGTAGGGTGTCGTGTTGGGCTACTCCCACCGCCAACGCCTCCCATTAGTGTTATCGCGGGGGACTCTTGGAAATTAAGAATTTAATGGGGAATGTAATATCTGGAGGAGAACAAAGCAGCTAGTGTTAATTGAAACCAACCCATACGGCAAATTACACAAACAATGTGAAGACGATTTAATTCTTTTAATTAATTTTGAGTTTAATTTATATTACTTTTTACTATAATTTAATCCAAAAATAAAACGTTTCTCATACTAATACGTGCTTTGATTTTTTTTGTGTATTTTTCAATAAAACATAGTATATATTATTTTTTTTATTATTGAAACCAAACAAAATATAACAATATACAACCAATAAAAATATTAAAAAAGTACAATTTAAATAAGTTATATGAAACATTTTTTTATTTTTTTTTTGTATACATTATATATATTATACTCACTAGGCTGAGCCTGTACCGAGGTGGCAGAATTTTTTTTTTTTTGCGTTATATCTGACAGAAAAAATATTAAACTTGTATTTAACTAAAACTTGTTATAAAATATACCTATTATAAAATAAAAATATAAACTATTGTAGCTTGATCATGTTTCCGCAGTATATAATGCCCTTGTTTCTAATCAATGTTTCTATTTTCTTGTATTTCAAATTATTCATCAACTGTATGTCCGTTATTTCACTTTTTATCTTATTAAAAATTTTTGGAGCTAAATAATAGTAATGTCTTTGTCCGAATGTCGTGCAACAACACTTTAAATATCAGGATTTTTACAATTCACAAAAAACAAAATAATATAATATGTTTATGCTGAGAAAGTAAGTACACATAGTAACGATTCAATGCTACATAAAAACATAATTACACACAAAAATGATAGAATCAACAATATTATTATGATCATATAAAAAGCATCGAAATAACAAATTTAATTATACCCCATGACTCTGTTTCCCCTAGTTCTATTGCTCAATTTTGAAGTGTATTTTTTTTATTTTGTTACCTAGTTGTTCATTATTTGACTCTCTTATATCCATTGGAAGTTCATTGAAAAAAATGTTCTGCCATGAATGTATAATGGTACTGCGCAAATGATGTGTTTAATTTTGCTGGGATATATTCATATTATTTGTTTCTAGTATGGTCTTATGTTATAAACAAGTGACATTCAGGTTCTTTTAATATCTTTAATATTGCAATTTTCTTAAAAATATCATACTATCTTGGTGCATTATATTCTCAAAAAAATTAAATGGGTTGAGTAATCTCTTGGTCTTTTCGATATCATTTTGATGACAAGTTTTTGAACTGTTGCATTAGTAATGTAAGTTACATACATATCTTATGTGTACACTTGATTAATTTATTTTATTTATATTTATGAAAACTTTGCTATATAACTTATCCAACTATAATCCTCACTAAATCAATAATAATAATATTTTAATAATAAAATTAAAAAATATCTCCCACAAGCTGAACAGATTTGAACCCAATGGGGGCACAATAAAATTATTTATTTATTTATAAAAGGGTACATCGACAGACATCCAGCTTACAATGTATTAACCACCATACCAGTACCTAACTAGCGAGTAACAGAGATTTCATCGAAATACCAAAGGATATATAATTATTTTTAGTTAAGTATTAAATGTACTAATTCCTGCACGTGTGGAAAATTTAAAATAACATTTTGAATTAACAAAACTGTAGTATTTCGTACAGAAGCATTCGAATTTTCAACCCTTAAACGTTATATGTTATAATGTATTAGGTAGTTACTTACCTACATGTTCACTTTCAACATCCCTTTGACAAATCGCCAAAGGCTGTTTGTATCCCTCACCACGATTCACTTCATACAATGGATTATATTTTCAGGTTATAACATAATCTTATTTATTTTATTACATGAAACACATTGTTTCAATACAAATTTACATAAACTAATAATTTTATATAAAAAATTCATTCGTTTGCTATTGTTTATAATATCCAAGAACTGTGAATGAACAACGAACGACCAGATATAACATTTCATGCTGCATAATATTTATTCGATAGCTAATATAATTTAGATGGATTTTTCGATACTTATTTTTATTTAAGCAAACGAGAGATTAGTCAAGTCATATTCGCTTGTAGGTAAACAGTGGTATCCTGTTGTTGTATTCGCTTTTTCTTACAGTTATAACTTAATATAAGTTCGTCTCTTTTACACACATTATTTGGTGCGAGAGATAATTATAATGTGATTGCACTGGAGTAATAGTTACCGCGGTGTTGTTCTCTTTCTCACTTAATGTATTATGTCGTGTGTGCTCTTTCTTATTGACATTGTAAGAATTCGTTATACTGTACCATTTTTGTAGAGCGTTTTGTTCGCATATAACGTGTCTATATATAAAATGTCATTGATCTATGTCCGCTTTGAATATTTACTATTTATTCAACCCATGTGGCCTTCTTCTTATTTTTTTCTTAGCCTGTCCTACTTATACTTGGATGGGTCTACTCTACTTATCCTTCGATGCTAGGATGATCTGTTCTGTGTTTTCGGGGCTGGTATTTGGGTTTTATCCACGAGGTTACTCATATTTCCCCATCACGTGGATTGTGAACGTCCTTTTTCTTTCGAGTGTTAGACCAGCTTGGACCACATGATCATTTTGCCTTTTCATTTGGCAAAAATTTCTCCAATTTACGTTTGATAATGTCTTAATCATTATCCGCAGTTTTCAATCTGTCGATTGGCAAGGCTTCCAAACTGTAGAATTTCATAATATTTGTGATAAATATGAACACATATTCACATATTCCACAACGAATTTGTTTGTCAAATAAATTCGCTATGGAATATGTGTGTTTCCATATTTATCATAATTGGAATCATTATCATTTTGATATTATCTGAAAATAAAATGTACTCACATAGGAAAATGTAGCGCTTAATTTAAACACACACATAATAATCATCTTTGTAAAATAATTTGTGTATATCGTTTGAAGCGTAACAGTAGTTTATATGTAGGAATAATGTGAATTGTAATTTGACTTTATTAAAATAGAGCAATTCAAATTTCAATTCTAAATGTTAATCATTTGGTTAGGAATTCCTTCAAAATACCCTTAGAAGAAAGGGGTTGGATCTACTACAATGGGGGTAGTAAGAATATCAAATTTAACGCATATGAATACGTTTCAATGAAGTACATAGGTGGGTATATTATGTACCTAGTTCATGGCATCAACTGGGATTGGTTTACTGGCGTTAAGGGATGAGAATGGGGTGCTTTAGGATAATTATATCCAGTAGCCGCCCGTCGACGGATGTTCACCGTCTGAATTTCACAGTCGTTTTACGGTCAAACCACATACATTAACATTCCATCAAGCTAATCCAACTCTCGATTTGTTCAAGAGAATTTATTCTCTAAAACAAATGTGTGTGTGTCTGTCCCCCCCCCTTATAACTTTTGACACGCCGGATTCACAAAGCCTAAAATTTCAGTATATATAAATAGATACACAAATTTTTACCTAGGCCTACAAATTTTTTATACTCATAATTGTGAATTTTTGTTTCAGTCAGGGGTTATCAACTTTTGAATTTTTGGTTTATTTTTCCATATATCTCAGACAACATAAAAGCTAGAACGCTGAAAATTGGTATAAACATAGACAAATACAAAATCTCAAATTGGTTTTTTCAATCATTTTCATAAATTTATGTGTACCTATAACTACCTATATTTCCATAGATTTTAAAAACATCGAAAAAAGCCGAAACCCCCCAACTAGATAATCTATTTTTTTATAAAAAATATTAACAATGTAGAAGTACCTTCATCTCATTTTTTTTAACAATTTTTAAAAAAATTGAATTTCGTGACGACATCGCTTCATACAATTTGTATGGCAGTCGCCGATACACAAAATGTAAGAAGACTTAATAGTTTGATACTTAATATCCAAACATACATACAGAACCATCATGCTGTTTTCATATTCCGGGTAGGAAAAGAGGTCTGACCTCCATACTGTCCTATCTTGACATACCTACATACCAACATGTGTTGAAATTTTCAATAATTTGGATTTAAGGGTTTATTTATTTTTTTATTTATTTTTTAACTTTATGTACATTATAATGTGTATAATGGCGGGTTTATTGCCACAAGGCAATAAACCTGCCATTCTTATTCTTCAACTATACATACTATCGCTATCGACAGTTGGATCTCATGTGTTACATGCAACTAGTGATATATAAAAATAATAGATACGTTACTAGTCATTAAAATAGGTATACAAAAAGTAAGGCGCATATATCAGTTAGTTGCACGCAAGATGTTGTAGTGTTCGGACGTATTGTCGTACTACAAATGCCATCTCATGTGATGAAAATATGTAAAAATTACACTAGAATTGTGAAGGAACGACCAGATATATCATTTCATGCTGCATATTTATTCAATAACTAGTGGATTTTCTGATAGTTATTTTTATTTTGAGCAAAAAAGAGAGTATATAAGACATATTCGCTTATATGTAGGTGTGGTGGATAAAGACAGCCCATACTACGCAGGCGACAACGCATGCGCAGTGGATTAATGTCAGATGCGCAGCCGCGAACGACGTGATGTGCTAGAACCGTCGCGAGAGTTCACTCAAGGATCCCCTCCATACCTCCATTCGTTCTCCATACCAGCTACCAGCCCAGGAACAAGACGTATACCGCGTTAAATCTCTGACATTCTTCGGTATCGTACTTCGATAAAATATTTTGAAAATAGTAATTATTAGTTAAGACTACAGATGTAATACCTTTGTATAAATAAACAGACAACTGTAAGTACCAAACATACATTCTTTTCAGTTTGAATTACTTATCACCCAGTTACTCTTTTTTTGTTGGTGGATTGGAAATATTGAGAACACGCCTTCAGCGTAATTACAATTAAATTATTTGCCACATTCAATAACTAGAAACAAAATAAAGACCAGCCGCCACCAACATAGGTATGCAGAGGTATTCTGTTGTATACGCTTTTTCACACAGCTTTAACTTTAAATAAGTTCGTCTCTTTCACAGTTATAAGTTGGTGCGAGAGATTATAAAAATGATTGGAGTAAAAGAGAAAATATGTCTACAGTGTGTAGTTATTATACTATCTCTTTCACACTTAATGTATTCTGTCGTGTATGATCTTTCTTGGTGATATTGTAAGAATTCGTTCAACTGTACCATTTTCGTAAATCGTTTTGTTCTCATATAACGTGTCTGTATATAAAATGTCATTGCATCAAAATGAAAGAACCATTTTTTTATATAGACACGTATCCGTCGCCTCATCAACATTCATGCACCTTCTCATAAATGCTCGTATTGTTAAAACTGATTTTATATTTCAGAAAAAAATAATAATGACGCTCTTCATAGTAATGAGGAAAAGAAGGAGGGAACGGAAGGATATCGAAGGAAAATTCAGGAAGTATTTGACAGATATAGTTGTTTTTAGGTTACCTTTAAATATTTGTATGGATCGAGATGACGTTACTCCATCACTTAGGCCATTCCATAGTATAGCTAATTGTACTTGAAAAGAAGAGCTGAAAACTATTGTATTGTGAATGGGGGTAGGTAGAGGGTGTTGCACGTTCAGCAGATCGAAGGGGTGGGCCGTGATTTGAATGGAAAACGACGTTTTTCTTAAATAGTGTGGTGAAAAGGGGTTATAAATTATCTTATGAAGTTATGACGGTAGATGAATGTTACGACTATCTCGTTTCTTTGGCCAAGGAAGTATATTACTACAAGTCGAAACGCGATCATATTTTTTGAGTTTGTAAACGAACCGTACACACATATCCATTTGCGTCCCAGTTATTTTTATTATAATAACACAAAACAAATACAACATACATAAACTAACAAATAACGCCCCACTAGGCTTATTTGTTAGTTTATGTATGTTGTATTTGGTATTTATTTATTTATTGTATTTGGTATTTATTTATTTATTTATTTTATTTATTTATTTTGTATTTATTTTTTATTTTTTTTTATATTATTTTTTTTATTTTTATTTATTTTTTATTTAGTTTATTTATTATTTTTTTTTATTTATATTTTTTTATTTTTATATTTTATTTTATTTTTTTATTTATTATTTTTTTTTTTTTATTTTTGTTTTTTTTTTTTTATTTTCATTATTTTTATTTTTATTATTTGGGCTTATTTTCATATTTTCACATAATAAAACAAGACATAATAAGTCGGAGACTTAAGTTACAGGAGGCCAAGGCTCGATATGGGCTGTAGCGCCATCGGAGAGAGTGATAAAAGAAGAGTAAAAAAATGTAAAATGAATGATACAAATACACAAAAATAATCAATTTTACAAATTATTGATAAAAAAGCAAATACAAATAGTATTAACAGAAAAAAAAATTGAATATAAACATGACATCTGCCGGGTCAGAAGTCACGGGCGGATAACCACATCTTTATCCAGTTTATCAGTGCAACCTTGAAGGATCTAGTTGTAGTCAATTCTTTAATACTACTATCCAACTGGTTAAAG
This sequence comes from Molanna angustata, assembly GCA_963576475.1. Lineage (NCBI taxonomy): Eukaryota > Metazoa > Arthropoda > Insecta > Trichoptera > Molannidae > Molanna > Molanna angustata. The sequence goes on along the minus strand of OY754977.1, from coordinate 7,503,251 downwards.
ATATGTGGAGCTGTGAAGCAAAAATGTCTTTGCCCAAACGAGGTTTTCATGATCGGAATATTTTGGCGGAGAAATTTCAACTGCGAACATTCTTTAATCGTTTTTTGGGTATGAACAAGCGTTACATACCTATTGTTAAATCGTATTAACGTTAATTCGAAATATTATCTGAAGCTGAGAAAATCTTCAACATTATAATATATTCATTTGTGCGTCTATATCTACCTAGAGGTATACTTACATGCATATAGATATGGAATTACTTTAAATGTTTGGCTTAACGACCCGATTTTCATGGCTACTTACCAAACTGTGTACGAATTTAGCTTATGTCAAGTTAGACAACTCGTAAACACAACGATTTGCTAATTTTGTAATGCTCTAAGTGTACTATAGTTTATTAAGCTTATATCAAGTTTATTATAGTTTATTAAGCTTATTATAGTTGTTTAAGTTTATTATAGTTTATTTAGGTTATTATAGTTTATTATAGTTTATTAAGCTCAGTTTATTATAGTTTATTAAGCTAACGTATCAGTTTACTATAGTTTATTAAGCTTATGTATAGTTTATTAAGCTTATATCAAGTTGACAACTCGTAAACACAACGATTTGCTAATTTCGTAATGCTCTCAGTTTATTATGATTTATTAAGCTTATGTCAAGTTTATTATAGTTTATTAAGCTTATTATAGTTTATTCTAGTTTATTAAGCTTATGTATAGTTTATTAAGCTTATATCAAGTTAGACAACTCATAAACACAACGATTTGCTAATTTCGTAATGCTCTCAGTTTATTTACCAATATGTTTTTTTAACCGTTGAACGTTGTAGATGAATGTTTCATACAAACATTTCACCGTTCCGTTGTCTTTTTTTAAAATTAATTAAACGAGTAAATCACAATCTACATACATGCTATAGTTAATCTGGGGGGTAAGTCTGGTCAATCGGCGGAAAAAAAATCAATGTTTACCCATTTCATGGATATAATAATTATCATATGGAGTTATATAATATCTTAAGATGTTATTGAACTCCATAAAATAATTATATCCATAATATATCCTTTTCAATTGGGACGAAATCTCACGTTCAAAAAAAGAGGAGTATCTATCTTATATTGTTATATTTACAAATAATTCAAAGTTTGGATGAAAACACATAAGGATTATGAAAAAGATTTAACGAATTTTTCAAATAAACGAAAAGTTATATAAAGTGGCTACTTCACATAGTAATATGTAGATAGACATCAAAATAAAATAAATGTTTCATCAATAATAATATAACTAATGTCTTTCTGCTCTTTATTGTGATTTTTTTATTTAATTTTTTATCGTTACGATTTTTATTTTCTTTTTCTTGCTGTTCATTTTATTTTATTGTATTTTTTTGTATAATATGTATGTGTCATGTTTGGAATATATTTAAAGTTAATAAAATGTAATAACTATTCAAACTATCATATAAATTTTTCTTTCGAATATTTTTAAGTACTTACTTATGTTTAAAAAAAATTAAATTGTTTAATAAATTACTTAGTTTAAATTGAATTATTTAAAAGAATCTTTAAAAGGTTTATAACTTGAGTCATATAACAAAGCTACTGTATATTAAATTTATTAATGTAAACTGTTGGTTCTGTAAATCAATAAAATACAGGTAGTTGCTTTGGAACAGATTGTGTCTAGTATGTTTTCTTTGAAATATTATGATTAAATAAATGATTAAAAAAATACATTTGTTATTTCGGTCACCAAAAGTAGTATCTTCTTGTTATATAAATAACGAGTGGGTTGTGGCCAACGCTAAACTCCTCACTAACAAGTCATTCTATAAATTATTCAAATTTTGTAAAAAATATTCAGCATTTTCATGAAATAAGTTTGATAAATTGTTTTTTATTTTAATATTTTATTATGAAAATTTGATAACTCTTCAATGCCATTTTATAAAAGTGATGTGCCTCTTTATCAATTTGAAAATAAAAATTTCAAATTTTAAATTTCCTGAGCTTGGGGTCACTTTGAAATAGGTTGACAGTTAAAAAAATGAGGAGCACTATTCAGATATCCTTCAAAATCTAATAGGATCTAAGCGAGTATTAGATATACATATTTGCAAAATTTGAAAATAATCGAATGAGTACTTTAGTCTATAATCGATAAAGTAAAATGAACACGCCTTACATAGCACACTGCACATAGCACACACACACACACAGTTACATTGTGATAAGACTTTCAGAATATAATCTCAGCATGATACTAGTTTATAATCTGCAATAAAAAAAATAACTCCCCACTATATCCCCTTGGGTTAGTGAGGAGTAAAAATAATTCGGTTCACAGAACTTATCAATTATTTATGTTTCTCTACTTTCCCTAGACCTTTTATAAAATATTAAATAATTTTGGTATCCTCGTTGAACTGCCTATTTGTGTTAATTTTATAACAAAACGAGTGGGTTGTGGCCAACGCTAAACTCCTCACTAACAAGTCATTCTATAAAGTATTCAAATTTTGTATGGAAAATTTCCAACATTTTCATGAAGTGAGTTTGTTAAATTATTTTTTATTTAAATATTTTATTATGAAAACTTGATAACTCTTCAATGCCTTTTTACGAATTTGAAAACAAAAATTTCAAATTTTAAGTTTCCTGAGCTTGGGGTCACATGAAATATTTGATAGTTAAAAAAATTGAGAAGCACTATTCATATATCGTTCAAAATCTAATGGGACCTAACGGAGTATTAGATATACATATTTGCAAAATTTGAATAGAATCGAATGAGTACTTTAGTCTATAAACATTGTGATGAAACCTTCAGAATACAATCTCAGCATGATACTAGTTGATAATCTGCAAAAAAAATACCCTTAAAAATTGCGAAATCATAACTCCCCACTAATATCACCTTGTGGTAGTGAGGAGTAAAAACGCCGGTGTACCTAATATTTAAAATAATTATATTTCCCTCGGCGCGGGCACTTCAGGCACACCGTCCATTTTTATAAAAATATTATAATTAATTCAATTAGAATGCAAATTTTTCATTCATGTTCCCCCACCCTCTCATTTTTAGGGTCGTATTAAATTAATGAATTATTTTATTAGATTTTATCGAGTGGCCTCTCTTTTTACGTCGGTGATGTTTTATAAAATAAAAAAAAGGGGTCAGTTCCGATAATAACCCTGTCCCCTGTCCTCTTTGCCTGTATCCCGAAATTCACTTCTGACCCAATCAAGTCGTCTCCGGTTGTGTCCCACAGTCAAGGAGATTATAAATAAATTAGTCATTTTTGCATAAGGGGTAGCGAAAATATTCGGGGTTTAATTTTATAAAATTTGGCAAAATGCCTTTTGATGGAATCACCTTTTTCACCTTTTTAATGGATATAGGTAGGTTCTTAACTACTTACGTAATTTAGGATAAAAATATTAATGATTCTAGAGTTTTCGTGTTTACAGAATGGAAATCCATTTTAAATGAATAAATAAATAACTTTGTATTTTTCCACAAATATTTTTTATATTAACGACCGATCGTTTTCGCCAAGGTGACTTGGCATTTTCAAGGTCCAAACGAAACTAAAACAAAAATTAGCAACTTTCAACTTCACTCAGCATTTACAACGTTGTCACATGTGTGGGCGGAGCTTCATTAACTCCACAGCGTTGCCAAATATGTAGGTGGAGTTTCAGTAATTATACAATGTTGCAAAGTTGAATGTTGCTAATTTTTGTTTTAGTTTCGTTTGGACCTTGAAAATGCCAAGTCACCTTGGCGAAAACGTTCGGTCGTTAATATAAAAAATATTTGTGGAAAAATACAAAGTAATTTATTTATTCATAAAAATATTATCATTACTGAATATTTTTATTGATAGAAGAAGCTGGTGGCGAAGACTGATGGAGGCCAAGGCTCGATATGGGCTGAAGCGCCATTGAAGAAGAAGATTTTTATTGATAGATGATGATCAAGTTAAAAATCATCTAATTAAAGATTAAAACAGGAGTAATCCATTTTTTTTAAATTTATTTATTCAGTAAAACAATATATATATATAATTTTTTTTTCTTAAAAAAATGAATATGTCCTTGTTAAACAAGTACATAGACATCTTCCTACGTTCCCTAAAATAAGCAAAATAAATTTGAATATGTACACTGTTTTTTTTTTCTCTCTTTCCCAAAAAGCATAAAATGCTTATGCTGAGAAATTGAGTACATTTAGAACGATTCAATCACATAGAGACATACCAAATATATAAAATCAACAATATTATAACTATACGTACCTACACAAAAAAAAAAATCAATACAAAAAGCATCAAAACAAAAAAAAACATCAATACAAATAGCATCAATATAAAAAAAGCATCAAAACAAAAAAAGCATCAATACAAAAAGCATTAATACAAAAAACATCAAAACAAAAAAAAGCATCAAAACAATGAATTAATTTAATCCCCAAGATTCTATTAACCCCTTTTCTATTATTTTACTTTAAAGTGTTTCTTTATTTTGTTTCCTAGCGTTTCATAATTTAACTGTCTTATATCCGTTGGAAGTTTGTTGAAAAAATGTTCTGCCATGTATGTGTAGTGGTGTATGAAAAATGTTCTGCATGTATGTGGTGCTATACATAAATCGAATTGATCGATAATTAGGGTAAATGAAGGTTTAGTAATTGATCTAAAAAATTGTGGTCACTCTATCAACAGGGTCGAATTATCTATACCTATTATTAAAGGAGTACCCTTTGATTGAACGTATTGTAGATTGACCATGATTATCGATTGCATCTTTTCATCTATTGACTATGAATACGAATTGATCTTGTTTATATATTAAGAGGACATGTAACCCTAAATCTAGTGACTGAAAACTTGATATATTATAACCGCCTAATGCACTATGAAGTTGCGTGTTAGTAAGGGTAACTATCGCATGCGTTAAAAAAAGGTTAAAAAATAAAAATGCGTTAATAATATTTATATGCGTTAAAAAAAGTACGTGATTTAAATAATCGAAAACCTAAAATTTGTAGATTTTTTGCTTTTTAAGAACAAACCTTACTTAAAATGAAATAATTTTATCGGTCATTCACTTTGATTTTATGCACTCTTTAAGGTTATAAAAGATTTATTTCTCTACCACACATTGTTATAGAGTTATTTAAAAAAATGCTGTAGAAAAGGATACTTGTAATCATTTTTTCAAGTGAATTTAGGCTGAATTATAATTTTTTGTGACGAACTAAACATTGAAAACAGTTATATTATTATTTCTAGAAACACACTGTTTAACATATTTCAGGAATTTGATTTGAAATTGGGGTGTTTAGGTTTATATGCCCCCTTAACTTGGATAATAGTTTGAGTTTTTTTATCGATTGACCTTGATAATATTATTGAATCTGTTTATATATTGACCATGTAGATCGATTGATCCTGACTATAGGTTGACCCTTTTAACGAATGATTGAAAATATTGAACGTTGAAGCCAGTCGAGAAACTGAAATTTGATGATTTCATTTGAGAAATTTTCAAGCAATGGATCATTTTACCACGGGGGCAAGTCTGGAAACCATCATCATCATCCTCTGCGTTACAACCTTTGATGGGTCCTAGCTGCCTCCAAGAATCTTCTCCAAACTGCTCTATTGTTGGCTGCCACTTTCCAGTTCTGCTGCCCCATAGCCCGACAATCCGCGACAACGCCGTCCAACCATCGTAGCTTAGGTCTCCCTACGCTTCTTCTACCGGTTGGGTTGTTAGTCAGCACCCTTTTTGGGAGCTCCAGATCATCCATACGGTGTACATGACCCAGCCAGCGTAGTCTGCTAATCTTAATTAACTTGACCACGCTGATGTCCTGGTAAAGATCATAGAGCTCAGTGTTGTATCTCTTACGCCATGTTTGACCATCATTAATTGGTCCATATATTCTGCGTAAGATTTTTCTTTCAAAGGCGTCAAGGCTGTTTTCATCGTGCTTGGTTAATGTCCAAATCTCCGAGGCATATGTTAAGACTGGTCTAATTAGTGTCTTGTATAGTGTGGCTTTAGTTTTCCTGGACAATAGGCGTGATTTCAATTGTCCAACGAGACCAAAGTAACTCCGGTTAGCTGCAAGTCTGGACAATCGGCGAAATCAAAACCCTCACGATTACCCATATCATGGATATAATTATTATATGGAGTTCTATGATATCTTTAGATGTCATAGAACTCCATATGATAATTATATTCGTGATATGGGTAATCACGATGGTTTTGATTTCGCCCACGCCGGTTGGACCAGACATACCCCCGTGTTTATTATCATTGGTATAAAAAAAACCTTTTGAGAATTTCCGTGGTATTCTACATACATAGTTTTCTTTTTTGTAGTAATTCACATTAAGCGTGAATAATGCCGTAGGTATATGGTCTGTAATTAATTTATTCACAAATAATTACACAGCGTTTTAATCACACAATGTGTTTGCATTATTGTCACAAATTCCGTATTAAGAGTTTGTATCCACCAGCTTTGTGCTTTTGGAATCGTTGCGTCGTTAACGAAAGCCTGAAATATGGTCACTGATTTTTGTCAATATTTGCCATAATTACATTTCATTCAATATAATTAATAATTACAAAGCTATCGTAAATGTCGCATTTCGTTAAAAGCAATTAGGATTATGGTATAATTTATTATGAAGCAGTGTCAGAAAAATAAATATATACATTTTCGATCGTTTCAATATATACAACTGCCAAAGGAAGTCAAATTTGCCATTCATAATGCTATAGTTGTGACATCTTTATGCTTGTGAAACTTGGACGTGGCAGCAGTCGCACGAAAGGAGACCAAATACAGAAGAATCTGTGATAGAACGATGTACGACATGCTAAGAAATTAGGACATAAAAAAATGTAAGATGAAGAAAGATGTCATTAATATGGGTCGATGATGTAGCGGTTAGAGCATTGGGTTAGTAATCCAGCGGTCGCGAGTTCGAATCCTGTCTCGACCGATTTCGTTCATCTATAGCACAAGCATTTATGCTTATTTTATGGAATGTAGGAAGATATACATATATTATTTTGTTTAACAATGACATATTCATTTTTATTAAATAAAACAATCAACAAAAAAAAGTGAACACATTGAGATGGATTGTCCACATGAGGAGAATGAATGAGGAACGCTTGGCCAAGAAAATATAGATACATTGCGGACAGGAATCGAGTGAGAGGTCGGGGCCGCCCAAAAGAGGAATGGCACGATCATGTGCAAGATGTTTTGAAAGACGGACATGTAAGAAGTCTAAACATCATACGAACATGAATGATGACGAGGCGATGGATGCGTGCCAGGATAGAAAAATGTGACGTTCGGTTCTCTCTGCCTACCCCGCGAGGGACATGTCGTGATGGTATTTATGTACCTCCCTATTCTATTTAAGAGGAATTTTGTATGTTTTCAAGTATTTTTACTCTCCAATCGGTATACCTACATATTTTCCCATCAATTCTCAACGGGTGTTGTGTAGAGAGTACCAACTCTCATTTTGGCAATGTTTGGCTCAATGTTTTTGTGTCCATGGCGTTTGGTGAACTTTAAAATTTTGTGCCAAAAATACTACTACGTACTTGAACTAATATATGTGATTTTTTCCATAGACAAAAAATATATTTTCATATTATTTATTTCTTTGTTTCAGGTACGTTAGTCAAGACGAATTTCAGCACTTGCAATTAAACTTGTCAAGGTATGTCAAATACAGCTTCTATGTTTTTAATCAAACACTTATTTGTATCATCTGTGCTTTCTTTTCTTCTCACTGGACTTCGTGATTGAAGATGACCGCTTGAAATTATTTTTATCAATTTGTAATGATAATATTTCCGCGGGTTTCATAAAAAAGTCAATAACGAAAAATACTAGTGTATTTGTCGGTGATGTCGGTGAGCTCGCAAATAGTCTGCGAGGACAATTTGCAGTTTGTTCTTCCCTGAACACATTTCCATCTGTATTATGTGCCTATTCAAACTCATCATAATATTACCTACATAAATACATTATTTCCTATAGAAAAGGTAAGCTCCTTACTGCCGGCGGATGCTAGAAATAGACTCTTGCATTATTGATTCATCCTTGTACTCCGCTATCAAACCTCATAATATATACGTATTTCCAATCCTACATGTGTACATAGGTAACCGCTGAATCCAATCTCGTTCGTAAATAATAATAATAGTCTTCTTTCAATTTCTTTGACTTATAAATGCGACGTATCAATAAAAAATAACTTCTATGATGTTTCGTTTTCTCTGATCTCCGAAATACCTAATACACTTATCTCTGAAGACTTCGCGGAGTACTCCTGGCAAATAATTAATCATATATACGTTTTATTTGCGGATTTTCGGATGAAAGTAAGAAACAACGAGCACAAAAAATGGACGTCGGTCTTTCTTCGAGGAAATCGAGGAGTGCTGTTGTTTTTTTGAAGCTGTCAAATATTAATTCACTGGACCATGTATTTATCGTCCGCTGTAATGGAAAATCCTTTGATCTCTCCAAGTTATTGCCTTTTTACGGCTTACCTACTTAATTTGATGGAATAGAACCGCATATATTGGAACAGATCAATCGATTACATTTAAACACTCAACTCAATTATTGATGGGATAGGTACCCAAAAGGCTCAGACATTACCTAGAGTTTTTTTATTAAAAATGTATCTGTCAAAAACCGAAAAACCACAGTTGTGTAGAAGCACAAAAATATTCATATTCTTGGTAGCTGAGCTATTCATACAATCAGTTACGAAACATTTGATAATGTTCAATTAGTTTAATAATGGTCGTCTATAAAGGCCCCCATTCAATGAATGTCAAAACCCGCGCAGCCCAATTGGCCTGACACACCAAAATGGAATTCCATTCCTCTTTGTTTTTTTCTTTTTATATATAAACAAACCGCTATAGCAGTTGTATAAACCTCATCATCAGAATTATAACTCATTTTTACTTGAAAATTAAAAAAAAATACAAATTATTAATGCGAAAGCGCCGACCGCTTGTGTATACTAATTTTGATGGCTCGATGGCGCGATGACACGCCCGTGAGTGTGATGAAAATTTTACAATGCTCCAAATGGAACCGGTCCATAATGAGCGACGCCGAATGATCGTGAATCGTGAATAGGCTGCTTAATGCTCACTTACATTAATGTCAAATTTTTATTTAAAAATGTTCATAGCTGTTGACAAACTAATACCAAAATAATACTATAAAATAAATCATTTATGAATAAAAATATATATTAAAATGGATTTTGATATATTTGTCTGTTTAGATGGGTCGATGGCAGAGCGGTTAGCGCGCTGGGCTAGTAATCCAGTGGTCGCGAGTTCGAATCCTGCCTCGACCGATTTCGTTCACCTAAGCACAAGCATTTATTTGCTTATTTTAGGGAACGTAGGAAGATGTATATGTACTTGTTTAACAAGGACATATTCATTTTTATTTATAAAAAAAAAATGTGGCCGATGAAGTCATGGGGTGCGTTCACAATGAACGCCGAGTGCACTTAGTGACGCTCTAAGCCGTTCATAATGACTGGAAACACACGATCGAAAGACACCCTGGCGTTCAGATTGAATATGGTGTACGCACCAAACGCTCTGTAAAATTGTCCGGTGAAAAACGCTCTGACAGTTCAAAGAATCTGTTGACTTCTATTTTATCTGTGGTATGATGACTTCTAATTATTTCTGTGGTATCTATTATGTCAGTTGACATTATTTATGGTGACAATGTGCATTCATAAACGTTAATTTATAAAAATATCAATAAAAGTTTCCCCTAAAAGGTCAAAGAGCATTATTTACTCCACTTCCCATTTGTTAATCATTTGGGTAATTGTGAGGGTTTTGATTTCGCCGTTTGGGCCAGACTTGCCCCCCAGGAAAGGAAAAGGACGTCTACTATCCACGTGGTGGGGTAATATTATGAGTAAACTCATGGATTAAGCCTATGTATTATCGCCGACAATACAGGACAGATCATCCTGGCGCCTAAGGCCGATCCTGCCTAAATTAGGACAAGGCTAAAAAGAAGAAGAATTTCGAATAAAAAGTTAGTATAAGAAGAATGTACGAGCGAGCACTATGCTTATCTATCATAAAATATATGCATATAATCCGTTATTGATTAGCAAAATTATTATATAGAGTGACAAAATTTTATCCTATAAAAGACGAAGCATCATTAATATTCGTTAGATAAGGAATTTTAAATTTATCTTCATAAATCTGATCTGATTTCATCCAACATTGAATATTGCATCTCTGCCCCCCTAGACAACGTGTCATTTAGCTCAAGAAAATAAACAAGAAAAGATAACTCAATGTATAGAAGTGCCAGTTGTCACGTGACTGGCAACAACTGTCACTTCCATATATTTAGTTATCTTTTCTTGTTTATTTTTTTGAGCTAAACGACACGTTGTCTAGGGGGGGCTGGTCTGATATATGTATTGTAATTTTTGAAAAATGTCGAATAGAATTTGAAAAAGTACTTTCTCTACAGATTATATTTATTTCAACCGAACGTTATCGTCGAGACTTCTCGGCTAACGAGGTATCAAATATATTTTTAATGCTAATTAAACTATTTTTTTGTTTGCCCAATGTTTATATAGGTACCTACTTTTAATTTTATCATTTGAAAAGACCCACAATATATGGCTAAAAGATTGTAATTGTAATAAGGCTAAATAGGTTTAATTTTATCAAAACCCCTTATGAATGATTAAATAAATAATATTAATAATTATAGCTCTATAGTTAAAAGGCTGTCCATCGCTGAAATACAAATAAATATATTTTAACGAACGTTTATGAAACGAATACGATTTTGTATAAATTCGTATTAAATCAATTAGATTTTTGTATTTATTAAGTTCCGAATGTGATACGAAATAAGGGATCGAGATGGTTGAATATAATTTTTATTATCTTAAATAAATAATCTCTATTAGTTAGTTATTATAAATGAGAGAGATTCTCTTTTGGTGCTTGGGTCCTTAGATAGTGTTGTTTTCTCTCCGAGGCTGGCCTCCCGATTAATTCTTGTTATTTACCCAATAAACTGAATAAACAATTAACATAAATTACCCTCATTTATTTGACTTTGTTTTGCTAACTTATATACCCACGCACTATTGGTAGGTTCTATTATTATAACGAATGTCATCGTTTGTACTTTGTCGTTGACAAAATTTACTAAGTTTGTATGGTAAATTGAACGAATGGCTATTTTGAAATGTATATTTTGGTCAGAGTCTCCTCGCTCAGTCTTGCCCCGTCCATAATCGGACGTGCTTATATTATAATAATTAGTTTTGGAATAATCGATGTTTGAGTTTTACCCGTGATATGGATTGTTTAATCATCAGATCTCCGTTTAGCAAACATTATGTACTGTACTGAAAGTCTGTGTACTGGAGAATCACACTGATTACATCTAAAGCCTCCTCTACACATCGACAGATGCGTCGGCAGATTGTATGTGTGGATGCATCTGTCGATGTGTAGAGGGGGGGTTTTGCTCGTCTGTGGTAGGTATTTGACGTCGGCCGATGCATTTGCCACATATCCGTTTGGTGTCGGTTTTTTCGACACGGATCAAAGAGCGGCAGCGCGTACGCAAGGCGACTATCCACACATCTGGAAATAAATCAGTATTGAACGGAAATTCAGTGAGAGTGCACGCGTGCGTGCTTAGTTTTCTCGTCGAAATAGTTGCTATTCTGACCACTGTAGAAACATTCAATTTATGAGCGACTGCGTCGCTATTATTATTACAAACAAACCTATCCTAACCGAAATATTTTGAGAAATATATAATATGTCATGATGAAAAGTAAATATCTGCAGTAGACGCTAGTAGTTAATATTGTCAAAATATTTATTCTGAATATATTTTCACTTTGTTCTGTTTATGTGTGTAGTCACCATCCACCACCTTCTTTTGAACCATTTTTCTTAATAACTCTGTTGCGGTTCACACTTAAGTAGTAATTATAAGTGCCTGCTAAGTAAGTAAATAGCAGTGGCCGCTTCTTTATCCACATCCATTTGTTTGTGGCACGACATGCGTCTTTCGAGGTTGAACACAGACTGATTAACTCGCGGATGTGTGGACGAATCGTAATTTATCCGCGGATATGTCTACTGATGCATCTGCCGACGCATCTGTCGATGTGTAGAGGAGGCATAATGATTACACGGTACAGATGTTAATATTGTATACTCAGACAATTTTTGTGTATTTGCATTTTAATTTAGTACTATTTCAGTCTGATTTAAAAAGCAAACATTATTTATCTAACAACATAAAAAAATACTACATAATAATAGAACAAGAGATGCGATTCAAGTACCTGCTTGGGCATTGAGGTATAAAGCTGCAGTGCGTAGAAGTCAGAGAACGAGTGAATTAAGCTACTATTGTATCGAAAGCAAAATGATATTTATAAAATCTGCATGAAACTGATCATAATATGGTATTGTAACAATAGCCGATACAACGGGACGGAAAAATCACCTCAAAATCACTGATAAAAACCCTGCAACCTATCTTACAAGTGTTTTCAGAGACGGGGTGTAAAACTTCGAGATCTGCAATGTCAACGATGTCGTGCGAAGGAGAAGAAAAAGAATTTGCTGAAGAAACGTCGCGATGAAAACAGACTAAACAACAGTAGTGAAAATAGCGACAGCAGATTATTCTTAATTGCAATTTCCAAATTCATCTGGTGTCGGCCCTTCTGGTACGTAAACTCTAGTTCTCTCCGCATTCAATTGCTCATTTCAATCCTTTTTGTATGTAAAGTAATAAGCAAAATAATCGAGAAATCTATTTCGTCTAACTACTTGCCAATTACAGACATCACTAGGCTATTTACAGAATTCAACGTGACAACAGTCTAAAATTTACACACAGAGACATTTTCCGTGACTTCTAAGAAACTCACCGTAAACAAATAAAAATATTTTTCATCCCAGTTCCCTAACTTCTTCAAACGAGCTCCTTCTTTTAAACCAATAATCCCTCCTTTTCCTCATTTTACTCTCGTTATGTATTGTTTTTCTTAGTCAATCGTATTTTTTTTTCTCATTATTATTAAATGTTTAAACAAGTATACTGCTAAGCAGCATACTTGTTTAAACATTTTTACTTTATTCTTTTTAATTAGAAGAAATCATTATTGGCTTGAACTAATTTTTAAAGCACATTATGTAACCACACATTTTACAAGGCTGTAGTTTTCTAAAATAAAATTAATAAGATAAATAAATAGTATCTTAATCTAACATACAATCTTACTTTCCTTTTATAACGGAGAGTCGCTTATTCAATGCGGAGCCATAAATACGTCACTTTTAAAGGAAGCCCATTGCAAAATCATAAACAGCGACTCGGATACTTTGAAAAAAAATTGGGAAGTGCACAGTATATCAAAGCCTGTATCGTTTTATCCCCCCAATGCCATTTTGTGGATTGGTAAAATGTGCTACATATTCCATTGACCTATATCATCACCCCGCCTTCATCTCACCACAACCTCTGCTTGCACCCAGGGCCGGATTTGCCTTTAGTTCAAATGGTCCAGTTACGCCTTTTTTAGCCTGTTGCTGTCCACCTTTGAACGTAGGGCTCCTGAATTCTTCTGTTGCTGTTTTGCTGCTCAAAACATGCTGTTTTGAACAATCTGCACCCATATTCCACTCGCGTATATCTTGTCTCTGAAGTGAAGCTGAGGTCATCGGGGCTTCTTGAATAAGTCCTAGGATACCAGTAAAGGTGGTGTTTTGTCAACCAGTCTTGAAATATTTTTATCCATGTTCCTTTTACGCATCCTTTGATGATGTCTCTCCATCGCCAATAGCCAAACCAAATCGTTGATTTTTAGCCGAGATAAACATCCAAATACAAACTTAAGGGTGTTAATTTCGTAACACAATTCGAATACTCGGTCAGTATAACTACTGAGAATCTTAACCCTGACACAGATATAAAATGGAAAATCTTCTCCTCGACGTAAATATAAACTTAAAGCTGAGACGAAGAATGGTCAAGTGTTATGTGTGGTCATTGCTGCTTTATGAGGTGGAGGCATGTACTCTCAATGTTAAGCTCCGTGAAGTGTCGTACTTTGGCCATATTCTGAGAGGTGAAATTTATACCGAACTTCATTTGTCATGAAGAGGAAGATCCAGGGTCGTTGAGGGGTCGTAAGAAGGCAGCTTTCCTGCCTTCGAAACAACCAGGAACATACTGGTATGAGAAGTATGGAGGAGCTGTTTCACACTGCCCAGGACAGAGAAGCTATATCTATGATGGTTTTCAACGTCAGGGGGAACTGACACCACGAGAAGAAGAAGAATATTAGCACATGAGGCGTTTCTATCATTTGTAGTTTGAGACGCGGGCAACATGATTAGTTGAACGCCATTTTAGTGTACTCTTTCCATAATGTCCAACACTCCTGTTCTTGTTCTAATGATTTCATTCCTTATTCTATATCTTAGACCATATTATGTATATTTCTCGTCGTAACAATGCATTAACTGATATTATGAAGAATATGATTTTCAAACGAATTTAAGTAAGTGCGCCAGGCGCCGAAATCTGTAGATTCGGTCCTGCTCATACTGTACCTACCCTTTTTATGTGCAATATATCAGGGGAAATTTCATCATTAGTGTAACACTAACGATTCAATGGTCATAACCGAATATCACTGGGTTTTTACGTCTCTTTTATTTTTTGGCTTTTTGAGAAACATGATTCATGGTCCGAAATACGACCTCGCTTTATAGTTTTTCTATTGCACTATTACACTTTCATAAACCTCTGCAACAGTATACGTCTACGTTTATTTTTGTATTTTTCTTGTGTTTTTGCTACAAATTCCAGTTAATGGATCATTGCGTTGTTAACTGAAAAGGTTACTTACTTATTTTAAAATTCATTTGTTGATTCCCCATTATTTATTGCAGGGGAATCAATCGATGCTTTTGATTATGTTTAATATAAAATATTTGCTTATTTTTGGGAACTTTTCTTTCAATGATGCTTTATTTTAAATAAAATCAAACTATTTAACACTAGAATAATTGACACGTTTTTAATTGGTTATATTTTTATGTACTTACATGTAGTTTTGTGAGTTTGGAATATTATTCTTCGTGTGTTTAAGGTTCGTCCAGGTATAAACTAGCATTTCAGAAATTCATCATATACTCGTGTGTGAACAAAGCAAAAACATCGTTAAAGTAAACATCTTACTGCACTCGCCTAGCTATGGCATTTCTTTGCGAAAAGTTCAATCTTTTTCCACTGCAGATCCATACGTCGAATAGGACGAAATATTTTACAACTTTATCTCAATTTTTCAACCATAAATCATTGTCAAGCACTCTGTGTGAAAGCTACAGCCGGCCGACCTGATGTGAACACACTTGTAGAGCAACTGTTCAGAGCCAGATCTCATGAATTATTTAAGCTATACAAAAGGAGAGTTCGGAATGAGTAACGTTTGGATCCTACAACTCCATAGCTACCTGATAATATTATACTCTTCAGCGTGTTCCTCCTCTAGAGGCGTATCAAGTATTCTCTGATATTTTCTCTGCCACGTCATAATGTACGGGAGCTGTATGCTTTTTTGAACGATAAGACTATGAAACATTTACACGTACTCAGACATGAGATCTTTGACATATGTCTATGTCAAATCTTGTTTTATTTAAGAGCTCGCCAAGTAAAACCATATTTTTTCTTCAGACAATATTTATACTTGAATCATACATATATCTATCAATCTCAAAATTATAGAGCTTGCAGAAAGAACCGAACTTCATGCAGCCATATTATCTAGGTCAACACCCATCGTCTTTCTACATACACACATATTTATATGCATAGAGATTTTGTCGCCACATTCATCCAATAGGTTTTCAGACTTTTTTTCTGTAAATATATCGGCCTTAATTGGTCTTTGGTTTGTTTCAATAAAATTCCTCGATGCTATCTAGAACACAACTGAATTCAAGGTATCAGACCACTCTTGTCTGCCTTTTTTTCATTTCACATCTTTTCACTAAGTTTATTGTGATGCCCCATGCTTGCATGCTTGGAATTATCTTGTGACAATAAACCCGCATTTGCTATGTAAACACATGAAATAATTAAATTAAAAAATATCTCAGCTGAAATAATATGGGTATACGATTCATAACAACATATTTCTCCGATATTGTTTTTATCAGTTGGGAATACAAGAGTTGTTGAGTTGTAGAGTGTACATAAAACTTTGTTCCTAGTAATGTTATACGCATTCCCTTCCGTTATGTCTCGGTTGGACGGTGCTCAATTTCAAAAGCTGGTCTGATTATTGATTGGCCGCTGCCTTGAAACTTTCCGTGTACTCTTCATTAATTTTCATCCACTAGCGGCTGCCTCTCCTTCTTTCTTTTGTTGTTGCCGCTGTTGGTGAATTTTTCTTTTTTCGGGTCTCGAAGTTTCCCGACTGGTAACTCGATAAATAAGTTACCCAAGTTGTTTATCAACTTGTAATGTATTTATATCAAGTTGTCGTGTTTCTTCCATGGTAATGCGAGATTCACAGATAATTTTCTGTGCTTTAACTGTGTGTATGTGTATGTTTTTCATTGTGTGTGGTTCTCCAATTTTTTGTGATCTGAAATGTGTGTTTCTTCGAGGGTAGAGAATTTTATCGAATCTGTGGTCCTATAAAATAAAGAAAAGAGTAATTCATGAGAATAAATGACGAATTTTTCAGCATCAATTAAACCACTAGTATCACAATGCACATGCGTGTACTAACTGTACTTAGGTTAATAAGAGTTATAAATGGAGGTAAAAATTGAAATTGGTTTGGGATATAACGCCATCGACCAATAATAAATATAGATAAATAATATGTGTTTGGGATATGAAAAGGGGAATATGCCGGCCCCAGAAAATGTGGGCCGATGATATTGTCCCTGTCGCTGGAAGCTGGGTACAAAAAGCCAACAAAAAGACGAGTGGAAGCTCTTAGAAGAGGCCTACATCCAGCAGTGGAGAGATGGCTGAGAAAGAAGAAGAAGAATTTGTTATCATCAAACATTTGACTTTTTCTGAATTTTCATGCCTCACCTATAGTAAAATTCGTTGAAATGATCTGACATTCTGGTGATCTGACTAATACATTCCTGAATAATAAAAATACTACTGTTTTTGCTGATTATTATTTATATGAGACATACAGCACAAATTTAATTTATTTTAAATAGTTTTGTGGAAATTTCGTATTATTTATTTTTTTCTTAAGATTGGTACAATTTTTCGCTAGCTGTCTCATTTATTCTCATGATGTTTTATATTTTTTTTTATAAAATAAGTTTTAAATTATATTTTATTTCATTCGTATTGAATATATGTAATGTTGAAAGTTAGATTTTATCGAAAAATAAAAGAAAATAAAAAAAGGAGGAATGTCTTCAAAATGTCATTTACATATTTTCTGTATCTTTCCAAAAATCTTACGTCTATTTTCCTGTCGATTGTTCCTATGTCTATTATATAATATTTTCTAACAGAATGTCGTCGGATTGTGCAATTTTCCAAAATGCTCTTGTAGGTACGTCTACATAACTGGAATTTTTCGTTTCGTTTTAATTTGTATAAACATTTAATGTATTTCTAGTATTCCTTATATTGTGGAATATATGTAAGAATTATTAAATATTTCGCATTATAACATGTATGCTAGTGATGAGCACACTTAAGACCAATGTCGTTTTGTTTACGGTCCTGTATTTTTTACGTAGAACTTTTTATAAATTCACATAATCCTGAATATATTTAAGCAATGGCTGGACGCTCATGTGGAAAAAGAAGAGTAAGTTAACCAAGGGTAAGACTGTTGAGCCGGAAGAAGGCGTCTGAGGACAGGTAGAGTTGGAGGCAAAATATGCAGCAGGTCAAGGCTCGCTTTGTAGCGTAGAGAGATCCCTTAAAGGCTCTGTTTATCTATTTCTTTTAAAATTGTGAGTAGTAGACATTTCACTTTTTTGAGAGCAGACATTGATTGTTTGGAAAAATGGGGCTGGTTACTAATGCTGCATATTCCATGGATATCTAAATGGACTACTGATTCAATTGTAGATCAAATGAAGATAAAAATATGGCTGTCAACCAGCTACAACCAGAGGATTCTGATGTTTTTTGATCACATAGCGGGACGGGAGCCTGAAAACTTATAGAAATTTAATTTTGAGTTACAGTAAACTAAAATAATTTCAGCTTCATAGTCATCACGTATGTGTTTATGTCAAAGAAGATTTTTTTTAAATATGGTGCTGGTGACGAGTTCTTCGTCATACGTAGACAGTTTCACGTACTTATATCGACTACTGTAAAATCAGGCAGTCGACCAGCCGCTACTAGAGGATCCTTAAGTATTGGGAGCCTGAAAACATTGAATTCCCAACTATAAAAAAACAGCGACCACGGGAATGATCCCCTTCTCGGTATAGTTTACTTTTACAGCATAATGCTATGTAAATAGAATAAACCTGGGGGGCAAGTCTGGTTCGACCGGAGAAATCAAAACCCCAGTGATTACCCATATCATGGATATAATTATTATATGGAGTTCTACAATAGCTTTAGATGTCATAGAACCTGTTTGAAGCAGCTATCAAGCAAAAGTTATTAAAAAAGGACCCATTATGGGTCAAATGGGTCGATGGCATAGCGTTTTTTGTGCTGGCTTAGTAATCCAGATTTCATTCACCTATACAAGAAATTACGCTTAATTTAGGGAATGTTTGAAGGTATTTGTCTGCTTGTTTAAAAAATGAAAAGTTAATTTAAAATAAAATATATTAATACGGAGAAAAATCTTTCTAAATACACTGATAAATGAAACACCTTCAAAACAGTAACACCCAATGAAAATAATTACTGGTCTTTCGTTAGCTTTGGCCCTTCCTATAACTTGATTTTTCTGTATGGTCATATCTGGTTTAAGTTTCAGTTCTAGTACCGAGAGCCAATACACTGTCTCTTGTTTGGCCTAGTGAATTTCTTTCTTTAGCTGGCAGGCTTTCCCCAAGAAAAGTAGATGTCAGAAGCGACTGTCCCCTTTCAAGATGGATCGGGAAAAAGAGCACGACTTTAAACAGTAAACTATTGACCCTTGTTAGTTCTAGACCAAGAGAAGTGTTGCCCATCACTAAAATGTGCACGTATTATAAACATGATGGCGTGGTTGGTTGTACAACTGGGAAATAAGGCAAGTATAAAGTGACTACCACACTTTTTTCCTCCTCGCTTTATTGAATTTTGTCTCCAAACATTTTATGGTAGGTAGTACACATTCTTCTTTCGGTAGACAAATATTTTCGTTGAATTATTCCCGTTCACTCTCCTTAGTTTTCGTCTCCCGTTTATTCTGCAATTTCATTATTGTGAAAATATAAAAATACATACGTTGTAATATTCATCTATGTATTCTTTGAAACAAAAAATATATTTTGATATTTTTTTCAAAGATGAAATATTACGGAAGAACCAGGAACTCAAGGCAACTACAGGGCTTACGATCTGTCATCGGCTGGTTTACGTGATCGTTCACCAATAATGCGTTCTTATTGAGTTCCCTTATAATT
Source organism: Molanna angustata (assembly GCA_963576475.1). Lineage (NCBI taxonomy): Eukaryota > Metazoa > Arthropoda > Insecta > Trichoptera > Molannidae > Molanna > Molanna angustata. Next base: position 7,483,488 of record OY754977.1, on the reverse strand, counting down.
GCAATTTTGAATGTTCTTTATATTTTAATATATGTTCTATATATTTTTAGTCGGGAGAGCCACTCAAACGTACGCCTTAATTTGGGCGGCGTTGACATTGAAAGGGTGAAACAATTTAAATACTTGGGCAGTATTATTACCGAAAACTTAAGACCCTGATATTGAAATAAAATGCAGGAAAGAAGCGGCCCGTAATTATTTTAACAAAATGAGAAATCTCCTCTGTAACGACGACATCAATCTTAAATTACGCCAAAGGGTGATCAAATGCTATGTATGGTCGGTCCTGCTCTACGGTGTTGAGGCATGGACCCTCAAGGTTGGTATCATAAACCGCCTGGAAGCGTGCGAAATGTGGATTCATCGTAGAATGCTAAGGATATCCTGGACCGACATGGTGAGCAACGTTAAGGTCTTGCGTAGAGTTAATACTGACAGACAGTTGTTCACGACAGTCAAGCTCCGTAAGACTTCATATTTTGGTCACATAATGAGAGGCGAAAAATACTCGATCGTACAGTTGATCATAAAAGGAAATATTGAGGGCCGTAGAGGGGTCGGCAGGAAGCAGCTATCCTGGCTCCGTAACATTAGGGAGTGGACTGGAATGAGGCGTGTGGAGGACTTGTTCCGCACCGCACAGGACATGGAAAGTTTCTCCCGAGTGATCGTCAACGTCGGGGGGACCCGACAGGACACATAGAGAAGAAGATATATTTTAATGAGAAACTGTTCGTTTGAAAATAAGCTGTTTTTACCATCGCTATCTGCCAAAAAACTGCTTTGCAGTTTGGCGGGAAAATAAAATTGTATTGTTTTTTTTATTAAAAAATATATATGTTTGTTTTTTTGTAAAGGTATGAGGTGACAGTGTTCTTGCACAGATGTCACCCCTGAACTGTGCCAGGAATATAATTTCATTTTTGGCTTGTTTACCTACTTGTACCAATGTGTATGTAAATCGAATATTTTATAAATTTGCATAAACCCATACATTGGATTTTTTCCCTGTCGGGAGTCAATCATGTTTTTTGATGAATTTTTTAACACCTCAACAGAGACGAAGTTGGATTATTATAGAAGGACCGGGAAATCAAAGAACCTACAGGGTTTACGTCTGTCATCGGCTGGTTTACGTGATTGTTCACAAAAAATGCCTAGGGAATGGAAAAAAAACTAAATAAAATGAGGTCTATATAAAATGCTATCTGTGGCAGTACAACGTCTGCCCGGGTACACTAGTTTTTATATAAAATCATCTTTAATAAATAAAGTAAGTATATTAAAGCTGTTTTTTTTTATAATCAAGGTAGCCAAAATGAATTATTCATGTTGGATTACCGACTGGACCTTAGATAGGCGAAATATATATTTCAGTTGCTTATTGTATTCCCAGAAATCGAGTGAGAATAAATATATATTTCTTCGATGTTTATTTTTAAAATAATAATACTCGTTATCTCAATCCGTGAAGGCTTTTTTTCTGAAAAGAAACATATTTCATTAAACATGTATTAACAGAAAATACTGGTAAATAAAATATATTTTATAAGTATGTCCCTTTAGTGAACGTTGACGAGGTGAGGGACGCGTGCTAAGATTTATTTATTTATTTATTTATATAAGCATGAAAAACAGGCTAGAATCCCACTGGTTTCATGTATTTATGAACATTTATATAATGTATGGAATGATTGGACGATTGAATTATCATCCACACCCCACACACGAACGCACGTACATAGATTTCATCCAGTAATACATTCAGCATTCTTACACAAAGATTACATATTTAAGAAATTATTTTCTGCAGGAAAAACAACAAACAGACATTTATATAACAAGAAACATTCAAAGCGGTAACTAGTACATGTTATCAAAATTGGCACGTTCTTAAAGCAAAGCACTCTTGAACAATGCCAGTGATTGTGAAAATATATCGACATAATGTAGTCTATTGACCGTGAGTGACCGTGGTAGAGGAGCATGGAAGCCCAGGTTTGTATTGTAATGTGAGATGTTAAAAATATTTCGTAATCTGGAGCATGTTCTTATGGGTATATTTATCTTAACAAGTTCGAGCAAATTGGGGGCACTTAAGTCACAGTGAATAATTTTGTGAATTGTGATTAAATCTGTCATGTTCCTCCTATATGATAGTGATTGCATTTCGAAATAATTTAATCTATCATTGTACGTTTCGAGTTGATCTGATATAATACTCCAGTACAATAGGCAAGGATTCGTGTGAATCTTCTCTGTATGCCTTCAACTCTTCCTGATAGAACAATTTGGCGTTCAGTTCCCTCTGTCTGCCCCGTGAGGGGCATCGCGTGAATAAAGGGCGTAATTATTTTTGTTGACAAACGGTTCACTGTTTATTTTATAAATTATACGGTATTTTCCACTTGTATCTCCATGGCTTCAGGGCTGAGAATGGCGGCTACACTACCCAATACCTCAACGAAAGATGTGCCTCCATAGAGGATGGTCATGGGCAGACCAAATGGCATTGGTTATTGAAGATAGGTTACTGTTTAATATAATTAAAACCAATTCGCCGTTGTATCTTTAGAAAAATGTTATTTACTTTTCAAATCACGTTCTGCCTCTTCGATCCGCTGATTGTACCACACTTGCTGTTTCCATTCACTGTACTGATTTTATCAATTCATCTTTTGAAGTTCAATCAGCAAGACTATGGAAAACCACCTAAAGAGGTGGTATAACGTCGTCTCAATGGATTCATCATTTAAAAAAGACTATAGCTGTCATACATGTCCCAATCCAAAACCTTTTTCTCCCTCCTTTCTTTGTCACTGTGAATTTACATTTGATAATGTTACGTTCTTTAATATTCTTACTGTTTGTTTTTTGTTATATATTAAATGTACCTACCACTGCACTATTTATGGCCTCACGTTGCTTTGGTTGGTTGGTAGAAATTGCTTTATGGCAATAAACTAACCATTGTACACATTATTGTACATGAAGTTTAAATAAATAAATAAATAAATAAGATCCTTTAAAGGACTCAACATTATTACTATTCCAGGTTGACGAGCGACTTCTTGATTTTCTACTCTCTACGATTTCCATTATTACGAGCTTCTCTAGGTTATCAGGGGTGCTTCTATTATTTGAGCCGTAGTTCGGTTGAATTCAATTTTGAGCTCTATTTCATACGACAGCATCGAATTTAGTTTTGTTTAGTTGGTCGTCATGACCACAGAACATTATTTGCGGCACGAAACGCGTGCACGGCACATGATAGTTCTGTCAATTTTTGCGCTCTTAGACATTTGATATTTGGCGAATATTTTTTTTTTCTTTTGTTTTAAATTGCAAAAAAAGATATTTGTATTTGAATTCAACGTAAATCCATATCTATTATTAAAAAAGCACATTGAAATTATTTAAACAGATTATAACAACTTCAAAAATGTGAAAGAGTGGAATGAGAGGTCGTGGCCACCCGAGAAAGAGTTGGCATGATCATATACCTATATGAGATTTTGAAAGATGGTAATATACGAAGTCAGAATAATAGGAGAGCATGTATGACGCGATGCATGGATGTAAATGAGGCAAAACATGTATGTCAAGATAGAAGTGTCTGGCGTTCGGTCCTCTCTGCCTACCCCATGTAGGGATACGGCGTGATGATATGTATATAAAAATGTGAAGTGTCAAATTGAACTAGAGTTAAACTACCCCGATCGCCGGTTGATATTTGAGTTGAATCTGTTTAAATCTTGATTCATGTTTATAAAATAAGAAAATTGATCAAATATTCGATTTACATACACATTGGTACAAGTAGATAAACAAGCCAAAAATGAAATAATATTTCTGGCGCAGTTCAGGGGTGATATCTGTGCGAGACACCGTCACCTCATTTAAAAGGACCGTTGCTTTTGTTTACAAATAAACTAATTTATCAATAGATGGCGTTACAAAAAAGGTTTGTTCGTTACCTCATAGATGGCAATATCGTATTATTCAGGTGAATTTTTTACACATTATTCAAATATATAGAACTTTCAAAAATTACATTGATAAGGTAACTCAATAAAGGAATAATTGGTGAACGTTGCGCAAGCGCATAAAGTGATCATGTAAACCAGCCGATGACAGGTCGTAAGCCCTGTAGGTGCCTGAGTTCCTGGTTCTTCTATGATATCCCAACTTCGTCTCTATTGGGATAAAAATATCATTTGACTCCCGACAGGGAAAAAATCCAATGTTTGCGTATATGCAATTAAAAAATATATTCCACACTGTTAATGTTTTAAAAATTAATGTTCAATAATGACTTGGAAAACAATGTTGGAATTTTAATCTTGCGTTTTGAGATTCGATCATTTTTTATTTTAAAATTATTTCGTGTAGTTTTATTTTGTTTTTATACATTCATATATCTCTCGGGTTTGGTGCATAATAAAAGTTTATCATGTTTTGAAGCGCGTCTTTTAAGTTTGTTTCCATGTGTATAATTAAGTTTGAGCATTTTGATGGTTGCATATAATATAAAGCAACGAAGCTTTATAAACTTCGTTTTATATATGGATTTAATATAGTTAGTTGTAGTTTGGTCTTGGGATGTGGTGTAATACTATTTATATGCAAAAGCGTTTTGCCGAGAATTGTAATTGAATACTACTTAACGTTTATATGTGTATACGAATACGTATGATTTATCTGTCTCCTTTCAGAGGTGGCCGTATTTCTAAAGAATATGTTTATATGAATTTTAAAATTTCTAGAGAATATCTATTCTGCACGACCTTTTTCAGCTCTTCGCTGGTGCTGCAGCGCTTATCTGCATAGTAGTTTTATACCTATATACAAACAAACATTGTCGGCCTTCATGGCTCAATTGGTTGGGTATCTGACTGCTGATCCAAAGGTCCCAGGTTCGATTCCCGGTGGAGACACAGTTTATAATTGTGTTTTCAGTCTGGATCTGTGAGACGATTAATATCGCAAGTCTCCAGAATGTGGCAACTTGTTATTGGGTGCGTGTTAAATTAATATTTGACATAGTACCTGTTAGTTGCCCGAGAAATAATATTAATAAATAAATAAATAAAAAAAAAAATATATAAATAAATGCATAAATAAATAAATAAAAAAAATGAATGAATGAATGAATGAATGAATGAATGAATGAATGAATGAATGAATGAATGAATGAATGAATGAATGAATGAATGAATGAATAAATAAATAAATAAATAAATACCATCACGCCATGTCCTTTACGGGGTAAGCAGAGAGACCCGAGCACCATACTCCTGTATTTTTGCACATATGACTGTCTTCCTTTACGTTACGTACATGCATCGTCAGTCGTTCATTGGTAATATAACCAAGTCAACGTCATTGAATTCAACACTTCTTAACGAGCTGTTGTTTTTTCATTCACAAATTTATAATTCCCAAAATATGTAAGGTACAGTGCTTCGTGGTGTTCAGCTTTGGATGGAACAGATATTACAATATATACATTTATAATTGAACAGGTTTATGTTTATGAAACGGTGTTTCAATATCCCTTCTAGAGATTATGCTGAAATGTTTGGCCTTAAAATCCTTTTTATTATATTCGATTTAAAAAACACTATATATTGATACCAAGGAAAATATACTCTAAGGATGGTCAGTAGTCGGTGGTCCTGTTAAAATACTAAAAAATGACGTTGTAGGCGTAAGAAATGGATGGAGTAAGAATGTTTCGTGGTAAAGAACAGGATTTCTCAATATTGGATTAAAGAAGGTATTATGGCGGACATTAGGACCTGGTTGATCTTTTAATTGTGAGTGTAGAATAATGTGATTGTGTTCCTATTTAATGTGGAACGGGAACTGTCACCTGATTCATAATTGCTTATATTAATAAAACTGGCTTACTTATATAGCGCCGTTTTTGTGTGTCCACCTCAAGGGCGCTTTACAATTACAGGGCGCTTTACAATTACAAAATTATATTGTCACTAACAAATGTAAACTGCTAGACCTAGATTAGGTTTTGAAAGTTGGTCAACAGTTATCTACTTGTTGTAATTTTAAATTCGGGGTGATAGAAAGTAAGTAAAATAAAAATAAATATCATTTAATGATTCGGCGGATATTTTGTGGTTGTTAATGCTAACCATATTTGAATTATATTATTCGATATTTACCACTTTTATTATATTCAAATGCTAGTTAAGTACAGCGCTTCCGAAACATGTCGTGAAGTGTATCATAAAAATAGTGGTTTATAGCTAGTTACATAATTCAAATATGATTAAAAAATAATCAGTTTAAACCTGCCAAAAAGTTGACTGAATAAATTCATAATATTTGATAGTTTTTGTCTGTCTTTTCGTTAATGCGGAAACTTTCTCAATGTAATTCTTATTCAAGTTAGTTATGCAACTCCTTGTACCGCACATCACCGCTGATCAGATATCTGATGGTGATTACCATTAAAATGCAAATATATACACAATCCTCAGTGTTGTTGTGCTTTGAATTGTTACACAACACTGAGAGAGAGATACGCCACTGTAATTCTTGTGGGATGCTTCCACGACGAATGAAATTTTGCTTGTGCAAATAAATAAATTTATTATTAGACTAAAAGCACAAAGACGGAGCGCTTGCTCTGTATACTTATTACGCGAACACAATAATGCTTTGAATATATTTCCTTAAACAAACTCTAGATCAGATTTAGTGTATTCAGAACGTATTTCTTTGTGTATATTTTATAATCGATGTTAGCACAATTATTTAAGACTCGAAAATAAGATATTTTTATTTAGTTAATACTCACCATGAATATTCATTTTGTGTCCACCCAAGGGGCCATTGTGTTTTACTATCTTTGGAAAACACACAGCAATAAAATGACAACGAAACCTCAAGACTTAAAATGGCTGCTACATTCAATCACTTACCGAGTGGTCCGCCTCCACGTTAGACGGTCTTAAACAGGTCCTGAATATCAGAATGAATAGGCGATTTTTTGACATGTGTACCACCTTGATGATGATGTTGACCTTCTTTATTTATTTATTGAAAGAAACACCAACAGAACATAGGAACATAGGAAACACCAACAGATACCTACCAAACTATAAACCCATAAATCAAAATTATTGAATATTTTAAGATACTTTGTTTTCTATACAACAGGTATGTATGTCATGATAGGATAGTATGGAGGTCAGTCCTTTTTTCCTACCCAGAATATGAAAACAGCATGATGGTATGTATGTATGTTTGGAGATTAAGTATCAAATAATTGAGTTTCTTAGATATTGTGTATAGGCCACTGCAATACAAATTTTATGAAGCAATGTCGTCACTAAATTAAATTTATATAAAAATTGTAAAAAAAAATTGAGATGTAAGTACTACTACAATATTGATATTTTCTATAGAAAATAACATTATCTAGTAAGGGTGTTTTGGCTTTTATCGATATTTATAAAAACTTTGGAAATATAGGCAGTTAAACACATAAATTTACCATAAAAAAATATTTTACTCAATAAAAAATGTTTGAGTATCTCTGGAATTTTTTTGAAAAATAAATTTGAGATTTTGTGTGTGTCTATATTCATACCAATTTTCAGCGTTCTAGCTTTTATGCTTTCTGAGATATATGGAAAAATAAAGTAACAATTCAAAAGTTGATAACCCCTGACTGAAACAAAAATTCAAAATTCTGCGTATAAAAGTTTTGTAGGTCTATATTTATATATTCTGAAATTTAGGCTTTGTGAATTCAGAGGATCAAAAGTTATAAGGGGGGACGTACAGACACACATACAGACATACATACACAGTCACACATACACACAAAACTCACATAAAATTTTCTTTTCCGAATTCTGAGTAAATCCATGTGTGGGAACATATATGCTGCGAAGCCTCTAAGTTGGTGTTTTTAGCACGCAAAAAGTCCACTACGCTATACAAAATGTTCCTTCATATACGCGTCTTGGATTTAAACTGCCTCTTCCTTCAAGAGAATTTCATTCTCTTGAACGAATCGACAGTTGGATAAAAATAACTTTTGAAAAATCCATTAGATATATCCTGATTATCTAAATATCATATAGATCATGGTATTTACAACACATGAAGGTAAACATAAAAAGTAAATCATAATTGATTAAATAAGCCTTTAAGAATAAAACTTTTATAATAGGTACCAATATATATCATTCACAGTCTAGTGTATTGTTAAAGACATGGTTCAGAAAAACTATTATTAAGATACAATGCAATATGCAGAAGGGAAAACATTTCACAATGATTGTTCACTTGCATTTATCAAACGCCTCAAGGTACTGAGGCTGAGATTATCAAGATGATTAATTTTTGAGTGCAAAGCATTATAGGAGCGCGTCATTCTACTCAGTGGACTAAAATGGCCTAGTATTATCTTATTAAACGAAATACGGGTTTCTCAGCGTAACATTGCCACGAATGTTAATTTCTCCATAACATTGGTATCGACCAAAGTATTTAGTATCTTTTAAAGAAATATAAGCTCTTTTTTCTTTTTTTTTTACTCCTGTAAACTCCTTAAATGGAAAGAAACACGCGGCTATAGAAAGGAAGGAATGTGATATACAAGAGTAAAACCAAAGTACCAAATATCAATTTAAGAACTGAAGTGTCGTATTATTTCTTGGTCTCGTTCCAGTTTCGTGTAGGTAAACGTTGAATTGGACATAATCGAGTTCATTTCGCTTTGAATCAAAACTCATTTATTTTGGTAACACTGCGTCACTTCATAATACAGAATTGATACAAGAATAATTGTAACGCGATTTTCGGACATCAATTCTTGATTGAAATTATTTTTTTGGAAACGTATGTATGTACTGGGAATATATATATTGATCTGTTATTGAATAGATTCGATGTATGGACGTGAGAAATGACTTCCTTTATTATTTTTTGATCCCGAAAATTTCACCTTCCTCCTGCTTCTTCGGCTCGTTGGATTGAGAAAATATTGACTCGGCGCGTAACAATGGAAACCATTTTTCCCCTGAATCGCGGATTCCCAATCAACGAGTACAGAAATAATATGAAGTCAAGACGCAATAAATCGTGTGAACAAGAATTGGCCAACTGTTTGAAATCAGATTCAACTTACGGCCGCGATCAGACACGGCCATTTTTCACGTTCGGTTAAATCTCGGCGCAATATCATCTCACACACCCAGTCGTCCAGCCCTGCCTTTCCAACATCGCTTACCTGATGAAACGACTAATCTTTGTGGTTTCTTTATTTTTGAGAAAGGCGTGCTAGGAAAATTTGCTTATGTTTTATTTTTTTAATTGAATATTAGCAGAACACGTAGCACTATACCTTAAATATCTTAGGTATTATAAATTTGTGAATAATAAAAATTGCTTATATAAAAGTCGGTTAGTTTATAAGGGGTCTAATTTCTTAACTACTATCAATGAACGGCTGCCAAAAAAATTTACATGGAGATAGAGCAAAAAGCAGGGGAAAGGGATGGCATGACCGTGTGAAATTTTAGAAGTAGGAAACATAAGAAGCTTAAAAAATCGACGAACATGTATGAAACGATGCATGAACGAAAAGGAAGACAGGCATGTGTGCAAAAATACGGGAGTGTGGCGCTCGGTTTTATCTGTGTAGGTACTCCGTTAGGGCGTGATTTTATGTATGCATGTATGAAACTATTATTATGGAAATTATACATATCCATACGAAGATATGTGCTGCAGCACCAGCGAGGAACTGAAAAATTTCGTACAGAAAAGTTGCTAAAATTATTTATATTTTTCACACAATGATACAGTGTTAGTTACTTATAAAGTTTAAAATGTTAAAGGTCAATATGTCTATTATAATTAAACTATAGATACATCTGTCCACATTCTGCCTACAGTGCACTCCTGATTTTTTTCCAATATTACTAGAAGATCTCCTGATTACCCCGAGAAGCTCGTAGCAATGGGAACCGTGATGATGAGTATAAGCTCTAGAGTTCGAGAGTGATGTCACAACTGTGGATTGCAGCTCATGTACGATGGTCAAAGGCATCAATCATCCAAGAAGAAATATACAAGAATATTAATTGAATAACGTCAGCTTTATCGTACTGTCTTCTATTGACTTTTGTTTCCATACATTGAGTGATTGACTTTCCTGAATCCATATTCCCTCATACTTGAGCTATTTTAACACACACAATAAATTCACAAAATCATTCGTGACTTTTATTCTCTTGTGATCTGCCCTGGTGTGGTGAATTTATTTTGTTAGTTTTCCAAGAAAATCAGAAATAACTATTCCGGTGACATTTAAAAGAGATATTTGATTAAAAGTAAACTTTATTTTTGTATTTGATCAAAAAATATTTCGGCATTACCAATAGGCTAAAAATATCTTAGTTTATAATTTCTGCCATTTTTCAAGTCGCCATTTAATAACACTCCTCAATTGATTCGTGGAAATATTATTCAAAATATTTTAGGTGAATCTCTTTTTATTTATCCAATTTGTAGTGTATTACTTCAATGGTTTCAATCTTTCTTTTCATACCATAATTCCCAACATATACAGCAATCGTTACAGTTCTACTGTTTCCTTCCAATGAGCTCTCTTTGCTGTATAATATTATACCTTTATGCTACGGACTCGTATTTCCTATTTTTTTAAATGCATGTACCATATGAACGAAATCGGTCGAGGCAGAATTCGAAATCGCGACTACTGGATTACTAACCCATCGCGATAACCGCTCTGCCACCACCTATCTAAATGCATGCATCAACGGCTCAACTGCCCATTGTCAGTCCTGCCTCTTGGCCAGTTGTATTCGCCATCTTTCTCTATACTGGAATGCACTCTTCCAGTCCTCGATTCCAATATTGTCAACATCCCGCTACACTCTGTTCAATCTTAGGAGTTTGGATCTACCGACGCTATTTCTGGCTTGGGGGTTTATGCGAAGAGTCCTTTTTTGGTATTGCAGGCCCTGCCTATTTCGATGAATTTTGTACGGTGTTGTAAATTGTATTTCCTAATGCTCTTTGAAAATCTAAAACGAAACCACGTTTTAGTATATTTATTGCTAAGTGTAGGTACGAAAGACTTTGTTTTGAATTTAATGTTTGTTTCAATACATTAACGGTTAGCATAACTTTTAATTTATGGTGTGAATCCCCGCTGCGGGGTAGCAACTATTTGCGGGACAGACCCTTCAGTACTCCATATATGTACATATGTAGGTGGGTACTTTTTTCAGGAAGAAATAAATGTTCATATATCGGGGCCGACCTTTAATAGCGCTAACTTTTTCTGACGTGGGATTACCAAGTTTAAATAGGCTTGTGGGATATTTATTACGTGCGATAAGGGACAGTATTCCGTGGCTTATTCAGTCGAATAACTTGGTGGGTAACGGTAGTTTTATGTATTGGATATTTCCATGTTGGTTTGTATCACGACTTTTTATATTATTATCGTTCTGTATTACCCACTTTTTAAACTTACCTCTCCTCTAAAAGCAGCTGCCTCTACTTTATTTCTTTGATGTGTTTATTTATCGCTTTTAAACGTGTACCACAAATTCAAATGGCGAAAAATAACTTTTTTTATTTTATCGCCTTGATTTGGTTTTAGCACGTCAAAAGAATGAAACATCAAAGATTGAATAATTATAAATAGAAGTTATAAATTGCCGTATTAGTGATACAAGGTCACCCCAAGGGCGCTGTAGCTTATTTGTTGGCTCTATGAATCAAGGCAGTCTTAAGAAGTCTACCGAAAGTGTCAATGCTCCGAGCTCCACGCATGTCAAGGGGCAATTTATTCCATTTTAAGGCCCGTTCACACTGAAACCGCGATCATAGTAAGTCGCCTTATTGACACTGTCCAATTCTCAGAGTTGGTAATGTGCGATCCAAATGATGAATGTGTGTGTCAAGATAGAAATAAGTGGCGTCCGGTTCTCTCTGCCTACCCCACGAGGGACATGGTGTCATGGTATGTATGTATGTATATTAAAATCAAATATTTATTTATTTATATAATTTATGTACATGTGTACAAAGGCAGGTTTATTGCCATAATGCAATAAACCTGCCTTAAATATATATTTTTAAAAAATATTTTTTTTTCATAATTCTAGTTGATTATGGAGTTCTATCATGAAGTGACAGTTAGAAATATTGAAAAAAAAAATCTTCTTATTCTTATTTAATTAGGCCCATTGTCTGTTATGTGCTGCATTTTCAACCTCCTGTAATGTGGACTGCCAACCATCTCGCCATCTTTTTGGTGGGCGTCCTTGTGGTTGAGACCCCTCCGGTAGGTTGTCTCGGGCTATCTTTGGGATCCTATCTTCGGACATGCGGCTGACGTGTTCGTTCCAGTACCTTCTTCTTTGGCGCCCCATCTTACGATGTCCTCAGCTTCGCATTTCTTCGGATCTCTGTATTTCTGACTATCACGTAGACTTTTGCCAGCTATGCATCGCAGTATTTTCATTTCACTGGTGCGCAGAAGTTGTTTGGTACGGACCGTATCAGCTCTGGATTCAATGGCGTATATTAGGATAGGTCTGACGCATGTTTCGTATATCGTCATTTTGCCCTTGGTGCTCATGGGTGTGTTCTTCCATATTTAATTACTTTTCAATAGATATCCGTGCATTCCTTCTGTATAAATCGGTCAAAACTTTTAGAATACTTGTGAATGTTACGTTTTTTTTAAATATTTTAAATTTTTTTGTCTAAAGATTTTTCAGAACAAAAAAGGTCTTCGTTTCATAAAAATACATTCTGGGATTATCAACTTTTAAAGATGAAAAAAATATAATATTTAACTTGAGTTGTAGAAAAAATTGTTTTGACCTTACCAACTCGTTTCTTATTTTTTATGTGACTTATTTTGTTTTATGACTAATTTTTAACATCTCTATAGAGACTTAGTTGGAATATTATTCAAGGCACCTACAACTATGCCTTTTTATTGAGTTCCCTATCAATACATGTCATTTTTGAAAGTTTGAAAGTAAATAAAAATCTGTTTATTTCAAAATAAGCTGACAAACACCATCGCCATCTATGTAGTGACGAATATACCTTTTTGTAACGGCATCTAATGATAAATTGGTTTGTAAACAATTGATTGTTGCGCGAGCGCATAAAGTGATCACGTAAACCGGCCGAAGACAGGTCGTACCTATGCCCTGTAGTTGCCTAGAGTTCCTGCTTCACCTATAATATTCCAACTTCGTCTGTATTGAGCTTTTAAAAATTTGTCATAAAACATTATTTACTCCCGACAGAGAAAAATAATATTCGACTTTTTTTAAATCAATTATTTTAAATTGATGCACTTGTACAATTCGACCGACGAACTGTAGATATAAAGTTCACTTCAGAAATAAAGTTGGTCATGTCATTTCACGTATCAGCATGTTCTTCAATAAACGTGGCTTCGTATTAACTTTCATTTGATCTTTTTTTCATTAACCCGAAACCGAGGACTCCCGGGAAAAGCTAAAACAAGGGTCACTATCGTTCGAGTCTGAGAAACAACTTCTAGGTCTGTGTTGTTGTGTTCAGAAATATCGACTGCCGATGTAAATTAAAAGTGTTCCAATTCTCCTGTTTAATGTATCAGTATCCTGCGTCGTGTTTTAAAAATTGAAACAAATGTCTATGCAGGAAGTTTCACCTTGTTTATTGAGTTCTTTTAATTTCGAATATATATTTTTTCTGTGTTCATCTCTTTGTATGTACCTATGTTTACACATACGCTGATTTTTTTTAGTGAAAAGTTACAAAATATAATTGTAATCATTCAAGTAACATAAATCATTGTAAGCAAATTATAGTGACTGCTAAATTTTTGGTTTCTCTCAACCAACTTCTTTGTGCACACAGCTCTACCCTATAGTTATATAAGCAAAACTTTTGTTACTTATAACAAAATTGCGGTAACCTATGAGTTAAGCTGACGTATTTTTTTCTATACAAATTGTACAGTTATTCCTTGTGTCCTTATTTTTTTCCTTGTCTTATTACAAGTTATTCTTAGCGATCTCATTTTAACTATTTTTCATCTTCTTTCATGGGTTTTCTGCCATTTTCTCTATCTAAGTTTCACATGCATACTTCAAGGTTGGTGCTGCAATTGCGTTGTGAATTTTATGTGTGGTACGTATTAGTTTTATTGAGTAATATTTCTTTCACTTTCCTACTTTCTTACATGGTGTATTTAGTACCTAATATTTCTTACACTTACCTACTTTCTAACATGGTGTACATATATCGTAGGGTGAAATGTTTTCTTATCAATGAATTCATCCAGCTTGTAATGGCCGATGTCAGTAATATCAATTTACTAAGGACAGATTTGGAAAATAAGGAGGATTGCTTCGACTTATTTGGAGAGATAATGGGAATATAATGTTTGTATCACAATAATGTCGCCTTTATGTATTATGTTGGTTTATTGACATGGCCAATAAACCAGGTTGCCTGGACAATTGACGTATGTCGTACCCGGCTTTGTATAGAGATTGATATACCAATCTGGTACAGCACCTTACACCCATAAGTCCTTTTTACTGTCCACTATCGGATCCTATTCAATCTATGATGGCCATTTCGTTTCATGATAGTCAGATAAGGAACTCGGGTTTGTCCAGCGACGAAATCAATACTTAAACCAAGTATTTATCTATTTTTTTCTTTAATTTTTGTGTTGTATATTTCCTGTACCCTCAACAATGAACAATTATAAAAAAATGAGCTCTGAATGAAGTTTCAAAGGTAATATTTTCATGGAAAAATCCTTATTAACAAAAAAAAATAAAAATAATAAATAAATTTAACAATGTTTAGGCAGGTACCTATTTCCAAACACTCATTCTTCCACTGTCTCACATTACGGCGGGTTCTACAGTATTTTATCCAAGAGCGGATCATAAATTTGTAACTTATTAAGTCAGTTACAGTTTGGTAATAAATCTTCGGCTACATTAGTTTTATTTGGAGAAATTTAAATAATATTTGATGAAAAACAAATGAGTTTGAAAGGTGTGTTGAAATCCTTATAAATTATATACAAAAAATATAGTATGTTTTCAGCTGTCTAACACCTTTGTTGTATGTATAACGCGAAACCTATAAGACTTTCTTCAACAGGGTATACCAACAACATGTGGCTGTGGAGAGCAGCATACTATCGCACATTTGTGCAGCTGCCGCCCCACAGCAGTCCGGTCCGGTTACAGCAGCACCATGTACAGTGGTTGTGCTTTTGACTTCGCTAGACACTGGCAGAAGACTATTTGAATACGTTGCTAACACGATAGAAGAAGAAGAACTCGAAACGTCATGTTGACTCTGTACCATATAACATTTGTGATCCTTTTCAAAATACGATTAGAAACTTTTTTTTATACGATACCCGATGATAATTTCATCATAAAATTGCAGAATCGTATCGCTCTAAATAGGGAATACTTTTCTCAAATAGGGAAGACAAAATCAATGCCTATTTTTCCCTGCGACTTATATGTTTCATTTATATGTTTCAATAGATATGTTAAGGGGCAAATGTTTCCGAGAACTAAAAAGCTTTGCTAAGAGAGAAATATTTGAACAACGCCTTAGCAATCTTTAGTCACACAAAATAAGGCCATGTTTTTGTAGGTACAGGCAACATACATGAAAATTTGTTCGCCTCATGAATTTTCGTATTCAAATTTGCTTATTTAAAACTGCTTATTCAAGGTATTTACATTGTTCAACTTCTTATAATGTCGTTTACTACATACATAATATATTACAACGTTTTACTTACATATGTACATTGTACAATAACATGGTAAATTTCCAGTCTCAGCATAAAAGTATCAATGTACAAAACTATATGTTTCTCAATGTTTGCCGAAACGTACATACTGCAGTAAATAATGGCACGTTTGCCACACTCTGTGGACATTCAAGAAGGCATCAGTTTAATACTATTTAATTTGTGAACAGTCAAATTTAGGTTTTAATGACGCGTTTATTGCTATAAGGCGATCTATAGCAAGCAACCAAAATAACGAGACGCCTTGAGCAACTTTGATACAATATAAATAAATAGATATAAAAACGAGTGGGTTGTGGCCAACACTCACCTCTCCATACCATAGTAAGCTTTCATTTTTTCTTGAAAGGTTGACAATCTCTAAATGCATTATTATGAAGTATGTACATTTCTATTAGATTCTTAAACAAATATAACATTCTTAGACGACAAAAGTTTTCATAATACACCATACCTTCATATAAAAACATTGTCACGAAACTCATAGTATGCATTTTCTACATGATACCTGTTGAGACAGTGTATCAACGTTGATGAGGCGATGTATGTGTCGAGCGTCATTTCGATCATTGTAAAACAGGCATCCACTTCGATCTGCCGAGCGTACAACTATCTATTCCAATTCATAGTATGTAGGTAGTGAAATTTTCAGCTCTATGTATCCAAAATAGTTTCATTCCTGAGATAGATCTCACTAAACATATATTAAGGGGCCGTTTACCGTCCTCACATGCAGAGCGGGTGGTGGTAGAAGTAACGAAATATGTTTCATCTTCGTCTCTATTGAGATATTAAAATTTGTCATAAAATATCATTAATTCATTTTTTTTTTTTTTTAAACACTTTATTGTACATTACTTAATAGCTAGTACAAATGGCGGACTTATTGCCTACTGGCAATTTCTTCCAGACATTCATTGGCCCAAGATACGACAACGACGGTATATACATATCTTGTCATTACTATACAATGTCCTTTCCAATTCAAATTTACCTCAGTATCTCAAAGATAAATTCACTTATCTTTCAAGCCATGGGCGTCCACTTCGATCTGCTGAACGTGCTTTACTATCTTTCCCTATTCATAGTTCTGATTTTTTTAGCTCTTCATTTGAAGTACATTCAGCTAGACTATGAAATAGCCTAAGTCCTGATATTACGTCTTCTATCTCACTAAACATCTTCAAGAAAAGGCTAAAGCAAAAATATTTATCTGACAACACCTGATTACATCTTCCTCTCCTCTTCCTTTCCTTATCCCTTAGGCTTCCTATTATTGCTATGATTTGTTTTTATTTGCTATATTCTTTGTTTTCTTTTCTTTTTTATTTCTTCTGCTATTTTTATTTATTTTGTAATGTGATTAACTTATTGCCATAGTACACATTGTTTTGTATATTGAACATTTACTCTGATTGGTTGGAAGAAATTGCCATTAGGCAATAACCCCGCCAGTGTACTAATTATATGTACAAGAAGATTAAAATAAATAAATAACTCTGGAAAAAAATCTAATGTTTGCGTATATTTTTTTGTTATGTTGTCACAAAACTGCCTCTGATTAAACTTTGTCATTTTTATATCCCTTCTTGTTTCGTTATCGAATCGATCACATTTTCTTCGTCCATCTTTGTTTGTCGTCCTTTTCCTTGAGCACACACGCCGCTGTTCTATCCCCGCGGCCACATGACTTACATACATTGTCTATATATTTCCTTATCTTCTACACTCACGAAACACATTTGACAAAAATATATTTCAAGTGTTTACAATAAACTTATATCTCGATGCTTTCATCTTACTTAGAGATCAGATATTTCTGCCGTATAGGGTAGCAAAAAAATCCATTCTCTCAGAAGAGACCTTTATTTGTATGTATTTTTTTTATTCTGCCTGTAATTTATATTTTTATATGATAAATAAAGACTATTTTGGTAACTTCTAACTCTAGGAGAAAGAGCTGAACTCACAAAGCATGTCTTGATCAATGGCGGACGCTCCTTGGGTGCGCTGGAGCGCTGAACCGGTGAAATAAAATGAAAGCAAAAACCAATTTATTTATCAATAATCAAAATGAAAAAAAAAATACCGAATTACCTGCTTGCAACGTA
Organism: Molanna angustata; assembly: GCA_963576475.1. Classification (NCBI taxonomy): domain Eukaryota; kingdom Metazoa; phylum Arthropoda; class Insecta; order Trichoptera; family Molannidae; genus Molanna; species Molanna angustata. The sequence goes on along the minus strand of OY754977.1, from coordinate 7,465,494 downwards.
AGTACAAGAAAGAAGACAGAAATTTTGAGTATCGCGTTATTTAAATAAACGCCTGAATTATGCAACTATTTTGACTCGCGGTGCGTTATTACAAGCGCGCCACAAATGAATTTAGAGACAACAGTACTGGCCCGTGAGATGGAAGATATCCCATATAAATGCTTAGAAATATTTTATGAATTCGGTGCGGAGCACCTTCATGTTTGATACCTACCTTAGGCACATAATTTAAGTTTGCCGATTCTATGATAGGCGGCTTTCGAATCGTTTTGTTTTACCGTTTTCAGTTGTCAAATTTATGTTATTGTCATTGAGTTTGTTTAATTAGAAATTATAACTTATTGGTTTTTGTATAATTATTCTACATGATTGTATGATTGTGTTCAGTGTGGACTTTCGTGTTATTTGGCCTTATAGTAATTATTCTTCTAGTTACTTATTTATAGAATTCCAAAAACTTTATACCTACTGTTTGTTGTGTCGGTTGAACAAATTTAAAATTTGCAACGATATGTTCATTGATTTATATAAACTACGTACATGTCATTGTTGTATAACAGCGTTTTTTTCATGCATTTATCTTTTTCTTTTTTCAAAAGTTGTGTTCAATAAGTGAATGTAAAATTAAATTGAAAAATGAACTTTGTACAATTTACAATCGTGACGATTTTAGGGAGGCTGACGGCGCTATTTCAATTTTACAGTTATTTTTAAAAAATGGTCTAGCCGAGTCTTTTTCAGAATCCGTTAAACTTTTGAAATTAATTTGTACAATTCCCATGACTTCCGTTGAGAGTGAACGTTGTTTTTCTATATTGAAAAGAATCAAAACATTTTTAAGAAACACCATGACACAGGACCGTCTCAACGCATTGTCAGTGCTGAGCATCGAAAGAAAGTTGATTCAGACTTTGGCAAGGAAGTATTTAAGATGAAATATGAATTAATTGATTATATCGGAAGGTTAAACTTGCGTGTTCAAAGATTAAATGATAATATATAAAATACTTCCTGACCAATAGATATACTTTTAGGTAGCAACTGATAATTTATGAATGAAATATCACTTACTGAATATATAATTTATTGAGGCTTATTGAGTACAATTTATTAAAATTATTTAAGTATCTTATTTTCACGAAGAGATGCTGAGGGATCGCGCACGGCAAACGTCTCGCGTACTGGGCTGAGAAAATCTGAATGATGAGAGTAGGTGCTGCGCCAATAAATACAGCGACGGCGCGCATCGAGTAGTGATGGTTAAAGCATTTTGTGGCTGTAGAGATGGGCCGCCACAAGACAATACCGGATTTTTATATACGAGTGATTGAAGTGTTCGCAAAAAGATCGAAGAATTGAGCTTTCCTACAAAAAATAAGTAAGTGTTTTTTTTATCCAACGAACCGCCAAAATTATTAGTTAGCGGCCGCCACTGGTCTTGATTTCATGGTTTTAAAAGTAACATACTCTTTAGAAATAATTTAACACATTCCTCTGATAAATACGACGTCAAATTGCTTTTGTATTTCAGTAAAATAATTATTGTGTAGTTTATTTTTTCCCGAATTCAGTATTAGGATATTATGACACGGTGAGAGAGTTATCGCTTTGAACAAATGCCAATAAATTAGATCTAATTAACCAAACATTGTTCTCCGGTTAAAGAAAACAAATAAATGAAACAATGGTCTACGGAGAAGAATCTTAAAAACAACACTGTCCTATTCATACATTCCTAGTAATAATAAAACTGTGGCTTCTCCGTTATAATAATATAAAGCCGGGCGCCATTGTCCATTGTTTGAGATTCGAAGGCCACGTATATTTGCTAGCGAGAAAGCCAGAGAGAGAGATTCATTAATCAAGATTTACTTCCTACGACTTCTGCGCTCCTGGTAGGTACATATTAATTCACAAGTCGCCAATCGTCCATACGTCCACCCCACTTAGTTCAAATATTTTTGTCAACGAGATAAAAAGAAGTTTGTTGAATAGAATGAACGAATTCTATGGTTAATATATAGGTTTTTTTCTTTGAATTGTATTGAAAAAAATATCTACTTCTGGTCGTTTATTCATATATTTTATTTCAAAACATTCATCAAATTATCAAAGTATTTGAACCGGTTATCCAATAATTATTTGAACCAATTGATTGTTACTCCACAAAACTAAATACTCCGCCACCAATCCATTAAAAGACCGATTTTATGGTTTAAAAAAAATATATTTAAAAATTTCTACTGTTATTTGTGTTTCAGTATGCAATTGAGGCAAAAAATATATTAAACACGGTTTTTAATAGAATTGAAAACATTCACATTTTGTTTAGTATTGAAATTTCAAATTTTCGCATACCATCGGTTTATTATTTAATGATTTAACGAATCAAAGTGTTATTTATGTTCTTTGTCAATTCAAACTAATAAAAACCAATTTTATCTGTCCAAAAATTGAGGTCTTTGTGGATTTATCGCAAATCTGAGAAGAGAAAAAAAAATCGTAATAAAATAACACCCATACAAGATGAATCGTTTTTCTATTCCCAATTCTGGGTCCTGCTGAATGGAACTTTAATCTTTCCTATCAGGAATAAAAATGAGAGTCACACAGAAAGAGAGACATCTTGAAATTTTCAGAGTCAATTTAGCGAAATTGAATTATGTATCGTAAAATACCAAAAGCTGTCATTTCATATTATTCTCTATGAAAGGGCATTTTTTTCCTCCTTTGAAACGAAGAAAAAAATGTACATGTATACATTTATACTTGACAATAAAAAGAAGAAACTTTATACCATTGTTATCCTATGGATTTGGGCAGGAAGGACGCTGGGAGAAAGAGACCCTTTATTTTGTTGTTTAAATCCGAAAATACGCCGCCGTTTCGCAGAAAAATTGAAAGGACTCCTCCCCAGTGAGGTCATTCAGTCGCCAACTTACAATGTCAACAATCAAATTACTTTTTTTTATAAGTATATTACATTTCACAAAGCATTCAGAATTGGTAATTTTTATTTATCAGAGAAAACACGTCTACAATATTACATACAAATACACACATAAAAAGTGTAAGTGCATTATAAAACAGCCACTATCATAATATAGTATCAAAGAAAAATAAAATTTAAAACAATTACATGTAAAAATAGGAAATTATATAATAAAGAAGGCAAAAAATTAACAAAGAAAGTTTAAAGGCAACAGCATCAAGGAAGAGGAAACAAGGAGTAGGAGAAAGGGAAGATTGGCACCAAAAGACCCATGACCGAAAGAAATGTCGAAGCATCATCATTGAGGCTAAAACTCTGCAAGAGTTGTATGGCCAACGGAATTAAGTAAGTTTCCAAGAAACGTCTCCATCGTTTCCTGTCTCTGGTTGCCACCTTTCAGTTCTCCTGTACCAGAGCTTAACAATCTGTAAAGACGTCATTCAGCCTAGCTGGATCATTTAATAATACTCTTTCATAATATTGTAGGTTCTCCTGAGAAGCAAATAATCCTAGCCAGCAAGGTCTGCTTATTCTTACGATATTTTCCTTTTACGTCCTTCAAAATGAATCCTTTCCTTCCTTTCTTTCAATGTGTACACTCAACTTGTAATATATTATATTTGAATTTGAAACTAAGGCTCGCAACATTGAATATTTGATGTTCAAGTACCTTGAATTGAGTTGTCAATGAATTGCAGATGACTTTGTATCGAATCAAGCCAAGATCAAACAATAATATCCGTTCGAAGACAAATTCAATGTGTATGGCAAAACATACGAGTACGTATAGATTGTTATCATACATAGCTGGAGATATTTATATTTTTCTTTGAAAATTGTTATATTGTCTTTCAACTGTCTGAAAATATACAACATAAGAGTATTGAAAATGTTACACACATTTTGTTCCATCCCTCCCTCCTTCGTAATATGAGTTGAAGAGTGTGGGTGTATGGGATATGCTGTTACCTTATATTATCATTTTCAAGGTGTATTTTTCTCCTCGAAGCTAGAAGGAGCCAGGACATCGGAGAAAATATCGGATATTGTATATCATAAATGTTTGAATTTTACTTCCTCCTGGCTTTAGACAAAATAAAAGTATCTTCCTGTTTTCATCCTACACGAATAGGCTTTCCTAATTCAGTCACCTTTTTTTTCTAACGGAATCGATAACTTGATGATATCGTCAGTTTTTTTAAACATATATATTTCACGGTATTTTTTTCTGTGTTGCTACGAAACGTGGCAAGTATGTAGGCCATCCATTACTCCTATATAAAAAAAATAATTACTTAATGTAGGTACATACATACTTATTACTTTATGTACAGCTATATTGTATTTCTTCTCGGGCAACTGATAGGTACTTTGTCAAATATTTGCCACATTCTGGAGACTTACTAATAATAATTAGAATTAATAAAGTGTCGTTGAGTGATTCAAGATCACTCCATGGGCGCTTTAGCTTATGTATTGGCTCTAATATGAACGTAACATGGCAGTTATATATGTCTACCGAAGGTGGTAATGCTTTGAGCTCCAAATGTCAAAGGGCAATTTATTCCACTTTAGAGGCCCGTTCACAATGAAACCTCGATCATATTAAGCCTATTATGGTACTCCGTGAATCAGATGATCTCAATGTAAGCTGTCTTCCTGATGGAATATTGTTTCGACACAGCTCTTGAATGTAGTGTGGAGCCAAGTCTTTCAGCGCCTTGAACGCCATCAGGCATACTTTATAGTCTACTTACTCGTTCTGTACATTTCAACCAATGTAATTCGTTAAGAAGTGGTAAAAAAGCATCGTAGCTGCGTTGAAAACTATTTGTAATATATCAAGCTGATACTTATGATATTTACAGTCTCGCTGAACCATACTGAAAACACAACTACAAACTGTGGCTCCACCCAGATTCGAATCCAGAACCTTCGAATCGGGAGTCAGATCTCGAACCGCAATCATTAATCTACGAAGGCAGACAGTTCGCTTTGATATTGCAATCACTGTTGTTAGAAAAAAAACCATGAACGGGAATACAACATGAACACCATTTACAAAGATAGTTATATCTTTGAAGACCAACAGAAAAATTTGCCAAGGTCCCTTGGCGTAATAAAACAAATATTTATGAAACTCGGCGCAAAACTTCACTTTTCACTAAACAATATTTGCTCTGCATTGTGACGTCAGTGAATTAAGCCGATCATCAACGTTCTTGATGTAAATATTTTTATGTTCCGGCACATTACCGTTTCGCTGATTTGCTTAGTTACATTTCCTTTCTATTTCAGTAACAACAGTAGTATCAACCGTTAGTATATAAATAGTCAAATGCCAACAAAAACATTAATGGAAGTTTGTGACGTGGAACACAGTGTGCATTCTGCGTTCACGTTATTAAAGTGCATTTTGTTAAGATGAGGTGTTACGCGACATCTTTTATCAGATCCATAGATCAACCTTGCAGCTGTGTAACCATTTGCAATACATTAAGCTGACAAATGGGCGAGCCAACATAAAGCGTTACTGAATTCCAACATAGACACAGCAAATGCATTTAGGTTCTATGTAACTATCTGTGGAATATTATCGAAAAAATATAACGTCAATTTCAATACTTCTTTGTAGTACAATTAACATTTAAATACAATATACATTATCAGAAATAATCATTATATACATAGGTGCTCTGCAAAACCATATAAGTACTACACTATCTACCGTCTGCCCTATTGGGCTGTGTTCAGATTCGACGTCGGGCGTCGAATGTACCTGAAGTTGCAGATTATGGCGATTTTCACATCAATCTCACTAAACGCTTTCGAGCGGCGTTTCAATCTGAACGCAGCATCGGGCGTTTGAAATGTCAAATGTCATTTATCATACATGTCTCTTTTTGGGTTATATTTTCAACGAAAGACTATTGGGCAGTGGTGTAAATATTGATCTCTGACAGTTTATTGGAAATTGTTGAATAATATTTTAATAAATTAACCTCTTTGTGAATACATATTGTCATCATAAATAATGTCAACTGACATTATAGAAACCACAGAAACAAATAGAAGTCATCATTCTACAGATAAAATATAAGTTAATAGATACTATAACAGTCAAAGGGTTTTTCACCCGAAAATTTTACTGAGCGTTTGGTTCGTACACTCGACGTTCAATCTGAACGCCACAGAATGTCTTCGAGCGTCTGTTTCCGGTCATTATGAACGGCTTAGAGCTTCACTAAGTGCACTCGGAGTTCATTGTGAACGTAGCCCTGAACTAAATTCTGTCTCAAATGGAAATAAAAACAATAACCAAAGATTATCAAGATTTTCAAGTCTAGTGATAGTTTATTGGATCAAATTTGCGCATTAGATTTCAACCAAATTAAATAAGTTTTTGATGCTGATCAAATAAATTATCGCTGTGGTTGTACTGTTGCACTGTTTACATTGAATAATTTAATTTTAAATATTCATCTTACCATATCTTCTTCCTCGGATGTCTCTGACGTTGAAGATTACTCGAAAGAAACTTTCCCTTTAATGATCAATAAATATTGAGTATTTCGTGTCTCGCATTATATGACCAAAATACGAAGTATTACGGAACATGACTGTTGTGAACTGTTAGTATCAGTGTTTGTATAATTCCGTTAAATATTTCATTCCTGAAATAAATGGTTACAATATCAAATGACGAGTCTCCGTGGAAGACTATATACATCTCACCAACCCTACCGATTCTAATAAATAAACAATGCATTTATATTTTATTCTATTTTACATTCGTACAAGTATGATGATAATTTGAATTCAATAACTAGTTTTTAAATCATTTATGCAAATAAACACTATTTTTTTTGCTGGAAAAGATACATTTTATGTTAAAATAAGAAGTACCAAACCCAAAAGGAGATACATTTTAGAAAAGCCTCTGTTTACAATAAAACTTGAATAATTCGAACCCACAATACAACCACTATTGATTCAAGGGAAGATCTATCTGCACAAAACGACCCATATATTTTAACCTCGATACCTGCAATAAAAAAGCAAGACCGCAAAATGAAAGAGAAATTGGCTTTGTAAAGTACCACAAAGGCCATTGTAACAGAACCTACTTCCAAAGGTTTTCTTGCGGAATGGAAAATGTGGCCTGTATTGTTTTTGTCATTTCCTACGTGTGCTTTTATATAAGTATATATTTTTTTGTTTCCAGATCTCAATAAAAGTATCATGCCGAATAAGAAACGGGACAAGTAAGGGACAAGACAATTGGAAAAGGTGTTGCAATAAATCAAACGCTTTTTTTTCCTTCTTCGGTATCGTCACGAACGTGTTTTTTTATTTATTTTGTATCCGGGCGCCAGAAAAGTGTGGAGATTTTTCGCACTCTTTGTAGACACGATTTTTTACGACTATGTAGGTACTAGATAATTCAAGTTTTTTGTCGCGAATCTCGCAACTGATAGTAATAAAAATCGTAAAACTTTTTTTCCGTGCGACATTAATACTACTTGTGAAAATAAAATTTTGGTGTGAGATTCCGTTAAGATTTTTTTTCCTTTTACGTACTGTGAAGAAACCTCCCGTCACTTTTTGCAGAATGCTTTATTAATATAACAAGTACCTACATATACATCCTCATCATTCCCTAAATTAAGCATGAATGCATGTGCTATAGGTGAATGAAATCGGTCGTGGCAGGATTCGAACTCGTGACCACTGGATTACAAACCCAGCGCGCTACCACCACCCATTTGAATTGAAAATTATGATCAAATTTAAATACATAATAAAATTATTCCTATTCTTAAATGACAAATCGCACCTTTATTTTCATAGTGACACTATAAAATCAAAAAAAAATTATAAATTTATTGTAAATATTAAATTTTTAATTTTTATAACCAGCTATGTATTTAAGATGAGAGCTATCTATTGAATACAGAAATACCAGATCACTCGTTCAAATATTAACCACCATTGGCATTATTGCGATTTAATGTATGTATGTATGCATGTATTTTTTCAAATTAAATAAAAATAATAAACTTGATGGCGAAAAAAAATTTTTTTTTGTTAAGTATAATAATAATAATAATAGTAACTTTTATTTAGACGTATATTTATATTTGCGACGTGGCTATTCCAAATTCTAGTAATATTATAAAAACTTTTGACGAAAAAATTAGAAAATACACCGCTTTAGGTAATGAGATTAAAAGACTTTGGCATTCTCGTAAAATAATAATATTACCGTTCATTATTTCAGCCACTGGCATTATTCCAAAATCGTTAATCCGTAATTTAGAAATTATAGATTTATCGAAAAATTTAATAATAAAAATGCAAAAAACGGTAATTATGAATACATGTAGAATCGTCAAAGATTTTTTAAACGTTAATATTCGGGAATCAGTAGGGTTGTTAGGTAGTATAGAGACCTCCTCAGAGCCTAATCCTTTGATATGTTAAGTATCTGGATGGGTGAACTATTCCCAATTGAAAGCTTGATGATGCGTTTGTTGCATTTTATTTTGCTCTTTTAAATAAATTACAATTTACGCATTGATCTGCTAATTCTTTTGAGGAAGTGTATAATGGTAATAAAAATAATTGAGTGTTATTATTTGTAGTGCTTAATTGTTATTAATATCATTAGTAAATCGGCCAGCGCCGTATAAAAAAAAATTTTTTTTATTTAGACGTAAAAAAATATAAAAATTAATACATATAGTGTAAACAAAAAAACAAAAAGTATACATTTTTTTGATACATTAATAAATTCTGGTACAGGTACAGGGTATGACACTAAATTATTTAAAACAATGTAAAGTATGGAGAAAATTAATAATTTTCAACTATGTGCTCAGCACCTAGCCTACGAAAGGTGGCAAGACTTGTGGTTTGTTTTATTATTGGTGGCAAACTATTATATATTTTAAGACCTTTATGGTATAAACTATTTTGAGTGCATGTTAATCTCGTTTTTGGAAGTCTAAAATCCTGACATCCTCTCGTAGGGTAGGTGTGAACATTGGAATTGAATAATATATCCCTCTGCATATATTTTGGAAGCATATTATTTTTTAGTTTGAAAATCAAAGTTAATGTGTTATATATAATGTATTGCTTTACTGTCATTAATTTTAGTTTATTTAACATTAGGTTTATTTTTGTATATCTGTTACATTTTAAAATTGTTCTCATTCCCATATTATGAATAATCTATAAGTGACACTATGACTATAAAGGTGCGAAATGTGTTGATAACATTTTTCTTTCAACCAAATTTTAATCAATTTATATAGCAACTTGCTCACACGAGTCGCTTTTATTATTGAAAACTAACTGGAATTAAACAAAAGTAAAGGGGAATTACTTCGTTGTCGTATTTTATTGTATCCCTTATTATTTTTGGGTAGGTTTAGTTAGTTTTTAATGATAAAAGCGACTCGCGTGAGCGAATAGCTTTAAAACTTGAATTGAATTTGGTTGCACGAAAATTGTTTTCAACACCTTTGCCATTTGAGGTAAAGAATAAGTTTATTTTGTACCTATTCGTATTTGATCATATTTTTAGAATAAAATATATTTTTCAACGTATTATTTACGTAGTTGTATGATTTTTAACTCAACTTATTTATTTTAATGTTGGAAATTTTCGCGTTTATTATCAACTTTAAGAGCTCATCCGATAATGGTAAAATAAGCTGTGGTGTATTCTTAGGTCAAGTATGTATTCCAAGGTCTAGTATGCCTATGTATGCTCTCAAATTTGCTGTCTGTACGTCCATGGGAAGACCATATTTTCATCCTCTCAGTTGAGAAAATCAATTTGAGGTTTTATGTGGTCGACTATTTGTATTCCATTGTAGTGTTTCCATCCATTGATTGAAATTTATATGGGTTGGGAAAGTACCTACCTTTTTTTGAATTCACAATATTAGAGGTTATGTTTATTTATTTTAAGATAAGAACGAATGTTTGTATTGTGGCTCCTGAGCGCCACAAATGAATATTTCAAAAGTTTTCACGTAGGCACTTTTGACTATTACGAAGTAAAAGTCATGTCTGAATCCTTCATTTTTAAAGTTAATTTAATCACAAACTTAAAATGATATGCCTGAAATTTATTTATTTATTGCATAAGTACTTTTTTATTTATTTAATATTGCTTATCTGGCAACTAACAGGTACTATGTCAAATATTAATTTAACACGCACCCAATAACAGGTTGCCACATTCTGGAGACTTAGTGTTATAATCGTCTCACAGATCCAGACTTAAAACACAATTAATAACTGTGTCTCCACCGGGAATCGAACGCGGGACCTTTTGATCAGCAGTAAGATACCCAACCAACTGAGCCACGAAAGCTGATGACACAATTGACACAAATAAAAGAATCCACAAAGTTTTTTTATAAATATGTCAATATAATATGTCTTTGCCAACAATAAACAATCTGTTTTTTTTTTACTATTCACATCTCATAATATGACCAACTAATAACTGTGTGAATTAAAAAAATAATAATTCAACAACGTCATCTGATAGTTTAAAATACTGTAGTTTTTGGTTTATATTTGACAGTTTATTTCATATTTATTAAGTAAGTTATGAAATATTTATTCTATTTTCGTTTTTTTGGTTTTTATTATGTACAATTATATATATTTTACAATCTATGAACGATATTTCGATGTTATGCTTTTTGGAACTGCAAGTTTGTGTGACACCCATACATGCCGACCGCCGTGGCACTGTTGGTAATTCGTCCGGTTTCTGTGCGGGCGTCCTGGGTTCGATTCCCGGCAGAGGGAAATTTATTTCTCACGCAAATATTGCTTCTCTTTGGCTGGAAACACTGGTTAGTTGGAAGAAATTGCCTTATGCGCTTGCGCAACGTTCACCAATTATGCCTTTATTGAGTTCCCTTATCAATGTAATTTTTGAAAATTCTATATATTTGAGTAATGTGTAAATATTTCACCTGAATAATACGAAATTATAGAACTTATTGCCATCTATGAGGTATCGAAGAAACCATTGTTTTGTAACGCCATCTATTGAGAAATTAGTTTATATGTAAACAATGAAAGCAACAGTCCGTATAAATGAGGTGACGGTGTCTCGCACAAATGTCACCCCTGAACTGTACCAGAAATATTATTTTATTTTTGGCTTGTTTACCTACTTGTACCAATGTGTACCCATGTGTACCTATATAAATCGAATATATTTTTTAATTACATATACGCAAACATTGGATTTTTTTTCCCTGTCGGGAGTCAAATGTTATTTTTATTGACAATAGCATCTCAATAGAGACGAAGTTCTTCTATGATATCCCAACTTCGTCTCTATTGAGATGTTATTGTCAATTACAACATCATTTGACTCCCGACAGGGAAAAAAATCAATGTTTGCGTATATGCAATTAAAAAATATATTCGATAAAATGTTATATTTACTCATAATTCGGGGTAGAGCATTTAGTTTGTGTTTAGTTCAGATTAAGCAAAGAAACCTAAAAATAATTTGTTTTCCATTCTGCGCCATTACGAAATAAAAATTTTTGAGGTTTCTTCATTAAACCCGAAGGATTAATTCAAATGTCTTGACAAATTTTTCTAGATATTTTTTTCTTCTTTAATTTAAAACAACATATCATTTTGCTCTACGCCTTATGGTTTTTTTCAAATATATGATTAATAAAAAAAATCGGGGTATGGTAATTATTTTTCTACAAGAATATAATAAACAGAACATAATTGAAAAGTAAAGCAAAATTTTTCTTTTTTAATGTCCAAATTATTTAATGTCCAAGATTTTTTCTTTCATGACGATTGTAATAATGATGCAATATCAAAATTAAACTCTCCACTTCACAATGAAGCTTCCCTGCTAATTATATGAAATCGAAAAACTTAATATTGCCAAACAAAAAAAATTCTCTTGTTATATATATTTATCATTCAAAAATCTATTATTATGAACATAATTTATCAAACGGTTGTATGTTTTTCTTTAAATGTTGATCAACTATGAATGCAGTTTTTTGAAGATTATTTGGAGCTATTGTATAAATAGCTTAAACAAAGTTAAAATATTTCAAATTTCCTGGTCGTGAGAGCATTTTTTCAGTTTTATCACATGAAACCATAGAGAAAAAATGAACCGTAGTCTATGTATTTGTATTGGTTTATCCTCCATAGGCTCCCAAACAGAGCACTCGGAGTCGTCATTGATTAAAATTAAACAAATTAATATTAATAAACAAAGAAAAAAAACTCATGCTAATTGAAATCTCTTTCATTTAACATTTCGTCAGTTGTATAAAATGATTTATCTACGAGATACTTCTTCGTCTCTCTCTCAAAGCTATCTTCTTTTAAAGACCGTATGTGAGGTGGCAGTTTATTATACAGCTTAATACTCTGCCCCACAAAGATGATTGCGACTTTTGCCAGGCTGCACTGGAAAACTAATCAGCCCAAAGTTTATGTACTTCGCACATATGGTATCAGTATTAAGTTTATCGGCCTTTTATGTAGTTTGATCTGTATAGAGGACAAAAATTTTCATATTTGTGTACGGCATACATGATACGGCATATGTACACACAAAAATATCACAGCGAAACTCAAAGTATGCACTTTCTACATGATACCCGTTAGGAAATTAATGTAAAAAAATACGCTTAAAATTGTGAAATCATGACTCTCCACTATTCCATACTATTCCATAGTGTGGAGAGTAAAAACAGGTTCGCTGGCACCAGGCGCCCCCCCCATAACATTTTCATGTATATTACAATTCTAGTGAAACTTCATCATAATTAATGATATTGTTTTCGTAAACATACATATTATATATGTATATTTTGATGTTCTTCTATCTTATCAAATGATATTTCAGCTTTGGTACTTGGTAGGTATATACTGTTTAATTTCGTCTATTGTGTAACTATCATATAATTTAACGACATTACCTGAATGTTATTATGTAGGTATCCCATATTATTTTATGTGACATTTAATACTCCCACAAACACAGAAATCAGACCAGTACGGCGGTATTCGTAATTACAATATTTGTTGATATGCCGGATTCTTATTACTAAGTATATTTCTATCTAAACAGTCATTATTAATCAATACTCCTTGTAAATTCAATATACCTTTGTTATAGTCGAACAGTATAACATTAAAGTTATTTATCAGAACAAACCAATTATTATTTAGTACGTGCTACGAGCTCCTTGCGTAAGCCAAAACATTGTGTAATTGATAACGTAATAGAATCGACGAAAGGATAAACCGATCCTATGTCAGACGTAACTCCATTTGAGAGACGTTGAATTGTTAGGCAATGTGATATTTTTGATCATTATTGAGAGCAGACTTATTTTTATCGTTAAAGTCATTCATATTTGGAATAACCAGACTGATAACATCCAAGAGAAAAAATACTTATTAAATAATAATTCATTCTACTGTATTAAGATTTTCTCTGTTCCAATTTTGAAGTACAAAAAAAGTAAAGGAGAAATATTTATCCCTGAACACCTGATCCCGATTTCGTCTCCTTATCCTTACCCTATCCTTTTTTTGGTATGAAGTATTTTTATTTATATTTACTTTGTTTTCTTTTGCTCTTAATCTTTTGTTGTTGTACACAATTTTGTCGTACTTTGTAATCTGGTTAGTTGGAAGAAATTGCCTAATGGCAATAAGCCCGCCAGTGTACAGTATATTTGTAAATATTATGTACAGAAAGATGACTTAATAAATCAGTACGACTAGGGCACACCGTAAGTGATAATTTTACGACGTTTCAATCGATTCAACTTTTCAAAAAAAAAAGACAGCATATTTCCTTGTATCCCTTCCTTGCCAGTGTCCATTCACTTGCAATATTTTTGGGTGACAATAAGTGACAAGTGAAAAAAGATTAGTAGAAATTTGAAGATCACCGCGTGTGGATGTTTCGATTAGTGCACAGAAAAAAGAATCATTCTGAACTAGCAAACAGCAAAATAGGAAGCATCGGTGAGATAATTTTTTATACAGTCAAAAAAAAAATATCCTATAACATTGATACCCATCATCTGATGTTTTCTACGAGCTGTTATACCTGTCTAATACCCAACTTTTCATTAACACTCTTTCCCCATCCTCTCTCATATCCCACAACTTCTATCTTCCTCCTGTCTTTGTTGCGGTGATCTTAAATTTAATGTGACGTATTTATCTTTCTGTTTGGTTTTGTTATATCGCTACTCCCACCACCACCCGCTCTGCATATGAGGACTGTAAACGGCCCCTTCACAGAACGCTAAATGAGTGACAAAAAAAAATGCATACCACAAAAAGTAACTCATAGAGTCCTCTAGATTAACAATCTTGGTACCATAGTGCAAAAAGAACAATAGAAGAATGTGAATAGAAGATTCACACTCGTGGACCGTCATCGACTTCAGATGTTTTTAAATGTAAAGCATTTAAGGTGTGACTAAGATCGATTTAAAAAATAATTTTAATGGGAATCAACCAATAGTAAGGCAACATAACTATGACAACTTCTTGAATCAAAAAATCCGCATTACCAATGGGACCCTGAAGAGGCCGCGTTGGGTGGCAACAATCCTACAGTACATGTTTCGAAGTTTGGTAGGGGTATTGACAGAATTGACAATTGATTGGTATTCAGAACCTTTTTGGGGATACAATCATCATTCATCCGGCTGATATGTCCCAACCACTGCAGTCTTCGTACTTTTATGACTTGTACAATGTCGGGTTCGTCAAAATAATAATGCTTGTAGTTCGTGATTGTATCGTATCCTCCAAAGTCCATTATTATTTACTTGGCCAAAAATCTTTCTCAATAGGATGTTTTCTTCAAATATCAATAGGATGATTAAAAATCAAATATAAATAGAATGTTTTCTTCTATTTTTGTTAGGACTCGGCTTCATATACTACGACAGGTCTGAGAAGAGCTTTATATATCAGTACTTTTTTCTTTAGCATTTTGGACCTTATGTGTTTTATTTGACCTCAAAAAGTATTATAATAGTGAGTTATTATTTGAGAGACATCCCTTCTATACTTTCTTGATTCTCCCAGTTATAAATATTTACGATCGATCTTATTTATCAAATTATTTTTATTTTTTCCCATATTCACCATTTAGTTTTAGTGAGTATCTATTTGGACAGTCTTACATAGTTTATATTTATTCCTTTTATCAAAATGAATTAATATTATTACCATTCAATATGAGACTATTGATTTGATGTTTCTTTTATGGATAGATAGATCGAATGTTGTGTATTTGTTGGGAAAGTCTGTATGTTCCCACGCCTGTGTACATACGTCGAAAGCCATTATTAAAAGCATTTATAAGAGGCGATTAAGTAAGAAAATTTCAGTAATATCTTGTTTGTTTTGCTTGTCCAATCAAAAACAACTCAACAAGAATATTATTTACCGTAGCATTCTGATATTTAATATCATCTTGTTGCTTTTAGTGCTTACACATGTGTAAGCAAATATAGGACAGAAAATCCACGGTGTCTTTTATCTATAGTTGATCAGTTAGTGTTTGTCCTTTGTCTTCATTGTTTTGTGTAATGTATCCATCTCATTGGTGATCTTCCGCTCGGTATTCTTCTAGGACTAGCACTACTGACCTCTCAAAACATTCAGATCCCCTCCTGACATAGCCAAAGAAACAGATTATCTTTTTGGTACAAATCAAATATAATGTTTTATATGAAGACGAAGTTGAAATATATATTGTATAACATAAAGAAAACACCACATCACAATTCCTAACAAAAAAATAGCGGATTTCTTCTAATTCATTTCTTTTATTTAATCTAAAACTTTACTTCTTAATCTTGTGTAATCTTTTTTTTAACTAGGTACTTGAATGTAACATTTGTGCACCTTATATATTATGTGTCCTCTTTGTATTAATAATTTGTATACCCTATTGTGTAAAAGTAACAGCCCCAGAACAGGTTTTGCCTAGTGGGGCGTTACTTACTTAGACTAAATATGTAAAAATGTTTGTGTATTAACCATAAATAAATAATAAATACTTAGGATAACTGGAAATCAGACGCCTACAACGCTTAAAACCTGTCATGGGCTACACAACAAAACAAAAGTTTTTTCTACCGCCATCTAGATATTATTGAGAAATGGGTTTGTAAACGATGAAACCGACAATTCTGTCTTCTCCGAAACACATCAGAAAAATAATCAGTTCACTTTTAGCTTGATTATCACATGTAGTTTATGCTATCATTCAAAAAATATATTACTATTATGAGATTGAAATTTAAAAGCTTTTGGATCAGCACAAATAAAAATATGACAGTGATGTGAAAGTATTACTAAAAAAAATGACTTGCAATAAAAATACAAAAAATATACACAATGATATTGAGTTTTATGCTATCAACTCATTGCTCACGATTGTAGCTAAACAAAAGACGATAATTTTTTGTTTTTGCTTTGATTGTGTGACAATAATATCTGAGAATAAACAAGTACTTATACCGGGTGGCAAAAAAAACACGTATGTATTATTCAAAATAAAATTGATACTTTTAATAATCATATATCAGAATCATTGAAAATCTGGACAAATAAAAATCGGCACCTGAAAAACCACTTCTTAATCATCCATAAAAATATAAGATCAATCAAAAAGAATTTCAATGAATTTTTGGTGTCTATTCAAGATGAGTTAAACTATTTAACAAACTGCCAAAATATTCAAATATTCAAATTAAAAACAAAAAAAAAATAAAAAAAATGTTAAAAAAATTTTATATATAAGTTTGTATGTTTTCTTTGTTATATTGTGTTAATGGTTTTAATTATTGTTATATTGTGTTGCTAGTTTTTAATTTTTGTTTGTTTATAATTATTTTTTGTTACATTATCAAATTTATATAAGTGTACGAGAGAGCTTGCACTGTTAAACTGCTTTTGCAGTTTAGTGCAAGAATACTTATTGTTTAAAAAAATGTAAATAAATAATACTTTAAAAAAATAAAAAAAAACTATTATATCACATAAAATACCATTATTATATTTTTTGATGAAGATCATGTTTCATTCGCAATATTATGAAATTATGATGCGACATTTTATTATAGACAGCAAATAATAATTCCAACAATATTTCTCTGCCATTGTATCGATGTCAATCAGATGATTCTTTCGCTCCTCTAATTTCTTCTTTCGTTTCCTTTTTTGCTTTTTTTTTTGGTCTTTCATCTTCCCCCACCCTCGCCCGAAACGCTATCCATCACAATTCTTAATTACGCTCGGCTTCTAAACGACACGCGGCCATCTTTTTCTTTTTTTGCACAATGATGTTATTTTGTAAAACGATCCACCATTTTGCTTTCTCTCTTCACGTGGAAGGCGTTTGATTTTTTTGTCAAAAAAAAATACATATTGAAAGCAACCAGAAAACGACGATCCTGATTTTTTTTTTGACAATTTATCTTATGGATTATTTTGTATATTTTATAAACGATCAATTGCGGTTATGAATCTTAAATCTATGGATAAAACTTTTTTGACTGCGAGTGCCACAACCTTCCTTTCTCTCTTTTTGTCCTTTTTATTCTGAATTTTGTGTACCTACTAAATTCTAAATAGCAATTTGTTTTACACTGTGCAGCTTAAAAAGATAATGTAATATCCGCAAACAAAATTGATCTATGATATATTGTTAAAATTGAATTCGTTGTAATATTTGTTTGTATGACTGTATGTTTGTTAGGTTTAAATAAAATAAAATAAAAAAAATATCATTTAAAACAAAAAAAAACGACTAAGGCTGGATTGTTCCAACAAAAGTAATGGTAATAGTATAGTTAAAATGCTTTAATTTCGTGAAATTGTTCAAAAATACGTTGTTTGACGGCATTAGATTTCAATGAAACAACCAAAACTTTTGAATAATATTATGAAATCAAAGTATTTTATCTACACTTTTACTCTAATTTTTGTTCGAGAAGCACAGTCTAAGTCTTCACAATTTTCAATTATAACTAGGATAGTGTAAGATATTATTAAATTAATTTAAATGAGTATCGAGTTGTCAAAATATTTGGATATTTTCATTATAGTGAATCATCTACATATATATATAGACGTTACTGGAGAAATCACGTCGAAAGAGCGGATTCAGTGAGAGTGGTAAAAATAGCGGCAGAAGAGATACCGTCAACCAGCAGACCCCCTGGACGACCGCCAAAGAGATGGAAGGACAGCTGGACATCCGCGTCCCAGGAGTGAATCCGAGAATAAACAGTACCCAGTACTACATAGAACAAGCAGAAGAAGAAGAAGATCTACATATCTTCAGCTACATACTTACTTGAATAATATATTTCATTTCATTCAAAATAAATAAATAAGGTTTTTTCTATAAAAAAACTCTAATAAATTTATCAATTTTAGGTATCTCTTGATTCTCTTTAAATATCTGTAATTTTTATTTTAAATTGTGTTGAAACTAATTATTTAAATTTTCCTTTTTTCAGGTACGGATTTTTGACTGATTTGCGTTGTACCTATTGCAGTACTCAAAATCTTTTGGAAATTTTCGGTAAATATTACATTTGTATTTATTTTGAAACAGTAATATTTTAAGTTTTATAAAATTTTGTATGCACCAATAAACAATTTGCTACATTTTCGACGCGTAGTAAATTTTGAATGCAATACTTTTTCAAACATTACGTGAAGATTTTGGAAATTCAAGGAGCTATATTATGAAAATATGTGGTATTACTTTGGTAAAATTATTTATATTTGGTTTTCTTTCTTATGTTTTGTTTCATTTTTTTTTAAGATTGAATAATATGTCCTTGTAGTAACAAGTACATAATATACATACATACATACCATCACGCCATGTCCCTCACGGGGTAGGCAGAGAGAACCGAACGCCACATTTTTCTATCTTGACACACATTCATCGCCTCATCAACATTCATACATCGTCTTATACATGTTCGTCTGTTGTTCATGCTTCTTACATTTCCATCTTTCAAAATATCGTTTACATGGTCGTGCCATCCTTTTCTTGGGCGCCCGCGACCTCTTATTCCGTTCCTGTCAGCTTTGTATATTTTCTTCGTCAGGCGTTCTTCGTTCATTCTCCCCAAGTGGCCAAACCATCTCAATGTGTTAACTTTCATTCTGTTAATTACATCTTTCTTTATCTTACATTCTTTCCTTGTATCTTCATTCCGAACTCTATCATACATCGTTCTGTTACAAATTATTCTAAGCGATCTCATTTCAACTGCATTTATTCTGCTTTCGTGCGACTTCTGCCATGTCCAGGTCTCACTTGCATACGTCAGGGTTGGCACTACGATTGCGTTATGAATGGCAACTTTAGCGTCTCTTGATATGTTGCGATCATTCATAACTGGTCTAAGTGCTCCATTCACTCTGTTTCCTGCCATAACTCTTCTTTCAATATCCTTATCTGGCCGTCCATTCCGTTGGAACATACTACCCAGATAGACATACTCGTCGACTTGTTCAAGCCATTCATTCTCTACTTTTATTTGACACACTGTTCTGCTTTCACTCTTTTCAAAGACCATTCATTACCTTTGATTTGCTGGCATTCATTTTAAGTCCGTTTTCTATGCATCCTTCATATACCATACTTACAAGATACTGTAACTCTTCCATACTTTCTGCTAACAATACTTTGTCGTCTGCATACATCAGATCACTAACAATTCCCTAAATTAAGCATTATAATAATATGCTTTTGCTATAAGTGAACGAAATAGGTCGTGGCAGGATTCGAACTCACGACCACTGTATTACTAACCCAGCGCGATAACCGCTCTCCCACCACCCATCTATTTGTCTGTTTTGTTTTTTTTATATTTATTTATTTGTCTAAACAGCTAGAAGCCTTTTACAACAAAAAATATATACAGTAGTTACAACAAAAGTATTTAACAAAAAATCTAGAAATGATATAAATCATAACTATAATAGAAATAATGAAATATTGTAGGTATACCGCAATATTTCATAATTTTTATGCTTTAATTATCCTTTTTATTTATTATTTATTTCAAAATTATCTCTTTTATTGTAATAAGTTATTAGGTATGTATGTTATATTGGTATATTAGTGTGTATGTTATATTGGTATATTAGTATGTATGTTATATTGGTATATTAGTGTGTATGTTATATTGGTATATTAGTATGTATGTTATATTGGTATATTAGTATGTATGTTATATTGGTATATTAGTATGTATGTTATATTGGTATATTAGTATGTATGTTATATTGGTATATTAGTATGTATATTATATTGGTATATTAGTATGTATGTTATATTGGTATATTAGTATGTATGTTATATATATCGATATATTAGTATGTATGCATATATTTTTGTCCTCTCTTTCAGTTTGTTTACTTGTATAGTATTTAAAACCAATTAAGCAATAAATAAATAAAAAGATCTTTGAAAATATGATTCATATTGCAATCCCAACATTTCATTTGGTTACCTCCACATGCTTTTTAAATTTATACTGTTCATATATTCAGTCAGTCAATTTTTTTTACGTGTAAATAAGGTTTAACTTCACACTTTTTAACACATCCCGATTTTGGTTACATATTACGTTAAAATAAAAATATTCTATAGAATCCACATCAATGTATGAGGTGACCTACATATTCACCAATGGTTTGGTGTTTTTTTTTACAAGCTCACCTTTCTTCGGAATGCAACCCAACTTGTCCCTTTCTCATTCTTTATCAATGAAAAGTTTTCCTTCGAAAGATGACGTCAAATTATTCTTGCTGAAATTCTGGGCGCATTTGGCAAGAGATTTCTTAACGTTAAAGTTCAACATTTGTGGATGTTGTCCACCGGTTGTTCACTTGGACGGATAAACGCTTTGTTTGCTGTGAACGTTTGGCTGACTCAAAATGGTTGCCAGGTTGTATGAATTATTCATATCATCATTAAATTCATGTATGACTTATGTTTTATCTACCCTGTGTTCCGTATCTTTTTATTTAAGATATTTATCAAATTTAGTTCTGAAACTGCTGTGTTCAATGCGGTGTTGCTTAAAGTAACTTGTTTTCGTTTTTTTTTATATTTCAAATTCATTGCTTTCAAAAATCTATACATTGATTTTCACTCCTCACTTATTCAAGGGGATATAGTGGGGAGTTATGATTTCGCAATTTTTAAAGCAATTTTTTATTGCAGATTATCAACTAGTATCACGTTGAGATTGTATTCTGAAAGTTTCATCACATGTATCTATGTATGCTATGTGCTGCGTGCTGTGTGCTATGTACGGCGTGTTTATTTTACTTTATCGAATTATTTTAGTGATAATTGTTGAATACTCAGTATTTGCATTTCTTCTGTTCATACATACATACATACCATCACGCCATGTCCCTTACGGGGTAGGCAGAGAGAACCGAACGCCATATCTTTCTATCCTGGCACACATTCATCGCCTCGTGAACATTCATGCATCGTCTCATACATGTTCGTCTATTGTACACGCTTCTAACATAATTTTTTTTTATTAAAGTAAATTAAAATTTATGGGATGTATATTTTTCTTGGGTCAAATACTTTTAATACCTTGTAAAGGTTTGATATAATACTATACGAATATAGGATTGGCAGAGGGGGTGTCATTTGTTGCTGTTAACCAATTCCCAGGATTGAGACCACAGAAAGAAAAAATATATTATTCTAAAAGTTTAAGTGTCACTGAACAATAAGAAATAATTTGTTTAAATGGTTAGACCAGAACAATTTGGGATTTAATTCACCACTTATAATTTTTTAATGGAAGCATATTTTTACTATCACTAACACAACTTTGTAAAGCGACTAGGAATAGGCATATCTACGTGTTTGTAAAAAAATCTCATAGGTACCTTCGTTGCCTGAGCATCTTCTTAGATTCAACAAATATCTTGTTCTTTATTATCCTTTCATAAAATTTTGTTCTTGTTGTATGTATGATTTTATATAATCGTGTGATTGAAAGTTTTTTGGTCCATTTCGTATCAGGAGTGCAGCCTCTTGTAGGAGGTATCAAAGCGCATAGTATGCGGGAGATGGTTTTGGACAAGTTTTCCTCTCTATTCGGGAGTTTTTATTGCGGTATTATACCGCTGCTACCCGCATTGCTAATAAAGCAATGACAGCCCAACGGTTCCGGAAAATTTATTTAAAGCTTTCTCGTACTACACGACACAAATATATATCATTGTCCTTTGTGAATTCCTCTTTTAGATGACGTTTTTTTTTCGGATTAAATATAAAGCAACTTTATGTTCAGGTGTGATAACAAATATCGTTTAACTTTAAGTAATTATTTTGTTTCAATCATTTTATAATTTCTTAATAAAGAACTTTATGTACGAAATCGTAGAATGTTTTATATTAACCCTTAGTTGCCCGCGGTATTCGAAAAATATATGACCCTTTTTGACCGACGGCGCTTACCTTCTTCTTCTTCGATGGCGCTACAGCCCAAATCGAGCCTTGGCCTCCTTCAACACGCGCCTCCAACCTCTTCTATCCTCAGCCGCCGTTCTCCAGTTAGGGACCTGCAGGAGCTTTTCTGCATCTCTCCGTATGTCGTCCTCCCATCTCAGTCTTGGTCTCCCCATCTTCCGTTTACCTCCCGGGTGACCAAACATGATTTTTTTGGGTAGTCGCGTGTTTGGCATTCTCTGTACATGGCCAGCCCATCTCAACCTAAGCAGTCTTATATGGGTTGAGATCTTTGGTGCTTCATAGATTTTGTACAGTTCTTCATTTTTCTTTATGCGCCATTCATCTCCTTCCTTCACAGGACCACATATTCGGCGTAGGACTCTCCTTTCGAAAACATCTAATGCTTCAGCGGATTTCACGGTCAGTGTCAGAGCCTCGCATCCGTAAGTCAACACAGTCCTAATGATTGTTTTATATAATGTCAATTTAGTTTTCCTGTGGACATTGCGAGACCTGAACACTGGCAATAAGGAGAAATAAGTTTTATTGCCTGCTGATATTCTTTTTTTGATTTCTACTTCCTCTTCATTATTTTCCGTAAGGAGAGATCCCAGATACGTAAATTGGTCAACTGTTTCAAATGAATGGTCGTCTGCCAGCTTTACGCTACCTCTTCTTCTTTGAGATGGGTTTCGACTTTGGGCCATATATTTTGTTTTGCTCTCATTTATTTTCAAGCCCACTTCACATGCAGCAGTTTCCAATGGGGTGAAGACTTCTTTAATAGCTGCCAGGGATCTTCCGATGATATTAAGATCATCTGCGTACCCAACTATTTGGCTGCTCTTGAAACAAATGTTAGCGCTCGTGTCGACGGACGTTTGACGGACAACATGTTCTAGCACTATGTTGAAGAGAGTGGGAGCCAGACTATCCCCTTGTTTTAGCCCTTGAGAGATTGTAAACGCCTCACTAAGTTCCCCTCCCACCTTGACCTGGCTTCTTGTGTTGGTCATTGTTACTATGACAAGCCTAACTAGTTTAGAAGGGATCTGGAAATGAAGCAGAATTTCGTATAATTTCCTTCTGTCAATGCTGTCATAAGCTTGTTTAAAGTCGACAAATAATTGGTGTATATCAATGTCGAACTCCCAACACTTTCCCAGAATTTGACGTACCGTGAATAACTGATCAGTCGTTGATCTGTTTGCTCTAAAACCTGCCTGATATTCTCCTAGAATATTCTCCGCATATGGCTCTATTCTTTGTTTAAGTATGACTGTAAATATCTTGTAAGCAGTGCATAAAAGTGAGATACCTCTATAATTCTCACACTTTAGCTTGTCACCTTTTTTATAAATAGGGCATATAACGCTCGTCTGCCATTCGTTTGGGATCATTTCTAGGATCCATATTTTTGCAATCAGACTTTGTATTAGGGTTTTTAGGTGTGTATTCCCCTGTTTAAAGAGCTCGGCCGGTAGGTTATCTATTCCTGGTGCCTTGTTGTTCTTCAGCTTTTTCAGGGCTGCTGTGATTTCGATAGTTGTTGGTGGATTGGTTGATGGCAGGTTTTCATCTTGCGGTTCGTGGAGGGTAGTTGTATTCTCTTCTCTTGTATCATGCTTGCGGTTCGTGGAGGGTAGTTGTATTCTCTTCTCTTGTATCTCTTCTCTTCTCTTGTATCGGCGCTTACCACCATACTTTAAAATAGTAATACACACACTACAACATTTTTTCGTAACAAACATTCGCCGATACTGCAATTCTATGATTAACTTGTTTTTTTTTCGTAAGAAAAACTCATAATGTTATTCTTTTGTATACATATATCGTACCCTTTATCCCTCTTCCTTTCTCCTCTCCTATCCTCCATCCAATCAACATAGTGTATCTATCTGATGTATTTTTTAATTCTTATTTATACAATTATTTTTTTTGGTTTATATTTATTTTGTATTTTTAATTTTTTTTTCTTTTTTTATTTTCCTGTAACTGATTGTATTTACCATGGTAGAAATTGCCTGCGGGCAATAAGTCCACCACGTTGTTTAACTCAATAAAAGTCTTTAATTATTATTATTATCGTGGCCATAACAATTAAGTTATTATTTTTTTTCATTTTATTTTGTACTTTGTACTTATAGGATTGTTAATATGATAAGATTATTCAATTTATCATATTAACAATCGAGTAAATGGTTATCTCCTCATCTGTGAAACAAATTTTTTTTTACACTGCGCGAATTTTATTTGTGATGATGAAACGTTCTTATCTTGATGAATACGTATCTTATTTATCTTCCTCTTATTTCTGAAGATAAATAAACCACGATGTTCTTCATAATCAAATGTGGAGGCTTCAACTTTGTGGAAATTCATATTTAATCAATTATTTAAATTTAAATTAAACACAAACTATGCTTTGTATGTTTCCACTTATTTATTTACTTGTTCACTACATATTTCGGGAACGTCCGTTCCCTTCCTCAGGTGGATGTAAACTGAATATGTGTGTGAGTGCGGTGTATGGAAAGTGGTGTTGTAGAGGCGGGTGTAGAGGTGGGGGCGGTACAGTGGGCTAGGGGGAACATTTGGAGAAGGGGTGAGGAGGAAGGTTGTACCAGATTATTGATGATGTTTTTCTGAGTATTTTGGGCTTTTTTTATTTCAAGAGTTTCTAAATTATTTTGTTTTAGTCCGTAAGTCTGTTTATGTAAAATATTAACCTTTGTATTGTTGAAGTTGTGATTATTTTCTATTATGTGGTTGGCGTATTCAGAAAAATTGTTATTGTTGAGACATCGTTTATGTTCGTTTAGTCTAGTTTCAATTGTTCTGCCAGTTCGTCCTATGTATATACAGTTACAATCTCCGCATTCTAGTTCATAAACCCCACTGCATAATAATTTATTGGAGTTTTTAGTGGTATTATTTTTTAGATATTTACCGATTGTGTTGTCTGTATAGAAGGCTGGTTTTATGTTTTTTGGTAGTTTTTTGGTGAGGTCATATGTCAATTTGTCTATATAAAGAATCTTTCTCCAGTTGTCATGTGTGTCTTTAGATTTAGTGTGATATATGTACGTTTTGATTAATTTTGCTTGGATTTTTTTGTTCAATATTTTTTGAATTGTGTCTATTTTATAGCCATTATTTACTGCTATTGTTTGTATTGTTGTTAGTTCAGTTTGGAAGTCTTCTTTGTTTAACGGTAAGGATGTTAATCTAGTCAACATAGAGTGGAATGCTGCCATTTTGTGTGATATGGGGTGGTGTGAAGATTGGTGTATAATGTTATCCGTAAATGTCGGTTTTCTATATATATTAAATGTAAAACTATTGGTATTAGATCTTTTAATGCTTAAGTCTAGAAAATTTAATATTCTGTCTGTTTCTATTTCCATCGTGAATAGTATGTTTTTATGTAGAGTGTTAATGAATGAAAGAAATTGTTGTAATTGTCTGTCTGTACCTGTCCATACACAGAAAACATCATCAACATATCGATACCACAATAACACATTTTTCAATAAACCATTTGAACAGTTAAATAACTTATTCTCAATAAAATTCATAAAAATATCTGCCAATAATGGACTAGATGGTTGTCCCATAGCCAGTCCATCTTTTTGGCAATACATTTTATCGAGATAACAAAAATAATTTTGGTTTGTACAGATATTCAGTATTTTTAGTAATTCATTCGCCAATTTTGGTTCAAGTTCCTTAGTCATATCTTTAAAGATTTGTTTACATTCGTCTATAGGAACATTGGTGAATAAATTACTAACATCAAACGATACTAGTTTAGCATTGTATGGAAGAACAGTACATTTTATTTTTTCTACGAGTTCTAGGGAATTTTTTACAGTATACTTTGGTTGAAAGATATTGAGCTTATTTATAATAGAGACAAACATTTTACTTAACTTAAATGATGGGGAATTACAAGCACTAACGACTGGTCTAATAGTAATTGGGTTTTTGTGTAATTTAACCAATCCTTGGAATTTAGGGATTGATGGATTCATTAAAAATAATTGCTTCTTAGTAAAATTATTAAATAAAATATTACATGAGTTAATTGTGTCTTTTACAATGCTTTGAAATTTACCTGTTGGGTCTTTATTTATTCATTCAAATATATTATTTTTCAAAAAATCACAAATTTTGTCATTATATTCGTCTGTTGGTATAATCACAATAGAATTTCCTTTATCTGCTCTAGTAAATGTTAGATTATTGTCTTTTAGCACTTTTTTAATGTTTATGAGTGTCCTTATTTCATGTATAGATGGCAAACTAATTTTGAACTTGTTAAAAAAACTTTTAATTGCCTCAGCGCATGCGTATTTATTTGATGTGTTTCCTGTATAGATGGCTGTTTCAGTATCAACTGCGATTGTTTCAAGAGATTTTTCTATATTGCGTCTAGGAATGTTGTATTTTATGCCTTTGGATAGAAGGTTTAATTCACTTTGATTAAATGTGTAATGAGACAGATTTACAACCCGATCATAAAACTTTGGCTTATTGATGTCCATATTTATTAGAATTTATTGGTCTTGGATTTAGTTTTTTCGTTGAAGTTAAGTTTGTCTTTTTTACAGGTGATTAGGAATTTGAGTTTTTTGTCTAGTTTTTCTTTTTTCTTAAAGGCACTTGTGCTACCATATGACCGCACTTTATCGTCAAATAAGTCCCACTCTACACTATGTAATGTATTTGTAAGTTCAGTATGAAGATATTTTTGATATAGTTTTATATTGTTGCGTTTAATAAACATGTTTTTAATTTCATCTTTTAGCCAGATTATTTTTGCTTTTTCTAGTGAAATTGAAGATGTTACACTTTTGAGATTGGAGTAAATATTCACATGTTTAGGTATCACTTTATGTCGTAAACAGTTTTGTAGAAAATATATATTTAACACAATAAGTCTGTATTTGATATGTAGTTGTTTGTACACTTTTGCCTTGATTGCCGTACTGGCATTTGATAAATAATCAAATGTGGAGGCTTCAACTTTGTGGAAATTCATATTTAATCAATTATTTAAATTTAAATTAAACACAAACTATACTTTGTATGTTTCCACTTATTTATTTACTTGTTCACTACATGTTTCGGGAACGTCCGTTCCCTTCCTCAGGTGGATGTAAACTGAATATGTGTGTGAGTGCGGTGTATGGAAAGTGGTGTTGTAGAGGCGGGTGTAGAGGTGGGGGCGGTACAGTGGGCTAGGGGGAACATTTGGAGAAGGGGTGAGGAGGAAGGTTGTACCAGATTATTGATGATGTTTTTCTGAGTATTTTGGGCTTTTTTTATTTCAAGAGTTTCTAAATTATTTTGTTTTAGTCCGTAAGTCTGTTTATGTAAAATATTAACCTTTGTATTGTTGAAGTTGTGATTATTTTCTATTATGTGGTTGGCGTATTCAGAAAAATTGTTATTGTTGAGACATCGTTTATGTTCGTTTAGTCTAGTTTCAATTGTTCTGCCAGTTCGTCCTATGTATATACAGTTACAATCTCCGCATTCGAGTTCATAAACCCCACTGCATAATAATTTATTGGAGTTTTTAGTGGTATTATTTTTTAGATATTCCAAGGATTAGTTAAATTACACAAAAGGATTCCAAGGATTAGTTAAATTACACAAAAACCCAATTACTATTAGACCAGTCGTTAGTGCTTGTAATTCCCCATCATTTAAGTTAAGTAAAATGTTTGTCTCTATTATAAATAAGCTCAATATCTTTCAACCAAAGTATACTGTAAAAAATTCCCTAGAACTCGTAGAAAAAATAAAATGTACTGTTCTTCCATACAATGCTAAACTAGTATCGTTTGATGTTAGTAATTTATTCACCAATGTTCCTATAGACGAATGTAAACAAATCTTTAAAGATATGACTAAGGAACTTGAACCAAAATTGGCGAATGAATTACTAAAAATACTGAATATCTGTACAAACCAAAATTATTTTTGTTATCTCGATAAAATGTATTGCCAAAAAGATGGACTGGCTATGGGACAACCATCTAGTCCATTATTGGCAGATATTTTTATGAATTTTATTGAGAATAAGTTATTTAACTGTTCAAATGGTTTATTGAAAAATGTGTTATTGTGGTATCGATATGTTGATGATGTTTTCTGTGTATGGACAGGTACAGACAGACAATTACAACAATTTCTTTCATTCATTAACACTCTACATAAAAACATACTATTCACGATGGAAATAGAAACAGACAGAATATTAAATTTTCTAGACTTAAGCATTAAAAGATCTAATACCAATAGTTTTACATTTAATATATATAGAAAACCGACATTTACGGATAACATTATACACCAATCTTCACACCACCCCATATCACACAAAATGGCAGCATTCCACTCTATGTTGACTAGATTAACATCCTTACCGTTAAACAAAGAAGACTTCCAAACTGAACTAACAACAATACAAACAATAGCAGTAAATAATGGCTATAAAATAGACACAATTCAAAAAATATTGAACAAAAAAATCCAAGCAAAATTAATCAAAACGTACATATATCACACTAAATCTAAAGACACACATGACAACTGGAGAAAGATTCTTTATATAGACAAATTGACATATGACCTCACCAAAAAACTACCAAAAAACATAAAACCAGCCTTCTATACAGACAACACAATCGGTAAATATCTAAAAAATAATACCACTAAAAACTCCAATAAATTATTATGCAGTGGGGTTTATGAACTAGAATGCGGAGATTGTAACTGTATATACATAGGACGAACTGGCAGAACAATTGAAACTAGACTAAACGAACATAAACGATGTCTCAACAATAACAATTTTTCTGAATACGCCAACCACATAATAGAAAATAATCACAACTTCAACAATACAAAGGTTAATATTTTACATAAACAGACTTACGGACTAAAACAAAATAATTTAGAAACTCTTGAAATAAAAAAAGCCCAAAATACTCAGAAAAACATCATCAATAATCTGGTACAACCTTCCTCCTCACCCCTTCTCCAAATGTTCCCCCTAGCCCACTGTACCGCCCCCACCTCTACACCCGCCTCTACAACACCACTTTCCATACACCGCACTCACACACATATTCAGTTTACATCCACCTGAGGAAGGGAACGGACGTTCCCGAAACATGTAGTGAACAAGTAAATAAATAAGTGGAAACATACAAAGTATAGTTTGTGTTTAATTTAAATTTAAATAATTGATTAAATGATGTTCTTCGTTTGCAAGCTCTCGGAGACTTTTTGCTCTTGCTAATTTAACAACATTATAAGAAAAATATCATACACTTCTGTAATTATTCATTATTTTCACAGACTTGCCGCATCAAGGACAAAGATTCAAAAAGGAAATAAAACAAAACAAAAGATACCTTATATTTAAGGTCTCTTGATACATTTTGAAAATCTCAAAATTATATTGCTATGCCGAAATTTGGTGGGGTCCTTTTTAAAGTAGAACATTTTAATATTGGTACCTAAATTGCTAAAATGAAAGTGCTACAACAAAATGAGTCTGCAATATCAATTAAGTTTAATTGCTGTAATAATCTCGATGTTATTTTCGTTGTTGTCAATTGTTTCCAACAATAAAGAAAATAGCTGTTCATTGACAAGTCTTGAATTCTGTGTGTAATTTTTATTTTAAAACTTCAGAGAATGATTCGAACTTGGTTTGAGAGAATAATATTGTTTTTTTTACACCTAACTAACCTAAAGGAATTGTAATTGGGAAGTATGAATTTGAAATTTTAAAGCTATTTTTTGCAGATTATTAACTAGTATCATGCTAAAATTGTACTCTGAAAGTTTCATCGCAATGTATATGTGTGTGTTCTGTGAACTATGTGCTATAGGTATACGGCGTGTTTATTCTACTTTATGGATTACAGACTTAAGTACTCATTCGATTCCTTTAAAATTTTGCATATTTGTTTATCTAATACTCGCTTGGATCCCATTAGATTTTAAAGGATATCTGAAAAGTGCTTCTCAATTTTTTTAACTATCGAATATTTCAAAGCTCAGGAAACTTGATATTTTTCTCAAAATGTTAATGTTTATTACGTATTTTATTTCACTTTTCTCGAATAGACCGTTTTCCACTATTAACGCGGATCACTCTTAAATACGTTTTATCCTTCTCAATCTTCTCTCCCATCTTATTATCCGTGGAAAGTTTAGATAGAGTCGGGAGATATGTATGTACCAATTCATTGGTTGTGGAAAACGAGGCAATCCCTTACAGTTGAAATACTTGTCTCCCGATTCGTATTCAAATGTTCGAATCTCGACTAGGATATCGGCACCACGCGATTAAACATCAAGTCGCCTCTATCTGCTCGAAAATGTGAAATGTAGCGGAAGATTTTCCAATACAGATAATATGCTAAATATCCACCAGTATACTAACCTACTTGCCGCTTCTGCCCTCCTCGCGATTTTTGGTTTTATCCACATTTTTTTTGGCTGTCTTTCAAAGTCGAATTTGTGGTTCAATAATTTATGGATTAATGTATTAATTTTCATAGGATTCCATTGTGAATGAATATAATTTATACTTTTTGCTTTGATTCTATTTCTAGTCTTATTGTTCGAGAGATAGCACGTTTTCTATGACTCATTTTTAATGGCTGGTTTTTTGATATCTTCTTTCTCATTGAACATAATATGTATGAAAAAGGTAAGTTTGGCACCTGAGAGTGGTTGCGTTTTCTAGTGCGCATCCTTTTTATAGGAGACATTTTCAGATTTAAGCATTATCTTTATATATATAATTCTTCTGTACGTGTGTATGTCACTGAACTCCTTCTAAACGGCTGAACCGGTTTTGATGAAATTTGTTGTGTGTGTTTGTGTGAGTCCCTGAATGGTTTAGATTCACAAAATGGAATTTTAAACATTAATATAATAAAAGGAAAATAAAAATATAATTTTTTATAACTATAAATTATAATAGGTGGCGCTAATGTCGAATTGAAAATGTTTAGTTTTTTCCATCTGACATCACTAAGAAATCTGTCACTTGCGTCGTAGTTTGGCTTTTTTTGATATTTAAAGTTCTTTTCGCTCTGTTTCGGTATTATTCATATAACAATTCGTTCGTTTCCGTGTCCAGACTATATATGCTGTATTGCAATTATATACGAAATGACAATCAATCTAACCTCAAATGAAGTGTTCAGTGGCTCATCGAATAAGAAAATGTATGTTTTCTCAGCGAATAATAACATCCATATGGTTCAAATATAATATGTTACGTATATTTTATTGTTTCACAAATAGTTCGGACAGGACAACGTCTGTCAGATCCGCTAGTTTAATATAATTTGTACTTGTATGTAATTTGTACATATAATATCTGTCCGTTAGGAAAGAAATATCTATAAACCTGCCATAAAAAAATAATTGTTTTTTGACGTTGCTATCTCTTAGACTATTGGTAATATCCTCAAAATTGAATAAAAAAATAAACACATCAGTATATGCAATATAAAGATGTGTATTACAATGAACATTAAACGTCATTATTATGTAAATTGCATTTTTTTTATTATTTTTATCTAAAATATACATGATTTCTTATGGAGATTCTATGTATTGGTTAAGGAACTCTATAAGAATACCTAACTAAAGTGAAGTGATTTTACTGTGGTTGATTTACGACCCAGGTGGATATCTCGAGCAAGGATATCTGTATACATTTATTATAAAACTATGACGGTGATCGATATACGTACGTTACATTCTATACTACGATGTGAAGACGATATTGAGAATCGTATGATATAAAAACCACATATAGCGGATGCACCCTTAGAGGTTGACGCTCTCGTGATACTCGATAGCGCTAAGCATTCGTTTCTCTGAGACGCTTAAAAATATCATTAACGGGACGAAACTATCTTTTCCATTTATAGAACCGAGTTACAACTAAGTATCATCTATGCATTTTATAATAAGTTGAAAAGTTTTCTATAAAACAAAAGTGGTATCATATAAAAATGATAATTAAATATACAGTTATTACTCGTAAAACGACAAAGTTTTCTTTTGAGTTCTGTGTGTGCTGAAAACGAAACTGTCGCAATGTGCAGAGATATATTATTTGAATGTTCATAGAGTAAACTTTAAACAGATTATTTTGTTCACATATTTGAATGAGGTATAATTTTCCTTTGGGCTATTAATATTTTAATACTTTTCATGAATTTATATCTTTTTTGTTCAACCGTCATTTCGCAACTTCACTCTTTGAAAAATATTATGTCGTATTCTAGTATTATGAAAATTAATATATAATTAGCGGACCCGACAGACGTTGTTGTGCCCGAAGGTTGTCTTGCCCGTTATTAGCTGGTGCAGCAAATATAAAAATACCACACACCATCACGGCATATCCCACAATGTGGGGTAAACAGCGATAGGTGTGCGGGTGTGAATTACCTAACTTATCAGTCTCGCCTCACCTAAAAAAGGTCATACTAACGTTCAACGTCTCATTATAATATGTTAACCAGGCTCCTTATATTTTATCTTTCTTAAAATTTGGTTCAAAATAAAAGTAGTATGAATGAAAAAAAGAAATAATTACAATATTTTCTCAGAATTTGACAATAATTTCTCAGAATTTGCTAACCACATTATCCAAACTAATCACTCTTTCAATAACCACAAACTAAAACTATTACATGAAACACAAAATAAAGGATACCGACTTAACAACTACGAAACGCTCGAAATACATAAACACATAAATTCCGGTATAAAACTTATAAATAACCATACCTTTCATAACACTTCTCCAATACTTAATATGTTCCCCATCAAAAACAAAAACACTTCACAATACCCCCCCCCCCTCCCCCCACTAACCCAAACAACCCTCAACCGCCATCCCCCTCGCTTCACAGACAGACACACACAAATTCAACATGTTAGTCTCGACACGCCGGTCGATGGAAGGACAGCGCTTCCGAAACATGTCGCGAAGTGACTCAAAAAACAAGTGGTTTATAGCTTATTTATATTTCAAAAATGGAAAAAAAGAAATATTATTTTATTTTCCTTTTTTTACAAAATACATAATAGACAAATAAATAAGCCAATTATAATGCTTCTATGATGTTCTTCAATTCGATGTTCTAGACGGGCAGTTAAAGGGCATTCTTTCAACTAGATAAGGACTATCGACCAAATTATGTAAAGAGGATGTTTGTGATTTTTCTTCATTGTTCTAATGGAAGTTATTTATGTGATTTATGTTTATTCTCCCATTCACTGATATCCCTCAATGCATTATAATATAATATTCTTAATTGCTGTCCTTTCAATACAATATTTAAATATTCATTCTTTTACTTCATATTTATTTTATTATATGTACCTACATACTTATTTACTTACCTTAGTATCTTTTGGGTATTCTGTTTTTCTTGGTATTACCCCTTTCTTCTCTATTATTCGTTTTCTCGTTTTGAATCTATATATAGATGGTCTTCATCACTATTGTTCACAATTCTGACGATGCTCAGCATTGAGCGATACCGGTGAATGGGAATCGCGTTTGCGGAAAAAAATTAATAGAACGTAAAATTATATACCTTTAAATATTTTTTTTTTTCATAATTCTAGTTGATTATGGAGTTCTACCATGAAGTGACAGTTTCGAACATTAAAAAATGAATGTCTTTTTCCATTATAAATGACAGTGGGTACCTACATAAAAAGTGTTTTTTCGAAATAAAGTTGATTTTATTTTGAAATTTATACCGAAATCGCATTTTTCGTGCGTATTTTATAGATTATCTCGAATTCCTTCCAATGTTGAAAGTTCTCTATGTTTCGTGAAGTGGATTTCTATGATAAATAAACCATTATGTTATAAATTTATTACGTTATTTTTGTCGGTGAGGTTTTTGTGTTTGTCCTTGGCGAAAATAAAAGTGTATATTTGGGGTTTTTTCAGGATGCGAGTTGGGGTAGGTGTCTTCGTGCTGATTATTGTCGGTAAGGGGTGATAATTTTTTGCGGGTAGGGGGTGTTTTTTCAGGGTAACGAACCGTCAAAGGGTGTCTGTGACAGTGAAATTGAATTTCATAAACTCGGTCCTTATTATTTTGCGGTATTGCCGAGAATTCCAAGACTTCTCACTTCACCCACGGAGATTTCTTCGTCTTACTTGCTGATGTTATAAAAAGTCAATAAATTGAATTTCGTTCATTAGCGATAATTTATTTTACCTTGTAAATCAAATTATCCTATATCTCTTCTGTCTTAATATAACGGTTGCTATCACAGCTGAAACTTTGAATGTGATTGGACTTATCTAGATTCGAAAGATAACGTTTTGAAGACATTGCTCCTAGAACATTCAATAAGCTCAACCAAAAAAAATAAAATACTTGTATATTATTTCAAAGTTTTTCATGTAATATCTTGATTTTATTACGCAACCTCAGGCGGGATTCTCGTTCTTTTTTAGGTATCCATAACGCCTTAAAATCCATAAGATCTTTAAAATCCTTAAAATTATAGAAAACGCCATTCTCATTTTAATTTGTAGTGATAGTAAAAGGGATACTATCCCTCGCAGGTATCCATATCGTAGCGCTGGCATTAGAGGTGTCACTAACGCTTAGCGCTATCCATAACATCGATCTGTCACTTCACTGACATTTCAATCATTTACAGACGTTCATTATTTCAAATATAAAAATAATTCATACACTATAATATTCAATAACATCCTAGAGTAATCTCGTATTTTGAAGAGAGTTGTAAATAACCTGATAAAAATAACAAAGCATCTAATGATAAATAAAGGAAAAAATCACTGTACAAATGAACAATAATAATAACTAGTTACATGTAACACATGAGATCCAACTGTCGATAGCGATAGTACGTATAGTTGAAGAATAAGTACCAAACTATAAACCCATAAATACAAATTATTTAATATTTCAAGATATTTGATTTTCTATACAACCATGTACCTAGGTATGTATGTCAAGATGGGATAGTATGGAGGTCAGTCCTTTGATCCTA
Source organism: Molanna angustata (assembly GCA_963576475.1). Taxonomy (NCBI): domain Eukaryota; kingdom Metazoa; phylum Arthropoda; class Insecta; order Trichoptera; family Molannidae; genus Molanna; species Molanna angustata. Next base: position 7,429,807 of record OY754977.1, on the reverse strand, counting down.
CCCAGAATATGAAAACTGCACGATGGTATGTATGTATGTTTGGAGATTAGTATCAAACAATTTAGTCTTCATAGATATTGTGTGTAAGCTACTACCATACAAATTTTATGAAGCAATGTCGTCACTAAATTCAATTTTTATAAAAATTGTTATAAAAAATTTGAGATGTGCTAATACAATGTTAATATTTTTTATATGAAATTGAATTATCTAGTTGGGGTGTTTCGGCTTTTTGTCGATATTTTAAAAAAAATGGAAATATAGGCAGTTAAACTCATAAATTTATCATAAAAAAAATATTTTTCATAATAAGAAATGTTTGAGAAACCCTGGAATTAAAAAAAAAACTAATTTGAGATTTTGTACTTGTCTATCTTTATACCAATTTTCAGCGTTCTAGCTTTTATGGTTTCAGAGATATATGGAAAAATAAACCGAAATTTCAAAAGTTGATAACCCCTGATTGAAACAAAAATTCACAGAATAAAAGTTTTGTGTTTTTTTTGGCCTATAACTGTTTATATTTTCTGAAAATTTGAGATCTGTAAATTGAGCGGATCAAAAGTTGTAAGGGGGGGACAGACAGACACACAGACGCACAGACACACACACACACACAAAACTCACATAAAATGTTCTACTCCGAATTCTGAGTAAATCCATGTATGGGAACATATATGCTGCGAGGCCTCTAGTTGGTGTTATTAGCATGCAAAAAGTCCACTACACCATACAAAATTTTCCTTCGTACACGCATCTTGGCTTAATAATGTCGATTCATTAAGAGAATTGAATTCTCATGAACGAATCGACAGTTGGATTATGATTGATAATCTCGGGAGTTTTGAGACATATTTTTTTTAATTCACTTTATTTAAACCGCGAATAAAATGACCGTTTTCTTCGATAAACTTCGAAAGTTGGGTTAAGTTAGATTCGACTACTACTTGGGCGAGTTCATGTGGAGGGCAAAAAACCTAACCTAACCTAATCTATGTGTATGTTTGTTTGCTAACGCTGATTGCGAGGTATTAATTTTCGAGTAAGTAGAATCAAAGTATATTTTTCACTAAAATCAGCTGATAAGTAAGTTCACAATCTTATGGGAATTACTAAGAATAATGTGAAGTATGTAAGAATTTATGTGTATTTATGTGTGTGGGTGTGTAAAAATAAATGTGTGTTTATATGTATGTGCGTGTATGTATATTTATGTAGGTATGTGTATTTTTGGCGCATTTTTTTTTTATCTGCATATAAATAAAGTAGACCTCGTATACACAAGCAATAGGATCATGCTGAAAATCAGCTGCTGGGGGGGCTTGTCTTCCTGCAACATAGCTAAGCATGGTCCTTTTGAGTCAGAAAGGTTGTTTTTCTTTTCATTTGTTGATATATGTCTATTTATTTGTATGTAAACTCCTTTTCGTTTCAATAAATGTTCATTTTTTTATTAAATGTAAGTTGTCAGTTTCTATGAGAGCATCACGCTAAATAAATCAATGAAATTTAAACGCTACATAAAACGTATTGAAGTTAGTTTGGTGATAAAAAAATAGGATTTTATAATAATTAACCGGGGTCTATCTCAATATCTACGTTAAATAAATGGGTGGTTTAAATTGAAATAAACTAATCAATACAATTCCTATGGGTTACCTACTGAAGGTTTAAAAAAAATTAAACTAATTAGTAATTGTTAAATATATTACTTATTTACTCACTTGAAACAAAATAAATAACTACCCATTGTAACATATATAACAGTAGTTGTTGGTTCTGTAAATCTATAAAATAAAAATAATAATCTTACCGCTGTGTTACATAAAATGGCGTAGAACTCCTTTTTTATCCCCACTACAATATAAAAGTGGATGAGATCGACGAAGTTTTTATTTTGTAGAATTCCATTGAAAGTTATATCTATAATTAAAAGTAAACCACTTTTTGATTCTATAAATTGGCCGATTTACTAATGATATTAATAACAATTAAGCACTACAAATAATAACACTCAATTATTATTATTACCATTATACACTTCCTCAAAAGAATTAGCAGATCAATGCGTAAATTGTAAATTATTTAAAAGAGCAAAATAAAATGCAACAAACGCATCATCAAGCTTTCCATTGGGAATAGTTCACCCATCCAGATACTTAACATATCAAAGGATTAGGCTCTGAGGAGGTCTCTATACTACCTAACAAACCTACTGATTCTCGAATATTAACGTTTAAAAAATCTTTAACGATTCTACATGTATTCATAATTACCGTTTTTTGCATTTTTATTATTAAATTTTTCGATAAATCTATAATTTCTAAATTACGGATTAACGATTTTGGAATAATGCCAGTGGCTGAAATAATGAACGGTAACATTATTATTTTACGAGAATGCCAAAGTCTTTTAATCTCGTTACCTAAAGCGGTGTATTTTCTAATTTTTTCATCAAAAGTTTTTATAATATTACTAGAATTGTGAATAGCCACGTCGCAAATATATGTTATTTTTTTAATTTTATCATGTATTATTAAATCGGGTCTTTTATGTTGAATTGACAGGTCAGTTAATATTGTTTTATCGTAATAAAGCGAAATATTATTATTTTCTAAAAATGAAATCGGATCATATTCATAATATGGTTTTATGTTTATCGCGTCAGTTAATTTATATTTAATAGCTAAATTTTGATGTATTATTTTTGCTACTTGGTTATGTCTAAATGTACATTCTGATTGCGCGAGAAAAGAACAGCCCGATATTATATGATCGATTGTTTCCGGAAAAGCCAAACATTTCCTACAACTATCATCAACTACATTTATGTCTTTTATTATATATTTTTGATAATTTTTAGTTTTTATTACTCTATCCTGAATTGCTATTATAAAACCTTCTAAATCCGCGTCCAAATCACCAATACTCAACCATTTGTTTGACCAAATTTTGTCAACATAAGGTTGGTTGAGAAATTTTGGATGTATAGAATGAATTATTTTATTTAGCCACGAATTTAGAAGGTCGTCATTTATATTTATAATATTGTTATTGGCATTCTCGTAATTTAAATTTAATGTTGTTAAATTTTACATGAATTTACTATGTGCGACAGGCCTATTTTTATTTTTATAAATAGTCAACAGAATAAGAACATAGTCACAAAAACAAAAGATTAAGAATATAGCCACATCGTCAACTGAAGGGGTTACATAAAAATCAATGTATGTAGTGTTAGTGGGTACAATGGCACTGCATTTTTTTTCCAATATAAATTAAGTAGGTAGTGTAAAGATATTTATCCAGTATAAAAGATATTTCGAAAATAAGCGTAATATGGCGTGTGCTTGTGTGTATGTGTGAGTGAGTGATTTCGCCTATGTTATTACTAGTAAATGCCCTAACAATGCGAAAAAGGCCTATCGCACATAATAACATTCACATAGAATCAAAGAGTGGCTTACTTTTAATTACTAGTTGCATGTAACACATGAGATCCAACTGTCGATAGCGATAGTATGTATAGTTGAAGAATATGTACCAAACTATAAACCCATAGATACAAATTATTGAATATTTTCAGATATTTTGTTTTCTATACAACATATGTAGGTATGTATGTCAAGATAGGATAGTATGGAGGAAGATCCTTTTTCCTACCCAGAATATGCAAATAGCATGATGGTATGTATGTATGTTTGGAGTCGAAGTATCAAACTATTAAGTCTTCTTACATATTGTGTATAGGCGACTGCCATACAAAATGTATGAAGCGATGTCGTCACTAAATTCAATTTTTAAAAAAATTGTTAAAAAAAAATTGAGATCTTCTACTACATTGCTGATATTTTTTATAGAAAATTAAATTATCTAGTTGGGGTGTTTCGGCTTTTTTCGATAATTGTAAAAGTTTTGGAAATATAGGCAGTTAAACTCATAAATTTATCATAAAAAAAATATTTTTCTTAATAAAAAATGTTTGAGAAACCCTGGAATTTTTTTGAAAAAACTAATTTGAGATTTTGTATTTTTCTATGTTTGTACCAATTTTCAGCGTTCTACCGTTTATGGTTTCTGAGATATATGGAAAAATAAAATAAAAATTCAAAAGTTGATAACCCCTGACTGAAACAAAAATTCAAAATTCCGAGTATAAAAGTTTTGTAGGCCTGTAACTGTTTATATATTCTGAAATTTTAGGCTCTGTAAATTGAGCGGATCAAAAGTTATAAGGGGGGGACGGACACACAGACACACACACAGACACACACACACACAGACACACGAAATGTTCTACTCCGAATTCTGAGTAAATCCGTGTATGGAACATATATGCTGCGAAGCCTCTAAGTTGGTGTTTTTTGACTTCAAAGTTGGAAAAGCCGTGAAAAAAGTAGACCTCTCCATACAATTCTCGCGTATTCTGGCTTGATACATTGTCGATATGTTAAGAGAACAAAGTTCTCCTGAACAAATCGACAGTTGGAAAATGCAAAAACAATAAATAGTATGTAAAAATGCAAAATACCTAATTAAGATGAATAAAAAGAATGTAAAACCAATTAAAATACATTCAATATCTTCAAATACTTAATATTTATTTAAAATAAATCCTTAATCACATGCATTTACTGGTAAAAATATGGATACTATCCATAGAATCCTTACATCATTCTGTATGGACACCTATCACTCACGCGAGAACAAGAATCGCATTTATTGACATAGCATTCTTTCGCAAGCGCTAGTAGCCATAATTTCCTATCCATAACAACAGTTAAGGATTTAAACGAGAATCGCGCCTCTCATCTCTATCTCTGTGCCTATAATAAAAACCTCGTTTGGACAGATACCTTTTGGAGTCATTGATCCTTGAACAATCAATAAGCTCAAAAAAAAACCAACAAAAAAAACCTAAAAAAACAAAATAAAGGAATGGTTTTTAGTATCAGGCAGACACTATGCAGATGAGATTTTTCACCCATAGCTTTCGATCCCATGCTTTATTTGGACTTAAGTATATTACTGCATATTTTAAATTATGTTATTTTCATTGATATTTATAATATCACCTTCTATGTACGATTGATTTTGGCATCAAGTAATACAGTGTCACTGTCTCGAAATACATTGGCCCTGGCACAGGTTTATTTGCCTAGTGGGGCATTGCAGATGTAATAATTATTGTAGGTAATGTCTATCAGTGTAGGTAAGTATAAATAAAGAAGTAAAGAAGAAATTTAAATAAATAAAAAAATAATAAGGCAAATATTTGCCTTTACTTATATGTATACAATTTGTGAATATTATTTCGGTTCTGAAATCTAACAAATACATTTCAGATAGTCATCAAGTACATGTTTGGACATGTTCGTTCAATGTGGGAGAGATAGTTCCTACCGCTCAAGAATTGAAGCCTTTCTTCTTAGACGGGGTAACCTGGCATGACACAAGAAGATGATTTAAGAACCGGAATTCCTTCAAAATAATCTTTTTCCTGATTTTAAACTTGCTGTCGGGACCCGGCTTAGAATATTGCATCCATTCTTCTGTCATCGTCCTTTTTAGGTGTTCCTAAGAGCCGGGTAGTCGAGAATACAACAGGCAAAATAACATCTCGCATAATATATAGATCACCAATTCTAAATTATGTATTTTAGGGTATGACGAGACTTGTGTGTGGATTAACATACGTTTGTCGCGTTTACTTTTTATAAAGTATCGCCCATCTGTCGCTGGTAACCCTACATTGTGCGATATGCCGTGAAGGTTTGTATGAATATGAAATTCTGGTTTTGATAATCCATTTTTTGCATCTTTCTCTCAATGCATGTTATAAATCCAAAGGAATCCTTTCGAATAGGCATACTCGTATTACGTATATATTCAAACAACTTGCGAATGACATTTTGATCTCATTGTCAATCGTTTAATATCACTCTTCAATATATGTATATCCTTCGTTAGTGAATTGTCAAATTCGTATCGGACTAGAGTTTTCATTCTTTCATCACGTTTTTTTTTTCGTCGTTGCTTGTTTTATTGTTTTTGTTTGTTTTGTTGATTGTTGCCGGAATAGCGACGTGTATTGACTGAAAAAACAAAAAAAAAATAAATAACAAAAAATGTAAACCTACCTACATAATATACCACGGGCTAATTCAGTTTTCCCGGCTTTTGTTTGTTCACGAGGGCTTATTTCATTTGTTAACCTATCGATAGAGGGCACTCGATTCGTTGCGAAATATCGAGAAGTTTTTTATATTTTTGTTTTTCGATATTTGCTTATCCCCCGGATTGAAAATCGAACAGGAATACTTGACTTTTTGTGCTAATTGAAGTATCTGACTTCACCTGTAGTTTGCATAGTAGGTATATTATATTCGTAGGTAGGTACATGTTTTTACAGTATTCACAATAAATTGATTTTGTATGTTGCAAGAATCAAGGGTTATTCCGTTCGTTCATTTATTTACATAAATATTTATTTTATGTAAAACGCATTTTCCCTTTATAGATCCGAAGATATATAGTAAACAAAGACCTTATAATAATATAGTAAACATCCAAATGCTATTACGAAAAACTATAATGTAAATGCAGCTATAATTAAACAAGTTGCATGAAACACATGAAATCCAACTGTCAATGGCGATAGTGTGTATAATTGAAGAATACGTACCAAACTATAAACACTTAAACACAAATTAATTAATATTTTAAGATATTTTGTTTTTTTTTATATAAAACATGTAGGTTTGTATTTCAGGATAGGATAAAATGGAGATTATTTTTTTTCAAGTTTAAAATTTCAGATATAGGTATATAAAATTTTAAGTACTTATACAAAACTCTTAAATTCATAATTTCGTTTCAGTCAGGGGTTATCAACTTTTACATTTTTGGTTTATTTTTCCATATATCTCAAAAACTATAATAGCTAAAACGCTGATTGTATGATGACTGTATGGTGGTTGACTGGTAGAAATTGCCAGCGGGCAATAAGTCCGCCACGTTGATTAAGTCAATAAAAGTCTTTAATTATTATTATTATTATTATGATTAAGAAACTAATGTGAGACAATGTATAAATGTGAGTGAGGCGATGGATGTATATATTTATTTTATTTTATTTTATTTACATACTTCAATACAGTACATTTCATAAAAAGTATACATAATAAAAATATTGAAATTTCACTATCTCACTTGGCTGAATGCCTGTTCTGAGGTTTATTTTCTAAATATACTACGTGATATTAAGAAAATTGATACCATGTATATGCTTATACATCCATCGAAATTATCGTACAAGTGGCGATCGAAAATAAGCCCTGTATAAGTGGCGATCGAAAATAAGCCCTGTATAAGTGGCGATCGAAAATAAGCCCTGTATAAGTGGCGATCGAAAATAAGCTCGCCACTTATACAGGCATAAGGAAATATTCGTTTTATTTATAACTTATGTTTAATTTAAAACATTGACTTTTGAATCTCTCAATTAACTAACTTTTATTCTTTGAATCTCATAATTTATTATTTTAATTATAACTTTCTCAATATTAAATTTCTCAATATTTAACGACATACCTACTATTGAGTGTAAATATATTATTAGCAACAAATTAATCTTTAGGTAATTATTGAGGATCCAATTTACAACCCAATTATTGACGTTTATTAAAATTAATTACTAATTACATACAAACTGTGGTTAGGTTTTTATCCCTTGTTAGGTAGGTATACTCCCTAGGGATCAATAGGGATGTTTTCCAAAATATTGTGTATGAAAATATTGTTTTTAGGTCGCTAATAACGGTAATATCGAAACACACACAAACACAGGTTATGTGTTGGATACATTATTGATCAATTGTGTTCAATTTCGTATTTAAAATCTTTTTAGATATCTAAATGAACCAACATAGGTACGCACGGTTGCGCCGTGTCCTAGAAAAATCAATAAACTATCTTTAAAGACACTTAAGTACTTGATTTAGATATTTTTTTTATTTAGCAACGTAGCATGACATTTTTTTGAAAGAAATAGAAGAAGAGAGATGAATTCAATAGACTAAACATATATTTTTAAAACTAGTTGCATGTAAAACATGAGATCCAACTGTCGATGGCGATCGTATGTATAATTGAATAATACGTACCTAACTATAAACACTTAAATCCAAATTATTGATTGTTTTTTAGATATTTTGTTTATATAAAACATGAAGGTGTGTATGTCAGGTCTTGCTGGTTTTAAAATTTTGATTAATTATTAAGAGAAACTTCATCTTCAAACTTCATTTTTGTACTGTCAAAGTCTCAACGTCATAGAGCCGGACAATTATGAGGGTATTTATATTTACATATTTCCAATGAACTTCCTTAACTCACAGACCTTTAAGTGTTTTTTAACCTGTCCTCCATTCTATTTTGCATTATATTATTCTCTATCTTTCATTCTCAGTTCTCTTTTATAACCATCTGATTCATTTTGTGGAAGTTCCATAGTTTTAATTGCAATTGAGATAACTGTTATATTACCTCTCCGAGTTTTAGTTTGGGAACAGTTCAGTTTTAATGTTTCCACAGAATATCTTAACTGCCACTAAAAAAGGATTTAAAATAATACTTTTAGTAATTGTATATAGCTTCAAAAACACACCAATTAGCTATGGGCAAATCATTTCACTTGCTTCTCATAAACATTTTTTTTTTCGTTCAATTAAATTGAATCAAGACTCTATTTTTTTTTTGTAAATTAAATGCGTTCAAGGTTAACAGCACTCTTTTATCAAATTCTAAATTATTTGCATATATCTAACCCAACTTATTTATTAAAAACAGTAAACAAGACAACACAAAAACAATTGTATCATTCGATAGAAACTGGTCGTATCAGAGAACTAGTTTGTGGTTCAAGCAAATTGAGTTTTGATAAATAAATTTTCTTAAATGTTCTGCGATGGGGAAGATCAAGAAGATGGAACTAGAGAGATCACGCCAAGAACGCGTGTTCTAAAAGACTGGTGAGCGTAGAGGTCAACAAGGTACCATCTGGCACCCGACTCCAGGAAGATCATAACTACAAGCGATGGCGGGATAGTTGGAGATCCGTATTCCAGGAACAGATTCCGAGTAATAATAGGACACAGTTCTAGAGACAGCTGAAGAGTAATATTTCTAATATGTGTATGATATAAATTCTGAATGAGTAAAAAATATTCAAAGCAATAAATTAAAATTGATATACCTACATAAGTCTTCTTATCAGTGTCAATTCTAGGATTGGTTTGTAACAGCTATGGCTGCTTCTATTCTACTCCACTCCGCCCTGTCCTCTGTCAGCCTCTTCATCTCCACATAGCTATTACAGCACATGTTGTCGATCACCTGGTCCATGTAGCTCTTTCTACATACATAAGTAAGTTTTGAAAAAATCAGTCTTCTCCATCCTTTCCCTTCAGTCTAAAATAATGGACTTTGGGAAGTGGTTTAAATTAGATTGAATTGTAAAAAGGGTAGTATTTGCCGTAATTCGTTTTTTTTTATTATTAATTTATAAAAATTTTTTGAACACATGTGCACAATGGTGGCCTTATTCATTGAAAGCAAGTATGTATAAAAACAGAATGATTGGAGCATGGGTAATGCTTTAAAATGTAATCGAATATAAGCGTTGGAAAAAATTAATGTTGGACACATCCCACTCGTTCATATAAATCGTCATCGGAAGCAAGTGTGTAGGTATATATAATTTAAGTTATACTTGAAAATATTTTTTATTAGTGTGAATACGTACTTCTGACATTTAAACGAACAAATATTTGCTCACGAAAAAGTACCTACAATATTTGACAAAAAAATGTTCGAAAAAATGATAAATAACACGATCAATCGTTATTTTACTGCACTGCACTGGTTGAAGTGTCCAGAACGAGTAGACTATAAGGTGTGCTTGATGGTGTTTAAGGCTCTGAACGACTTGGCTCCACACTACATACCTATGTCCTATCAGGAAGACAACTCTCATTGAGATCATCGGGATCACAGAGTACCAACTTTTTAAAAGAGTTGGACAGAGTCAATAGAGCGGCTTATTATGATCGCAGTTTCAGTGTGAACGGGCCTTTAAAATGGAACAAATTGCCCCCTGATATACGTGGAGCTCAGAGCGTTGACACCTTCTGTAAATTACTTAAGACTGCTTTGTTTAGTAGAGCCAACAAATAAGCCACAGCGCCCTTGAAGTGATCTTGTATCACTAAACGGCGCTTTATAAATTCTAATTATTATTATTATTATTATTATTATTATTTACAAAAAGTTTATTTTTCATTTGTGGAAAACTGTCACTGGTTGTGGATGTGAAAATTTTTTATCATTCTCGTTTTTGATTGATGCTCGGCAAAAAAAAAATCTAAATATATATAAATAAACATATCTACATATATATTAAGCGTTAAAATATTATGGTGGGGATACATCTTTTTACTGACTATCTGTTTCAAGTTGCACATTACTTTATAGTGAAAAATTCATTTTGGTTTAAAAGACACTATTTTCTTGAATAATCTGTATTCAAATTTTATTTATATTCCTCCACCCTCTAGCATCGTATGGGGTATGTAGGAGAGTATCAAGGCTTGTACCATCGTATGCTGATCGGCTATAGATTGACAATATGTGTCCTCATTTGATGTCAATATATCAAGCTCATGAAATATATGAGTAACGGTTTTATGGGATGCGAGGTAATGATGCTGAATTTGCGTATATTTTCTGAAGAGATATTAATTCAAGCTGAAGGCACGCACTCGCATACAGATTACTCCCCCCTTTTTGTATGACAACATATGGGCTGATGATAAACCGTCTATATTAGTACATGTTGGTAAACTTGGATGATTATGCATTTCATTCGTTCCCTTCTATAGGCATATTTTTCTCTACGTCAACGTTTAATATACAATGTTTCTTTTATTTATCATTTCATAACTATATTGTTGAATATCAATTGATTATCAATTGACACAAAAAATAGGTTCTTGTTAAAACTATTGATTTCAAGGCTAGAGACGGGCCACAGCGGACGTTTAATTTTAAGAACTCCATAGTTTTACTTAACTGACAAAAATATTTTCACAAGAATTTCGTTAAGAATATCTTTATTCTTGATTTTGTAAATGGAATACTGGTTTTCAAATCTAATAACTCCCAGCGTGGTAAACATCCAATTAGATCTAACCCAACCGTCGATTTGTTCAAGAGAATTTTATTCTCTTAACATATCGACAAAGTATCAAGCCAAGATACGCGAGATTTATATGCAGGGTCTATATTTTTCATGTTTTTTCCAACTTTGAAGTTAAAAAACACAAACTTAAGAGCTTCGCATCATATATGTTTCTTATATGGATTTATTCAGAATTCGGAGTAGAATATTTAGTGTGTCTGTCTGTGTGAGAGTGTGTGTGTGTCCCTTATAACTTTTGATCCACTCAATTTACAGAGCTCAAAATTTCAGAATATATAGAAAGTTACAGGCCTATAAAATTTTTATACTCAGAATTTTGAATTTTCGTTTCAATCAGGGGTTATCAACTTTTGTATTTTTCCATATATCTAAAAAAACATAAAAGATAGAACGCTGAAAATTGTTATAAATATAGACAAATACAAAATCTCTAAATTATTTTTTCAAAAAAAATCCAGAGTTTCTCAAACATGTTCAGATGGGTCGATGGCAGATCGGTTAGCGAGCTGGGTTAGTAATCCATTGGTCGCGAGTTCGAATCCTGCCTCGACCGATTTCGTTCACCTATAGCACAAGCATTTATTTGCTTATTTTAGGGAACGTAGGAAGATGTATACGTACTTGTTTAACAAGGACATATTCATTTAAAAAAAAATGTTTTACTAAGACAAACATTTTTTTAATGATAAATTTATGTGTTTAACTGCCTACATATATTTCCAAAGTTTTTAAAACATCTGGAACACCCCAGCTAGATAATTTAATTTTCTATAAAAACTATCAACATTGTAGTAGGACATCTCAAAATTATTAGTATTAGATATGTTAAATGTTTAGTATATAATATATTGCGACTGCGTTAGTGAAGTTCATACTTAATTTCAAGATGATAATAATACAAATGTACATACATACATCCATAGGTCCAATTAAGCTCCATATGTCTTATACTGATATACTCCACCGCCCATACCGGATTTTCCATACCGTTAATCGTTCTTCAGAGGAAAATTTGTTCGTACCTTTTGGTATAGAGTTTGGTCGTGTTTACCAAAGAAATATTGAAATAAGCCATTAATGCGGCCTTTTTATGGGCCTCTTACCTTTTATTCGGTTTCAACGAGTTGGTCTGGCGTAAGTTGAAAGACTATTAAGACCATATAATTCTTTTTATCAGTTTTAGTAAAATAAATTCATCTTGATTCATCTTGATATTCCAATAGTACATTACTTTTCAAAAGTTTCCATATTGGTCCATTTACTGATCCTTTAGGTACACTACGTAAATTTTCAGATATTTTGTCACCGCTTTTTTTATTTATAATATTTACCTTGAAATAAATTAATAAAAGTAGATTTCTTGCCACAAGGCAATCTCTACATTATTAAAGTCTTAAGTACATTTGGTCCACTTCTTTTTGAAACAACAAGTAAAATAAATGTACTGCAATAAATAAAGCGATCACAGAATGAGGAAAGGAAGAAGTGAATTAATTAATCAGATTTTTCAAGTCTTTTTTACCCTGTTAATGCCCTATTTTCATCAAATCTTCTTTTTTCGTTATTTACAATATTTTGAAAGAAGAATTTAATTTATTTCAAATATAAGTTTATTAGTTTATCCAATTATTGTTTAATATAGATTATTCGTTGAAGTGTCCAGAGCGAGCTGACAACAAAATTCGTTTGGCGGTGTTTATGGTTTTAATAACCTGGGACCATAATACATTCAAGAGCTATGTCATAGAAAATAGCTATCTTGAAGGCATCTCACACTCAGGTCTTCTGAATCACAGAGTACCAACTCCCTAATGGAGTTTGTACTCTGATCGAACAAAGCGACTTACTATGATCGATGCTTTAGTGTGAGTGGTCCTATATAGTGGAATAGATTGCCTCCAAATGTCCGCAGTGAACATAGCAAGAGCACTTTCTCTAAAATACTGGATACAGCTTTGTTTCGAAGAGCAATGTAAGATCGAGTATACGCGCCCTTGGGATGATTCTGAATTAAACGGCTCTATATAAATTATTATTATTGATATTTTGAGCTGATCCACCAGCATTAGATAAAAGATGTAAGATGCAAAAGAGATGAACAACTCAACCAGTATCCAATAATATAATAAAACACATGGATTTGAACCGAGTTATCGTGAAAAAACAGCCCCTTCGAATAAGCAATGAAATTCCAATCGCCCTAAAATGTCAATAAATTTGTTTGATCGGATAAATATTTATTCCGGAACTGTAATAAAGGCTTAAAGATCTTTTGCTCCCGGATTTATGAAAGACGTATTTTTTATGTTGATCACCACGCTGTACCTTCTGAAATATATAGGCTCTCCTTCTCTATTCCTGAAAGTCTAGAGCCCGGACGTATCGGATGATTTTCGTTTATTTTTATCCTTTTTCAACATATGTAGATTCCTACGGAGAGATTATCCTACTGTTCACTTCACTGGCCAATATTCAAAATGAGAAAGCACCGCTCTTATTTCACGTACGGGGGTGGGGAGGATAAAAAAAGCAAGGCAATTCCTACACTTAAATGTGACATCGACCCTGTCCCGTTGTATTGATGGATCTTCACGTGGATAAGAGAACCAATTTTGACCCGAAGGTTTTCGTTCAAATTATGGAGGTACCTTTGTCCTATAAACGCTGATCTGTTTCAGCAAACGATCTCTTAAGCTAACATAGTCGGACAGAAGTTATGTATTGGGTACAATTTATTTCATTGACTCTGATTTAAAAAAAAAGTTTTTGTTTGGCTAGCATTCGTTTTCACAGGACAAATGCTTTTATCTAGTGTTTTAACCAGATTTCTGATACAAAATAGTAAATCGTTTTTACATTCATTGTATTTTTTGATATTTTATTACATCTCAATAGAGACAAAGTTGGAGTATTATAGGAGAACCAGGAACTATAGGCACCTACAGGGCATACGATCTGCCATCGGATGGTTTACGTGATCACTTTATGCGCTTGCGCAGCGTTCTCTAATTATGCCTTCTTATTGAGTTCCTTTATCAATGCAATTTTTGAAAGTTATATACATTTTAATAATGAAAAAATGATCGTTTGAAAATAAGCTGAATAACACCATCGCTATCTATGAAGTAACGAAGAAACATTTTTTTATATGTCGTTAATTTGTTAAAAAAGGTTAATTCTCATATCAATGTGTTAGCTTTGCTAGTTTGGCCCATAGATTTTAATATGTTTTTTTTAACGATACGACTTCCACGTGTAAACACAACGCAAGTAGAATTTTTAAAGATAATAAATTTTTGCTTGCTGCAATTAGCTGTCGAACTTTGTGTAAGTAATGGATTAACGTATTACACACTGTTGAACAATACATATGTTTGTGGAGTTGTAAAGAATTTTAATTACAGAACTTTCCTATGTACTTAACCTACAACCCTCATGAAATATATATTATGTTAATACTTAATTGGATTCCTGCGAAACTGGAGGCGACAACAATCACCTACATACTAACATAACGACATTCCATAGATCGATCGAAAATAATATTTATATGAATAAAGTGGGTTCTTTAGTTGGTACAAGCTTTTGCTTATTGAAATCATCAATTTCAAGGCCGGACTTTTTTATGCTTTATCTAAAAAAATCTCAAATAACATATTCCAAAAATATGAGACGAATACTATGAATTTTAACCCAATTGATCTAATTAATAAGCAATGTTATCACTTCTTCAGATATGGCCAGAATATGAAATTGAAAGGATCTTATTTATTTATTTATTTATTCATCTTTCTGTACATTACTTTTACTTTACTTTTCGGATGGCTAGGCTCTTCTGCGCCCAGTAAAGGCTGCGTCCATGAAGCTCGCTAGAGCCTTAGATCTAATCCCCGCAGCCAGTCCACTGCCGCTTGTTTTGCCCCGTGGCCCCGTACATAATATAAACAAATATACTATCTACTGGCGGGCTTATTGCCAGTAGGCAATTTCTTCTAACCAACCTTGAATGTGGAATAGAAATTCTCAGCAACCTACGATTGACATACATCTCAAAGACTTACAGGCGATCTAAAATGTTTATTTTTAATTTTATGCCTTAAGAGATTTTATTCCTTGTTTTATGATAATTACATATTCTGTTATTTTTGAGATAAGAGCGATGGGAATAGCAAACTGGAGGAGTGCGGTAGAGGACAGGGACGGCTGGAGAAGGATTCTAGGGAGGCCAGGGCCCACACAGGGCTGTAGCGCCAATGATGATGATGATGATGTTATTTTTGAGAAAGTAAGGTTTATGTTTAAGCGTATAATTATACTGACCGATCCTTTATTTATTCTCTTACTTTTGAAGAAGTCAGTAAAAAAATCCTCAATTTTGATGTTTGCTTCACATTAAACCTCTACGATCACAATAATTGGACATAGGGTTATTGGTAGATGATTTTTTTGTGTGACGCGACTTCTTCTTCTCGCTTCTTTTTTAGCCATCCTTCCAGTAATGGACATAGGCCTGCTTCTGAGACCTCCACAGCTCCCTATTCTTGGGCAGACCGCATCCATCCGCTTCCAGTCACTCGTATTATTTCATCAGACCACCTTGTTTGAGGCCTTCCAACTCTTTTTTTGGCCCGTTCTCGGTCGCCATTCCAGCACTTCCTAAGTCCATCTGGAGTCTGTGGTTCGGGCGACCTGACCTGTCCAGCTCCACTTCTGCTTGGCAACCTTTGGGCAACGTCGGTTATTTTGGTTTTTTCTCTTATCCACAAGTTAGTTTTTCTATCTCTTAACGAAACACCCAGCATTCTGATTTCCATATCTCTTTGTGTTGCTGCTGAATTATGTAGCATTTTGTTTGTTAACTCAAGAGTTTCACAGCCATACGTCAGTATCGAGAACGCAAGTGTCCAAGACTTTCATATTATTAAGAAAATTTGCGTACTTCGGGGACTTAAGAATATTAGAGAACTAACCGAATGCGGACCATGCTAGACGACTTTATGAATATTTTCAACATTATATTTTTACAATCGTTTTCTTTTCTAAGAATATCGATTATAGTGTTTTTTTACAGGTACCTGCAATACTTTTCTGTGTTGTTATACGACACGGTGCGGTGTCCAGGTTGCGTGTTGCTAATTCAACAATAATTAAATCAACAATTAGTTTAATTAGCTTATGATTAAGTCGTTAATTATTTTCTCCCTCTGGCTTTTGAATAATGGTGTTATTAATTGAAACCTATTTTGATGCAAATGGTGCCGGTGTTGTGTTTCTTTAGCGCCATTTTGGATTGTAGACTACTTTGATGTGTATTTTCATAGTTTTCCATTTCATATTTTTCTAGAGTTTACATATCGATTTGTATCGATGAATTGCGTTTGTAGTTGATTATCATGGTTTTAAATAACTGAATATAATTGGATTTTTCAGCATAGGTAAGTATGCATGACCAAAGTTTTTCGCCGTTTTTAGTTAACCCAATCATTTACGAAATTTTAGAATTGATTGTTGTCAAAAGCAATAAAAAGTAAAAAAATAATAGTTTGAGAAATAAATAAGCATGAGTCTTGTTAGCGCTTTGACTATAGTTTTTACTATATATTTCTATCTTACAAATGATGAGTGAAACGAAAATTTTAATCATACAATTGTGCACGTTCGCGAGTTTTTTGTTACATAATGGCAACATCTCTCAATCATCCATATCCATTTGTTTTTTTTTTTTTTAATAGAAGAGAATCGTGGAAAGGAAGAGACAAGGCTTTGATAAAGAGATAAGATTTTGTGTTAATGGTAAGGAAATTTGGTTTCAGATTTGTTTTCAAGAAATATTAATCAAATTTGATTTGTTTCATAAACATACATCCTTAAAGTTGATATTTTAGCAAAAAAATGACATTGGTTTTTACATAATATGAAAATAAATTGACCGCTTTACTGAAAATAAATTTGAACACAAAAATAACATTAGTTTTTCAAATTTAATGTCGGTGTTTATATCATTTTTATTTTTTCATTTGACTACGAGTTGCTATCTATGGGTTTCTGCCTAACAGTAGTCCCAAATTCAACGTTTGCTAATAGGTTTTCTTGGGCTGCGCCATTATTTTACATTTAATATTATACTTAATTGGTGTCGTCAGATTTTCGATAAACTTATTTTTTCCCATTACATTTTTTTAACAAAATTTACATAGTGATTGTGATAAGTGTATCGATACGCATTTGCACGCTAATAGAAAATTGGTAAAACGATTCTAAACGACGCTTTTCGTTTATATTTCGTATAATATAAAAATATTTAATTACAATTTTTTACTAATCGTTCCAGTACATATTTCATTTATTTATTTTATTGATATATTGAACCAACATATTATATTTGTACTAACTAAGGTATATTAAATAACAAATTATGTTTTACACCTTTTTAAGGCTCTTTTTAGTAGGTAGGTACAATTAATTAGATTAAAAAATAAGCAATTGCTGGGGGGAGAAAGAATATTTATTACAAAGAAAAAGAATAGAAAAAAATAACATGTTCATTATATAGCCATTTGCATCCGCATGACAACTACATTTAATTATTCCAAAAATTAGCTATAGGTACCAGTCGCATTTATATTATTATTTATAAAAACAGTTTCAGTCATTTTTATAAATAAGTGCTGGTATCTTCACTACATTCAGTTTGCACAGGTATTTAAATATTGTATTTTGAATCATGAACCAATGTAGGTGAAGTGTATGTAGGATTTTATTATTATGTAAATTTAATTTTATTCCATGGGAATAATATACCTACCTACAATATATTTTTTTAAATTCTGTTGTATTCAGGCAGTCACATCCTTTCATTATAAAAAAAACAGCTTTCATATTTCGAAATAAAATAAAATTCAAATTCAAAATTTTAAAAGAAACTCATACCTCTAGTTAAAACATTCCTTTATGCATCTCGTATTATTTTCTCGAAATTTCACTCGCACCATTTTTTCACACAATCAAATTATATATTAAAATAATCAAAATTCAAATAAAAAAGGACACAATAAAACATACTTTTGTAGGTTCACTATAGTAAAGTTATGATCTAGGATCCTACTAACTACAATAATCAATAATCACTACAATAATTTTCCTGCTTGTAACGACTTATACATAGATTAATATATTAAGTTTGTTATCAATTATGGTTTAAGACTGTATAATAAATATAATTATTTAATTTTCAATGAATCGCAATCACTCGTGACCGATTCTATCCATTCATGGTGTGATTCTGTGAAGTTCATTGTATTAATTTCAATCGAACGAACTTTGTCAAATTTTAATGATCTTGATTGGCTTATCTTGTCTAGACGTTAGACAATTTAGATTATAAAGACACAACGCAATACTAAAGGATAATTATTTGAGAATATGCTGCCATGATTAGTTTTGTATCATCTGTATACATTGTAGCGCGCATAGAAGTTAAGTGATGCTGAACTCTTATAAGTTCTAGCCCATCACGCTGACCTCACATGTACATAATGTATGTACTAGCGCACATATTATTAGTAAGTTAAGGTGGCATCGTATATGCATTAGTTTCGCTGGCTGGCTTTTGCATATACAGATACCTAGTCAGCGCAATGAATGTATGCCAACTAAAACTACGCTGAAACAGACGAATTTCTAGTATACGTACACCTACCGATACGCACACCTACATAATACGTAGACCAACCGATCTAACCGATTGAATTCGAAATATGTACAACACGCGGCTACTGTACATTATAATTCTATGCCTCATATTACTTTTATTTAATTACTAGCTGACCCGGCGAACTTCGTACCGCCTCAGTCAATAGATTTCGTGTTATTTTATAACTAAGCCTTATTTAGGATTTTATCAACGTAATAAAATGAAACGGCCACATAGAAAGAATGAGTGATGACCGTCTGTCAAAAAAAGTATACAAGGCTGATAAAAGAGGAACGAAAAGTAGAGGTCAGCCAAGAAAAAGTTGGCACGATCACATAAATGGGATTTTGAAAGATGGTGATGTTAGAAGTAAGAATAATAAAAGAGCGTGTATGAGACGATGTATGGACGTGAATGAAGCGAGGAATGTATGTCAAGAGAGAGGAGTCTGGCGTTCGGTTCTCTCTGCCTACCCCAAATGGGGAAATGGCGTGATGGTATGTATGTATAAAATGAATAAAAAAATATTAAGTTCAATAGTTTATTAGGATATAATAATTATATAAAAATGCATAAATCGGTAAAAATGAATACATGTTTTGTATCTGACAGCTCAAGAACCAACACCAACCATGATGTCAAAATTTTCTTTAATCCATATTTTGTTTTTCAATTTTTCTTCCTTGAATAAATTCCATTTTAAAATTATTTAAATAATAATGGTAATCAAATCAATATTATTAGGTACCTACATCGATTTTCTACTCTAAATTTATCAGTGATTTATTAAGTAGGTTATATCGTTTGCATAATAGGTACCAGGCGTACATTTTATTTTTCCGATATTTTTATTGTTATTATGTTATCCGGGGCGGAACGATCCAACAAATAATTTATAAAAAAACTCGCGTGAGCGAGTTTCTTTATAAATTATTGTTTGCAAGAAAAAAAATATCAACACTTTTGCCATTTGAGGTTAGGAATAAGTTTATTATTTATTCGTATTTGTCAAGTCATTTGATCACATTTTTCACATGTATTATGTATATATGTCAACATATTTTTTTCTACTTTTATGATTTTGAACAATATTAATTTATTATGTTTGTATGTTTAAATTATCGCAATTAATGTCAACTTTGACAGCTCATCCAACATTCGTAAAATGACCAGTGCGTTTTCAAAGCTCTAGTTAGTTTTCTTATTTGACTTCTGCATCATCTGTGAGTATCCTTTTATTTTGTATCATCTTCTCTGAAAATGCTCCTGATGTTGTTTATTTTTCCTATTAACTACATCAGCTATTCTGTATCCAATGGTAAAATTCTGTATGTAATGGTACACATTACTGTTTACTGTATTGGACATCAATTTGAAACTTTAAGGATGATTGGATTAAACAATTTGTAGCACGCAAAGTTCAACGTATTCAATAATTACATGTTATAATTATTTATAGATAGTCACGAACTCTATAGCAGGAAACGCTGATTCATTTTTAATTGAAATAGTTAAACATTCATTCAATGAATTCTGCTGTGTAGTTTAAGGATCAATACGTAGGATTAAGATTCAATATTTATTTATTTATATATTTTTGGACTTACTTTATTTGATATAATATAATTGCCCATTACGTCACACCAGGAATCCACTACCATTTAAGATAACAATATGCAAAACAAATTATTTACAGAACACATTTATTCACAGAACTTGTAGCAATTTCAATGTGTTTTTTAAGAATGTAGACCTCTGTAATACGTCAATTTTTAGATTCAAATCATCAGTAATAAAGTCCCCGAATGCCTCTGTGGCTTCTGGTGATTAATGTTTTGCAAGCTCTCCTGTTTCTCTTTCCGTCCGATTCCTAATATCCTTTCCATTCCTTTCCCTATATTATGACAGATAATACAATTTACAAAAAAAAATATTGTTTCTGTAAACTTAATTGGTCCATCAATGGAGTGTTATAATTTGTTATTAAGACTGTATGTTTACAAAATAAAATATGAATAAAAAATATAGTTCGCTATACACAAAATGCCACCTAGATGTCAGAGTGTATTATCAGAGTGAAAAAATTCTTGACAGTAGCAATAATCATGGACAACCACAAATTAACCTAACCTAATCGAAATAATTGGTCTTCTTCTTTCTATGTGTAGGTTGGCGGCCATCACAGCAAACATGTCAAGATCTTGGGACATCCTATTGAGTGGCGCTGCATCTTGAATCTTGAACAGTGCCAGAGATTAATAAGCCTCCATGTTATTTTATTTATTTATTTTTATTTAAATGACCACTTACAGCTAACAGGTTATTATACATCGTTGTTTAGTCAAATAAGGGCAAGCTATTACAAAACTGGCCAGCCAATTGCAAGTGACCTTATGCTGCGTTAAAAGTTGGCTTACAATTTTTTTAAGAAAATGAAAATCTATAAAAATGCAATCATACAATAGAAGTTATGATTACAACAAAGAAAAAAATATATTAACAAAAGAAAACAAAAAGGAAAGCATTCCTATAAAATATACAACTAAGAACAAACAAATAAAAAAAAGGTTATAGCTAGAGAAAAAAAGCGAAAAAAAGCTAGTTTATTAGGTTGATTTATTAGTGTGGAAAGTTTTCTTCTGAATGTCACCAGACTGTCACCAAAAATCTCTATGTCTTTACGTCACATACCCCGTTTTCGTTCTATGTTTCTCACGACTTGATATTTTATTTATTGAGGAGACATAGAGTTGTATAAATACATTGTATTAGTACAAAAAACAGGTTTACTAGCAACATTTACATAATTCCATTTAACACATATATGTACACTTTCATAATGTATGTTTTATATCGTATTATATTTGTCACTTTTGAAATTTATATTTGTTTCTCTTATATGAAAACATATTATTGGGATGCAAGGAACTAATTTATATATTTTTTATATTATCATATGTTATTTACGTATAACATTGTATCTCATTTGTTTTCCAAATTAATCATTTAAAATGAATGAATTTCCATAAATGGTTAGCAACAAGTTACTTTATAATAAAACATAAGTTATTACAAATGGAAGAATAAATAAGAGTGAAATAGAAAAAAAAATAAAAACCAATTGAGTCGTAACCACATAATATATATTATAAGCTCACAACGCAAAAAGTTTTCTTTTAAAAGCTGCAAGATTGTTATTTCGAATATTGATTGCAAATTGATTGATATAATTATGCAATTTACAACTACGTCTGACAAAAGAGTTTTCCGCGTAATTTGTTTTACACATGGGAATTGCAAATAGTTCATTTGATCTAGTACTGCGTTAAGGGCAACGAATAGCGTTTTTTCCATGTTAATATATTTCAGTCTTTTTCTGTGTAAAGCCTCTGTAATTTTTATGTTATTTAGTGAACCATTCGTATTACGAAGAATTAAAGCAACGGAAGTAGCGGCATCCCTTGCTAAATGCACCAACAACGAAAATAACGTTATATTTTTGTCAACGTTAATTTGCAGGAAATTATCGTCATTAGTTTTTCTTGTTGGAGTTATGCCAGAAATAATAACTTCTTAATGCGATCCTGTTTGTAGCAAATGGGGGCCGCGCAGACGTCGTTTCGTATCCGCAGTCAGCTAACGTACCAGTCGCGTACCGTGACAGACATATCCACAGTCAGCTAACGTACCAGACACGAACAGTAACAGACATATCCACAGTCAGCTAACGTACCAGACACGTACCTTTACAGGCATATATCTACAGTCAGCTAACGTACTAGTCACATATCGGTACATACATACATATCGAGAGTTGAGTAACGTTCGATTCACGAATCACGACAGACATATCCACACTAAGCTAACGTACCAGTCACGTATAGTGACAGATGTACCCACAGTAAGCTAACGTACTAGTTACGTATCGTGACAGAGATGTCCACAGAAAGATAGCGTATAAGTCACGATTCGTTACAAACATTACCAAAGTAAACTAACGGAGGTTCTTGTCACGTTCTGCGATAGACACATCCATAGAAAGGTAGCGTATAAGTCACGTTTCTTGATAGATATATCCACAGTAAACTAACGTACCTACTATTCACATACCGCATCAGAATAACCATAATTGGCTGACATACTGGCCACGTATAGTGACAGACATGTCCACAATGAGCCCATGTACCATTACGCTATTTTATATTATTCATTCAGTTAATTGTCGTATTTACTTTTTCTTTTTATGTATATAAGGTTACGTTTGGTTAGGTTAGGAGCAGTAGGTATTATCTTTTGCGCCAGCGTCGCCGTAGGTGCGTTATTATGTTATGCGCTTATGACTGGGTTTTATCGTTGGGATACCACTGTGTGTATATTTGACTACCAGTATGGACAGACCTTTAAAAATGGGGTTGCATTTAGGAAAACATGTAACAATATCGGATATCTATATATAATACCCGTTAATTGTGGAACGAGACTTTGTGATATTCCGTGCGGAAATGGACTTATTTAAAAATGTCACGTCAATGCAATAAATGGACATGTCACGCACACTATACCGAACAATATATTATTATATGTAACAACAACGTTGAACTGAAAATTTCACGTAATTTAGTCCATAAATTTATTATAACATGTTATGTATGTAAAAATATGTACAAGGGATTTGTATATTATTGGCAGCTGGTGTTTTTCGTACTTTACGGTTGATGATATTCAAAATAAATCTACATAATTTTGGTGTTTTTTGCCCCCCCCCCCTTAATATCGGATAAATAATAATTCATAATTCACAACAACCGACGTCGCGACGGTTGGTTTATACAAATTACGACGTGCGTTTGAAGAAAATTTTGAAATTCTTCGGTTTTTGGTCTTTGAAGAACAGAATACAGCTATGTTTCGTGGAGCTGATTCGTCCCCAACCATCTTGGTGAATACCCTGATCAGCTATCTGAGCATATCTTATCGGAACACACCAACTTCTCCGTGTCAAAACTCCAACGAGAACTCAACGACAATCTTAAAATGGAGGAAATTCCTTTTGACCCATTGAACATTCTGAACTTGCTGCCACGGAAATCTAACTCGGAGCTGTCAAAACCTTTTGTTTATTTATTAATCTTCTTGTAGACATACTTTTCACACTGGCGGGCTTGTTACCAAACTGAAATCTCTTCCAACCAACCAGAGTTGATGCTATTTTACAATACAATGTATAATATGACAATGAGGATATGACATGACAAAAAATAAAATAAATATAATAAAGAAATAAAGATTACAGGATAAAACAAAAAGATTGAATATAAAAACAGTTCATAGCCACATATTCTCCGTTAAAAAGGTAGGTTGTTAGCGAACAATTGGGATCAGATTTGCAGTAGAGAGAAAGGTCCCAGATACCGGTTACTAAGTCGTATTTTTTTGGATTGAGTTACCCACTATTTTTATATTTTTATTGTGATATTATTTTTTTCTAAATTGTTCATTTAATGAACATTTTATTTAGGCCAAAAAATTTTTTTTTTCTTTGTTGCCGATAGGACGTTATGTATTTCTTCAAATAAAATATTTATGTAACAAAATGGAACCATTTCACGTTCCCTATACGAGATACCGGAAAGATATCAAATTGAACCGGAAGACAGTTCCCCCCAACCGGATCTGGCGGGTACCGATCCTGAAAAGCGTGCAAAGATACCGTTTGAATATCTTCCATATCGTGATCGCATGCACAACGTACAGCCGAATTTCTAATTTATTGTATTACGTAATTTAAGGAGGGTTCTGCTTTGGTTGCATTATTCTGCTCAATTATTTTGTTTAGCGGTTTATTTACATAATATTTCCTTCCGATTAGATTGCAAATGGAGACACGATGCAGCGTTGCATGTCGTTTTGTATAAGAATAGTTGGAACTGTTGGAAATATTTCCAGCTCAATTATGTATTAATAAATTAATAGAAAATAATTTTGTTTCATTATATATACTGATAATCATTCAGAGGTCGAAATTCATTAAATTTTTAAGATTTATAAGTGACTAGTAAAACCCGGCAGACGTTGTCCTGCCTGTTTAATTATAAACCTCAAAATATATAAAAATGGTTGTTCTGTATGTTTCCTTTTTATGACTTAACATTTTTATCTAGATTTGCTAATTATAATTCCGTATTTTTTTCCCGTCCATCCCTACAGTCCCTTCCGTCCCTATTCATTTATTCATTTAAAATTTTATTTAATTATTCCAACAAATATAGGTAGGTACTTGAACCTTTAGCATTATGCCAGTTTTATATAATATACCATTGTACACATATATGGGTTTACAGGATTTTTTATTATTTTTTTAATCTATATATTTATTTCTTTATTCATTTATTTACTTATTCGACCATTGATTTATTTATTTTTAGTGTCAATTCAACACCAACTTTTTTTTCATTTTTTTGTGAGATTTCGAATAAATAAATAAATAAATTGATATGCATAAACTTTCTCCGGAATGAGCTGAACAAATTCCCAAAGTTTCATCGCAATCGGATGGTTGGTTTGGGAGTTCATCGCGAACATACAAACAAACAAATATACGTACATCCATTTTTATATATATAGATAGATTAAACCTTATCTATAACAAACAAGTGGGTTGTGGCTAACGCTATACTCCTCAATACCGAGTCACTCTACAGAGTATTCAAATTTTGGAAGGAAAATTTTCAGAATTTTCTTGAATTGCGTTTATTATATTATTTTTGAATGAAATATTTTATTTTGAAATCTTGCTAATTCTTCCAGGCAGTCATTTTATGGAGGTGATGTGCCTTTTTAGTAAATTTGAAAATTAAAATATCAAATTTTAAGTTTCCTGAGCTTGGGGTCACTTTGAAATATTTGACAGTTGAAAAACTTGAGTAACACTGATCAGATATCCTGTACTGTATCATTATAAGAATATTTATATACTTAAACAAAATAATTTTTCAATATATAGATGTAGATTTTTTTATTTTTTTCCATAAATATTTCATGGTTTGTAACTATTTTATTATACATACATACCATCACGCCATGTCCCTTACGGGGTAAGCAAAGAGAACCGAGCGCCATACACCTCTATTTATGCACATATGCCTCTCTTCCTTGACGTACATGCATCGTCTCATACATGCTCGTCTATTATTCAAACTTCTTTGTTTCGTTCTTTCAAAATATCACACTGAAAAAAATATTTTAACGACCGAACTGGCTACCTGCGTTTTAGCCAAACCTTTGTTATCAGTAATAAAGGTTATATATATACACAAGTGTCATACACAAGTGTCCGCACTTTTAATGGGGCAATATTTTTGAATTATTGTTGTATTCAATTGTCAAATGTACTTTTGTATTCTGTAATGAAAAATAAATATATATTAAAAAAAAAAAATTTATGTCTGAATTGTTTAGCTGCGTGCACAAAACATTTGGTTGCACATAACCAAATATTTTGTAGTCACTAAAGTTCGATAAATTTTAATACTTATAAAAGATTGTTACTTATTTTTTTTCCATGCATTCCTATGGTCATGTTATCTTTTCTGGGGCTACTCCTGACATTCACTTATGTTTATACAAATCAACATGTAATGAATCAATGAGTTGATCCAAAAGTATTGAGTCAAAATAATAAACATGGTTCGACTTTATTATTCCATTTAATATTTCGGTTAATATTTTTTTACGCACAACTAGGCAAACTCAAAAAAAAAACTTTTAAGGCGTTCATTTTTCATGTTGCAAATTTTTTCAGATTTTCAAAAACCAATTTACATAAGGACCCGAACCGAATATTTCTTTGTGATTTTTCGTCACAGCCGAAAGTGGGCCGGGCCGTCGACGACGAAAAAAATTTTTCAAAGAACGCAATCAAGTCTATTGAAAAAAAGTTTTATTTTTTCATTGAATTTTACTTTTATCCCGACGAGTGATATGAATTTTAATGAGGAATATTTAAAAAGACAACATCTCTATGTGATATATTTTTATTATTATTTTACAAAATTTTATGTGAAATATGCCTACTTTATTTTTTTACATATCAATGTTTTTTTTTCCTTTGAAATATTCTGTATTTTGCGAGACCGGAATTCTTAATGTCGAAAACTTGATTCAAAATTTTATTTTCGAAGGAGTTTCAGAGTATTTTCAGGGGGTGAAACAATTTTTTTCAAAGGTAATTCTGGCACAATGGAAATCACAACTTGATGATTCGGTTACCTTCGAATTTAGATAATTTTCAAATAAATTTCGAGAAGTTTTTTTTTTAATGTTTTTTCATCGATCAGATCGATGGATTTCGATACGAAGGAAGAAGTTCGCCACCAGGGGGGTAAGTCTGGTCCAACCGGCGAAATCAAAACCGTCACTATTACAAATATCATGGATATAATTATTATATGGAGTTCTATAATATCTATGTCTGCTGTCCTCCCTTAAAAATTCGTAACTCCCATCTCTGTATATCAATAATCAATGTATTCCTTATACCAAGGTCGTGAAAGACCTTGGGGTCTACATTGATAATAACTTATCCTGGTATGAACAGATCTCACATGTCAGCAAATCCACTTACTTTGCCATACACTCACTTAATAAACTCAAGAATTTCCTTCCACTTCACTGTAAAATAACCTTAACTCAATCACTTTTCCTACCGTTGCTTGACTATGCTGATGTTAGCTACTTGGAAGCAAACGAGGAACATCTCAACAATCTTGAACGCCTTCAAAATGTTTGCATCCGTTTTATCTTTGGACTAAAAAAATTCGATCATATTTTTCTCATTACCGCAATCTTTTTCATTGGCCAAAGATACGACAACGACGTAATATACATATCTTGTCTTACTATACAATGTCCTTTTTAATCCAAATTTACCTCAGTATCTCAAAGATTAATTCACTTATCTTTCAAATCACAGGTATCCGCTTCGATCTGCTGAACGTGCTTTACTATCTATCCCGATTCATTGTTCTGATTTTTTTAGCTCTTCATTTGAAGTACATTCAACTAGACTATGGAATAATCCTGATATTACGTCGTCTATATCACTAAACATCTTCAAGAAAAGGCTAAAGCAAAAATATTTATCTGACAACACCTGATTACATCTTCCTCTCCTCTTCCTTTCCTTATCCTTTAGTTTTCCTTTCATTGCTATGAATTGTTCTTATATGCTATCTTCTTTGTTTTATTTTTTTACTTTTCTTCTGCTATTTATTTATTTTGTAATGTGATTAACTTATTGCCATAGTACCTACACATTGTTTTGTATATTTATCATTTACTCTGGTTGGTTGGAAGAAATTGCCAGTAGGCAATAAGCCCGCCAGTGTACTAATTATATGTACAACGAGATTCAAATAAAAAAAAATGTAGATGTCATAGAACTCCATATGATAATAATTATATCCATGATATGGGTAATGACGAGGGTTTTGATTTCGCTGGTTGGACCAAAATTGCCCCACCAGGTAGGCAATATGCCTTTCTCACTATATCCAACATTTGTTTCACGAAGAAATACGATTTTTTTTACTGTCGACTCAACCGAATCCTCACTCCTGTATTCTATGAGTTGTCTGTTCAAACATAATTCTCCGTCTGGTGTTCTTCTGTTAGTCAAAAAAACTATGAATGCACCTCGCGATAGAAAAGTTTTTGAAACAACAAATCCCCTTTGAGCCAGAGAAGACTCAAAGTTTCTCCGCTAGGTCCAAGACAAATTATGATTTATTCAATATTAAACAAAGATTTTAAGGGGTTACGATAAATAATGTAAAACCCCGACTACGTCTGTCTCTATTAATTTGATGCTCGAACGGAGATATGAAGTTTCCCTCTGCTTGCTTTCTTTTAGTAATAATAATACTTATTTCAAAACTATTATTAAAGCGGGTGGTGGGACACCGCCACCACACCCTCCAAAGTAAAGTATATTGTCTTTTAAAGTATGCAGTTAAAATATTATGTAAGGTTTGTTTTATTACTCTATTGCAAAGCGACTTCGTGCATTCTGTTTGTGTAGAAACGGGACAATCTTACTGAAAAAATATTTCGAATCCTATTTATACTCCTCACTACCTCAAGAGGATATACTGGGAGTTATGAATTCGCATTTTTAAGGTATCTATTTTTATTGCAGACAGTGGCGGCTCTTCCTAAAGGGCTCTCGGGCTCAGCCCTCCCAAACACTTTGTTCAAAAGATTACAATAATGTATTTAATTTAATTTTGAGAACACATTATTTTTCTAATTAATATTTGTCGTCTTGCGCCTGTAGTACATTTAGCCAAAGTATTTAAACCTACCTGCGTTGTAAAGCAACCAAGATTCTATGAAATATTTCATTTCTCGGGCACAGTCGACTTGTGCCCGGAGATCCCATACAATTCACGCAGCTCGCCATACACGCTGAATGTATGCCGATTTCGAGCGAAACGGGGCAGTGCCCGCGAAGGATTATAATATGTTTTCATTCATTTATAATATTTTGTTGTACATTGCGATGGTCGAACGCTTGGTAAGCAGTTGCAATTCCTCGAGGCTAACATTAATTGATATCGTAATATTACATAATTTAAACTATAAATCATCCGAAATATATATAAATTATTTTTTTATTAATTGATACCATATTATTACAAAAAAAAACAAAAATCATAGTAACGATAAAATGTGTAAAATCAGGAAGCAGTCTTGCGGCTATTGCCATAAGCTTTTTTTCAAATTTATATGATTATTTTATAAAATTATTACGAATATAAACCATAGTTATAATCCTCAAATTGACGATAAATCAACGAAACAGCATTAAACTTAATGATTATTTTATAATTTATCGATGCATTTTATTATAAACTTTACGTTATTAAAAACCCAACCAAATACAGCATAAATTTATTTTTATTTATTTATTTAGTAGCACAATATTAAAAAACAAAATATATTAAAGATAACTGCTTCACTAGACAGAGTCTGTTCCGAAGCAATTATCAGTTAAGTTTGTAAATTTCGTACATTTTACAATGCAAAAAATATAACACATACATATTAGGTATAGAAAAAATATAAACAATAAAAAATACACATAAATCAACCTTAACAATATTATTTACATATCAACCTACACAGTAAAAAGTTCACAAAAAAAAGAATTCACATAAAAAAGTTCACAAAAAAAAGAAATGATCAGGATCACGTTCTAATTTCCGATACACAAAAGAATTATGGATAACACTGATAATTTTAAAATACCAAAATAATATTGTGTCACATATCTGCTTTCTGATTCCTGTTGTAAGTTAATTTCTCTTCTAGGTAAAATTATAATTTTGAGCCCTTCTTAGATTTAAGGTCACCAGCCGCCACTGATTGCAGATTATCAATTAGTTTCTTTCTGAGATTTTATTCTGAAAGTTTCGTCACAAAGTATCTGAATGTGTGTGTATGTGCTGTATACTGTGTGCTATGTACGGCGTGTTTATTCTACTTTATCGATTATAGACTTTGTTTATTCTACTTTATCGACTATACATACGTGCTCAAAAGATTTGTTATTTAAACATCTACCTTCAAATATGATATTGCAGAAGTCAGTTCAATATTTGAGATACAATCTACAGTGATGAAGGGTTTCAAACAAAATATTTACTTACAAGATCAACATTAATATATTATTTGAAAGTTGATATAATTATGTAGATGACAACTCAGCTGTTCGTGGTGTCAAGCGTCAGAATAAATAAACTGAGATAAACGCGATACTATTCAGTTATACGGTTGACGCATGAATGCAGCTCGATTGATTTGTACGGACGGCGATGGGCTGTAGTTCGTCAATCTTATTCGCAAATCTTCGGAAATATACAAATTCGAGGATATACAAATTGCAGATATTCAGGAGTACAGCTACAAGACTTAAGTACTCATTCGATCCTTTTCAAATTTCGCAAATTTGTATAGGTACTCGCTTATACAACATCACATAATATGAAGGTAGGAAACATTTTCCTACAGCAAACGCATTTTATCTACCTATAAATATTATGCATAGTAATATTTAAGCTTTTTGCCTGTACCTATGCTATGTAAAATTTAATAAAGCTACCTAACTCTTATATACATATGTATCTAGATATTTTCAGATTATTTTTATATATTTTATAGGTAGGTACATGATGAAATTCCTGACGTAAGTCTTGAAAGATTGTGCATCTTGATTTTCCACTTATTTTACTTACTCAATTTGTTATGATTTGTTTTCTGTATAATTATTGTATTTATTTCTTCTCGCTTACTTTATTTTAAAATGATTTATTGTTATTGTTACTTCCTCTATCAATAGTTAAGTTTATTTTATTTGTTAATAATACTTTCTGTACCAAGCATTAAATTTGCAATATTTCATTGTAAATTCGTAATCGGAACACTGTTATATTTTAAAGATTATGTGAACAATATTTTGTATCTAATATTTTCTGTGAATTTACCAAGAAATAAAAATAAAAAATAAAATCTAATGATGTCCTTCACCAAAGCTGCCTACCTCTCAAATAAAGTCTCTAATTGTCTCTTTCACCAGCACGTGAATTTAGGATACCAGGTAATTTAGTTTGGTAGCTTTGATGGAAGACTCCATAAGTGTATCGTTTAAAGATATGCTCAAATTTTCTGTACACTATCATTTGTGGATTGGTTCTGTTCTGTATGAGAAGGTATGTATGATAACTATCAAGGCAAAGTGTCGTATTTCGTCCATCGTTTATACGAAATCCATTAGGATAAAAGATAAAAGGAATTCTCCAAGACAGGGGGTTATTTGATATATTGCTTTGTTCCTTGTAAGAGAAGAAGAGTATCTTTTGTATTATATCAAACATCGTGATCGGCTTGGGATATTTGCAATACACTTTATTGTCTACAACATATAAACTTATCTTTGTTTCCAAGTTATAATGTCACTAGTTTATGTAAACCTTTTTGGAGATTTTGTTGGTGTTTGGATAGTAAATAGGTACCTGCCATCACGCAATGTACCTACTTGATAGGTTGTTACTACATTACGTAGAAAAACAAAAGTCATGCCTTGTAACAGTGTCGAATCTGACATTTTGCCGAGAATAATTTGTGTATATTATCTAGTAATTGTAAAAATAAATACTTTCGTAATATTTTGTCTATTTTACAAAATAACAACGTCGGATCTGTACTAAAGATTCGATATAATAATGATGAATATAAAAATCTGACATTGTTAGACGCGAATTCAGCCTTGTGATTTGTGCGTACCTATATACCACTTCCATCGATATTACATAATACATATAGGTTTTACGCCTTAGCCTACTGGTATTTGGTGTCATAATAATATGTCAAAATATACAATATCACTTTATGAGTTATGCAGTTTTAATATAGTGAATCAACTTTCCCAATAGTAATGTTGACTGTTGTAGTTACTACAATGTCATTCGAACCTTCGATTAAAAATTGATTTATTTGTGAGATTTTTAAATCTTTCAATTGATTAAGTGAATGTAAATGTAAAAATAATTTAAACAAATGCCAATTTATTTTCTTCTTAAATACCATATCCGAAACAATTTTTTTTGAAGAATAATATTTCAAATAGCTTTAAGTAGCAGATCCGCCTGTTTAATATGGAATGTATGTAAAAGGCAAAATGTGTCGGGTCTGAAACCCGATATTGTAGTTTGATGAAAGTCCAATTTACAATGGCGGATGTGCAATATCTCAAAACCTAGTTTTAACCATATGTTTTTTTTTTTCATATTTTATTCATTTCGCGCTCTCCTGTAACTTTATTTTTTTGTAGATTCGATATTGTTTAAAGAGCATGGCAATGAAAATCACGTCTTTCCTGCAAACTCAGATTTTTTTTACATTCAAGCCAATTTTTTAGGCTACCTATTTTATATAATTATTTCAAATAAGATATGGACGACCAGCTGTCCCTCAATCTGTTTTGTGGTCTTCCTGGGAGTCTGTCGGATGTGGGTACATCGTCCGCCATTAACCTCTCATCAATTTTGAAATTTCTGTCCATATTTTTTCTTCAGAATAAAACGGCAGGACAACAATAGGAAACAACAATAGGAAAAAAAAGGATTTAGAAGAATAGCAGATTTTTAAAAATATATTTTTATTGATAGAGACGACACAACATCTTCACATAAATTTTCCTTTAATCAAACTGATTGTGCTTGAAAAGAATTTTTAACAACTTCAGTGAGTAGATTGAATGCGAATGGAAATTATTGTTTGTTCAGCTTATATTGTTGCGTGTTTTAAAAATATTACTTACATACATACTCACTTTACCTAGCCCGACCTTGTCCTTCCACCATGGAACTATAACAAGGGTTTTAGCAAGATATTATTTTCGCAATCATATCAATTTACCTCGCGGAATAGTTAGTCTTTCCTTCTGGGTGACACAAAGGTTTTCCGCAAAGTGTAAGACTCTTTGTTGTGTAACAACGGCTTAATAAAGTACGAACATTATTTTGGGTGATGTCAATGGAATATGATTATTTTTGTTTTTTTTATTTTAACTTAAACTTGCACTCTTTGCAGTGATTTTTTTTTGCCAAGTGGCAATGGATTCCAGCATACCAGTGCTATAACAAGAAAACCTAAATTATTGTTATTATTAAATGTTATCAGACAGGATACTATGCTGATATGTCTGATCTCACAACAGTATTCACTTGTTCAGTCTGTCAAGTCTATTTTTAAACACATTAACACTTTGTGCAACAACAAGTTCCGGTGGCAAACTGTTCCACGCATCCACGACTCTATTGGACAAGAAATGCTTCCAGGGATTCTGCCTGAAACTGTGTTTGTCTAGCTTCAAACTATGACCTCTTAAGTTAGTATTTTGGTTGAGGCAGAACATCAGCTAAATTAGTGTGAGAAATGATATTAAATTAATAAATAACGAAAAAAAAATATTTCGTTTTGCTCCATCGAAATAGTATATTTTTATGGTAAGCGTTAGGTATGGAGTTTTTTTTTACATATTTCAAGTATGGTGTGGTGTCTTTTAGTAAAGAATAAATAGTTAATTTTATACCACTTCATTACACAAATTATCAAATACAAATTATATATATATTTAAACTATAATAGCACATTTCTTATTAAATCATTCTTTAATTAATTATTACTGTGTATATAACAGAACAGTATTTCACAGAATGACGCCAAACGATCGAATCTTTTGTTTTTCCGAACACCGCCGACAATTGCCGACGATCTCCGAGGATATCACAAAATGTGAATATGGTATGAAAATACTCTATACCACATATGGAAACATCGATGAGGTGTATGTACATTGAATTATATTATTCGGCATCGTATTATTTTCCCCCACATAATATACCAAAAACGAAAATCGTCCGAAAAGTAAGAAAAAGGAATCAGGTATAACTAAAGAATTTATTGGGACTTCCCAAACGACAAACGATGGTGTCCCAGCCAACGTTGATTAGATTAAGCTATCGGAATTAGTGCAGATATATCTTGGTTACATTGTGATTTACGAAAAGTGCTTAACCTACATCACGTTATTATTTTACTGTCCGGAAATATCATAACGTTTTCCTATTATTTCTCTTTTTCCGTACCATTGAAGAATCTAAATTATATCATCCATACATTTTCTTCCTTACTTTTGGAGGACGATTCTGTTGCAGATCCAGCAAATGATATTATATTTTGGATTTTTTCCTCATTTACCTATTTGGCTTTATAAACAGACCACACGTACAACAAGGAACATTACAAATCCTTAATAATTCATTTTTATTGACAATAACATCTCAATGGAGACGAAGTTGGGATATTATAGAAGAACCAGGAACTCAGGCACCTACAGAGCTTACGACCTGTCATCGGCTGGTTTACGTGATCACTTTATGCGCTTGCGTAACGTTCACCAATTATACGTTTATTGAGTTCCTTTATCAATGTAATTTTTGAAAATTCTATATATTTGAATAAGTGTAAACATTTAATAAGTGATCATGTAAACCAGCCGATGACAGGTCGTAAGCCCTGTAGGTGCCTGAGTTGCTGGTTGTTCTATAATATACCAACTTCTTCTCTATTGAGATGTTATTGTCAATAAAAATATCATTTGACTCCCGACAGGAAAAAAATCAAATGTTTGCGTATATGCAATTACAAAAATATATTCGACTTAACAATTTACAATCGTTATGCCATTTATGTGTTTATAGCAATATAAATTTAATAACTATGAGAAATTCAGGATTGCAGAACATTTAGTCAACTAGTACTTATAATTATGAAGGGATGTTTCTTACAAGAAAACATAATTTTCGATTCTTTATATCAATCATACATATCTATTGAATATAATTTCACGCAAATCCCCACAAGTTAACATAGTTTGGATGTATTTTCTTAATAAGAATTTGTATTATACATACACACTATCACGGCATATCCTACAATGTGAGGTTACCAGCGTCAGGTGTGCGGGTGTGCATTACCTTATAAAAGGAAGCATGACACACGCATCTTTGCCCACACACTAGTCTCATCTCACCTAAATAGGCACTACATTCAGAACTGGCGGTGAACCTCATTGTTGAACTATGTGAGATGTTATTTTACTTTTGCACCTATTTTCAATTACCCGGCTCTTACCGGACACCCAATAATAGAAAATAATGGAAGCACTATTCTAAGCTGGTGCCTAACAGCGAAAGAATTTATATTAGTTGAAAAATAAAACTTACTCTCATAAATCAAGTCTTCATTGTGATATATTGATGATGCGCCTTACAACAGTCAATCAGTATAGCCTATAGGCATTATACGAGTATGCACGAATCAGGAGTTCGGTATTCTTCGTGAGTTGGGAGATTTATATGTATACGAGTGTCTCTCACGTTGTGGTTCATTTGTATAAACTATTGTTGTACTTCTATCTTATAAATGTCAAATTATTTATTCTAATAATAAAAGTGTAAATAGTCAAAAGCATATATTTATTTTAACAATATATGTTTTTATACCATAATTTATATTAAACTTATTTTCCGGAAAATCTGATGACTTCGACCGAGGCACGGATGCCTCTAAGACAACTGACTCATCAGATTTTCGTTCAACATTTAATCATTTCAGCTTCATCATCATTTTGGTCGGAAGCTTTTTTGTCGTGGTATGGTTTCAAGGTTACACAAACAAATTTAAAAAATCATCCGAATTTAGATTTGTTTTTGGTACTCGTTTAAATTATGACAGACGATAAGGACGCCGGAATGAAATTGAAAACATCAGAGGATGAGCCGTCAAATGCCATAGATGGCAGGGAGTGAGATGGAAAGTAGACTGAGAAAACGTAGGAAAGTGGTTGGGTTAAAATGCGAATGAAATGATAGGACGACAAGTGTGACAGGGAGCGTTTTAGGCGAGGATGCTTTTAGTGCTAATCTTCCAAATTATATTATTATGACAGTGGAGAATCATACGGATAAAAAAATACGACAAAGTGATGTCTGAACGCAGACATTTGAAGTTGAAAAAAATCTATTCGGAGAGATATGGTATTTTTTTTCGGCTCATTTGAATAATGCTCAGCTCAAATCTTCAATATAAAAATATTACCCACTTGAATCATTGAAAATATTATTTTTTGAAGGTGAATATATCATTAATTTTAGTACTTTGAAAAATTTAATGATGTTGATATATTCCAATTTCTTTATACCAAACAATGATACATAAAAATTATATAACTAACTTGTCTTTAAACACTGTAGTTGCACGCAAGATGTTGTAGTGTTAGGATGCATTATAGTAGTCAAAATGCCATATTGTGTGTTAAAATTGCACTAGAACTGTGAAGGACCGACTAGATATATCATTAATTTAATGCTGCATATTTATAACTAATATATTTGTAAAGATTTTTCGATAGTTATTTTTATTTTGAGTAAAAAAGAGAGTAGTGAAGTTTAGTGATATTCGGTTGTAGGTATGCAGAGGGATTTTGTTGATGCATTCGCTATTTCTGTGTGAGAGATAATTATAATGTGATTGCACTACCGTAAAAAAAGACAATATGTCTGCAGTGTGTGTCTGATTATTATAATATTATCTCTTTCTTACTTAATGTATTATGTCGTGTGTGCTCTTTCTTGGTGATATTGTAAGAATTCGTTATACTGTACCATTTTTGTAGAGCGTTTTGTTCTCATATAACGTGTCTATATATAAAATGTCATTGATAACAAAAATGATACGAAGTAACTAGTGCCGGTTGATTGATTGAGTGGTAGCCTTATATAGTTGGTATACACCTTCATGACCTTCCTACCCCTTCATCTCCAATTAAAATCCACATTTATTTTTATTTTTATGAGTTTTGTTTATTTTTTGTTTAATTTCTATTTATTTTGTTTAATTTAATTTTATTAAATAACTTTCGCTTGTCATATTGTTTAAATTTGTGGATAGATGTTTTGGCGCACGTTTATTTATTGTTTTATATTTATTTATTTTTTATTTTTTCACACCTTTATCATAAAGACTATAATGAAGATTACCACTGCCCTACTAGGTAACCCTGTTCTAGGGCTAGCAGTTTACAATTTTACCAAGCCAAATATTTGACATTGTGGTTTTACGTAGTAATGTATTTTGTCTTTTCCAAAAAATATTAAATATTTAAAATATTGCAACTAGTAACTTAGTAAACCCTAGTAACCATTATTAATAACAATAATTGTTATTAATAAGGGTTTCCCATACTTTCTACCTATTAGTTGTTATCTAAGTAATAATATCTGTATATGTCTGAGAAGGTTTTTCCCTCCCCACCTCCCCTGCATACCTGTAATTACCCCATTTGACCATTTCATGTATAATTTTAAGTCAGTATATAGTGTGCCTCTGAGGATGCCAGCTGTGACTGGCGAAAGCGCTTAGGCAAATAAAAATACTCAGTGTGGAATATAACTGTGTTTCAATTTATAAGTTTTTTTACAATGTATATATTGCAACTAGTATTATTATAATATAATACTAGTTGCATGTAACACATTGTAACTAGTATCATTCGTATATTACTTACTAGTTACATGTAACACATGAGATCCAACTGTCGATAGCTATAGTATGTATAGTTGAAGAATAAGTACCAAACTATAAACCCATAAATCCAAATTATTGAATATTTTAGAATGTTTTGTTATCTATACAACACATGTAGGTATGTATATCAAGATTGGATGGTATTTATTTATTTATTTATTTAGGGACAAATACAGTCTCAAAATACTAAAATGGAATAATACACTATAAAATAAAAACAAACAGACCAATATTATGTCCACAGATATTAAATATGAAACACAAAGAGAGAAAAAAAAGGATGGTAAAAGGATTGTGACAGTTAAATTGTTATATTTTTGTTACAAACAACAACTCAAAATGTAAATAAAAGTATACAAAAGATAATATTAGAAAAAACACAAATAACTAACAAAAAAAATAATTCAACATACGAGTTCATGCTATGCACTTATAGATAGAGGATGGAGGTTAGTCTATATTTTTCTATATATCTCAAAAACTATTTAAGCTAGAATACTAAAAATTGGTATAAATATAGACAAATACAAAATCTCAAATTTCGTTTTTCGAAAATATTCCAGTGTTTCTCAAACATTATTTATTAAGAATTTTTTATGATCAATTTATATGTTTAACTGCCTATATTTCCAAAAAAAGTACTGACCTCCATACTATCCGATCTTGCTACATGTGTTGTATAGAAAACAAAATATCTTAAAATATTCAATAATTTGGATTTACGAGTTTGGTAATTATTCTGCAACTATACATACTATCGCTATCGACAGTTGGATCTCATGTGGTACATGCAACTAGTAAGTAATATGCGAATGATTCTATCGACTATTTTGTCAACAACTAATCCTATAATCCATTAAAATAGATTCCTTTGTCTGCCATATATTTTCCTTTCCAATCAATGCAGTATATCCTTTTCTATTATTAGTTTTCGATACACCTAAATAAAAGGTTGGGATTCTGAATTATCTCAGGACTGGATATAGATATAGTAAATCATGCCTCTATCTTGTACATATAAGCCCACTGATCATTTTCTTATTTCTTTTCCTTATTAGGTATATGCCTACCTACCTTTATTTTCGCTGATCAATACGCATTTTAATGGTGACCGCGAACAAAAAAGGCAATCGGATTCGATCAGTAGTCTTGTGTTGGCTTCGGAAATCATTGTGACTCTTTTACGCTCTGCCGCCTCTTTTTTGTCTTCGCTGCTTGTCCATGATTCGCTACGTTTTTAATGGTTTTTCTTTGAATTCAATGACAAATGTCCCATTATGTGGCCATAAACGGGTATAATTTCAAAATATACCTCGTTGTTTTATGGTTCTGGAGTGTCATCATTTGTTACTATCTTATCCTACCAATGTTAATTTTATACTAGTTGCATGTAACACATGAGATCCAACTGTCGACAGCGATAGTATGTATAGTTGAAGAATAAGTACCAAACCCATAAATACAAATTATTTATTATTTTATGATATTTAGTTTTCTATACAACACATGTACCTAGGTAGTCAAGATAGGATAGTATGGAGGTCAGTCTTTTTTTCCTACCCGGAATATGAAAACAGCATGATGGTATATGTATATTGTATGTTTAGAGATGAAGTATCAAACTATTAAGTCTTCTTTGATATTGTGTATAGGTGACTACCATACAAATTGTATGAAGCGATGTCGTCACTAAATTCAATTTTTATAAAAATTGTTAAAAAAAATTTGAGATGTACTGCTACAATGTTTATATTTTTTATATAAAATTAAATTATCTAGTTGGGGTGTTTCGGCTTTTTTCGATAATTGTAAAAGTTTTGGAAATATAGGCAGTTAAACTCATAAATTTATCATAAAAAAAATATTTTTCTTAATAAAAAATGTTTGAGAAACCCTGGAATTTTTTTGGACAAATTAATTTGAGATTTTGTATTTGTCTATGTTTGTACCAATTTTCAGCGTTCTAGCGTTTATGGTTTCTGAGATATATGGAAAAATAAAATAAAAATTCAAAAGTTGATAACCCCTGACTGAAACAAAAATTCAAAATTCCGAGTATAAAAGTTTTGTAGGCCTGTAACTGTTTATATATTCTGAAATTTTAGGCTATGTAAATTGAGCAGATCAAAAGTTATAAGGGGGGGACGGACACACACACACACAGACACACAGACACACACACACACACACACACACACACACACACACACACACAGACACACGAAATGTTCTACTCCGAATTCTGAGT
The DNA here is from genome assembly GCA_963576475.1 of Molanna angustata. Taxonomy (NCBI): domain Eukaryota; kingdom Metazoa; phylum Arthropoda; class Insecta; order Trichoptera; family Molannidae; genus Molanna; species Molanna angustata. The sequence continues at coordinate 7,389,397 of OY754977.1, read as the reverse complement.
AAATCCGTGTATGGAACATATATGCTGCGAAGCCTCTAAGTTGGTGTTTTTTGACTTCAAAGTTGGAAAAGCCGTGAAAAAAGTAGACCTCTCCATACAATTCTCGCGTATTCTGGCTTGATACATTGTCGATATGTTAAGAGAACAAAGTTCTCCTGAACAAATCGACAGTTGGATTATGTTTCATTTTAAATTAATGTTTTGTGGCAAAAATGTCAAATAAGTATTCATGTCAGATGTCAAATACACAGTGGGTGGTGGCAGAACAGTTAGCGCTATGAGTTATCCAGTGGTCGCGAGTTCGAATCCTGTCACAACCGATTTCGTCCACATATTGCACAAGCTTTACGTTTAGTTTAGGTAATTTATGAAAATGTATATGTACCTACCTATAATTTGTGTTAATTCCAATATTTTTTTTCAATTCGCTCATCACTGAATGAGATATTCACGAAAGTGACGCCATGTGAATAATCCAATTATACTTTTAATTATTGCTATTTCAAATACATATTCATATTTTGTGTTGATCCCCGATAATTTTCTTTAATTTGTCAATCGCTAAATGAGATATTCGCGAATGTGCCATCTTTTGAATTATCTTATTATACTTTTGGTTGTAATTTGGTATGCTTTTTCATATTTTGGGTTGATCCCCGATAATTTTCTTAAAATCGTTAATCGATAAATGAGATATGAGCGAATGTGACACCATGTAAGTCACCTTGTTATACTTTTGATTGTAATTTGAAATACCTACATGTTCATATTTTGTGTTAATCCCCAATAATGTTCTTAAATTTGTTAATCACTAAATGAGATATTTGCGAATGTGACGTCATCTTATTATTTATTTATTTATTTATTTTATTTTGGGAAACAAAACAGCTGTTACATATTTTACATTTAAAAAAAAATAACAATCAGGAAAGTAAGCCAATTACATTGTTCCACAGATTAATATACATTATAAAGACAATTCAGTACAAAGTCAAAGACAAAAGTGTGGTGTAAATGTACAATTGTGATGTGTGTGTATGTGTATGTGTGTGTGTGTGTGTTTGTGTGTGTGTGTGTGTGTGTGTATTTTATGAAGCGAGGGTGGTACATGAAGAAAGGTAGGAGAGGAGGAAAGGGTTAGTTGTCATATTAATATAGTATTGGACATACCAAAAATTATACAATTTGGTACATAAAGTATTCATTATAATATTGATGATAGTTGTTTTTTATATTATTCATTATAATATTGATGATAGTTGGCTATTGTTAAAAATATCTGGCTATTATATTATAATTTTTATTTTAATTTGAAATTCATGGTTATGTTTTGTGTTGATAATTTTCTTAAATTTGTTAACAAATCGTTGAGATATTCACGAAGATGAAGTCATTTGAATGATACAAGTATTTTTTATTTATTTTTTTATAAAGATTTACAGAATCAACAGTTTACATTATAAATTGACAATGGGTAAAAGTTAATTGGTAACAGTTTACATTATAATTGACATGAATTAATGAATATATTGAACAATGGTTAGATTTTTCCAACTGTCGATTTGTTCAGGAGAACTTTGTTCTCTTAACATATCGACAATGTATCAAGCCAGAATACGCGAGAATTGTATGGAGAGGTCTACTTTTTTCACGGCTTTTCCAACTTTGAAGTCAAAAAACACCAACTTAGAGGCTTCGCAGCATATATGTTCCATACACGGATTTACTCAGAATTCGGAGTAGAACATTTCGTGTGTCTGTGTGTGTGTGTGTCTGTGTGTGTGTCTGTGTGTGTGTGTGTGTCTGTGTGTGTGTGTGTGTCTGTGTGTGTGTCTGTGTGTCCGTCCCCCCCTTATAACTTTTGATCCGCTCAATTTACAGAGCCTAAAATTTCAGAATATATAAACAGTTACAGGCCTACAAAACTTTTATACTCGGAATTTTGAATTTTTGTTTCAGTCAGGGGTTATCAACTTTTGAATTTTTATTTTATTTTTCCATATATCTCAGAAACCATAAACGCTAGAACGCTGAAAATTGGTACAAACATAGACAAATACAAAATTTCAAATTAGTTTTTTCAAAAAAATTCCAGGGTTTCTCAAACATTTTTTATTAAGAAAAATATTTTTTTTATGATAAATTTATGAGTTTAACTGCCTATATTTCCAAAACTTTTGCAATTATCGAAAAAAGCCGAAACACCCCAACTAGATAATTTAATTTTCTATAAAAAATATTAACATTGTAGTAGAAGATCCCAATTTTTTTTTAACAATTTTTTTAAAAATTGAATTTAGTGACGACATCGCTTCATACATTTTGTATGGCAGTCGCCTATACACAATATGTAAGAAGACTTAATAGTTTGATACTTCATCTCCAAACATACATACATACCATCATGCTATTTGCATATTCTGGGTAGGAAAAAGGATCTTCCTCCATACTATCCTATCTTGACATACATACCTACAATGTTGTATAGAAAACAAAATATCTGAAAATATTCAATAATCCAACTGTCGATTTGTTCAGGAGAACTTTGTTCTCTTAACATATCGACAATGTATCAAGCCAGAATACGCGAGAATTGTATGGAGAGGTCTACTTTTTTCATGGATTTTCCAACTTTGAAGTCAAAAAACACCAACTTAGAGGCTTCGCAGCATATATGTTCCATACACGGATTTACTCAGAATTCGGAGTAGAACATTTCGTGTGTCTGTGTGTGTGTGTGTCTGTGTGTGTGTGTGTCTGTGTGTGTGTCTGTGTGTCCGTCCCCCCCTTATAACTTTTGATCCGCTCAATTTACAGAGCCTAAAATTTCAGAATATATAAACAGTTACAGGCCTACAAAACTTTTATACTCGGAATTTTGAATTTTTGTTTCAGTCAGGGGTTATCAACTTTTGAATTTTTATTTTATTTTTCCATATATCTCAGAAACCATAAACGGTAGAACGCTGAAAATTGGTACAAACATAGACAAATACAAAATCTCAAATTAATTTGTCCAAAAAAATTCCAGGGTTTCTCAAACATTTTTTATTAAGAAAAATATTTTTTTTATGATAAATTTATGAGTTTAACTGCCTATATTTCCAAAACTTTTACAATTATCGAAAAAAGCCGAAACACCCTAACTAGATAATTTAATTTTCTATAAAAAATATTAACATTGTAGTAGAAGATCTCAATTTTTTTTTAACAATTTTTTTAAAAATTGAATTTAGTGACGACATCGCTTCATACATTTTGTATGGCAGTCGCCTATACACAATATGTAAGAAGACTTAATAGTTTGTTACTTCATCTCCAAACATACATACATACCATCATGCAATTTGCATATTCTGGGTAGGAAAAAGGATCTTCTTCCATACTATCCTATCTTGACATACATACCTACATATGTTGTATAGAAAACAAAATATCTGAAAATATTCAATAATTTGTATCTATGGGTTTATAGTTTGGTACATATTCTTCAACTATACATACTATCGCTATCGACAGTTGGATCTCATGTGTTACATGCAACTAGTTTTATAAAATATGGAATAAAAAAATGGCACAGTCTAAAGTTTGTAATTTTTTTTCCAACTGTCGATTTGTTCAGGAGAACTTTGTTCTCTTAACATATCGACAATGTATCAAGCCAGAATACGCGAGAATTGTATGGAGAGGTCTACTTTTTTCATGGATTTTCCAACTTTGAAGTCAAAAAACACCAACTTAGAGGCTTCGCAGCATAAATGTTCCATACACGGATTTACTCAGAATTCGGAGTAGAACATTTCGTGTGTCTGTGTGTGTGTGTGTCTGTGTGTGTGTCTGTGTGTGTGTGTGTCTGTGTGTGTGTGTGTGTCTGTGTGTCCGTCCCCCCCTTATAACTTTTGATCCGCTCAATTTACAGAGCCTAAAATTTCAGAATATATAAACAGTTACAGGCCTACAAAACTTTTATACTCGGAATTTTGAATTTTTGTTTCAGTCAGGGGTTATCAACTTTTGAATTTTTATTTTATTTTTCCATATATCTCAGAAACCATAAACGCTAGAACGCTGAAAATTGGTACAAACATAGACAAATACAAAATCTCAAATTAGTTTTTTCAAAAAAATTCCAGGGTTTCTCAAACATTTTTTATTAAGAAAAATATTTTTTTTATGATAAATTTATGAGTTTAACTGCCTATATTTCCAAAACTTTTACAATTATCGAAAAAAGCCGAAACACCCCTACTAGATAATTTAATTTTCTATAAAAAATATTAACATTGTAGTAGAAGATCTCAATTTTTTTTTAACAATTTTTTTAAAAATTGAATTTAGTGACGACATCGCTTCATACATTTTGTATGGCAGTCGCCTATACACAATATGTAAGAAGACTTAATAGTTTGTTACTTCATCTCCAAACATACATACATACCATCATGCAATTTGCATATTCTGGGTATGAAAAAGGATCTTCCTCCATACTATCCTATCTTGACATACATACCTACATATGTTGTATAGAAAACAAAATATCTGAAAATATTCAATAATTTGTATCTATGGGTTTATAGTTTGGTACATATTCTTCAACTATACATACTATCGCTATCGACAGTTGGATCTCATGTGTTACATGCAACTAGTTAATATTAATCCAACTGTCGATTTGTTCAGGAGAACTTTGTTCTCTTAACATATCGACAATGTATCAAGCCAGAATACGCGAGAATTGTATGGAGAGGTCTACTTTTTTCACGGCTTTTCCAACTTTGAAGTAAAAAAAAACCAACTTAGAGGCTTCGCAGCATATATGTTCCATACACGGATTTACTCAGAATTCGGAGTAGAATATTTCGTGTGTCTGTGTGTGTGTGTGTCTGTGTGTCTGTGTGTCTGTGTGTCCGTCCCCCCCTTATAACTTTTGATCCGCTCAATTTACAGAGCCTAAAATTTCAGAATATATAAACAGTTACAGGCCTACAAAACTTTTATACTCGGAATTTTGAATTTTTGTTTCAGTCAGGGGTTATCAACTTTTGAATTTTTATTTTATTTTTCCATATATCTCAGAAACCATAAACGTTAGAACGCTGAAAATTGGTGCAAACATAGACAAATACAAAATCTCAAATTAGTTTTTTCAAAAAAATTCCAGGGTTTCTCAAACATTTTTTATTAAGAAAAATATTTTTTTTATGATAAATTTATGAGTTTAACTGCCTATATTTCCAAAACTTTTACAATTATCGAAAAAAGCCGAAACACCCCAACTAGATAATTTAATTTTCTATAAAAAATATTAACATTGTAGTAGAAGATCTCAATTTTTTTTTAACAATTTTTTTAAAAATTGAATTTAGTGACGACATCGCTTCATACATTTTGTATGGCAGTCGCCTATACACAATATGTAAGAAGACTTAATAGTTTGATACTTCATCTCCAAACATACATACATACCATCATGCTATTTGCATATTCTGGGTAGGAAAAAGGATCTTCCTCCATACTATCCTATCTTGACATACATACCTACATATGTTGTATAAAAAACAAAATATCTGAAAATATTCAATAATTTGTATCTATGGGTTTATAGTTTGGTACATATTCTTCAACTATACATACTATCGCTATCGACAGTTGGATCTCATGTGTTACATGCAACTAGTAGTTTGATACTTCATCTCCAAACATACATACCATCATGCTATTTTCATATTCTGGGTAGGAAAAAAGGAACTTCCTCCATACTATCCTATCTTGACATACATACCTACATATGTTGTATAGAAAACAAAATATCTGAAAATATTCAATAATTTGTATTTATGGGTTTATAGTTTGGTACATATTCTTCAACTATACATACTATCGCTATCGACAGTTGGATCTCATGTGTGACATGCAACTAGTATGTTAAAAATATTTTGATTGTGTGGTTACCTTGTCATATATATCCGTGTACCTTGCATTAATTGTACCAATTGGGTGTGCCTTTTTTGCTGTGGAATAATATTATTGTCACAATAATGATTTAAGGTACCCAACTGCGTATTAGTAAATATTGTATTTTTGTGTGGTGGGTGCATGTTATGTAGATGTAATGTATAAATATAATATTGTAAATCTCCAACCTCTAAACAGGCGTAGTCCTAGTGAGGTTGGGATAGTATTTATAAATAATGTAATAAATATCGAGATGGTATAAAATAAATAAATAAATAGAATAAAATAAGTAAAAAATAATAAGTCACTTGCATCCGCATTTCAACCAAACAGGTATCTTCACTAGCGATAGACTTTCAGTTTGTTCGACGCCTATGATAATAAATGCGCAATTTTGTGTCATTCTCCAGACTTGTTTTAGCATTCGCTCATCACTATGAGATATTCACTAAAACGACATCATGTGAATTACCCAAATATACTTTTACTTAATTATAATTTAAAATACACGTTCGCATGTTATGTCAATCGTATGGTGTGACGTGTATTATTGACATTGAGAGTGAAGTACCTACAGACATCACCGCCGCCTAATGGGTTTTCAACATTTCAAAATGTGGCATTTTCGCTTACGTTTATATATTCGAAAGGATGGCGAACGGAACAAGTGGGTATTAATTATGTATCTTGATGGTTTCCATCTCAGAAAATCAAACTGGATGTCTTCGGAAACTTATTACAAAAATATATTTCAAGGTTGGGCGGGATCATTACAAAAGAGATGCGTAAAATACTTTATATTTTATTTCATTTAAATTAAACATTTACATAATAAATATTCAAAAACTTCGTTGAAAATACAGATTGTACTTCAAATAACGTTTAATAAATCTAAAAATATACATTACAAAAATAAGGGGTTTAGAAATCTTACTGCAGTGGGTTATGGCCATTGCTAAACTATTCACTAACAAGTCACTCCATAAAGTGTTCAAATTTTGTAACTATCAGCACTTTCATGAAATGAGTTAGTTCAATTTATTATTTTTTTTTATTTTTTTTTAATTTGTAACATAAGAAATGATATACAGGTACACATCAAGGTTTAACAATACAATATTTTTACAAAAAAGATACTTAAGAACTAGATGCGGAATGTAAACTGCTTCACTAGGTTAAAAACCTGTTCTGAAGCAGCTTATAATTATATAGGTATATTGTTTAATTGTGCGAGTTGTTTATTTATCATTGTCTTGTCTGTTTTTTTACCCACTTCCTTAATCCATTAATTAAGTCGTTGAGGTGTGAATTGATATAAATGCAAATGTTTTTTGCATATAACTGTGGTATGTCTAGGATGTCTATTATTTTCAAAACGGATTTTTGGGCTTTAACTATTGGATCTATATTTGTTCTATAAGTACCACCCCACCCTATAATACCACATTCTACTATTGATTGGTAAAGTGAATAGTACATTAATTTAATGACAGATTTTGGTAAAACATTTCTGATGGAGCGAAAAATGAAATTATTTTTGTTTTAATTTCATGCTTAAAATTGAGATATGGGGTTTCCATTTTAAACATTTAATATATTTGATATTTTATTATGAAAATATATTTTATTAAATATTTTATTTAAATATTTTATTATCTAAATGATCATGTGCTTAGATGAGAAAAGTATGAATAGCTTCACCTGATCCTTATGGGCAAGATAGACGGTCGAAGAGGAGTTGGAAGGAGACAAATTTCCTGACTCCGCAATGTTCATACGCGACTGGACGGGCATAAGAAGTGTTGGAGAGCTGTTTCAGGCTGTCCAGGACAAGGTCGCTTTCTATCGGGTGATAGTCTACGTTGGGGGGGACCTGACATGACACCAAAAGAAGAAGAAGATCTAAATCATGGTCTTTATTTCGGAATCTAGGTTCCACTCATCGTTCAGCCAGAACCCCAAGATTTAAAGCTGGACAACTGTTATATTAAACAGACATCAATAGAGAGGTTTACATTGTTGGATCTTTTTTTTTTATTTAGGTTTTAATTTATTTTCAACATAATTTAATTTATACAAGATCCCACTAACCAGTATATGAATCTTTGTTTTCTCCGTTTATTTATGTATTTATTTTTATTATATATAACTTCTCGGGCAACTAACAGGTAGGTACTATGTCAAATATTAATTTAACACGCACCCAATAACAAGTTGACACATTCTGGAGACTTGCGATATTAATCGTCTCACAGATCCAGACTGAAAACACAATTGAAAACTTTGTCTACATCGGGAACCGAACTGGGACCTTTGGATCAGCTACCCAACCAACTGAGCCACTTAGGACGTCAGGTACTCGAGGTTTACGAATCGAATAACTGACCAAAACTTCGCATGGTATCTAGCAGTCGCTGACGTGCTATAAATTAGAAAATATGCTTTAAAATGTCACCCTCAATGCCTTTGGAAAAATATACAAATATATGAATCACAATAATACCTTTTTTACCTTTGAAGTTTTACAATTTTACCCGCCTATACTGTGCAGTGATACCTGCGACTTCAGTTGTTTAAAAAATACGTACAATGTCGGTAGAAGAGTCAGGTTGGTAGGTACCAATGTTTTGTATGTGAAATGAATGATATCAGATGTAACATTAATATGATATCATTGTCACGCATTTCCCCGTATATCATTGCAGGAAATGGAATACGTGCTATACAATTTAGATCATTTCGATATACCTACTCATGTTTTCTTTCTTATTGTAAAAGTATCAACAATATCTTTGTCATTGAAGAGAATATCGAACAAAAATATCGAAATTTTCGATACTTACTGTTTTTTTAGACAACTACTGTATTATAAAATGTGTGGTTAGGTACATACGTAATACCCCCTATTCATTTTTTTTTTTTTTTTTAAAAAATGAATATGTCCTTGTTAAACAAGTACATATACATCTTCCTACGTTCCCTAAAATAAGCAAATAAATGCTTGTGCTATAGGTGAACGAAATCGGTCGAGGCAGGATTCGAACTCGCGACCACTGGATTACTATCCCAGCGCGCTAACCGCTATTACTATTGTAACTAAAATAGAAACGTTTTAAAATTGTAGATTTTAGATTTCATGTCTTATTTCAGCGTTATAAAATATCAAATTGGACTAAATGGAATAGGAACATACCTATATTGGCCGGAACGTTCTTAAAAAAGTTACCGACTGAATCAGACGTATTTTGAATAATCATGAATATTTCATATGTCCGTGTTGTTTTTATTGACAAACTTTTTAATATCTCAATAGATACGAAGTTGGGATATTATAGAAGAACCAGGAACTCAAGACACCTACAGGGCTTACGACCTGTCATCGGCTGGTTTTCGTGACCACTTTATGCGCTTGCGCAACGTTAACCAATTATGCCTTTTTATTGAGTTCCCTTATCAATGCAATTTTTGAAAGTTCTATATATTATTTCAATAATGTGTAAAAATTCACCTGAAAATAAGGAATTATACTATTGCCATCTATGAGGTAACGAAGAAACTTTTTATTGTAACGCCATCTATTGTGAAATTGTTTTATTTGTAAACAATGAAAGCATCAGTCCTCATAAATGTTGTATTATAGTTTGATGATCTTATAGGACGCTCATGTAATTAATGTTAAAAATAGTATTATTTTTTAGCAATTCACTAAAGATGTCAGGTCAGGTAGGTACTTTGAGCTTTACGTTTGTTAGAAACATTTATATATTTCACTCTAAAGCCTGATAACACAACATCGATCTGCATTCATAACAAACCAAGTAACCATTTTATATACATTATTTGAAGGACTTGACTCTATCCTATTACTTCAGGGATCTGGTTCCTATACTCCATAACGATAGTTTGTGTCAATTCTGATAAAAACGGTTATTTCTTTTATTCAGCAATAAAATTGTAATTCATCATCGTCATCAAATTATAGCAAATAAAAAATTTGATTAGTAGAGAAAAATAATGTGATTCTTCTTCTTCTGGGTCACATTCCTAGGATTTGTCTGCACTAAACACTCGATCTTTCCAGTTATCTCTATCGTCCGCCAGTCTCTTCATCTCTTTTTAACTGCTACAGCGCACGTCACCGATTACCTGGTCTATATAGTTGATTCTGGTGCGGCCTCTACAGTTGCCCCCATCAATCATTCTTTCGACGATGATAAAAGGCAGGTCTGGGTACCGGATGTTGTGGCCTATCCAAGTTGTTCTCTGTTGGGCAATTCTTTTCATAAGTTGCCTTGTCTCGCCAACCCTGTTTAGTACCTCGTCGTTGCTGATGTGTTCTGACCAGTGGACTTTAGCCATGCGTCTGTAGCACCACATCTCAAACGCAGACAGGCGTCCCGTTTCGCGTTGGCTGATGGTCCATGTTTCACAGCCATAATTTAATTTTGATGGATATATTAAAATGTGATTACGACTTACTTAATCCAAAATGGCGGCCATACATGTTAAAACAGAATTCTTGATGTTATTATAATTTCAATATCTACATAAACTATGGTTGGATGTAAGACATATTGCCGTTTGGCAACAATTCCGCCAATGTGCACATTATTAAATTTGTACAGAAAGTTACAAATAAATATTTAAATAAATATGGCGTCATCGTGGATTTATTTTATGTGTTTCAAGTCATCGCTTTGAAGAGTTTCCAACGAATGTGAAATCGTCTGTTCGATATGTAGTGTTTTTTTTTTATATCAGAAAATTTGCTTTTTAAAAATACATTTAAGGGAATTGGAAGGGCATTCGGTACAGTATCAAATGATATGTTTGCAAATCTTTTTATTTTACCTTCGCCTCGTGGGTGAGACCGAATACCGTTATATAGTGTTGTTACCTTCATATTAAATTTAGGAAACAGAGTCACCCAACCTTATCTCTTCATAAATACCAACCTATTGTCAGAGTGTACAACTTTACGCTCAAACAATATGAATTAGTGGAGAGTCACGGATTCACTTTTTTTAAATGAATGTATCTCTGGGACAATTATAAACATGTAAATACATTTTTTCATAAATTATTATAACTAAGAAAAATGCTTGTACTATAGGTAAACGAAATGGGTCGAGGCCGGATTCAACCCCGCGTCCAGTAGATTGCTAATATAACGTGCTAGCCGCTCTTCCATCGAACTATTTACCTATAAATTTTATATTTTCACCAGTAATATTTGCGTAGGTGTGATACTAATAATTATACGTCGGCCGTCGTGGCTCAGTTGGTTAGGTATCTGACAGCTGATCCAACGGTTCCGGGTTCGGTTCCCGGTGGAGACACAGTTTTTAATTGTGTTTTCAGCCTGGATCTGTGAGACGATTAATATCGTAAGTCTCCGTGGTGTGGCAACTTGTTATTGGGTGCGTGTTAAATTTATATTTGACATAGTACCTGTTAGTTGCCCGAAAAAATAATGTAAAATAAGAAATAATGTAAAATAAAAAAGATTTTACCTGAGAAAAAATTCTTCGTCGTTCTGGTAATTTGATTTAAGAATATATAAAATATAAAACTCTATAATATACCTACTTCTAAAAAATCCGTTAAGGGATTGTCAACATTTCAAGAAGACATAAAGTCTCAACCATCTATGTAGTGGAGAGTTTAGTGTTGGCCACGACCCACCTGTTTAAAATTGTACATTACATACATAAAAGCTCTTTGAAAAAAAAACTTTTTCTGTGTTGAAAGTTCGAGAATGCTTCGCTGGGGTGTAGTTTGGGCGGAATTATTTTTATTAAAATGTATAATGTGTTATATTGTGTATGTGTGTTTGTCACATATTGGGTTAAAAAGCTTGGAATATGCGATCCTTGTTGTTCCCTTTTCAAAAACATTTTCGCGTTTTTGTGTAACTATTTCTGTATAACAGTTATAGGCCCGGTATTACAGTCGGCCCTCAAATCATTGAGTTTGTTAAAATCAAGATAAATGTTAAGGGGAGATTGAATCCATTTCCGTATTACAGTGCAATATGACATGTCAGTTACTAAATCTTCAATTATAGACATATTTTACTTTTTCTGTGGTTATTATCTGTCAAATTTTAAATAACCTCAAATAATACGAACTGCAAAATGGAACGCTACGACTTGAAATACCTACTATTGTTTTATTATCCAACATGGTATTTTTTTTTTCACCAAAATAATGCTTTTAAATGCCCATGTTCGTTTCAATATGGCTGTCAGTTTGTTTTGTTGTGTGGCGCCACCGTCGATACAACTAACGCCTCTAGTGATAGAACACTGAAACTACACACGTTGCCTAGCAACGAGTCGAGAAATGACAGTTGACTCACTGTTAAGTACCTACTTAATCCGCCAAAAACGTTTTAGTGTCATTTAAGTGACGTATTTGAGGGAAGATTAGGCCTAAACGGACACTTTAATACGCTATATTTTTGTAAAAATTGAGTTTATCTATTAAACTGAGACTGTAATACCGGCCCATAGTCTTAGAGATAGCAACGTTTTAAAACAATTCATTCTTTAATAACGGTTTTTTAATATTTCCTTATATATTATTATTGAATATAGATATGAAAAAGGCTATGGAAAAAGGTAAATCTGACACCTAGGAGTGGTTGCGTTTACCACTACGCATCCCCTTTCTATTGGTGAAAATTGCAGATTTTAGTATCATTTGTATCTTTGTTTAGTCCTTTTTGTGCTCTTATACCATCCATCTGATTACAATGAAACTTGGTGGGTGATTTGTTCAGCGCACACTCGGGAAGATATCTGAAAAATAAAAGTTTTTTTTTTATTTTTTATGCATACATATTTCAGTCACAGTAAGTAGGCACATACCTACATATTTCACCAATGGACGGATTTATAGGTACTTTATATTTAAATTAATACGCCGATGTATTTTTAAATAATGTATTTTTGTGTGGTGGGTGCATGGATTTATGACATAAAGTGAACATGAATATGTTTTTAATATACAACGTTTAATTATTATTATAATTGATTCGAAAAATAACATACCATAACACTTTCCTTAACCATGAAGATATAATATATTTAATTTTAATTACGACTTTCTGAAAATTAAATGTAAGAATATAAATCAAATTCACGAGAACATATTTTTTGATGTAAAAAAAAATCTCCCCACTTCATCCTTTTCTCAAATCTTCTCTCGTCCCTTTTCCTTTCGTGTACTTTTGAAGTGAAAACCAATTATAAGCTTTTTTATTAAATAATGTGTACCTATTATATCACTTGGAATGGGTTAATGGTGTAATAAAAATCTGAGATGAATTGATCTTAAAGAGAAATAACATATTTTATCAATTATATTATTTTATATAAAAAACATATTTAATTTTATATACTTACATAACTTTATAAACGTAACGTAAAAGCATACCTTAAAGAGAAAACATTTTATGTTAATATTTCACACTCAATTACGTTTTATATATTTATACAAAATTATGTTGTCTTTTGACATATCCGTGTGACTATTATTCCATCTAATTATTATGAAAATGCCATAGTACAAATTTGAATTAGTACTATCAAATAATAACATCACCCTCACCCCCCCCCATATTTTTTCTTGATTTTTTTTTTGTTTATTAATTATCTTTCGGTACCGGAATAAGTTTTATTATGTGGATTCGGATTTTTCATGTCCAGTGTTTATTCTGTTAATTATTCGTCTATTTTTACTCCTCACCAACCCAAGGGGAATATAGTGGGGAGTTATGATTTCGCAATTTTTAAGGCTATTTTTTATTGCAGATTATCAATTAGTATCATATAATAAATATATTTGGAATGGTAAAATAAAACCGACGTCTTCAGTTCTACTAATTTTATTTTCAAAGGGTCACTGGATGACCGAAACCAGTCAGTGTCATCAAATTAGTAGAACTGAAAACTTTGGTTTTATTTTACCATTCCAAATTTATTTATTATTTGAAATGGAGTTCTACCAAGAATTGTCCGTAGAAAAGATAAAAAAATTAGTATCATGCTTAGATTGTATTTCATCATAATGTATCTGTGTGTGTGCCATGTGCTGTGTGCTGCGTGCTGTGTGATGCATGCTGTGTGCTATGTTCGGCGTGTTTATTTTACTTTATCAATTGTAGACAAAAGTACTCATTCGATTATTTTCAAATTTTGCAAATTTTTGAAACTGATTCTCACTTAGACTCCATTAGATTTTGAAAGATATCTGAATAGTGCTTGTCTATTTTTTTAACTATCAAATATTTCAAAGTGACCCCAAGCTCAGGAGACTTGAAATTTGAAATTTTTATTTTCAAATTGGTAAAGAGGGACATCATTTTCATAAAATGGCATTGAAGAATTATCAAGTTTTCATAATAAAATATCAAGTTTTCTAAAACTCATTTCATGAAAATGTTGAATATTTTCCATACAAAATTTGAATATTTTATACAATGGCTTGTTAGTGAGGAGTTTGGCGTTGGCCACAACCCACTCGTTTTCTATTTAAATGATTTCTATTTTCCACATAAACCAAGTCTGCTAATTATTTTTTTTTTCTTCTAAAGGCTTTTCTAATTATACTCACATTTTTTCTGTTTTTATATAATTGTTGTTTATTATAAATCTTGTAATAAATCATCTGGTAGAATATTGATATTTTTCCCATTTAAAAGTTTTACCTGTCTTGTTAAATTTTTATGTATAATTTGTAAAAAAACGAAACAAATAAAAAAAAAATATTATATCGGTAATATATCAAAATGCTTGCACGTTGTACATCATTGTTTTTTTTTGTTTGTTTAAAACATATATTTAAAACGTAAAATAAATAATAGTAAAGTGCATAAAGAGTAAAGTGTTGGCCACAAACTATGATTTGATATACGTATGCATTGTTCAACACTTGTCTTCTTGACACGTGTCTATTCACCCGACTTATAATAAATGAAATACAATATTTTTTCGATACCTTTCTCGCCTTTAAACGCGCGGGAGTCGCGTGATCGTCCATTTTCAAATTCGTCACGCGTTCGAATTCCGAATTCGAATGAGAGATGTGAATTCATGCGACTTGCTATTGGACAGATCCCTTCGTGGAACGTTTTCTCATTGGCTGAAAGCTTTTTCGGCGGCCGGATTGACTGCGTAATGTTTTTTGAGTGGAGGCGGCTCATCATTTCATGGGCTATAGGAGACGGATGGGTTCGAAATTCGAATCACATTCTTCACGAGTATAAATGTATACATGTAGATAAGTACCTATGTATATCCGAATGAATTTGATTCCAAATGTGAAAAAAATATAAAAACAAAAAAAAATATTAAGCACACACGCCTTGACAACGTTGTATCGGTTGGATTTGTCAAAAGTATTAATATTTATGTGGGACTGTTGAAACGTTCGATTGATAGTCGTGTCTCGTAAAAAATTACTTCTTTTTCGCGAACAATGTTGTTGGATTTAAAGACTATTGCGAATTGTATTGCGTTCAAAATGTTTTTGGGATATTTTTTTATAGATTTTTTATCAGAAGGTTAAAATTATTATTATTATTATTAAAGCGTAGTACGGAAGACATCGTCAGATGGGGAAGACAGCGGAGGCGATGTTAGAGCTCACATGTTAACAGAATGGATGAAAATAGACTCCCACGTATCGCTCTCCAAGAGATTCCAGCTGGAAGAAGACCACCAGGAAGACCTCCAACGAGATGGCGCGACAGCTGGCAGTCCACGTCGCAGGAGACAGAACAGCGGTAGAAACAGATCTTCGGATCTATGAAAAGGAAGAAGAAGAAGACTATTATTGTTATAAGATTTATTTATTTAAACATCTACCTCTAAATATGATATTGTAAAAGAATAAATAAAACTACGATGAACGCGACACTGTATTCGGTTAGATGGTTGACGCATGAATGGCTGATCGATTGGATTGTACGAACGGCGATGATCTGTAGTTCCAAAGTCTTCGAGAACTGATAAGGATATACAAATTGCAGCTTTTAAGGAGCACATCTACAACATGTTTCAAACAAATTGGTTATCAAATTTAGTAAACTTTTTTTTATAATTTGTTTTCAACACATTGGTTCCAATATACTTAAACAGAAAGCTTAAATTTTTTGTTGATAAAGAAATTTAGTGTAGAATGAGACTTAAAAGCGATCGGAGTAACTAATGGCGGAAAGTTACTGATGAGGCCAATGCTATTGATGGGCTGTAGCGCCATTGGTGACTATGATGATGAAAGGAGTTTATTAAATTTTGTTTAAATGTTCTTTCTCGTGGTTGCAATCTTAGGATTGGTTTGCACTAAACACTCTTTCTCTCCACATAATTCTGTTATCCTCCAGCATTTACATCTCTCGGTAGCTGATACATCGCACATCACTGATCACCTGGTTCATATATGTAGCTGTATCTAAGATGACGATCTCTGTAGTTTCTGCCCTCCGTCATTCTTAGTAAAAAGCAGAACCGGAATCCTGATGCTGTGACCTATCCATTTGGATCGTTGTTGGGCAACCCTCTTTAGGAGCTGTCTCGTTTCTCCGACTCTGCTCAGTACCACGTATTTTAGAGTCTGGTCTGAACAATGGATACTAACCATGCATCTGCAGTACCACATGTTGAGGGCAGCCAGAGACCCAGCTTCTCTCAGGCTGACATTCCACATTTCACTGTCCTATAGTAGCTTTCTCCAGTTTTGAGTGTACCACAATATTATTGATTCGATGTTTGAACATCACGAAATTATGATTGGACATCCAGGAGGTAGGAGAAAGGTCGGGAGATAAGACTAAGATGAGAGGATCACAAAAATTGACGGATGCGATACAGCTTTTGCAAGTTACCAACTGGATAACGGTGGCTGAGGACAGTCGGAATAGCTGATTCATTCAAGTTTTGATTTGAGGTGTAGCGTCATCAAAACGGAAGATTCAAATTAAAAAAAAGCCTTTAAACTTGTCCATTTTTTTGACTTTAGTTTTAACGGTTTGTGACACTTAAGTAAATCGCTTCGGTGATTAATTTAATCGACAAGATGAGCGCTTTCATGATCGTACTAAAAAGCTAATTTTCACAAATCTCTCTCACTCCTGCATCCGCATCCGGTGTAGCTTTTGTGTCCCCTTTGTCCCCACCTTCCTCCACATTCTCGCGCGGGAATTTTTCCCATAGAATGAGTATCGAATTTATTTCTTAATTTTCCGCTCAATAGACCCCTACGGTGCCACCCTTGTACTGCCCCCCCCTCCCCCTTACGATTTTGACTCACCCTTCAACCGTTTTGCTCTGATTTACCTACGCGTGTTCTTCAGTAGTGTTCATTCGATTGTCTTTTTTTATATCATTTGACAATATGATTGATCGCGATGTTTTGTTTTATTACAATCTGGAAATAATGACATGTGTTACATAAGCAAATCAATAAATATATACATATCATTAACTTTATTTTAAATTTGTTAAAATGTACGACATAATATTTCACGTGGTTTTCATTTCACTTTAAGTCTTATTTTCTTAAAGTGCATCTAAAGCTTTTACATTGGATGTTTTTCTTGAGATCTTAGCTCGGGTATTATTTCAATTGAACTCTGTTGCATTAAGATGAAAAAAACTTGACTTACTGACCATAATCTTATCGAATGCTCCTTGAAAAATGCATTTATGTCTTGGATTTATCCATAAGACATTCCTTTAATAGAAGGTTTATATATTTAATGTTACCTTTGTACATAAAGTAGTTAAAGATTTTTCAATCAAAGAATCTATAAGCAATCGGATCCCTTGCAGAACGATAGAACGAACAAACAAAAATTTGTAAAGCACAAAGAGTAGTCTATGGACCCTTCTAGATTAACAATCTGGGCACCACGATACAAAATGATCAATCAAGGGATAGTCATGCTCGCAGAATTTTTAATGTTCAAGAAATGTCCAAGATATCTGGTATATAATAAACTTTAAGGATGATATCTGTAAATGAGGCCCCGCGCGTCGGATATGTGATATTACTGTCTGAAAGCTTTGATATTATTGTAGTTCTTAGTTTAAATCAATATCAGAAATTGAATCTTCTTTCCAGATCTAATTAAAATGATCATGCTGTCCTATTTTTGGACTACACCACCGTCCTCCTATTCTCTTCTTCTCAGGTTTGTATACAGTTTCTCCATCCGGTGTTCTTCATATAATCTTTCCGCATGTCAACACTATTTTAATAATATTTCACAAAAAGACTACTTTAAAATTTAAAACCAGTATGGATGTTAATATAAGTGTGGTTATTTGACGACGAAAATTTGAGTTTGTAAACTTTGTACAGTTTAAACTTTAAAGTGTTTAGGTAGGTACATGCCGTCGCTCAAAGTTATTTTTCTCGAGTTGTTAGAGGAATGGAATACGAGTTTGAGAAGCCATTCTGCAGGTACTAGTATATATTCGTAGCTAATGGGAGTTCTCCACCTGTTCAGGGTACTAAAAATTCATTGTTATTGAAATGCTCACACCACGCCTCATTTCATCTTATTCGATATGCATTAGGAACTGTCGCTTATTGAAACGTCACAGATCCGATCATGGAGAGGTAATATCAATTTGTAAATACACTTCGACGTCCGTATTGCTCTGTTTTGTGACCAACGTGTAAAAACTATCGTTTTTTTTATTTTTATGATTTTTAGGAACAGTTTTTCTTTAAACTGTTCCCCTGTAATTAAAAAAAGCACAGATAGTTGCGCCTATTGTTAGTAGTGATGTGGTACTGGAGAAGAATGCTATGTATTTCATGGTCAGCCAAATGAAACTAATAAATCCAACCCAAATCAACATTGATGAAAAAAACGGACTATCAACCAGCAGTTTCTAGAAAATTTTGAGATATTTTGGTCACGTAGCAAAATGGATTAGTGATTTTTAGCAATGTATAAGGACAGCAATCCTGAAAGCGATCTCTTTCTCGGTAAAGAGACCAAGTAAAAATAAAAACTGGCCTCTCAGTATTTTATTTTATGTGATACTACGATCTTTTAGGTTTTGGTATAGTGCTCGCCTTCCTTGTCAGATTTCCAGTTAGAGCGTACCCTCAAGTTCCAAGCCTCTTAGGATCCTCGGGACCAGTGTCGTACTTCACAAGCAGTTAGTGATGGTCTGTCGTTAGCTTCGGTCCTTAAAATGATAGAGGGTAGAAAAACAAGTGCATTGTTGCAAATCCTTGGTTATTTGCGACGTGATGTAAATATTTGTTTTTTTTTCAAATTTTTCTTGCTCCGCTGAGGAACGGGACCTGGATGCGGGCACAATACATTCTCTCGGAATCTGCATGAGAATTCAGCGTGCATAC
Organism: Molanna angustata; assembly: GCA_963576475.1. Classification (NCBI taxonomy): domain Eukaryota; kingdom Metazoa; phylum Arthropoda; class Insecta; order Trichoptera; family Molannidae; genus Molanna; species Molanna angustata. The sequence goes on along the minus strand of OY754977.1, from coordinate 7,370,056 downwards.
GCCGCATAATAGTGGCTCTTTGTGAACACCGACGATGTACAACTTTCATGAATATTTTACTTTATACAGTTCAATATATAGCCTTATGTAATATTATATTTTTCTTCATCTTCGCGCCTCGTATCCAAGGAGCGCCGCTGCTGGTCACGAACCAAAACGTTGTTCCCCTTTGTCGTGCATTGGAAGACGAAAAAAAAAACTATTCGTCTGTAGAATTTCGCATTCTATATAACTATTCGAAATGTTTCTGTAAATACATTACTGCTTTTGTGTGATTTTTACAAAAACTTTTCATCGTTTTATATCGAGTTTTTGTTCTCACAATAATAATAATAATAAAATCATTTTATGATGAAAGGTCCCTACAAACTGTCTTTAGATGGGTGGTGGCAGAGCACGTAGCGTCTTGTGTCAATCAATGGTCGCAAGTTCAAATCCTGTGGTCCGGATATTGCATAACTCACTTTGTATTTTCAAGAAAAAACTAATGAAGGATTATTTATCCCTTAACACTTGATCCCGATTTCCTTTCCTTGTTCTTTCCCAATTCTTTTGATTCTTTTTTTGTTTTATATTATTTATCTAAGTGTTAAGTAAATTTTGTTTTTTTTTCGCTTTCATACTTTTGTTGATTTACATATATAGAATTTTGTCAAACTTTGTAATCTAGTTGGTTGCAAGAAATTGCTTAATGTCAATAAGTCCACCAGTGTGCATTATATTTGTTTATATTATGTAAAATGAGATAAATATTTTATTTCTATAATGATTTTAGGATTGTAGCATCGTGTCATTACGTGGGGACGAATGATGTAGATGAACCGAGTTGTAGCTGAAGAGAGAGTGTGTAATAATATTTTAGAGTATATTGTATGTATCAGTGCCAGATTCAACATTGATTAAAATGTGGCATTTGCCCCAGGCACAAATAAATTTAGACCTCCAAATAATATAAGTTTCGCCTTTTGAATTTAGTGCCCCTAATTCCTAAATCTGTAGTTTCAGCCTGCAACATATATTTGTTTTATTATTGTTAAGGTTCACTCGGATTTTGAATCCTGTATATGCAAATTCAATTAGGTTGGAACCTAATTGAATCTTTATTTATTGAAATATACAGATTTAACAGACATTAATCCTGTTTAAAAGACATTAATTAAGTTCATTCAATTTTTGAATTGATCAAGTTACATTCAGATAATTTAAACAAAAGGTGCCAGGTTCTTAAAATTATTTACAATACAAATTCACTAAATAATTAACATACGAAATTAGCAAAAAAAAGAAGAGATTGGCATTGAATTGCGTCGCTTGTGCGGTCAATTAAATACCCCTCTAGCTTTCTAGAAAGATCAATGCTCGCTGATTGGGCGCCAGGAGGAACGTGGATCCATTTGACAGGGTGGTCTCTAGGCGCTGTGCCGTCACAAGCCCAATTCAAACAGCCCCAAAATACAAACGGCTTCAAATTGTTCATCGAAGAGCAACAAACTCCGTATAAATTCTATAGTTTCTAGGAAGTTTCCAGGATGTCAGCTGATTTTACTCCACGATCCAGCAGATTCACTAGGTTTAACACACCAACTTAAGGATGAAAACAGTTCATTTGCATCGGGAACAGTGATATTCATGGCATCAAATAACTTGGATGGATGATATTTTTTTTTTTGCTTTTGAATTTAGTGCGCTGGGCGTCGAAGACTGCAAATCCGGCCCCGTACGTATGTCGATCGTTTTGATCGAATTTGACTTTGAAGCGCGTACAAAAGGCTCCAATTTGAATGTATTATCGCGGTGTTAATGCCACGTCGGGCCAATTTTACTCTCAAACGTTTCTAATTGCTGCTCCGGACGCAATGCGCTTCACAATTTAATTCTGTTTTATTTCAAAACCGATTGAAATTTCGCACGTGGCGTGGGGCTTCGATCGCTTTTCCCAAAAGCCAATCAGTGGCATGACGCGTGCAACAATCGTTTATATGTATTGATTGAACTGTTTATCTTAAGTGGACAGTATCAACTGTTATTTGTTTTATTGCGTACCGATTCATCCGAAATAAAGTCGTACTCTATTTTTCAAAGCTTACACATTTCCACTACTTTGCAATGCGTTGAACCGACCATGTAATGAAGACAATAGAATAAAAAGCTAGATTTTTGGTAACATAAAAATATTAGCGGAAAGGAAGGCTTATATCCAACATGTCTGATAATGATGACGATGCCTCAATTTAAATATCATTCTCTTGTTAAAAGAGAAATTGAGTATGGTAGTCGATTATCTTTTTCTAATAGATCTGCGATCTCTGTCAAAAATTCATTCCTGGTTCTGACACAAGTATATCCAGCTTTTTTCCATCTTGAGTAGGGTAAAATACTGGATGGACCATAACTTACTATAAATACTACGAAGACAGAGTGTATGACTTTCAGCATCACCACTAGGACACTAGTAAGGGCGACTTTTGCCCAGCGACATTACCCCTTTCTTGCTCCTAGACTTCACAATAGAATATTACCGGACATAGAACACAATATCTCACGCGACGGAACAAACTGACTTACAGACTGGCTAAAAAGTAACGGAAAAATACAATCATCTCATATACTGTCAAATATCCTAAAATCATTCAATACTCTCTGCCTTCATAACCTGAAAATCTCTACCATAGCGTGGTACCATTCATCATTTCCACTACAATTTTATGGGTTCAAATTACTCAGAGGTCACTGTATATTTTCCTGTTATATTTTATTTTATTTTTTAAATTATTTCTTATAATTGTTTTGCAATTAACCTTAGACCTAATTGGAAAAGTACAGAATTGACCCGTCTAGTGAGGCAGTAAATTTCCAAATAGGAACAATTGAACATAATCAGTGTTAAATAAATAATCAAATGTGGAGGCTTCAACTTTGTGGAAATTCATATTTAATCAATTATTTAAATTTAAATTAAACACAAACTATACTTTGTATGTTTCCACTTATTTATTTACTTGTTCACTACATGTTTCGGGAACGTCCGTTCCCTTCCTCAGGTGGATGTAAACTGGAGTTTACATCCACCTGAGGAAGGGAACGGACGTTCCCGAAACATGTAGTGAACAAGTAAATAAATAAGTGGAAACATACAAAGTATAGTTTGTGTTTAATTTAAATTTAAATAATTGATTAAATAATCAGTGTTATTTATAAAAATAAATTTGGTTCAATTGAACCCGGTTCAATGTTTTATTCTGAAATTCAAATATTCTCATACAAGAATAAATAATTCTTGTATGAAAATATTTGAATTTCAGAATAAGACTTTGAACCGGGTTCAATTGAACCAGATTTATTTTTATAAATAACACTGAATATGTTTATTTTATTATAAGTCTTTTTTTTAAAAAGGTACCTACTTTTAACCATTGTTATCAATTTGTTTTGGCCTCAGTTTGTTTTGTTTAGTTGGAATGAATTGCCTTCTGGCAATGAACCCGCCATTTTACACATTATATTGTACATGAAGTTAGTAAATAAAAGTAAAAAAATATTAATTTAATTTCTTTGGTGTTCGCAAACACTTTCGATTTAATCCTTAGCACGTTGTCGCTCTAGAATCGCTTTCTTTTGTCTGCTCTATCTTACGATATCTTTTCCTCTTTGGAGATTCAGTCTCTTATAGTTCTAACCCAAGGTTACGTTGTTTTTACTTATTATCAATCGAAGCTGTTCATTATTTTAATTCTGTTCTATTGGTCTTTTACATCCGAGACTCATTTAAGAGCATTGCTGGAGAAGAAAAGAGATGGTTCCTACGTTTAGAGTTAGAAATCTCGTTGCGGTATTCGACCAAGTGCAAAACTCGCCACTCCGAGTATTATCTTAACAGTAACTCGGGAAAACAAAACGTTTCGCTTGGTGTAATAGTAATTCGGTGTCCATATCATAAATTTATATTCATGGATGTGAATGGCCGAGATAGGAAAACACGCTAGACGAATAATTCAACGGTTGGAATAAGCTTATTTGCATATTACTATTTAGGTGTACGTTTGTTGTTGTTATAATTATTGTTACATGTTTGCGAAAACCAAAACTTTGTCCACGAATCGTCGTCTGGATACGAACCTCGTTGTTGATGCGATTCGAACTTAAGCGTTGTCCACACAACCTTGTTTACAATTACGATGCACCATCGAAATCATAATGTTTTTAATCCACTAAACCCAAAGAAAAACTAGAGAGACATATTGTACGGAGCACAAATATAATAATTCTTATGTTAAATATTATTTTCTTTGTTATTTCGAAATTTATATCTGAGATAATTTAAACATGTACTTCATTTCCTGTCAACTCTTATTTCTTATTTTCTTTGAACCATGTAAATTATAATTTAAGTATTACTTAATTTTTGAACATGAACAAAAATTCGTTCGCATACACTGCGCCCAAATCTTGGAAATTTGTACGTATTTGTATAAAAATAACAAATGTGTATCGGTTCATTGACCTGATTGTTTACCTGTTTTATTATTCCACCTTGTTTAATTAAGTAATCATTATTTCAATATATTTTTACGTTGTTTTTTCTACTTTTCCCCCTCTTTTTTCAGTTCAATGTGTTTTCTGTGAAGGCATTGCAGTTTCTGCTGGTTGATCATTCCTTACCAATGATTTTAATCACAATACAGGTGCGTTTATTGAGAAGAAAAGTTGATTCCTTCTATATTTTGTTTTACACACATATACTTACGCCCTTAGTGAGCCATTTGCTTTAAACATATTGATTTGTAGGTATGTAGTGTAGGCACAACAAGAACAACAATAATTGTAAACACATTAATAACATATACAAATACAAAAAAGTAAACACAAAGGAGCAGTTTTTTAATACATTATTAATTAAAAAAGAAAATTGAATCACAATAATAAAAAAATATGTAAGTCAATAGATATAAAAAAAGAAAAAGAGAAAAAATAATAAAAAAATAAACAATGCTAAGCTATAACGAAAACGTATAATTTGCGTTCAGTAGCCTACAGCCATCTATAGTGTGTACATCTTTTTCTTTGGTGAAGAAAATTTATACGTCTTGTTTTTGTAGTACCTACACTTACCCTACAATTTATTTTTTGATATTACAATAATTACATAAAATGTTTTAAGCGTTCGTATCACAAGCTCATAGTGAAGTATAGCCTTAACAATCTGACCAGGGGTATGTTTATTCAGTGAACAATAATATCTTTGACTGTATAAAAAGTTTAACGTCGGTATAAACTGCCGAAATCGTTGTTAGCGCAAAGTTTAAAAACAAACGTTCAACGGATAGAAGTTTAAGCTCCGATTGTATCTCGGGAATATTTGTTGCCAGGATTTGTTGAAGACGTCCTTTAGAGGACTGCTGTTACAATGGCGAAATGGTGTATAGTCTAAATTTGCATTTGTTTAATGCAAAATACTCCTCGCCTTCTCTCTCTCTCTCACACACACAAAGGACAATATTATAGAGATATTATACGTTTGTTTTGTTGATCTCTTTAACGATTGCGTTATATATATAATTGCAAAAGTTAATTGGTCGCAATACAAAGTTAAACGATTGTTCTGGAAAAGTTGAACCCGCGCAATGATTTATCGCTTTTGATAGTACAAACATAACGTATTTTTTTTTAAATGTATACCTATACACAAACATTGGATTTTTTCCCTGTCGGGAGTCAAATGATATATTTTTGACAAACTTTTTCAAGACAATTCACACGAAGTTGTAATATTATAGACGAAATAGCCTGGAACTCAAGGCAGCTACAAGGCTAAATGAAATAGCCAAAAATGAAATAATATTTCTGGCGCAGTTCAGGGGTGACATCTGTGCGAGAATACTGTCACCTCATTTATAAAAACTGTTGCTTTCTTTGTTTATTAATAAACCAACATCTTAATAGATGGCGTTACAAAAGAGTTTTTCGTTACTTCATAGATGCCAATAGTAGGTAATAATGTCCTATTTTCAGATGATCTGTTGCTAATTGTTCAAGTATATAATTGAACGTTAAAAAATTGCATTAATAGGGAACCAAATAAGAAGGCATTGTGGTGATTTATTAACGTGGCAACACTCACCTATGGAACATTCCAGAATAACCATAAAAATATAAATAGTCGTTTTTTCCTTCGCCCGCCATTGCTCTCTCGAAGTGTCAAAGTACTGCGTCAATCGATATTTATGAGCCGTGTGAAAGTATAAAATCTTATTATAATTTAATCAATTAAACCAAAGATTGTTATTTGTGAATAAAATCATGGATTTCAGTAAGTTATCTCTTTCATTCAGTTGATCCAAAACATTCCTTTGTATTTGAGATGAAATAATATTTAGAGGGAGTTGTTTGTTGAAAATCTTAAATCAATTATTGAACACGCCTAGTAAAACCTTCAATAATAATCAATTAATATTTAAAACATAGTAATAAACAAACCTCTAAAGCATAATTGGTGAATTTTGCGCAAGCAAGCGTATAAAGTGATCACGTAAACCAGCCGATGACAGCTCGTAAGCCCTGTAGGTGCCTTTAGTTTTATTTAACACATCAAAGTTAAATTATAAAATCTCTTCAATACTTTTTTTCTCAGGAATGGTTATTATAACTTATGGTATTATGTCTGTAATTGCAAAGATGCTGATATCTGATACAAATGTCGTATTTTAAAATATATTTCAAACAACTAATCAATGTTTTCCCTTAACTTTTCCTCAAACGAAATATCAAAGCGTGATGTGTTTATCATTTGAAAATTCGTTTGCTTTTACGTGAATAATAAAAAACTAGAAAATTAGTTTTCTGTGCACTATTAAAATCATGTTCTGAAGATGCATACACACACAAACATATGTAATTTCTAACTCTAGTATGTAATTGTTTTTGTAACTTCAACATCGTATTGTTTATAATTAATAAATAAATAAAATAAAATACCTGAAAGATTAATATTACACATATTTCTTATACTTAGGTACCTTATAGATTCTATTTTCTCACGGACGCTCATCTTGAATACTTTTCTTATTCAAATGAGAGAATTAGTTTTTAAGTAAGTTTTTATTTATATTTATACGTTTGTTGTGTTCGCGTGCACCGTCTGAATTATTAAATTCCTTTTGAATTTTTACTATCGCTATTGAATTATGTAAATTTATAAACTTAGTTCGGCTCCCGGCGAACTCTGTATGTAATAATGCTTCAGGTATTTTATACATACAATAGTTTGTACCTTCACTATATAAAGGTCATCTAGAAAATAAAATTGGAAAGAGTTTCAAAGCCAAATTGCTTTCCATATTTACCCATCTTTTATTGTTCTTGTTTTCAGTTCAATAGTCGAGGATGGAAAACTTTGCGGGCATTCAGAAAATATTAGTTATATTTTGGAATTTTTATCCATGTCGATTGGAAACTTTTTTGCCAACTTGTATCAATTGAAAATGATTTAACGTCATTACATATTTGAATTGGAATATCGTAATCAAATTGTCCAATAATCCAACTATTTTAAGAAAATTCATTTCTCTTAACAACATCGAGAGTATAACTAATAAATTAAATTATTGATGTTTCTCAAGTTTGATTATTTCGATTTTGTGTTCGGCCAAAGCGCTTATGCTCATTAAAGTCATTCTTATTTGTGGATTTAAAACTATGTGTTCTGATTTATTTTTATAAATGATTTAATTTATAATTACGAACTTCCATTGTGTTAACGAAAAAAACTTTGAAATCATTAATATCGAGTGTTTTAAACTAAGATACGTACAGGATTGAGGATGAGATAGTCTAGAAACTGCAAGCATTTTTAACACTGGAATAAAAAAACACCAATTAAGAGGCTTTCCAGCATATTATTATATATTGTAGAGTGTAGATAAAGACTCAGAATTTGGAGGAAAAATTTAAGTATGTGTATGTAGCCGTTTTTTTTATTTGATGTTTAGTAATATAAGTTAAGTTACATATAATAACATTGACAGTTGGATCTTATGTGCAACATGCAACTAGTAAGATATTTATAACTAGTAAGATATTTATTTATTTGTCTTTCTTATGCTAGTATAGGTGGTCATATGGTGTCGGGATCTGGTTTATTTAATTAAGTATTTAATATAATTTAATTTAATGTTGCATGTTCAAATAATCTCCCAACAACATACACCAACTATATAATATATATATATATATATATATATATATATATATATATATATATATATATATATATATATATATATATATATATATATATATATATATATATATATATATATATATATATATATATATATATATATATATATATATATATATATATATATATATATATATATATATATATATATATATATATATATATATATATATATATATATATATATATATATATATATATATATATATATATATATATATATATATATATATATATATATATATATATATATATATATATATATATATATATATATATATATATATATATATATATATATATATATATATATATATATATATATATATATATATATATATATATATATATATATATATATATATATATATATATATATATATATATATATATATATATATATATATATATATATATATATATATATATATATATATATATATATATATATATATATATATATATATATATATATATATATATATATATATATATATATATATATATATATATATATATATATATATATATATATATATATATATATATATATATATATATATATATATATATATATATATATATATATATATATATATATATTTATTATTTGATAGTCAGTTATTGAGTGATGATGGGTTTCATAATTAAAAGTGTACTTACTCGGTTTACAATTTTATAATTGGTTCAAGTACTTTATAAATATACAATTTACAGATGTCCACGATCTTTGGGTCGGTATTAATTTTAAGAATATAGATAAATAATGGACACAGTGTTGACGCCTAGCCGATTGGCACACGAATAGCGATCACAGATAATATGGAAGTAAACTTTCAGTATACTTCAGATGTGTCACTCAATACATAGAAGCTGTAACCGGATAATCATAAGGTTTCTCGCATCTCCGCTATAGGGGCAATGAATACGCGACCGGTCCACGGCAAATTTAAATTTCCATTTTAAAATGTTTCCAGCTTTGAGGAATGGATTCAAGGATAACTTAAATAAAAAATAACCATTTTTCAATCATTATTTATTAAAAAAAAACACATATGATGCATTTTATTTGCAATATTTCAAAAATCATGCCAAATAATTCATAAAATACATTGTTCTAAATAAAATGTGCATTGTAGATTATTAGGTTTTTTTAATTTATTTTCCACAACGAAAGATTTAATTCTGATTTTTGGAAAACTATATAACTTCACTTCGCCGTATTTCACTTGACAATTTATTCAAAACACAACAAAACTTGTCAGCCATCTTGCGAAGATAATCGAAAAACACAAAAAGCTGGCAATAGATTAACACCATCACCATCACATGGCGTGATAGTGTGTATGTAGATGAACACCGAAAACAACAAGCATTTTACAAAATCACACGTGTTATATTTATTATCTGGTTTACTTCAAGATTTTAAAGGATCAAAATGTTTCGCGTCACAACAAACAACAAAACACAACTGAAGTATGCTGAAGGTCTGAAAATTTTACATTGCATTTTCAAAAATACCAACATAAAAAAAAAAAAAATAGCGCCACCTTTGGAGATGTAAGCGTAAAGTAAAACCAGTGCTACCAATAGAGTGCCACCGGCGTGATAGCGATTAGCGAGCAGGATCTATGGCCGTGGCTTCTCGACGGTCAGGATTTGCGCGTGCGCGTTGCAGCTGCGCAGAGATAAGTAGATACCTCTGTGGAGTCAGCATTGTCTATGGTCGTTATACAGCGGTGCCACACTAGTCTATTTTTAACTAAGTTATGTAAATCCGATTAATCAAACCCTTCATAAATAAGTTTTGCAATAATTGCGAATATGTATTTATGATTGCATTTAAGTGTATAAATATTTATTTGAACATTTACGTGATCACTTTAAGTGGTTGCAAAACGTTCATTTATGCCTTTTCTATTTTTGTTCGTTTGGTAGACTTATTGACCTAGGCCTCCTGAGACGATGAAGTCCAACTATCTTTCCATCTCTTGGGTAGACGGCCTTTTTTGTCTTGCCTTTTTACCTCTTTTTACCAATTAATAATAATTCTTTTTTGTTTCAGGTATGCTAAAGAAGTAAACTTATATACTGGCAATGGGGAACCAAATTTATGTACTGTCTACAAAGATGCATCTCAATATTGGTGAGGGACACAACATATTATATATTTTCTTATGATTCTGTTCAATACGACAACAAGAAGCTATAAATAATATCCTGCATTGTATGTAGATAAATTCTTATCTTTTGTATAGCATTTTTCAAAAACTCTCTTGATCTGCCTGGTTCTTCGATGTGCATTGACCTGTGCAAATCATTAGATGCGACTTTGTGGCAAACAAACGGATTTTATTTCAAAAACGCACTTCAGTCGAATACAGACAAGTGGAGAGTCATATCTATTTGTTTGATTTCACTTTGTTGTTATGAAAATGCAATGGAATCAATACAACTCTTGGGTTCTTTAAATACATTTGCAATTTTTTGTCGGAGTAAAAACAAGAATATTTTTATCTCTATTGATTTCATATTTAGTTTGTCATAGCGTCAAACGTACTAATACGATCGCAGAGTAGCCATGGGAATTTAAACTAGTACTGCTTGAGAACAGACTGTGTCTACTGAGGCAGTAAGATTTCCACTGTGTGAAAAACTCTATTAGTAAATTTAATTGAAAATGTAATATTGTACCTTTGGAAATAAATTATTTATTGATTAGATAATTTACCTATTATATTGACACTCTGGTTAGGTTCATTCAAATTTCACCACTGTGGACAAAAATCAAGAGACACTATATCGCAGAAATCTTCATCGTGGAGTTTCATCAAGAAGTGTCTGTCAACATTAGCGAACACCAGTTATAAGAATTTGGCTGCATTCTAAACTTACAAAAAAACGCAGTAGGTACGTCGCGTTGGGGAAGGTTTGCAATTTGCTTAAGAAAATATTTATTGCGATCTTAAAAACATCCGGATTGTAAGAAAGTGGAAACGCGGAACTCGGAAGATCGTTCCGCAGTCGAGCTGCTATGCTAATAAAGAATTTTGAGAAACAACTGGTTCGTTTTTTTTTTAATTTTAACCATGTATAATCTGTTGTGACAAAGTAAAGCGAATGCCTCTATGGCGAATTGGTGGACGAGGGACCAGCGATGCAATTTTTTCTATGTGTGTATGTGTTCCAGTAATTGCAATCCATCAGTCAATAATGGGTCGTCAATCAGACGTACGCACGCCTTTCAAGGTTTAATAGGTATTTAAGAGCGTCACTCCAAAGTTCACTAGTTGAAACATTATTTTTTTTTTAATATTTCCATTCAAAACTCACCACTGTTCAAAATCAAGAGAAACCACAGCATATCGCATTCCAAATTAAGCCGCGGTCCGACCGTGCGGTATAATCCTTTAATAAATTAATTTTCGTTTCGTATCCGTATGAATCCTGACACATCTCCATGATATCCTATAATACGTCCCATGCTTCTGTGTCTACTTCATCAGCCAGATTCAGCTGGCTGGTGCTAATTGGATTAACTGACCACTTAGACGTTACAGCACCATGAATAGAATAATATGACGACACGAAATTGTACACTGATACAGAATATAATTACTCCCATCACAAGTGATTCCTGATTGCGTCTCGATTGTTGACTTCGCTGAGTGAAGTTTGCATTTTCATTTTTGTGGAATCCAAGTCTTATGATTTAGCATTTAAAAGGATGTCGTTTCCTTATAAGAAATATGCAGGGAGATCAGAATTCCTTAGCTCTAATAAAACGTTTTTTCTCTAATTCTCTAATGAACATTCACGCTCTGTCGCTTACACGTTAATCTATTGTTTTTAATTTCACTATGTGTAAACCACTCATAACAAAAAACATTTTATTTTAATTAATTTTGATAAATTAAATATTAAATATTTTTGATTTTAACGAATAATTCTTGTTGAATGATATCAAAAATGGTTTGAAATATCAATTTGTTGTTTATTTATTTATTAAATAACTAATTGTACAAATAATTAGTACATTGGCGGGTTTAATGACAAACGGCAATTACTTCCAACCATCCAGAGTGTATTTTAATATAAAATTTATGTCCTTAATTTACATTATAAAAAGAAAAAGACTAAAAAAGATTGAATATAAGATCGATAGTAGGAAAACAAAAGAATTAGGAAAGGAAGAAAAAATAAGATATTATCAGAAAAAAATATTTTCGCTTCAGCCTTTTGTTGAATATGTTTAATGAGATAGCCGACGTAATATCAGGTCTTATCCCGTAGTAGTGCTGATTGTACTTCAAATGAAAACCTAAAAAATACACTAGGTACTATTAATTGAAATAGATAGTAAAGTACGTTCAGCAGATTGAAGTTGTAAATCTAATTTAATACTAATTTTAATTATACTTTTTCTATATCTATTTAAAAAATTAAAGAATATAGGTATTTGAACGCGTCGTTAAAGTTATCTAGAGAAAAACTTGTAAATCGAAAGGTTGCTACATTTTTTGAGTTTTATTGTTTTTGGGGTGTTTTGAATTTGTCAAAAATAAGCTTTATTAATTACATCATCGACAAACGATTGTTTTTTACTTTGTGGTATCATTTTGAAATAATTAAATGAAATAAAACACAACTTTGTGTACACCACTACAATTATAATTTTTATTCAAATGAATAAAAAATCCCTCTACATGTTACGAGAACAAAGTTCCCTTCCTCAGGAGGATACAAAGTATACTCAATCCAAGGAGTATACTTTGTATCCTCCTGAGGAAGGGAACTTTGTTCTCGTAACATGTAGAGGGATTTTTTATTCATTTGAATAAAAATTATAATTGTAGTGGTGTACACAAAGTTGTGTTTTATTTCATTTAATTATTTATTAATTACAATTGAAAGTGTATGAGTTTTGGAAGCATATTTTCTTGTTCACATAAAAGTGAATTACATTTCTCTTTAAAGAATGAATATGTATGTCCTTGTAACAAGTGCATATACATCCTCATACATTTCCTAAACTAACCATAAATGGTTGTGCTATAGGTGAACGAAATCGGTCGTAGCAGGATTCGAACTCGCGACCACTGATTACTAACCCAGCGCGCTAACCGCTCTGACACCACCCATCTAAAATTATATCTGTATATTTGTTGAAACGATAAGAAAAAAAATGATAAATAATTATTCTCTTTTTATCTCTAATAAGGATTGAGGTCGTTGGTTTCATTTTTGTAACACTGCCAAGTCCTCGAGCATCTTATCCGTACAACAGTATTAGAAAGTGCTCTGTTTGATAACCAAGTTATAAATATTCGAAATTACATCATACTTGATAACAAATCACTTTTTGTTTCATACTGAAAACATTTATCTAAGGCTCTTATAATATGTAGGCACCTATTCATATTCAGCAGTTGTGATAAACAAAACAAAATATTATCTATATATAATAGGCTGTTCGGAAAGTCAATTCGTTTTTTAAACTAAATTTTATTTTTGAAAATGAATCGTATTGTCATATATTTTTACGACTGATATACAGAAGCATGTTTGCGTAAATCTTAGTTTGATTCAGCGCAATAGTTAACTGTCAATTGCCGTGACATTGTTAGCCTCTTGATTTCAGTTCCGACGTCCTGGGTCAGACTCCCAGCAGAAAGGTTTAGCATAAAAAATGCTATGGAAATAGAATGGCCACTTGCACGGAGTGTAAGGAAGTGCCATTTGGCGGACTAGTGTATAGTGTTTATTATAAAAGGACTATAAATAATCAAAAACTCTCATAGAGATATAACATGTACCTCTTACGTAATATAATATTAATAATAAAGAACACTTCCTTGCACCCTACGCAAGTAGCGAGTTTATTGCCATATGGCATTTATTTCCATCTAACCAGTGTTTCCAGCCCAGAGAAGCAATATTTGCTTGAGAAATAAATTTAAATAAATTTCTCCTCTGCTGGGAATCGAACCCAGGTCGCCCGCATAGAAACCGAACGGCTTACCAACTGTGCCACGGCGGTCGGCCCAAATATGAAAACTTATAAATTTTAGGACTGGATGATGACAGATGTTCTGGCTGCGTTAAATAAAGGAATGTTCGAGCTTCAGAACTGTGTAGCAGATATTCCGGTCCAGCACAGGACAGACAGGGATTCGGCAACGTAGAGGGTTCCTGACAGGACACCAAAAGAAGGGGATGATATCATAATAAAATAGTAAAAAAATATGTGATTTAGCGTAGGTGCGCTGATAAAAGTAAATAGGAATGTGTATGTGTGTGTGAGATAGATATTATGTTAGAGTTTATTTAATTTGCCTTTAAATATCTCCATAAAATCATAAGAAATATCTAGTACTTTCATATAATATGTAGGCTGACGTAGATCTATTTAAGATAGCATTGGTATTAAATTATTGAATATAAAATCGAGGAGTATGACTGGCGCGACGGTTCAATAATTCAGGATCATTCCACGGGCGCTTTTATTCTGCCTTATGTTGCTCTACGAAACAATGCTGTTTTCAGTCCTTTGGAGAAAGTGCTCTTGCATTGGGCACTGTGGACATCAGGGGGGTAAGTCCGGACAACCGGCGGAATCAAAACCATCCATGTTTACCCATATCTTGGATATAATTATCTTATGGAGTTCTAAAATATCTTAGGATATTATAGAACTCCATAAGATAATTATATCCGTGATATGGGTAAACATGAATGGTTTTAATTCCGCCTGTTGAACAGACTTGCCCCCCTGGAGGCAATCTATTCCACTTTATAGTACCACTCACACTTATGTAATCATCGATAACCGCACAGGAAGCCGCTTTGTTGGCTCTGCCCAACTCCTTAAGGAGTTGTTACTCTGTGATCCAGAAGACCTGATTGTGAGATGATTCCCAAATAGCTCTTTTTCTGACACAGCTCTTGAATGTATAGTGGTGCTAGGTTGTTTAAAAAAAACACCGTCCAACAATTTTTTTTAGTCAACTCGCTCTGGACACTTCAACCAGTGTAGTTCATGTAGTAGTGGAGTTATGTGACATCGTTTTTCTGCACCGCAAATGAGCCTTGCTGCTGTATTAAATTTCATATCTAGTCTATCGAGCTGATATATCCAAAATAAATACCATTGCAGTAATCAAGCCGAGACATGATGAATGCATTTTTTTGTCTCATTCTTGGGCAAGCTTCGACGAATATATGTATTTTCATTCATACCATCACGGTATATCCCACAATGTGGGGTAACCAGCGAGAGGTGTGTGGGTGTGCAGTATAAAAGGGGAGAACAACACATCTATGTATACCCACACACCAGTCTCGTTTCACCAAAAAAGGCACTACATTCAGAATGGGTGGTGAACCTCATTGCTGAACTATGTGAGATGTTATTGTTTTCTGTTGTATTTTCGATTATCCGGCTCTTGCGGGACACTCGAAAACAATGATTCAAAAGAATGGAAACACTATTTTAAGCTGGTGCCTCACAGCTAATATGTATGTTGTTATTATATATATTGTAAAGAAACATAAGGTCTAGTATTTTTGCAACAACCCCATGTATAAAATATGTTTTATATTTTTCCTTAAAAAAAAGAAAATAATACATTATTTTTTGTTCAGATAATTCCTTAGATATTGTCACTAATAAAAAAAAAACTATGAACATCTGTATTAGCTGTATAGTTTAATTTGATTAACAATACCTATGTACGATAATTTTCATGTACCTATAGGTATAATGTGACTATAAATACATAAGAATCTTATGTATGTAGTTTACTTCTGTCCCACACACTTTCTTTAATGTTGATTTCTACTACGGAAAAAAACACAAAATAATTAGCGAAACATCATTTGCGATTTTTTAGTTTAATTGTGATATGTGATTTGTCTTAGCCCGATGTAGAAGTTATTGCTTTAAGTTTAAAGGAAGCGCCTTACACCATTATAAAATACGGTGGCCGCATAAAGAATATTCTTTATTGCGAAATAAAAAAATATATATATTTTCTGTAACAGTCTTAAAAGTCGATGAAAAATATTTTTCTCTTCATAATTTTTCATATTTGACGAAACATTTTCGTTGTTGAAAACTCGGAATATTCTATTATCATTATTTGAAATATCGTTATGACTTTGTTAGTGTTGTGTCAAGTATTTGGATCATTCCTCCCATACGTAAATGAAGCAAAAAGTTATGTGCTTAAGACAATGATATAGTTTTTGAGAAATAATAATTCCATTAGCGCCGTTGATGTGAAACAAACCATCAAATGAAGATTTTGCTTATTAACTTTTAAGAAGAAATATATATTTTTCTTTAACGAATCGCACACACGCACATCTGTCGCTGATAACCCCACATTGTAGATATGTCAGATGGTATGTATATGTGAACAGTCCGAGAGATAGTAAAGTTTTCGATCAATCTTTTTTAATGGCTGGTATTTTGATATTTTCTTTCTTTTTGAATATAGGTATGAAAAAGGTTAGTCTAGCACATTTGATTGGTTGCGTTCATCAGTGTGCATCCTCTTTATGGGTGAAAATATTGCAGATTTTAGCATAATTTCAATATAATTTGTACTTGAATGTTATTTGTGTCTATAAATTCAAGATTTTTTTTTCAGAAATCTATCCGGATGTGCGCTCAACAAATAAACAAGTTTCATTGTAATCAGATGGATCGTATAAGAGCACAAAATGGACTCAAAAAGATACAATTGATATTTAAATCTGCAATTTTCTTTTTTTGATTTTTTTTAGAAAACACAATCACTCCCAGGTGTCAGAGCTACCCTTTCTTACATATATTGAATCAGGAAGGAAATTTAAAAAAACAGTCAAAAATTAATTGTTTTTTGACGTTGCTATCTCTTAGACTTAGACTATAAGACTTCTGGGGGGCAAGTCTGGTCCAACTGGTGAAATCAAAAACCTCACGATTACCTATATCGTGGATATGATTCGGATGGATATTCATGGCTCAGTTGGTTAGATATCTGGCTGCTGAGCCAAAGGTCCTGGGTTCGATTCCCGGTGGAGACACAGTTTTTAATTGTGTTTTCAGTCTGGATCTGTGAGACGATAAATATCGTAAGTCTCCAGAATGTGGCAACTTGTTATTGGGTGTGTGTTAAATTAATATTTGATATAGTACCTGTAAGTTGCCCGAGAAGCAATTTAAAATAAAAATAAAATAATTATCACATGGAGTTCTATGACATCTTAAGATATTATAGAACTCCATATAATAATTAGATCAATGATATGGGTAATCGTGAGGGTTTTGATTCCGCCGGTTGGACTAGACTTGCCCTCCTGGTCTGTTCTTGAGTACCTACCTATATCGGTATGTATGAAGTACCTACAACTCTTATACTCTTTAATACAATAGGAAATATTTACAATCTCTCTCTCTTCCTTAGCTTGTATCCCACATGGTGGTGGGGTCATCTCTCCTCACTGCGCTCCTCCACTTCGCCCTATCCTGAGCATCGTCCTCAGAGACATCACATTCCTGCATGTTCTCAGCTACCAGGTCTTTCCATCGTTTTTTGGGACGCCCTCTGGATCTTTTGCCAGACACTCGATGGTCCAGTGCAGTGTTTCCTATATATTCTGGCGGTTTTCTAAGGATATGCCCGAACCACCTCAGCCTATTCTCCATCAGCTTATCGGATATATCGCGTACACCCAGGCTACCTCTTATATATTCATTTCGTATTTTATCTTTTCTCGTGACGCCGCACATCCACCTAAGCATCTTCATCTCGGCTGTTTGCACTGACTGAACTTGTCTTCGAGTGACGGTCCAGGTCTCGCTACCATATGTCAACACTGGTCTTATCATTGTCTTGTATACATGGCCTTTCATCTTCACTGGCATTCGCTTGTCACAGATTACTCCAGTCACTTCTCTCCATTTAAGCCAGGCTGCGGCAATACGGTGCTGAATGTTAGTTTCCAGGCTTCCTGACTCATGTATCATGTTCCCAAGATACTTGTGAACATGATACATGAGAACAAGATACTAGGAAATATTTACAATCATCTCAATATTAAACTTCTTATTATCTCTTTTCAATAAAACCTTTTGTTTTTAAAAGGTTTTAAGGTGTTTGATAACAAGGGTTAGATCCCCCTTTTTGCCCTTTTAATATCGTATATTCCCTAGTATATGTTTTGTGATATGCTTGCTCCTATAATAGACCCTTTTTTGTTACATAACATTCTCAGTATCGATTACCATGTGTCATTGTTCTGTTTTTTATTGCGAAATTTTCCTAGATGTATGGAGAAAGTTTCCTGTCCTCCTTCAGTTAGTTTATATACTTATATATGTCCTCCGACAAGATGAGACTGAAGTTGTAGGTACAGGTTGATATTTTTAGTATCGAGATTTTTTTTTGATATTTTATTTTATTTTATAATATCGAATACAGGCTCAATATTTTTCGATAAACTAGCATTAAAAATTCACATTTAAAAACTACTTACCAGTTCATGGTGCTTATTTTGAGGGTCTATGATTAGACAACATACAGAAACACACACCAATCCTTATATACATTTTTTTTTTTACTTCTCGGGCAACTAACAGGTACTATGTCAAATATTATTTTAACATGCACCCAATAACAAGTTGCCACATTCTGGAGACTTACGATATTAATCGTCTCACAGATCCAGACTGAAAACACAATTAAAAACTGTGTCTCCACCGGGAATCGAACCCGGGACCCTTGGATCAGCAGTCAGATACCTAACCAACTGAGCCACGAAGGCCAACATTATGACATTTCAAATCATCTATTTTTGTTTATAGCTAGATGAGCTGTTTCTATTATGTTGTGATATATTTAATGCTTCTTGAAAAACTTTTTCAAATAATAATTTAACACGTTTCCAAAAAATAACAATCTTTTTCAATTTGGAAACATTTGATGTTAATCGTTTCACGGATCCAGATGTGGTATAATTAAAAACTGTATCTTCACCGGCAATCAAATCCGGGATCCTTTGGTCATGACTATTAATCAAACCTGCCAAAGTACCTCAAAAGCAAATTCACTTATTTATCCAGTCATGGACTTCCACTCCGATCTGCTGAATGTACAACACTTTCCATACCTATCCATAATACAGAATTTCTCAGCTCTTCGTTCGAAGTACAATCAGCAAGATTATGGAATAGCCTTAGTCCGGATATTGCGTCGTCTAACTCACTTAGTATTTTCAAGAAAAAACTAAAGAAGGAATATTTATCCTTGAACACCTGATCCCGATTTCCTCTCCTGTCCCTACCATATCCTTTTTCTTGTTATGAATTATATTTTTTTTTTTGTTTAAATAGTATTTAAGTGTGATACGTATTTTCTTTGATTTCTTTTACTCTTTTTTATTTGCTGTTGTACATACACAATGTTGTCATACTTTGTAATCTGGTTGGTTGAAAGAAATTGCCTAATGGCAATAAGCTCGCCAGTGTACAATTATATTTGTTTATATTATGTACAAAAAGATGTATAAATATAAATAAATAAATCAAATAATCAGTCATCCTTCCAGCATTCTTTGTAATAACCCTATATCCTGTCATACACTTTTCCAGTTTCTTATGCCAATCGTGTTAAGATCCCACTGCACTCCATCCAACCACTGAAGTTGAGTCTGCCAACCCTGTCTTCATTGGTGCTTCGCTTGAAGAATTCTTTTTGGTACTCATTCTTTGCTGTTTCTTTAAATGAATTGGAATCAGATACCTAATTAACTAATTTACTGACAATTCTGCATTTGATTTTGGTTAATGTTGTTAACTATGACACTTTCAAGGCACATTCCAAGAAGGTGTGCCAGCACAGCGTCTAGCGACTGCCTTGTCAAATATATACATATTCCTCCTAGCATCCAATCAGCGAGCATCGATCTTTATAGTATTCTGCGCTAGGAGTGTATTTAACTGAATGCACAAGCGACGCACTTCAGTGTCAATCTCTACCCTTTCTTGTTAATTTCGAATGTTTATTATTAAGTGAATTTGTATTGTATGTCTTAAAATTTGTAGCAAAAATGTAAATTGTTTGATGTCGTGAGTACATAATCATTTGTTTCTCTATTCTAGTATATAATATTATACGAACCCGGTACCTTCTTTTAAAGAATTTAAATGTTATTCAATAAGTGAGTGAATTTTAACAATGTTTTTTTAAATAGGTTACATACTCATCCTAGAGTCCAATCAGCGAGCATTGGTCTTTTTGGAATTTTGCGCTAGAGGGATATTTAACTGAACGTACATAAAAAAGAAAGAAAAGTTGAAACACAAAAAAGTAGGTATTTGATATCATGAGTTATCTTTTGTATCTCTATACTCTATAATTTTAAAAACCTGGTGCCTTTTATTTTGACTATCTGAATGTAACTTGATCAATTCAATAATTGAATGAATTTAATCATGTCTTTTTACATAGGTTAACATCTGTGAGTGTCAATATATTATGAAGATCCAATTAGGTTCCGACCTAAATAAAATCTGCATATACGGGATTCAAAACCGAATGAACCTTTTGATAATACCACACTTATATATGTATGTTACATATGGAAACTGAATGGATGAAAACATAGGGAACCTGCATGAGGGAATGTATTTATGGGTATTTGTTGACTAAACGCTTAGTTTAACGACACAAAACCAAAATAGACCGCACAATGTTTTCGGTGTCGGTCATTGTTAAAGTTGCACAAGCATGTGCAGTAACATAAACAATTGCAGTCGAATTATGTACATAAGTTATGTTGTGCGATGTTGTTTGTTACTGGAAAAACGTATAGTTGGCGAATCATTCGGCCGTGCATGGATGGCCCACAATTGGATTGTGCCAGGAGTCGCCACAAAGTTTGCTCTCTCTCTCTTCCTGTGTGTGTGGTTTTTGTCACTAATTACGCCGAGTGCAGCATTAATTCATCTATCGTTTGTTCAATAATTGTGTGGTTGGGTTTGTTTTGCAGAACAATTCCGATTCAGCCGTCTATGTTATGGGCTCTAAAATATATTCTGTTTTTTTTCAGATTTTTTTTCTCCTCACTAACCCAAAGGCATATTGTGGGGAGTTGTAAATTCGCAATTTTAAAGAGTTTTTTTTTTGCTGATTATCAAAAGTATCATGCTGAGATTGTATTAAGAAAGTTTCATCACAATGTATCTGTGTATGTGTACTATGTGCTATGTACGGCGTGTTTATTCTACTTCATCGATTATAGACTAAATTAATTATTCGATTATTTTCAAGTTTTGTGACTCGCTTAGACCCCGTTAGATTTTGAAGGATATCTGATCCGTGCTTCTAAATTTTTTTATCTGTCAAATATTTTAAAGTGACCCCAAGATCAGAAAAATAGTATTGAAGAATTATCGAAAATAGCAGTGAAAGTATCGAGAGTCGAGAAACAAACTCAATTCATGAAAAGATTGACAAGTCAGTTGACATCAAGTATGTCAACTGACATATTTCGTGTTGTATTGCTTATGGACATACTATATTTTTACAAATCAAAGACAAAAATGATAACTCATTTTTCCCCATAACTCCTGAATATTTTTTTCCTCAGATATTTAATCCACGACTTTTAACAAGTCAAAAATATATCACAATTGCACTGTTTCTGAATATCCAATTGTTGACAATTGTTTCTCAATATTCAAAACTTTGTTTTTTTTTATTTTCAAGGCATTGCATCCTATTGGATGATTTGTGCCAAAAAATCGACAAATTAACAATTTAACATAAACAAATAATCTCAGACATTGTACTGAAATGAAAATATAAAATTTTTAACAAATACATAAGAATTAAATAAACAAATTAACACAAACAAATAAACTCAGACATGGAACTTAAATAAAGATATAAAATTTACAAATACATCAGAATGAAATATACAAATTGACACAAACAAATAAACTTAGACATGGAGCTAAAATTAAAATATTAAAATAACAAATACATAAGAATTTAATAAAAAAAAAATAATAATACAAAACTTTGTTTTAATTACATTATTTAATTGACGAATATTATCGTATATGTAGGTACATATTTTCTTTTCTTATAAAACCTGTATTATAACCAATAATCTTCTTAAGTTGAGGAAACAGACATGTGTTTGAAGTATCGATTAAGTACGTTCTGTATTTGATGTTTACAACGACTCCAGTCCAATCCGTTGAAAAATGGAATTCGAATTCTATCAAGTTTAAACCCTAATCCACTTTATAAAGATATCTCTAGAAAGTATGAGGAGAGTTTTTCTTGTAAATAAATTGAAAACACCGGAAATAAACAATGAATTTTCATTAAAGAATTTTCTTCAAAGATGTTTTCGACTCTGTTAAGAGAAGGTTTGGGGAGGTTTTTGGGAGAGAGACTTAGAATTCGTTATATTTTCTTTCTTTGTGGAATCGTTTGAGGTAAATTATACGCGTAATATAATTAAAACACAATAAAACGTAGAACTGAGAGCGCTTTGAGATGATGGATGGATTGTTTGTTATTTTATTTAAAGAATAATCTGCGAATTTCATAATGTTATTTAAATCAATGACAAATCAATGTTTTAATTTCAATAACGCAATTCATTTTGTTCATAATTGAAAAATTATGTTTTAGTAGAACGAGTTTGATAGAACTCTATTAAAATTTGTTTTATTTTTCATACCTACCTATATTAGTCAGAGAGATAGCAATGTTTTCGATGAATCATTATTTATACTGGCTGTTTTTTGATATTATCTTTCTTATTGGATATAGGTATGAAAGAGATAAGTCTGGCATCAGGGAGTGGTTGCGTTTGCCAGTGCGCATCCTTTTTATAGGTGAAAATTGAAGATATTAGAATTATTTCAATATAATTTGTATTTGTATGTTATTTGTGCTTATAAAATCCGTCCGTTTTTTAAACATGTACTTAATGTTAATGAAATAAGTAGGTAAAAAAATTAATTAATCACCAAATTTTATTTTTATCAGATGGATGGTATAAGAGCACAAAAATGACTTACAAAGGAACAAACGATAATAAAATCTCCAATTTTCACCTTTCCTTACATAAAGGTGATGCGCACTGGTCAACGCAACCATCCCAGGTGCCAGACTTAACCTATTTAATACCTTCCTATATTGAAATAAGGAAATAATTGTTTTTTGAAAGATTTCGCGATTCTGGCGTTCTTATGTAGGTACCTAAACATTTCGGAAGTGATTCACAAAAAGAAACGATATCAGTTAAAATGTGTGATTAAGCAATTAATACTGAGCGGTGCAAAAATATGACGGCACGTTCATCATTATTTTACCTAGGACAATCCGTTTTGATTTGGACGTGAAATATTATTCAAAATCACACTACCGCTTTTGCACTAGAGACTGAGGGACAGTGAATATTCATTGAATATTCCAATGAGTATTCCAAATATTCCAAAGAGTAGCGAATATTCCAATGATCCGAAGATCTATGATGGTTCTCTCAAAAGTGAAATTTAATATCGGGAGGTCGAGTGACGTGTTGTCTAGAAATATTTTGATTTAGGTCGCAATTTTAAGGCGACTTTGGGGGGATTCACGCAAATGTAGGTATAACTTTGAATATGGCGAATATTGAATATGGAGATCGTTCTTCATATTTCAATATTGTCCCTATTGAAAATTTCGTTTCACTTTCGAGTCAATTTCGGTTATTTTTGTATCGTTTTTGAGCAGTGACCTGTGTCAAAGATTGTTTTAGAAAGTTGGCGTGTAGATATTGTATGTATATAAATTGATATATCTCCTTGATACCACGTCAACTCTTTCATTTAATAAATAACTTTTTATGAAATGAGTTAATTTTGTGGTAGGTACAACTTGAATATTGTATTTTAGTTTTTATTTCATATATAACTATTTTTAGAGCTAACGTTATGCTAGTAATATGTAACTAAAACAATGTATTTTTTTTTTTTTCTTAGTGTAGCCATGATCCAATTTGTTTGGTTCTCCTTTCTAAGGGTTGCGAAGGTCAGATGGCAGTCATTTCAATGTAATTAACAGACTCGCCAATTCCAGGATCATGGTCAAAGCATGCCCCTATAGAAACGGGACAAAAGCGCTAAGGGGAAAGGAAAGTTAGAAGAACAGCAGTTTTTTTATTTTACCATTCCAAATTTATTTATTATTTTCAGTGTATTTTTGTTTTCAAGTTTACCCGTCTTGAGGAAGAGTCGATCGCTTTGAAAACGGTCGTATTAACTAACCAATTTGTGTTTCGATAAAAGTCTTAACAAATTATAAAAAAAATACGGTGACAGGAAAATTATTCAAAAAACAATTACACGAATGCTCAATTTGACGAAAATCAATTTTACGAATGGCAATTATTTGAATCACATTTTTTCGAAAAACATTATTACGAAAACACAATTATCAGAAATTACAATTGTTCGAATTTTTATGACGTCATGTTGGTAGCATTGTGAGAGGAATAAACCATAGATTTTTATTATATTATACTAGATGTAATTAGCAAATTTTGTATGACTCCGGGGGATTTTTGATGTTTTAGTTGGCAGACCACATCGTTTTTCTATAGAGAATAACGACTAATGTGAATTGTTTTCGGATTTATTTGTCGTAAAAAACACTTTGTTTATTAAGATTTAGAGAACAGTTATCTAGGATGTGTTGAAATGTAAGGAAAACTGAAATATGTTGTCAACCAAAACGTTAAACGCGCGATATACCATGACTCACTTTTTGCACGGACTACAACATCTAGTATATAATAATAAAAATCTATGAGAGTACCCAACAATAATACAACAAGTAATAAATTAATAGTCAACATGGAATTTATTTTACTGGCAACAAATATTTCAAAAAGAGAGGCAACATAATGGCATAAAAATATATTAAATTCGGTCAATTTGGTTTTCTAACAAATTAGTTCGAATAATTTGCTTTCGGACAATTGTCATACTGATAACTAATTTTCGAAAATTGTTATTCGTACAATTGCGCATTCGAACAATTATGTTTCGAAGAATTTTCATGTAATCAAAATATACATAGATAATAACAATTTACGTATTTTAGAGTTAGTTGGTCAAAATTTATTTGATTTCTCATAAAACAATGAAACCATTTTTAGATTTGAAATATTCCAACTGTCGATTTGTTCATGAGATTTTTTTTCTCTTAACATATCGACATAGTATCAAGTCAAGATACACGAGATTTGTATGCAGGGTCTATATTTTTCACGGTTTTTCCAACTTAAAAAAAAATCAACTTGGAGGCTTCGCAACATAATATGTGCCATATATGGATTTACTCGGAATTCGGAGTAGAAAATTTAGTGTGTCTGTGTGTGTGTCCATCCCCCCTCATAATTTTTGATCCGCTCAATTCACAGAGCTCAAAATTTCAGAATATACAGATAGGTACGCATAAATTTTATAGTCAGAATTTTGAATTTTTACTTTATTTTTTTCATATATCTCAAAAACCATATAAGCTAGAACCCTGTAAATTGGTAACCATATATACAATTACAAAATCTCCAATTAATTTTTTCAAAAAAAATTACAGAGTTTCCTCACACATTTTTTTCAATATTTTTTTTTATGATAAATTTATGTGTTTAACTGCCTATATATCTAAAGTTTTTTAAAAATATCGAAACACCTCAACTAGATAATTTAATTTGTTATTACAATGCTATAAAAATATCAGCATTGTAGTCATCTCAATTTTTTTTAGAATTTTTATAAAAAAATATTTTAGTGATGACATCTTTTTATACAATTTGTAAGGCTGTAAACACTACACAATATCTCACTCAGTAGTTTGATACCTACTTAATCTATAAACATATATCATGCTGTTTTCATATTCTGGATAGCAAAAACAGACCGACTTCCATAATATCATATCCTGACATATATATCTACAGGTTTTATGTAGAAAACAAAATATCTTAAAATATTTATTGATTGTGTTTAAGTGTTTACAGTTTGATACGTTTTCTTCAATTATGCAAACTATCGCCATCGACAGTTGGATCTCACCTGTTACATGCTGTTAGTTGATAGTAAAAATTTTGACTTGAAGACCAGAAGTTCCACATGTGCGTCAAATATAAAGATTGTTTATAAAAACTCGCGTCATTTTTACTCCGTATTTTCTAAGGAAATACTTTTCACAATCCGTGTCTAGCGTCTCTTCCCCTTTACCTCTCTCTAAATCTGGTCAATATTCCCCTTTACCTGTCTCTAAATCTGGTCAATATTCCCCTTTACCTATCTCTAAATCTGGTCAATATTCCCCTTTACATATCTCTAAATCTGGTCAATATTCCCCTTTACCTATCTCTAAATCTGGTCAATATTCCCCTTTACCTATCTCTAAATCTGGTCAATATTCCCCTTTACCTATCTCTAAATCTGGTCAATATTCCCCTTTACCTATCTCTAAATCTGGTCAATATTCCCCTTTACCTATCTCTAAATCTGGTCAATATTCCCCTTTACCTATCTCTAAATCTGGTCAATATTCCCCTTTACCTATCTCTAAATCTGGTCAATATTCCCCTTTACCTATCTCTAAATCTGGTCAATATTCCCCTTTCCCTATCTCTAAATCTGGTCAATATTCCCCTTTACCTATCTCTAAATCTGGTCAATATTCCCCTTTACCTCTCTCTAAATCTGGTCAATATTTTCTGCTTTGTAAGATGCCATCCTGCTATTGGAAATAAATATGAATATTTTTCTCATTCTCTTGCGAGTCAGCTTCCCATATGAGAGGAAGATTATTGCCATCGCGAGATGCCTTCAGAATTTGTCATTTTGTGACAGTATTAATTTATATATTTATTTATTCATCTTTCTGTACATAATATAAACGAGTGGGTTGTGGCCAAATCCTCACTAAGAAGTCACTCAAAAGTATTCAAATTTAATATGGAAAATTTTCAGCATTTTCATGAAATGAGTTTGTGCAATTATTTTTTATTGACATATTTTATTATGAAAATTTAATAATGCTTTAAAGCCATTTTATGAATGTGATGTGCCTTTTTACCAATTTGAAAATGAAAATTTCAAATATTAAGTTTCCTGAGCTTGGGGTCACTTTGAAATATTTGATAGTTAAAAAAATGAGAAGCACAATTCGGATAACCTTCAAAATCTAATGGGTCTCAACGAGTATAAGATATACATATTTGCAAAATTTGAAAAGAATTGAATGAGTACTTTAGTCTATAATTGATAAAGTAAAATGAACATGCCGTACATAGCACATAGCACACACACAGATACATTGCCCCCAAGTCAAATTGAAAACGCTGTTCGTTTTCGCCAAGCGCTAATTTTTTTTGTATGGGATTTGACGTTTGTTGTAGAAATTTTTTCTACAATAACAAACAACAAACGTCAAATCCCATACAAAAAAAATTAGCGCTTGGCGAAAACGAACAGCGTTTTCAATTTGACTTGGGGGCATAGTGATGAAACTTTCAGAATACAATCTCAGCATGATAGTAGTTGATAATCTGCAATAAAAAATAGCCTTAAAAATTGCGAAATCAAATCTCCCCACTCTTTTTTTTACTCCTCACTAACCCAAGGGGTAAAAAATATACTACTAGATAAATATGTATTCTTTCTCGGGCAACTAACAGGTACTATATCAAATATTAATTTAACACGCACCCAATAATGAGTTGCCACATTATGGAGACTAACGACATAAATCGTCTCACAGATCTAGACTGAAAACACATTTATAAACTGTGTCTCCACCGGGAATCGAACCCGGGACCTTTGGATCTGCAGTCATATACCTAAGCCGGTAGTGGGCCTGGGCTGACGTTTTTCTGCCACATATCGCATTTTATATAGGCCTCATTTTATGTATTGTTCTGCCAAATACCGCCTTCTATGTAGATTGCATTTTAAAAAGACTTGATTTTATGTATGTAGGTATGATAAGAATGTTTTTCTTCGTTCTCTAGAAGCGTAGTATAATATCAATAGATTTATTCACACCGCTGTCTATTGAAATGTTGTTGAGGGGGGGGGGGGTGTAGGGAAGTCAAAATATGTGGTTATATATAGGTATTTTTGGACGAGAAATCTAAAAAAAATCTAAAAATATTTTATTTTGATAACATAAATGTTTTTTTTTAAATCTCCATTGCAACCTATCAGGTTCAAAACTATCCTTTCTTTCAATCCGGAACAAACCATACAAATTTTCAGCAGTTTCGGAGATCAGCGTTCAATATCGTCGTTACACGAGATTTTTGTATGCGTATTAAGATTACCTTAGGTGAATGATTTTATGTATCTACTAGCGGACCCGACAGACGTTGTCCTGCCCGAAATATAAAATAAAATATACGTAACATATATTTGAATCATATGGGTGTTATTATTCGCTGAGCAAACTTACATTTTCTTGTTCGACGAGCTGCTAAACACATTGAGGTTAGATTGATTGTCATTTTGTATATAATTGCAAAACTGCATATCTGGATACGGTAACGAACGAATTGAAATATGAATATGACATAACAGTGAACAGAAATTAAAATTCCATGCACAATAATATGCACATGTATATATTTGAAATATGAATTATACTGAAACAGAGCGAAAAGAGCTTTAAATGTCATTTTTTGACTAATTTCGTGCTTAGCAATTTCACGTATCTACATACATATCAGCACATAATTATTTTTAGTTTATATTATATAGGTACTTACTTCTTTCTTCCAGCTTGAGTATATTTTCATTTTTTTTTTTTTTTTAAATAAAATGAATATGTCCTTGTTAAACAAGTACATATACATCTTCCTACGTTCCCTAAACTAAGCATAAATGCTTGTCCTATAGGTGAACGAGATCGGTCGAGGCAGGATTCGAACTCGCGACCACTGGATTACTAACCCAGCGCGCTAACCGCTCTGCCATCCACCCATCATTTATTTTGTTATTTCTATTTTTTGTCTCAAGTTTAGCTCTAACCAGAATAATTTGAATGTTGAATTTATCTCTTGAATTTATACTAGTTTGTGCATTTTAATTTTAACCAGTATTATTTAAAAATTTGTTTTTTTTTATTGTTTGCTTGCTATGATCTATGAGCTTTTGTTATAAGAATTACAAATTATTACCGGAGTAATATTTGATGTTCCTTTTCTCCTCTTGTTTCGAATGTACCCGCCCAATGGTACTGAATGAATAAATAGAATAAATAAAAAATATTTTTAGGTATTACAACTTTTATATAAGTGAAAACATGTTACTTAGGCATGAAATTGTATGTTTTTTTTTTTTTTTTTTTTTTTTTTTTTATTTTTTTTTTTATAAAAAAATGAATATGTCCTTGCTAAACAAGTACATATACATCTTCCTACGTTCCCTAAAATAAGCAAATAAATGCTTGTGCTATAGGTGAACGAAATCGGTCGAGGCAGGATTCGAACTCGCGATCACTGGATTACTAGCCCAGCGCGCTAACCGCTCTGCCATCGACCCATCTATGTATCATTTTTGTTTTTATTATTGTTATTATGTATGCTGTTTGTTTTCCAAATAAAATAAAATAAAAATAAATAGCAAAACTACGACGCAACTGACAGATTTCTTAGTGTTGTCAGATGGATAAAAACTAAACATTGCCAATTCGACACTAGCACCACTTATTATAGTTATAAAAAATCATGTATTTATTTTACTTTCATTATATTAATGTTTAAAATTCCATTTTGTGAATCTACACCATTCAGACACTCACACAAATACTCACAAAAAATTTCATCAAAATCGGTTCAGCCGTTTAGGAAGAGTTCAGCGACATACACACGTACAGAAGAATTATATATATACCTAAAGATATAATTGAAGATTATAATTTACATAGGTATGACCTCAAGGATGAGATAGGGTTATCGATTAAATGTGAGTTTCGTCGAATCGGGATAACTTTGTGTGTATCTCGTCACAGTGTTTTGTCGATAAGCTCCTTCACGTTTTACCGCTTACCGTCTTCTACGGCTGGGGGCGGGGCGGAGGGATCGCGCTTCGTATTAATTTATGATATAGTTTAAATTTACGACATTATTCTCAGGCACCGTTGAGACGATCATACCCGACACGACACGAAGAGAAAAACATTCCTTTCGCGCGGCGTACATATAATATGAGGCACTTTAATGTTTTACATCGCTCACCCAACCCTGTCTATTGTTTATACATTTTCATGTTTTGTTAATACAGGCGGCTGTTTTTTATAGTGATGAGCACACTCAAGACCATGAACAAGGCCTAAGATGGTCTAGGTCAGGGGTCGGCAAAGTGCGGCTCCAGAGCCGCATGCGGCTCTTTGGCTCCTTGAGTGCGGCTCTGGCACAAATATCCACGGACCCGGGCAGGCGCATCGCGCCGAGGGAATAGACCCCCACACACGTACACTTCAAATACGACAATATCAAATTTCAACGTCTTTGTATTGATTTGGAAATATTGGAGAAGAACAATTGTGATCTTAGTTCACAACACAAGTGGTCTGCTTTGAAAGACCTGGAGAAGGAAAACATGATCATTTTCAACGTCTGGAATAGTATTCCTGACTCTTACGAACAGCTTTAAAAACTCGCGATTGCTCTACATATTTATGCGAACAATCTTTTTCAAGCATGAACTTTATCAAGAGTAAACTGAGAAGTCGTCTTATTGATGAGAACCTGGAATCATGCCTAAAATTAAAAACAACAACGTACAACCCTGACTTACTGAAACTTTCCAAGGAGATGCAAGGACATTGTTCGCATTAAGTGTTTGTCATTCCTTGTCATGATTTAAATTTATGGATATTTTTCTTTCATATTATTGCTTAATAACGAATAAATCTTTACTGAGTGTGAAATCAAGTTTTATTCAGTGTACCCGTAATTTAATGGAGGTCTAAAATTATAATAAAGGTTTACTAAATTAAAAAACAGATTTGGCTCTCAGAATTTTTTTGAATCGTTGTAATGTACATATTTGGCTCTTTGGCCAATAAGTTTGCCGACCACTGGTCTAGGTATATGGCATTAATTAAGACGTTATTCCCAAATATTGATAATTGTTTTGGAAACCGGTCTCATAATTGCAACAAATTCCGCGGTTTGAACAAAGTTAATAAAAATACTGCCCAAATTTTTTTTCTTTATATGACAATTCACCCTATTTAGAGTGCTATATAAATAAAAAAAAGGAGGGTTTAGAGCAGTTTTAGGAGAATATAAAAAGTTCAAGATAAAGTTACAGTTCGATGTTGTGAGTTTTTAGAAATTATAACAACAAGACTTTTTGAATTATTAAGAGATAACAGGTAGGAGATATTAATTGGAGATGTATGAACAGTGTCGATAAAGTATTGATATAAACCACTGATATTAGACCAGTTATTGCAATTAAAAAACATATGGTCCAGAGTCTCCTCCCCTAAATTTTACTGGCTCAAAATAGACTCGTCTAGTGTGGCAGTAAATTTCCAAATAGGAACACCTAGACAGTATGTTTATTAAAAGTCTTTTTTTGTATGTTTACTTTATCGATAATGTAATATGTAAAAATATTGTAAAATAAATCATATTTCATTTCATATAGTTGATTTATTTTAATAAAAATAAATTAAAAACAATAAAACAAACTGCTAACAAAAGAAAGTGAATCAAATAAAGAATATCAAAAATATATAGATGTTTGTTCCAAATCGATAGCTATCGATTTTTTTTATTCAACGTTTTTTTTGTATGATACTCTTTTTTATTTTTATTTTATAATTACACTTTCTAAGGGAAAAAGCTTTATCGCTAAGGGAAAAGAAAAAGTAGAAAAGAATTACACTTTAATTTTTATTTTTATCTCTTACACTGCAATATTTCAAAAATTTTATTGTACTCAAGTTTTTTTTCTTCTTTTTGATTTTTTTATTTCTGTTCTATATCTTTTTTGTAATAAACTAATAGGTAATATTGTTTTAATTAGTGGATGGATGTTTTGGCGCACATTTTATTTTATTGTATTGTTGTCGCTATTTTCTGTTCCAAATAAATTAATAAAAGTTAGTTAATATTTGGTATGTACATATATTTTATAAATCTTTCTATTTTTATTTATTTTTATGTATGTATTTTTCATGTTGGTATATATGTTTTTTTGTATAATACAATAATAATAATAATCATAATAAACACTTCCTTGCACCCTGTGCAAGTGGTGAGTTTATTGTCGTATGGCAATTTCTTCCAACCAACCAGTGTTTCCAGCGCAGAGAAGCAAAATTAGAAGCGTCTTACATAATAATAAAGTTGTCAAGAGTATTTGAGTTGAAATGGTTTGAGATTAGATTTGTTGATGTATCAGTTCCACAAAAAATGAATGTATCAGCCACTATGTCAATAATAACAATGAACTTAATATAGTATACTATAGTAAAAAAACAAATATAACCTAATTGTAGGTTTATTTCAAATTGGTTTCCACAATATTGTTGATCATCAGCTCCAAGTAAATAAACTCAACGCATGTGTTTGTTATCAAGATGAATTATGCGAATATATTTTTAAAGCATAAGTGTCTGGCGTTCGATTCTCACTGCATACTCCAATAGATGCATTTCATGATGTTGAACATATTGACAAACAATATTACATTAATTTTGAGCGGTCCAGGGAAGGTCTTCACGCATTACTCTTCCAAAGCTGTTGAGAGTATTGGAAGAGCTGTCGTAGTCGCAATTTAAGTGAAATTTAGTCCAGTCGATATTAGAGGGTTTCCAATATTTCAGCCTGTGTGTCAGCTAGCCCCGCCCCCAACTGTCCCGCCGCCGTCCGTGACGATTTTATTAGTGCGGGACACTAGCTGTCCCCACTTAATTTGGTCATCTGATTTACTGCCGAGTGCTGAACCGAAAACGGCCATAAATTACTATCCGCCTGCCTCTAATAAAGTGATAGTTCACGGCGGGTCGCGTCATGCCTATACTACGACACATACTAATTGGGGATGACGCACGATTCTCCAATATTTCTGATTCAATCTTCGACACTTTCACCCTAACCTACTAATTTCTACCGATCTGACACAAGAAGATGGTATTTCAAACGAGCTGTACTGGTTGAGCTGTCCAAAGCGAATAGACTATAAAGTGTGCTTTATGGTTTTCAAGGCTCAGCATGACTCTGTACTACATTCAAGAACTGTGTTAAAGGAATGTACCATCAAAAAGAAGTTTATCGTTGAGACAGAATCACAGATTACCAATTCTATAGATAGAGCTAAACAAACGGCATACTATGATATGGAATAAATGACTTTCTGATTTGGAGGAAAGCTTGAGGCTTTATTTATTCATATTCTTGTACACACGCTTTGTACATTCGCGGGTTTATTCCCAATTTTTTTCCAACAAATCAGAGTTGAAAATGATATGTGTATTATAAAATGTGTTCTATGGAAATAAGGTTAAGGCATAGCAAAAAAAATATAATATAATCAGTGATATGTTATGGAAATATATGCAACGGAATTCAAAAATCTGCACACTAAAACATGAGTCCTAATCAAAACATGTGTCCTAGCGAACATTAGCGAACGTATGCAAGCAAAAGGGATGGAGAGTGTAAACTATTGTAACTAATAAATTAAAATTACAAATTACTTTGTTTACACCACTAGTGAGTATTTAGATATAGTTAACTAGTTGCGGAGCTGACCCGCTCCCTCATCAGAACAAACTGATACTAAAACTTAAAACTATGTAACGAACGTGTGTAGTGTTATTGCAGTTAGGGGGAGGAGTTATAAGTGCGTGTGGGTGGTAGTGGAAAGATATTGAAGAGGGGCGTCCGGTTTAAATTTATTTGATTATTAATTATTGCTTCTTTTTTATTTATCGATTTTTGTATCTCCAAAGCCTCCAAGTTGTCAAGTCTTGGACCCTCCTTATTTATATGTAAGATTTTAACACCCGTTTCTTTGTCAAATGAATGGCTACTGTTTATTAAGTGATTGGCGAACTCGGAAAAATTATCACTTTTTAGACACCTCATGTGTTCTTTAATTCTTATTTCAAAGTTTCTGCCAGTTTTACCAATGTAAAAGGCCGGACAATCACTACAATTCAATTTATACACACCAGAATTACTCAATATTTTATTAATCTATCTATTGTAACTGTTATCAGGTGCCGTGTTAGAAAAAGAAAGAGTGCAGAAAGGTATGCATTAGACAAGGACAAAATGTGACTGTTTTAAACAAGTGTGAGACATTGTGCGCGACACTTTTTGCGAATAATTTGTATGGCGTTGCATATATTTCCATAACATATCACTGAATATAATATATAAGACAATAAAGATAACAGGAGAAAAGCAAAAATATAAAAAAAATGAATATATTGATTGTTCAAAGCAATGATAGGAAAACAAAAGGATAAGGAGAGGAAGAGTAGGGGAAGAAGATATCAGGATAATAATCTGATAGATATTTTTGGTTGATCATTTTTTTGAATATGTTTAATGAGAAAGCCGAGGTAACATCAAAACTTAAGACTATTCCATAGCCTTGCTTATTGATTGCCTTTCAGGAAATTAATACAGATTTTTTTTCTCTAATCCAACAATTGAGTTCAAGCACCCTTGGAATAGTCTTACAACGGCCCTATACAAATCTGATTTATTATCAGTGCTTGCATTTTTCCTGTGATATTAAACAGAATGTGCCAGAAGGACAACTGATAATATTGAGAAGCTCGTCATATTGCGTTCTGGCATCAAAATTCATCCAAGAGCTGTCACAGAAAATAGCTCGCTGGAAGTCATCTCACACTCAATTCAACTCCTTATGGGTTTTGGAGAAGGTTAGTAAGGCGGCTTTGTCTGATCGATTCTTTCGTCCTATAAAGTGGAATGGACGGCCACAAGATGAACGCAGATCTTGAAAAAAAAAAACTCGCTTTGAAAAATAGCTCAAATTAGCTTAAAAAATATGTAAAAAATAGAATTAAAATAATAGTTAACTTTATTCAGACGTGAAAACATATATAAAAATTAATGCATCTAGTTTAAACAAAAAAATATATAAATAATATTTTTTTTGGAACAAATAAGTATGGTAAGAGTATGACAATTAATTATAAAAAAAAACATGTAAAACTAATGGAGAAAAGTAATAGTTTTTAACTATGTATTCAGCACCTAGCCTACGAAATGTGACAAGATTTTTGGTTTCTTTTATATTGGTGGTCAACCATTATACGTTTTTAGACCTTTATGGTATAAACTATTTTGTGTATGTACTTATTAATCTCGGAAGCCTAAAATCCTGACATAGGTACTCTCGTAGGGTAAGAGTGAACATTCACATTGAATAATATATTTTTCTGCATATATTTTGGAAGCATATTATTTTTTAGTTTGTAAATCAAAGTCAACGTGTTATAGGTTTAAAATGTTTTAGTTTACTGTCATTAATTTTAGTTTATTTTACATTAGGTTTATTATTGCATATCGATTGCATTTTAAAATTATCATGTTTTTAATAATCTGTAACTTTCTATTTTGAGTTTCATTACAGATGATTAGGACACTAGAACAACAATATGAATTCAAAATAATCTTGATGTCAGAAAATCTATGTTATTTCTTATTATTTTTAAGAAATAACTTTTCTTATTATTATTTTTTTTAATTGTGTTTTCGGTCTGGATCTGTGAGACTATTAATATCGTAAGTCTCCAAAATGTGGCACTTGTTATTGGATGCGTGTTAAAGTTATATTTGACATATTACCTGTTATTTGCCCGAGAAGCAATATTAAATAAGTAAATAAATAAACCAACTTTATCTTGATTTTAATCGGTTTGTTTGTCTGTATTTCAAAAATACAATTTTATAAACGAAAACACCGCCGAGAAATACTTTTAAGATGAAACAATATTCCTTGACAATATTATTTCAAAATATTATTTGAATAAATTTAAGATATTATTATGATTTAGCCATTATCAATTCATCGCCTAAAAAAACAACCCAACAAAATTAATATTTATATCTTCTCATTCGCCTTATCACATTTTACCTCGCACAAAATTATATTATTATCGTTAATTATTAGATTTAAATAATATGTTCTTGATATCTTTTAAAATAAACCTTCGTTTTATAGCTCCCATTCATAGAGAAGTACTAAACGCAAGCGACTGATTTGTTGCTGAAGCGCATGTGATTTTTTATTATGACTCATAATTGTCAAATATACAGTACATATTATATTTGTATTCTTCACGGAAGTAACGAAATCCTCAGTGAACGCATTCGTTATTTCCCGCCTAGACTGCTGTAATGGTATCTTCGCAACAAACTTCAATCCGTCTTCAACGCTGCTGCTTGGGTTAATCACCGGAGCCGCGAAATTCTCACACATATCCCATCATCTACGAAATCTACACTGGATAAAAGTGCCACAGAGAATCAAGTACAAATTATGTTTGCTGACTTTCAAAGCTATCCACGGCATGGCTCCCACGTATCTTTCAGACTTCTGCATTTCTCTCACCGTAAACGAACGACAACAAACACTTCGGTCAGCCACCACATCCATGATTGGCAAGTTAACTGAAATAAATAGAGTCAACACTAGATCCTTCGGTGATCGTGCTTTTGCTATGGCTGAACTGAGGCGAATCGACAACTTGACCCTATTCAGAAAACACCTGAAAACTCACTTCTTCCACGAGTCTTAATAAAACCTGTAATATATTCAAAGCCCCTTGAGGTGAGGTTATCACAAAAGACGGCGCTATAAAAATCATCCCTATTTATTATTAATTCACTGCTCAAAAACAGTGGACAGTATTGGTTGAACTTTATGTCTATTACAACATCAAATATATAAGAATGTTTTATTTAATTTCCATATATTTTGTCACAGCGTATATATTATATACAAATACAAATAATATATATCGTGCAGTTCTCTGATAATAAGGTCATTAGAGTTCTCTTGCTCATGCGCTTACTCTGCAAAACACAAGTCTTAAAAAAAACTACTGAACCCCTCAAGATATTGCGTAATTTATTCAGCTAAATAGGTCTGTCAACACTTTTACCACGGTCATAGGTTAAAGGCAACTTTATTGACGCTATCCTAAAAGAATTGGTACCCTGCTATCCAGTCGTAAAATATCATTTTCTGATGGCGTATTATTTTAACACATCTTCTGAGTAAATAGTTCTATCCAATTCTCAATAAGAAAGCATTCGATATTAAATTTATTTGTTTACAATTCAATTACATAACATAATTTCACAATAGTATATTAAATCACATCATATTTATGAAAGAATAAAGAATGAGGTTATTAGACGACAATATACATATGATTGAAATGTATGAATGTATCATTTCCCAAATAGGGAAATGGCCTGATGGTATGTATTATTGAAAGATATATCGAAAGTAAGATGAAAATAAATGACCTAAGGTGGTTTGGCCACATTAAAAAATGAGTCATAACCGTCTGACAAAAAAGTATATAATGCTGATATAAAAAGAACGAAAGTAGAAGTCGGCCTAGGAAAAGTTGGCACATTATCATAATTGGATCCTTGGAATTATTGGAATGGAGACATGTACAACGAGAGAGAAGAGTCTGGCGTTCGGTTCTCTCTGCCTACCCCAAATATGGAATGGCGTGATGATATTATATATTACATTACACTTTAACATTTTAATATTATTAGAATGTTTGTTGTTTTTACAAAGTTACGTAATTATTTATAGATTATTCAAATGGACATATAGTACCTAGCATCAACTGAAAGTAAAACGTTACTTTAAGTCGTATCGTAACTATTGTCGTAGATAAACTAAAAGTCTGACAAGCGATTTTTAATCGCATCGGTCGCTGCTGCGTATAGTGCGTGGAGACTTTTGACAATTTCCCAATTCACTCTTGCGCCGCACCTCATGTTGATCAATTAATTTCGCGGCATCTGTTTCGACTGAAGCGACTATTTCCATTTTAAATAATTAACTCTTTAAGTCAACATGAAGTAAATCTTATCAGATTTATGGCTGAATTCTCTGGAGACGCTCTTAGAAAACTATAGTTTTCCGTCGTCCTGTGTTGTGCTGATCCAGATGTTTTCAAAGTGTATTGAAAAAAATGTGGGTAGATTATGTGTATAGAAAATTGATATAATTAGGAAACTATGTCTAGTTCCATTACCTTATTCCTTGCCTCATTGCCATGATCAGTATGTTGATTGTTAGGGTAGTATGTACACAATTAAATTGAGGCTCCAGCCGCTTGGAAGAGATTACCTCATGGCATTGCTCCTGCTTTTGTGGGCATTATTTCTCATTCCTACGTTGAATAAATTAATAAATATTCATATTTACTGCATGTTACTTAAAATTTTTTGCAGAACCGCGGTTTTATTCATAATGATTTAATTTAGAAACGATACTTCTATTTTTTTTGTAGAATATTTATTATTGAAATTAATATATTTAATTTATTTTTTGATTTTATTATACACAAACAAAACAATTTTTTTACATCATATATAATTATACAATTGAAAATAAATAAGCCAATTATAATTTTTCACTATGTTGTATAAAGATATTCACGTACCATTTTTGAAATATAAATTAGCTATAAACCACTTGTTTTTTGAGTCACTTCGCGACATGTTTCGGAAGCGCTGTCCTTCCATCGACCGGCGTGTCGAGACTAACATGTTGAATTTGTGTGTGTCTGTCTGTAAAGCGAGGGGGGTGGCGGTTGAGGGTTGGTTGGGTTAGTGGGACCGCCACCCCCCTCGCTTCACAGACAGACACACACAAATTCAACATGTTACTCTCGCTAATTTATATTTCAAAAATGGTTTATATTAACTACCACAAAATATCCGCCGAATCATTAAATGATATATTCACGTACATTCAAATATATAATCAAATTATTATTTTTTAAAGAATGAATATTTCCTTTTAACAAGTACCTACATTATATACATCCTCATGCATTCCCTAAATTAAGCATAAATGCTTGTGCTATAGGTGAACGAAATCGGTCGTGGCAGGATTCGAACTCGCAAATACTGCACACAAACCCAGCGCGCTAACCGCTCACCCATCTTAAATCTATTAATCAGGTTACATTAATCTTTTAATAAAACATTAATCAGGTGAAGGGGTTTAAGGAATACAATTTGGGATAATATGGTTATGAAGCTGGAAAGTAGGAAAATTAATGATTAAGACTATTTTCTGAAACAGTTAGGGAAAGTGTGTTTTCGAAAAACATTTCGCTCTAGCAGCCAGCTCCCTTGGAATCTTGATTAATTCATCAATATCAAGGGGTAGTATATCAGTGTCTGAGCCCCGCCACTTGTAGCGGAAGTAATACGTTAACTTTACAATTCTTGGAGACTCTGCAGATACCCTGTACCGTTTGTTATATACAACCCTTGAATTCTGCACATAGTCTTCTCAGACTTCTCACCTCTTCAAGATGGCGATGGAAGGCGCCCATCTTGCTACCGTTAGAATATTCTAGGACATTTCTGGCATAGTTTACTAACTCTATTAAAGACTAAGGCCTTAATCTATGAAAACTATGAAAGGTTGTGGAATATGACTATAAAATGTTAGAAAACAAGAAGTAGAAATGAGTTTATTACGAAAATTTTAGCAATTTCTGCTCTTTGGGATACCGCATCGTCAGAAGACGAGACGCAATATTGAAATAAAATATTCATATTCCAATTAATATTTCCAATATACATGGATATAATTCGATGGTGTAGGTATGGGTTGCATAAAACAATATAGGTACATAATATTCCAAAGAATGGAGATTTTGTAACCAGAAGAAATTATATCCGTTTTCTAGAATTTTTTAATTAGCTTTTAGCAGCATTTTTTTCCACGCTTAGTACACGTATATTTTGTGTAATTACCAAATACTTTATTAGGTTTTTCGTGTTCCGTGTCATGCTTTGAACATTATAATGGCAATTTTATGGCCTACGATTTTGTTTTGTCGTTCGTTTTTGTCATAATCAAAATTGAGTTCATTAAAATTCGGAAATTCAGTCTAATCTAGGCTCCCCCAAGCATGTTTGGATATTGGGGAATTTCATAATACCTACGTATTTTTTTGTAAATATTGTTTATCTATTATTTGCCGGTAAAAATATAATTATCTTTTTTAATACGTTTTGTGAATTCATGAATATTGGATTTTTTTTATTATCTTTTTAATTGTTGTATGGTTTTCAGATTTCATGTTTTTGTGATTAAACCATTAAATTGAGTTTCGGTGGCGTATGAGTAGGTTGAGACCAACACTGGACTCTCCACAACATATTAACTGTATTTTATTTTCAGATTTATCCCTCGTTGAATTTTAATGAAGTTAAATTATATCGTAAAAAATATTTAAACTTATAACATTTCGAAAGTTTTGACAATTTAAATCACATCCGTGGGAAACAAATCAGCTCATACTTTATGTTTTTCAATACTGTGACACATTATAGTTTGCAACAAGATTTCGTTCGCCTATAGTACAAGCATTATTTTATGCGTAGTTTAGGGAATGTATGTGTACTTAGGTACTACAAGGACATATTCATTCTTAAAAAAAAAATACTCGTAGTTCGCCGAGCACAAAAAGTCATATCAAAACTTATAGTATGTACCTACTCTCAACATGATACCCGTTGAAAAAATGTTGTACAAGTATACCTGAAAATTGTGAAATAATAACCCTACACTATTTTATAGTACCTAGTGGAAACTTATGTGGCGATACTATACGACATAAACAATTGATCAATGAACGTCATTATTTGTCGGATAGTCTCGCATCTCATTCAGATTAACGAAGATCGCCGAAGGACATCAGTTCCTGAACCGAATATGCAGCGCGCTTTTTCATTCGCACCAGGGTTGCCAATTTGTGGGGAATTCCCCAAATTGCGGGGAATTTCAACTAGATTGGGGATTTTGTGGGGATTGGCTTTTTGTGGGGAAAATGTGGGGAATCTAGCATTTTGCCATTTATCGATAGTTTTTTTTTATTAGTTAGGTTATTCACACAATATTGTATGATTTGTGCCATAATTGTATTCATAGAACACTCAAACTTAAATATAAACAGTAGCATAAAAATAAAGTCACCTAACATTAAAAATAAATATAAATGATACATCGAAAGTTTGATGGTTAGTGATTAAAACATCTATTAATTTGAAAAAATATGAAAATGTACACTGTTCAGCTATTACAGATTTCTTTAAAAGGTGCCAAGATTTTTATATTGAATTAACGTCGGACATTGTTAAGAGATTTGATTTTAGAAATCTAAGTTAAAATCATTGATGCCTGTACTGTTAGGATTTTCAGTTCTTGAAAACTCTGTGCAAATACAAAAATTAATAACGAATGGCGAGTTCAGGCTATGCTGGATTTAAATCTACATGGCCTTGATGGATATGATGATACAGAGAGCTACTGGGGTAAAGTGTTTAGTGTTTAAAGTGTAAATATTATTGTTTTTTTATGAAACCTTGTTTTTTTCTTGAGATTATAATTATGTGGGGAATTTGTGGGGAATCGGGTCTTTGAACTTCCCCGAATCGGGGAATTTGATATGGATTTTTGGGGAATTTGCTAAATTTACATTGGCAACGCTGATTCGCACACAGATTATATGGTGCATTCGCATGTCAACCGACAAGACGACAACAGTGTTAACTCTTTAGCAATACTCGTAAAATTAATATCGACCCAAACATCGCGAACATCTGTAAATTTATCAAGTACTAGCGGACCCGACAGACGTTGTTCTCTCTCTCTCTCCCTCAAATTTTAAATGCCATAAGACTATCTATGTATATGTCTTTCAAACAAATTTTATAGTAAAATATATATTTATAACCTAATTTTATAGTACGAAGGTGTACATTTTTTCACTATAGAAAATTCTCTCTAATATACGTTTTGTTGTTTGATCTTGACGTTTCGATCACAAAATATATATTTATAACCTCACTTTACATTACGGATGTTTTTAAAATTCGGCTATCAAGAACAATATAATAATATCACACGATAATATAATGATAATAATATACATAAAACTAAATAATTTTATATAATATTCATAAATTAATTTAAATATATAACGG
Source organism: Molanna angustata (assembly GCA_963576475.1). Taxonomy (NCBI): domain Eukaryota; kingdom Metazoa; phylum Arthropoda; class Insecta; order Trichoptera; family Molannidae; genus Molanna; species Molanna angustata. Next base: position 7,327,491 of record OY754977.1, on the reverse strand, counting down.
AAATATTACGAAACATTACATTGAGATAACTTTGATATATCTATCGTCATAATACCACTTAATAAAACAGAATATACTTGTAAAAAAAATTAATAGCTTTATACAATAAAAATAAGAAAATACACAAACAACTTAATAATTTCATAAAATATTAAAAATATGGAAACAAAAGTGAGAAAAACATCAAGTTTTAATGTCATAACCAACATTGCATAATAATATGACATATTGGAAGCCAATGTTCCCACTATTCAAAATGCGTATTACGAAAATATTTATAACATTCCCAATTTTATTTTTCTTTTATTAAATTCCTTTTTGTGAATCTAATCCATTCAGGGACTCACATAAATACACACAAAAAGTTTCATCAAAATCGGTTCAGCCGTTTAGGAGGAGTTCAGTGACATACACACGTACGGAAGAATTATATATATATAAAGATAACATTGTGACTTAATATTTAAACTAAAAATAGACGTAAATCACGTATGTCATATTTTATTATGAAACCCTTCATCACTCAATTAATATTTCTGACTGATTAACTGACTGTCAATTTGCAATATCTTATATAGTGATGTTTGTTATTGGGAAGTAATTTGAACACGTAGGTACTGACTTAAAATCGCAACCTTCTGATTTATTATATTTTCAATTAAATAACAACCCCAATAGCATTCATTCCCATACTTATTTTGTTCCACAATATGTAATATCAATAAATGTAAATATTTTTTATAAATTTACTATAGGTACAAAGTGGTAAATTTCGGTCGGATTAATAAAAAATATTACATTTGTTCGGCAAGAAAATCAAATTACTTTTTAGCTCAGTCTAAGGGACACTCGAAACTGCCTCTTTTGATAATAAAATGTCGCGGGCGGCCATTTTAACTTTTGCGGCCGGGCCTCCATTATGTTCGGGAAGTGGATTTTTCAACTAAATACGAAATTTTATTTTGGTCATTTAGTCAAAAGTCTGAAGGGAAAGGGCACTCTTCTTGACGAATTATTTTTACTTTTATTATTGAATGTCCTATTTCCATTTTCTTTACGATATTATATGTTATCTAAATTTATATAAATCTAATAATTCTAAGGTTTTTGTGTTAACAATTATAATATACCAAAATATTTTTCCACAAAATTCGATCATAATTACGTTCTACCTCGGCATTATTATCAAGGTCTAAAATGAAACTAACCAATAAAAACATCCTACACTGCAACATCTACAGCGTTGCCACCTGTGTGGGTGGAGTTAAAGTGATTTTACAATTTTACCAAATATGTGGGTCAGTCAAAGTGGGGATATACATAGTTGGTACGCAGATTCACCCACATATTTGGCAACATTGTAAAATCATTGTGACTCCACCCACACAGGTGGCAACGCTGTAAATGTTGTGGTGTAGGATGATCTTTGTTTAAATTGGTTAGTTTCATTTTAAACCTTGATAATGCCGAGCCACCTGGGCGAAAAGTTTGGTGATTTTAATTGGATTTTTGTGGAAAAATATTTTGGTATATATTTGTTCATTAATTTTTGTATATAAAAATATCTATGGCTTCTCTCTCCAAATCAGCACTCCGGCTATTTGAAATTCCTCTCGAATCCATCCAGGGCCTTTCCATACTTTTTTTCCCTCTGGACGTGTTGTAAGATTCTTTTAAGCGTCTGGTCATCGTCCATGCGATTCAAATGTCCTTACCAGCGAAGCTTAACTATTTTTATTGTTTGGATAATATTTGGTTCCTTGAATAGGCTCTTTATCAGTCCACGGTTAATTCTCCACGCGCCTTCGTCATACATGGAAGCCAATTTTTGTTTAATTTTCCTTTCAAAATCAGTAGATTAAAAAATTCATATTTATTTTGAAGTTTTATAATGAACCCACCTGCACATAGAGCACCCACGAACTTAATATTAACATAACTCTCGCTCAAGCAATTAGCTTTTATCGTTACATTTGCGTTTTAGCCAGAAAAATAAACATTTCAAAATATTATTATTATTATACATAATACTGGTGACCTTAAAGGTTGAATTTTAATTAATTCCCAAGCAATTACGCTCAAAGCTTTGATTTTTTCTCTCCTCTCTCTTTCTCTCTCTCTCTCTCTTTCTCTCTCTCTCGTGTACCTACGTTAGTGAGTATATTAAAGAAAATAAAAATCAACATGAATATGGTTATCTAATTTTGAACGATCAACGAAGCCCTGTGTTCGTTTAACTTTGAATTTCTAACCTCTTACACTAATTATCGTAGAATATTCGAACTCTTCTTATGCTACATGAAGAAAAATTATATTTAATTTGGATCATCCAGAAGCTTTGCAAATGTAATACAAATAATAATTATTTCACAGATGAATACCCTCAAATTGAAACAAGACAGAAGAAGGAACAGTACGATCAGAGATGTGTGTTATTCAAAATGTTGTAAGATGAAGGAGATTATGAAGAAGGTATTGGAAAGGCCATGTGGAAAGAATGGACTCACAAAGACAACCAGACTTTGCCCTACATGTAAAACCAGATGTAAGAAGGATGCCCGAAAGAGCCTGAGAAGATGGAAAGACAGCTGGGTGTCCACATCACAAGAGGCAGAAAAATCTGCACAAACAAGGCCTTTGTGGTCTATAAGAAGTTTATTATTTTATAAAGTGAATTTAATGACACAATATCTAAGGGCGCTATTGCTTAGTTCTTAGCTTTACAGAACGAAATATTCGAATAAAAAATACTGAAAGTGACAATAATAATCTGTACTCCATTAATATCAGGAGCGATTGTTAACACTTCAAATGTTAATTTACATTAAAATTGCGACTATGGTAAGTCGCATTATTGACTATATCTAATTCATTTTACAAAGCAAAATTATCTGCAAAATTATTTGAAATTTTGCAAAATTATCTGCAAAATTATTTGAAATTTTTGTGCTCGTTTAAAAAATATAAGAACTAATGCAGGATTCAGGATACCGCTTTACACAATCTTTTATTGACCAATTTAATTACCACACTGACATTTTTATTGTATCTGAATCTAAATTCAAAAGAGAATTTGTAAAAGAGATCACAGATACAGGCTCTTAAGACCAGGGTATGGCTGGAATGAACTGTTAATGAAATGATGTTTTATGGATGATTTTTAAAACGCCATTCTTGTGAATACAAAATTATACTTTATATATTTGTACTTCATAAAATTTTTTATCAACATTTGTAGATTTTTTATATTTTGTTACTTTTATCTCTATTTCAATCTCTAAGCACGTCTTTGTATTCTTTGTAACTTCTCTATGGCAAATTATATGATTTTACATTTATATCAACTTTATTTTTAAAACATAATTTTATGTGTGATGTGGAATTGTTTTTCATCTTAATAAAAAAAATAATTAAATAGTTCCTCGTGTGTGTGGACCTTAACGATGTGGAAATGTCAAATATATGTACATAATATGTAGGTAATCAAATATTATATGAGTTTCAACTGAGTTGACCTTCGTTCGAAAGTCGCTCACTTCAGTAAATAAATTTTATTATTTTCGATGCTGTCATAAAATTTGATATGAATTTTATTGAAAAAAAAGCGAAACTTCATATTTCAAAATAACGCGAACATGCGGGGGTTCATGGGAATGACGTTCAATATCATAAAACATTTACTATTACTTTTGTGAATAAATTGTATATATAACTACTCTTCTTACATATATACCTATATTGGATTATAATATATAGAGTTCATGATAGGATCAATGAATTTGTCCTTGAAGGAAATCAAACATGTTTAGTTGTGATGTATGATCGAAAACAATTGATTTTATTTGTAATGACCCCTGGTATTTTGTATGATCGCACTGTTTATATATGCCGATCAGGGTATTAAGCACATTAATTTTATTTAATGTAATTCAAAAACAATAAAGGGTGATTTCTTCTTCTTTCTCAGCCATCTCTCCACTGCTGGATGTAGGCCTCTTCTAAAATCTTCCACTCGTCTTTTTTCTGGGCTTTTCGAACTCATCCGTTTCCAGCGACAGGGACAATATCATCGGCCCACCTTTTCTGGGGCCGGCCTATTCCCCTTTTCATATCCCATGGTCTCCAATTTAGAATTCTGGGTGCCCATCTGTCCGTACCCTGTCTGGCAACATGACCTGCCCATTGCCATTTAAGTTTTGCAACTCGATCCATGACATCAACAACTTTTGTCTGGCGTCTGATTTCTTCATTTCTAATTTTGTCTCTTAGACTTACGCCTATCATTTGCCTTTCCATGGATCTCTGAGTGCATTTTAGCTTATGTATGGTCCTCGCAGTTAGCGTGATAGTTTCCAGACCATACGTAAGCACAGGCAGGATACATGTTTCAAACACTTTTCTTTTCAGACATGTGGGAATATCTCTGTTTTTTAGGACATGTTTAAGTTTCCCAAAGGCTGCCCAACCTAGTCTGAGTATTTCTGCAGAAAAGGGTGATTTATTAACACTAATTATACAGTAATGATAAAACGTTTACAACAATTGATGATGGAATTGGAAGCTTTCAAACTTGAAAGATTGAAGGTTACTAAAACACACAAAACAAATGTGATTAATAATAGTGACTATACAAAAACATTAAAATATGAGTGCCTGTTATTCGATAGTGGATAATTTCATGAAATAAGATTATTTTAGGGTATATAATACAACAAAATATTAATATTGAAATAGTGAAAATCCATTTAAAAAATTGTCAAACTTTAACGACAATTTTATCTAAACATTCGATTCGTAAAAAAATACTTTTTAGATGAATTTCTGAAGTAAACTATGCAAAGAAATTGAAGACAATTTTATTTGATAATCCGTAAATAAGGGTGTATTTTTAGAAAAAATCCTTTTATTCCTCTCATTACAAAAGGATATCGAAAAGCTTTTATTCAAAATGCACAGTTTAAAAAGCTTAAAACTTTTATGCACAAAAACCTGAGATTAAATGCATGATTAATTTATCGGGTAACCATAGAAGCTCTGTCACGTTAAAAACCCATTATGTATTATAGAGGAGAAGTCGTGGAAATGGAAGGATGAGAAGGTTGGTAGGAGGAAAGAGGGATTGTGTGTCGGTAGCCGCATGAACAAAGTGAATATATCCTTTGTATTGCATTCCAGTTTGACGTCGCGACGCTGTCGACGCCTAAAGACAAACGAGGTTGCACTTATCTAATACAAACAGTGCCGCAAATGTCAGTTGAATGGTTGAGAAAAATAGCATTGCTCTGTGCTTTTTTTGCAATTTTAATTAAAAAGCTCAAAACGTTTACCGAAAGAATAAGTTATATGACTGTTTATATTGGCTTACGTAATGATTGACCTTTTTACGTTTCTCAAGAGGTTATCTTTGACACGATCTTACAAAATGTTGTATTTTTTGAGCATATGGTCTCGAACGTCTTAAAATTTAGTTTTAAAACTACAGAGACATCACAGGTAATCAAGTCTGGATCTTTCACATGGACTTGAAGAAGTTAGTTGAAGAAGTGGACTTGAAGAAGTAAGTCTACATTAGATTCACATGGACTTGAAGAAGTTTATTCATTTTTATTTATTTCTATCTAAAACATATAGTCGATAAAATATACAAAATAATTGTTGGTAATATAAGCATAAACATATATAGTAGACATACAAACTAAATCCTATAAGTTATTTCATTTCTAATAAATATCATTTTATTATTTCACTTGTGCTTACATAGTTTAAGCTATCTCTTTTTGTTTGTATCTTTTGATACTAGCTCCCACACTAGGCACAGCCTGTGCTAAGGTAAGCTAGTGAGCATGTTATTGTGTATTGTTGCTTATTTATTCATTTATTTTATTTTATTTTATATTGATTCTCGGGTAACTAACAGGTACTATGCCAAATATTAATTTAACATGCACCCAATAACAAGTTGCCATATTCTGGAGACGATACTAATCGTCTCACAGATCCAGACTGAAAACACAATTAAAAACTGTGTCTCCGCCGGGAATCGGAGTTCGGACCCGGGACCTATGGATCAGCAGTCAGATACTTATCCAATTGAGCTACGAAGACCGACAAAATAATACATGTACATACATAAAAATAAGTACATATAAAGTACATGTACATTCGCATTCATACATATGCGTTTTTTTGTCTTTCTGAACACAATATTTCATTTTAAGTCATGCACACACAACTATAATTATTTATACGTAACGTAAATGTAAAATAAATTATTATTAATAATTATTATAAATAAATTATGTATTAAAAATAATTTATTTACATACATACATACCTACTTACATACCATCAAGCCGGGGTAATTACGGGGTAAGCATATTTTTTTGGTCAGTCGTTCATCATTCATTCTTTCAATATGTCCAAACCACCTCAAAGATTTCACTTTCATTTTACTTATAACACTTTTCTTTATCTTTGATTTTCTCCTTATGTCCTCATTTTTCATTCTGTCATATACCTATCATTCTATTACATACCTTCTCTTCTTAGTGATCTCATTTCCACAGCATCTATTCTACTTATTTTCCATTTATTTATTTAGTTTATAATATTTCATTTTTTATCGCCATTCGTATTGCTTGTTATTTTAAAGTTTGTCAGTCAGTTAAACGGTAAAATGTTACATTTTAAGTCATTAGATGTCGAACATCTTAGTCCGTCAATAACCAAATTACATCACATATAAAAAATCGGCAATTTTTCGAAGAACCTACCTTTGCAACAGAGAATAATGCTATATGTTTTAATCAAAATAGTAGATAATTTGAATGTACGCAGCCGAAAAGATTTTTGATCCATTCTTCCTAAGCAATAACTAATAAATCCATAGCAAAATATTTAAAAGCCCTGCTTATTTATATCCTTATAGGTACATTCTCTAATTTAACTATACGCTTGTGCTATAATTGAACGAAATCGGTCATGGCAGGATTCGAAGTCGCGACCACTGGATTACTAACTTAGCGCGATAATTGTTCTGCATTCACCTATCTAAAAGTATTAAGTTATATAGTCATACGTAACGATATAGTACCTTTTTACACCCAAAATTTTCATATTCCTGTAAATCAATACATAATTTAAAAAATAAAGAATAAACAATAGATGGGTCTATGGCAGAACGGTTAGCGCGCTGGACTAGTAATCCAGTGGTCGCGAGTTTGAATTCTGCTTCGACCGATTTCGTTTACCTATAGCACAAGCATTTATGCTTTATTTTGGGAAAGTAGGTAGATGTATATGTACTTGTTTAACAATGACATTCATTTTTTATAAAAAAAAACAGTAAAAAACATCTTTTTCTTTTGTGTCCTATTGTTATTTAATTTTCTTTACATTCTATTATGTAGGTACTTACCAAATAAAAAAAATTCATAAATTTATATTTAACCCACAAAAATAATTAAAACAAAAAGGAAGATATTTATACCTACTTCATTTGAGACTCGTTACGCAGTTTGTTTAGTGGCTTTATCTCCAAAGTATCGAAACGAACATTTGTTGAAAAGTTAGTTGTTCCCGGCACGAGAGTGGAACTGAACTAGCTGGCAGACCGCAACTGGGAACACACATAGCAAAGAAAGCCGAAACGGTGAAAGAGTTGTAAAAAGTTTTCGCTAAGTCGAAAAGCCGTCAGACACGAGGAGGAGGTTGGAGGCGGCAGGGCCCACAGCCAGCCAACAAGTTGCTAATGACTTCTTCGGCGAAGTGGGATTATCCTACAGTTTTTAGAGCAGGCTAAGATACATGGAAAAAGCGACAGCGTGAGAAAAGGTTTGCCAAGGAAACAAGCCTTGCCAGGGGGTGAAAATGGAATAGATGGTCTAAGGGTTTATATTGTAAATCCACCGGGTGCGTGCGTGAGTCTCAATCATTTAGAAATTATTTGACACGTAACGAGGTTTCACTCTGAAAAATAACTTGTACTTAATAAAGTTTTTGTAAGGTGTTCATCATACATAGTTCCCTGTTACATTTATATCTTCTAACTTTTGACTTGCTTTTTTTATTCATGTACAATTGGGTGTTCAAAGGCTGGTTTATTGTTAATCACTTTAAACAAACCAATATAACTTTTAACTTTAAAAGGGATTCGGTTCAATAGTTTATTATCATGTTTCTAAATCTGCCTAAGACTGTCCTACGTGTAGAGAGATTATTCATCCTCAATCTTGAGGCTTATTAGGAAAAAGTTTTTCAAAACGAGATAAATGCATTCAAATTCATTGATACAATATCCTATTCCAACTGTCGAGTTGTTTCAAACCAAGATCCGTGACATTTTGTGTATTATCCGTAACATTTTGTAAAACTTTGAAGTCAAAAAACACCAACATTCAATAGGCTTCGCAGCATACATATGTGTTACATATTATGTGTAACACATATGCTGCGATTAACTCAGATAACGGAATAAAACATTGATTGTGTCTCTGTCTTTGTGTGTCCGATCCCCCCCCAAATTATTTTTGATTCGCTTAATGCACTGATCTCAAAATATCAGAATATATAGAACATTTTCGGCCTACAAAACTCTTATACTCAGAATTTTTGTTCCAGTCAAAATTTTAATTTTCATTTTGTTTTCCATATATCACAAAAATCAAATAAGCTAGAGAGCTGATTAATTGTAGTTTGTATAGACAAATTAATACAAAATCTCGAATTCGCCTTTAAAAATATGTTCCAGAGTTTCTCAAACATTTTTAACGAAGAAAGATATTTTTTATTTAACTGCCTATATTTCAGAAAATTTTTAAAAATATCGATAAACGCTGAAGCGCCACAATTAGATGATTGAATTTTGTATAAAATAATATGTACCTACTGTGTAGCAAATTTTTGTAAAAACTGAATTTACTGAAATCACCATTTCATACAATTTGTATGGCTACGAGGACTCTCAATAGTTTGATACTTAATATACATACACACATACGATGAGACTGTTCACACATTCTGAAGAGGAAAATAGTACTGACCTCCACACTATCCTATCTTAAAAAACATGTTTTGTAAAGAATAAAAAATATTTTTAATATACATAGTAATTTTGATGTTAGGGTTCATAGTTTGGATTTTTACGTATTTTTACACTATACACATACCGCCATCGACAGTTGAACCTTATTTTTAACAAAGGACTAGTACTATAAATATATTAGGAAAAAATATAGAGTACGAATGAAAAGTAAACAAATTCAGTAGTACCTACCTACAAGATTTATTTTGACAAACAAAACATGATTTTCTAGGAAAAACAAATTCGTCATAAACATGAGTATTGGAACGACGTACAATTGTTGCGATTGAAAAAATTCCTTTCATCTTTTGATAACATATATTTTTTCCTCGTCGGTACAGTAAAATAATAATTCAGTTTACTTTCCAAATTAATTTTCTTATTCGGAAAATCAAATCCACTTTTCTACCCTTTTTTTTTGTTTGTTTGCATTTCCGAATGGAAAGATTTCTCTCCGAAATCGGTATTTTTTTCTCTATCTTGAATAAATATTATGTAGGTATGCATAGCTATAAAATTACTCGTTAGAGAGAAATAATTGTTTAACAGTTTTAGTTAAATGTTCGGTTCGTTTGAAACACAGAAAGCTATTGGTATTGTGTTGTTGACTTTCAAATAAATAAGATGCAGAAATTAGAAATAATTACAGTGAATACCTATTTGTAGGTTTGTAAATTTATTTATTACAATTTACAGCTTCATAGTCTTTTACACATATGAATAAAACAGTATTTAAGCATGATAATACATACAAAAATAGATTATATTAAAAAATAAAATTTGATAAAAAAATATTACTTAATCCACGTTCGCTCTCAGTGTGGAGCATGTGATCGCCACGATATTTCTCCAAGCCTCTCTATCTTGCGCCAAATGGACAGCTTCATCCCAGCTTAAGCCAGCATCATGCAGGCCCGCAGAGATTGTGCGCTTGATGGTGAGTTTTGGCCTGCCTCGTCTTCTCATCCCGTCCGGAGTGTAAAAAAGGCTTACATAATTAACACTCTCGGGGGACATACGAAGCACATGGCGAAGCCAGCTCATTCTGCCATTCTAATTTCAATATGGCGGATGGCCCAAGATGGCCTGGGTGTACGCGATGACTCCGATAAGCTGATGGGAAAAACAGGCTGAGGTGGTTCGGACAAATTCGAAAAAAACTGCCAGAAAACATATGTAACACTGCATTGGACTGTCGAGTTCCTGGCAAAAGACCAAAAGGGTGTCCCAAAAGACGATGAGGAAGATACCCAGGATTGGACGTTGTAAGGAGAGCTGACCCCACCACCATGTGGGATAAAAGCTAAGTAGGAGGAGTGAGAGAGAGAGAGAGAGAGAGAGAGAGAGAGATATTTGTCTGCCTCGTCACATGGCCATCAAATTGTGGAGGTATACGAGGTAGCCTATATATAACCCCACCAATAAAGACCTGATTCATTTAGCATTCTCTCGGGCACTTTCATATCTTCCCACTGTAGGTACCTACCTGTCACATATCTAATGCAATGTTTTTTATGTTGTAATTTGAATGCTCAGGAGACGTTGAATGTATCTACCTAACTATGCACAATAACCATGCGGGAGATACCTGTTATTGGAGCATCTATGTTGGAGCACTGGACATTCTATGTTTTAGTTTCATGATTTCTTTGTTTGTGTTGTTCGGTGTTCTGTTGGTGTCTCTTTATATTAAATAAATAAATATCTACAAAATGAAAGACTTTGGAGAGAAGAATAACGCTATTCTGAATTAAATATGATTGGGCACAACCCACTCGCTTGAATCACGAACGAAACTAATGTAAATAAGAATAATATCCTCGATGAATTGAGCTGTAGGTTTGTATGAATTGTGACTATGAATAATTAATTATCATCTGCCGCTGTTGTAGGAGATATTATTTCGTCAACGGCGAGATAAGAGACGAACTCGCCGTCGCCGGATGCTGTAATGAACACGTCTCCTACGTCAGAATCGATGTCGTTTACTCAGCCATGGGAGAGAATTCGCCAAGAAGGAATCATTTAAAATAACAAGAATGACAAACAAGATTTTTGGACTGTATTATAAAAGATCCTTCTTCCCTCTTCCACCGGTAGGTGGGTAGGTACCTACCCCTCCTTACGGATGTCAATTTACATTTTAATTATAAATTTGGAGAGAATATAAATTGCGTCTATTGTTTTAGGAAGGAAGGTCGTTTCGTCTCCCGTACTCTTGACTCTACCGGTCGCCTGTCGTGCCTCGTTTCCGAGCTGACCTTACAGATGATAATTCGTTAATTTACACAGAATTAAAAAAAAATCGTTGGTGATTGGTGGAAACTTGACATCTGTCATTCACACAGTTCAGTTTGTATTTTTATTCTTCCCCGTTTGTCGAATAATAGAGTTATGATTTCACAACTTTAAATGTGATTTTTTTTACGTAATTTTTTTTTATATTGGTATACTATGAATTTCGTCGTCATGTATGGCTTATTATGAAACTTTGTGTCATTTATTCACCCAATGTTCGATCTATTTTTTTTCTGTTTTTTCCAAGTGGGCCTCTAAGTCGATTATTTCTATGGGATTTGGGGCCCTCGGAGTCTCCTTGACATCTGGAATGTTGACACCGTCCTTTATGACTTCAGCTTCTACGTATCTCAACTTTCTTTCCATTTCATCACATCGACGGACTTCATTGACAAACTTACGTTGGAAGCCATTCACTTCTGCGTTCAAATCACGAAATTGCACGGTTCCATTTTCACCAAGCTCCGATACGGAAGTATAAGCAGTTTCCGGTTGAATGAAGAGTTGGCAAAGAGCTATCTCTTCACTCCTAAAGAAGGACCCCATGACTGGTTAGGACTTCAAACCACCTTCTCCAAAATCAAACAATAAATCGATGAAAAAACCATGAAGATATTCACTTTCTGTGATAATCGTATTTCACAGCATAATCACAAAATAGTCTTCAAGATTGTGTGGGTAATTCAATAGAGTACATAAAATAAAACACAACTTTGTAGAATAATTTACACAATTACAGAATAAGTAGGTTTTTGAAACATAAATTTCAATGTGAAAATCTTATTATTAGAAATAAATAATAAATACTATTTACAACTCGGCAATAATAATATCCACAACACACATTATCAACTGTTATTGACAACTTCATATTATTTTATTTATTACCTAACTAGCTTTTATGTCCCGCCGTTGGCCAAGAATGTAAAATTGTGAAAGAAAAAGCAATTGTTTTTATAATATTGTCACCCAATTATTTTGCAATATCAGACTATGAAAAGTGGTTTGAAATTTGATTGAGTTTAAGTATTGTAAAATGTTCAAGTGATGGCCACAACCCATAATTTTTTATATATTGCTATAAAGTGTGAATGAAGTATAATATTTATACAATTTCTGCTCGCATGGACTATGCGTAATGGTTTTAAATATGACTGTTTATCAACGTTGTAAAGAGATTGGTTTGGCCACAACCCCCATTTTTAAATATTATCATCGAAAACAAATTGTAATGTGTACCTATTGAAAATTTAGTAATTTTGGATGTTGGGATGTGGTTAAAATTTGATTAAACAAACGTAGGTACTGAAAAGATCTAGTATTGGTCACATCCCATTCGTTTTTATATTTTTTCATCAAGTGTGCATAATATTTTTGCTCAATTTGACTGAAAGTCTTCATTAACCAAGAAGAAGAAGACTTGAACTATAGTAAATAGTTTTTAATTTGAATATAAATGTTGTGAAGAGTTCAGTAATGGCCACATCCCCCATTCTTTAAATATTAGGTGTTGAAAATTATTCAAAATAGGATGATATAAATGGTTTAAATTTAATTAAACAAAAGTATTGAAAAGATTCTAGTGCAGGTTATATCGTCACATCCCATATCCCATTCATTTCATATGTATTTTCATCAAGTGTGCATATCGTTAATAATATTTCTGCACAATAGACTATTAGACTTAAAACTAACCCAAAAGACTAAATAAAAAAGAGAAAAATAAGTATAAGAAATAGTTTGTATAAAAAACTATTCCAATGGTCTACATAAAATAAGTAAAAATACATATACCTAATAGAAGAATTAGACTATTGGAAATAGATTGTATAAAAGCTCACCCAAAGGTCTACAAAAAAGAAGAAGAAGAATATTTAGACTATTGGAAATAGTTTGTATAAATACTGACCAAAAGGTCTACATAAAAGAAAATGAATAAGACTATTGGAAATAGTTTGTATTAAAACTCTCCCAAAAGTCTACGTACTTAAATGAAGAAGAATAATAATTAGACTAAAGGAAATAATTTTTATAAAAAAATGACCCAAATGTATACATAAAAGAAGAAGAAGATGAATTAGACAATAGGAAATAGTTTGTAAAAAAACTGCCCTAAAGGTCTACATAAAATTAAGAAGAAAAAGAATTAGACTCCAGGACCCGCCGCTTCAGGCCCTTCAGTACCTCCCGTCCCTTTAATCCCTCATTACGTCCCTTCCCATCAGGCCCTTCAGTACCTTCCGTCCCTTCAGGCAGTTTTATACCTCCCGTCCCTTCAGGACCTTTAGTGCCTCCCTTCCCTTCATTACATCCCGTCCCATCAGTCGGTTAAGAAAAGTTTAAATCCAGAAACCATCCTGGAAGAACCGCGAAGAGATGAAAGAACCTTCTTTTCCCAGGATGCTCTACTTAATAGGTAAAATGACTAAATAGACGAAGAAGAAGAAAAAAGTTTAAACCCAGATACCTGCGAAGAGATGGAAGGACAGTTGGACCTTCTTCTCCCAGGATTCTCCAACTTCATAGGTAAAATGAGCAAAAATACACGATGAAGAAGAAGAAGAAGAAATAAGTTTAAATCCAGATACCTGCGAAGAGATGGAAGGAAAATTGGACATTCTTCTCCCAGGTTAGTCCACCTTCAAAGGTAAAATGACCAAATAGACGATGAAGAAGAAGAGGAAAAAAGTTTAAATCCAGAAACCTGCGAAGAGATGGAAGGAAAATTGGACCTTCATCTCCCAGGATAGTTCATCTTCATAGGTAAGATGACCAAGTACACGTTGAAGAAAAAGAAGAAAAAAGTTTATATGCAGAACCCGTCCTGGAAGACCTGTGAAGAGATGGAGGGACAGTCGGACCTTCTTTTCCCAGGATACTCCCCCTTCATAGGTAAAACGACCAAATACACGAAGAAGAAGAAGAATAAGAAAAAAGTTTAAATTCAAAAACCATCCTGGGCATACGCTCGACAATTCACCAAAGTTTCATTATAATCGGACAAACGGTTGATAAATAAATAAATAAAATAATTTTCCTATAGGAAATCAGTATAGGTATATTATTGTTGATTTGTAAGTAAATAGTATTAGGTAGGTACCTACCTACAACAAACTTCTAAATAAATTCGATTCCTAACAAATTTTATTTGAATATCACATTCTTTCTGTAGCCATGGAAACGATTCGAACACATAAGTAATATCGAATGGTTCGGATACATTTTTTGAATATGTACATAGGTACCTACATTGGTTTGTTCGATGCCATAAAAATGAAAATTGTCAGAAAAATCAAATATTATTTACAAATTATGCAATTTTATTATGCCTATATCTTTACTAATAAATAACACATTTTTACAATATATGTCTTAAAACTTGCCGTAATGTCTTTTGTTTCATTTTATTATTTCATAATTACATTTATTTCAAAGGTTTATTATTTTCAAGAACATATTCATTCGGTGGGAAAATGAAATATTGTATGAAAAGATATTAAAATGGCGGCGTTTATGTACAAAAGGCTTACTTTAAAAATAAGTTAAACATTATAATTATACCAAATATTCACCATGTTTTTCACTTAAACGCTAAGTTATACTTCAAAATATATTTTTTTTGTGTAAATACCTACTTCTAACTTTTAAACTAACAGATATTTGCGTGCAAAATGTACACTTATTTGACAGATATGACTTGGAAAATTTTGTATGAAAAAAATAATTATTTAAATATTTTTAAAATTCAGCATTTTTATCGCATTCTTTTTAACGTGACACTGCATCAGGTATACTGGTACATGTTCGCACTTAAATTAGATTTTTAGATGCTCTTGGTTTTTCAGAAGGCGTGAGACAAACACACACACACACACACACACATACACACACACACACACACACATACACTAACATTTTGATTGCTTTATTACTTTAGATTAAGATAAAAAACAATTGCACTTATACGTTTTTTGTTTTATACATAGGTAAAGAGGACATACATGTGTAATCACATTATTTTCTATAGAGAAGTTACAAAGAAAAAATAGACTTAGGTACTTAGAAATTAAGATAGAGACAAAAGTCACAGTATATACAAACCTATGAATGTTGAAAAAACATATTATGAAGTATAAAGTATAATTTTGAATTCTCAAGAATTGCTTAACATCTCAATAGAGACGAAGATTCATGGACTTCCACTCCGATCTGCTGAACGTACAACACTATTCATACCTAGACATAATACAGAATTTCTCAGCTCTTCGTTCGAAGTACAATCAGCAAGATTACGGAATAGCCTTAGTCCGGGTATTGCGTCGTCTAACTCACTTAGTATTTTCAAGAAAAAACTAAAGAAGGAATATTTATCCTTGAACACCTGATCTCGATTTCCTCTCCTGTCCTTTCCATATCCCTTTTCTTGCTATGAATTATAATTTATTTATTTTTGTTTTAATAGTATTTAAGTGTTATACGTATTTTCTTTGATTTCTTTTACTCTTTTTTATTTGCTGTTGTACATAAACAATGTTGTCATACTTTGTAATCTGGTTGGTTGGAAGAAATTGCCTAATGGCAATAAGCCCGCCAGTGTGCATTATATTTGTTTATATTATGTACAGGAAGATGTATAAATAAATAAATAAGATTGAATATTATTGGAGAACCAGGCATCTACAGGGTTTACTACAACGGCTGGTATAAGTGATCACGTAAACCAGCTGATGACAGGTTTGTAAGACCTGTAGGCGCCTTGAGTTACTAGTTCACCTGTAAAATTCCAACTTCGTCATTATTGAGATGCTAAAAATTTGTCAAAAAATATGATAGACTCACGACAGGGAAAAAAATCCAGTTTGCGTTGTTTATGCCACTTTTAAAAAAATATTCGATTCACATGAATCGCGTTTAAAAAATCATCCATACAAGTTATTAAAAAATGAACAAGAATGGCATTTTGAAAATTCCCATATCATATTACCTCCACAACAGCGCATTTCAGCCAAACTCAGATCCTAAGAGGCTGTGTATGCAACCTTTTTTAAAATTTTCCTTTCAAATATAGATTCAGATGCAACAAAAATGTCAGTGTGGTCATCAAAAGTGTTAAGTACCAATTTGAGCTAATTAGTGTTTCAAAGATATGTGTTCATTTCTTTTACATAATATTATAAACTTTTGTCAGCTGAAATCTTTGCAAAATTTAGAATAATACGTGTTTATTTTAAAAGTAAGTTTATAGTAAGAATGCTTTCAGAGATGATTGTCAAAGTTTATTAAAATACACCCAGTGCCTGTCAATTTGACTTGAAAACAAAATTCTATATTATTTTATTCTTTAATTCTTCTTCTTGCGCCGCTCCTGACGGAGGTTGGCGACCATCGAACTATACTCATCACGATCTAGCGCCAACCTTATTAGTGACACCACTTTCGGGATCTCGAATTACTGCCTGAGATTTTTAAACCTTTATTTTTGTTTTATGCACTATTTCCGTCTATCTCAAATTATTAATTCACAATAAATGACACAGTATATTACAACTACATTGAAGGCATATTGTTATTGTTTAAGTTATTGTGATGGCATAATGATCACCTCCTTAGAAAACATGTGTCGAGAAAATATATAAATAAGAGGGTGACTGCTGCCAACGTACCTATTTTTTCAATTTGATATACCATCATTATTACTAAACGAATCATTTTGAGAAAAATAACGTAGTTATTTTGGATATTAATAAAGAGAAATATACCTTAACTTTTTGATTATGTTCTGTATATATTCTTGTAGGAAAATAATAAGCATACCCCGATATTAGACATTTATCTTAAATTTCTAAAAAAAATATAAGGTATAGAGCAATATTTTTTTTATAAATTAAAGAAGAACAAAATACCTGGAAAAATATGATATGACGTTGCATTAACACATCAGGTTAAGTAAATAAACCAAAAAAACTTTTATTACGCAATGGCGCTGAATGGAAAATAAATGTTTTTTAGGTTTATTTACTAAACCTGAAGCATTAATGCAACGTCACATCATATTTTTCTAGATATTTTTGTCTTCTTTAATTTAAAAAAAAATATATTACTCTACGCCTTATAGTTTATTAAAAATATATGATAAACGTTGAAAATCGGGGTATGTCATTATTTTTCTACAAGAATTTATACAGAACATTATCAAAAAATTAAGGTATATTTTTGTTTATTAATATCCAATCTATATAAATTATTTTTTT
This sequence comes from Molanna angustata, assembly GCA_963576475.1. Classification (NCBI taxonomy): domain Eukaryota; kingdom Metazoa; phylum Arthropoda; class Insecta; order Trichoptera; family Molannidae; genus Molanna; species Molanna angustata. Next base: position 7,309,860 of record OY754977.1, on the reverse strand, counting down.
CAAAACGATTTGATAAGAAATAATGATGGTATATTAAATTGAAAAATAGGTTCGTTGGCAGCAGTCCCCCCCTTAAATATGTTTTAAATTAAATGATTTTATTTTTAGAATAACAGTTATATCCACCCTTTTTTCCTCTCGTCGACTTTATTTAGTTGGTACGTGTTATAATATTATAATTCCAAGGTGTCACACTTGACAAAACGTGTGCAAAATATTAACTTTTGCAAGGTTTCCTGTTCTCCAGACAATACCAGAGAGTGTGTGGCGTGTTTTATTTAAAGTTTTAATGGCGCACGCGTCACCTACGTACTCTAAATTTTCTGTAGGTAAGCCATATTTAAGAAAACAACCTTCCCGAATAATATTTGTGAATGTATTTTTGTTTGTTTTAAAATTTGGTGACTCTTATTTTCTTTTGATTATTTTCAATTTTTTCTACAGGAATCTAATGGTCGTACTTATTGGGTTACTGAACGCGCAACTAGATAAACACGAGTAAAATAGTAAAGATCGGTATTAAATAATCTGATTTATAAATTTGTACTACGATCGAACTAGTTCACCAAATTGTTTATGAATACCCTCATTTATTTTTTTCATATTGTCGCATTGGCTTCACAGATGTCAAAATAAAAATAATAAATGCATGTAACTTTTGGATAAACATCAAAAAATGAAAACAAATACCGCGTTATGCCGTGTTGAGTCAGTTTGAACACGATTGCGATGAAGAATAACATGGAAAAACGTTATGATTATTAAATTTTTCTAATATTCAAATATGCGTAGGATCATATTACTATGTGAAAGATCCGCCATTTTGAAATACTTGGTATGGCGCGTTAGTCGAGCGCTAAACAACCTCTCGACCTGTGCTAACTTGACGTCTATAAAATAAAGGTGTAATAAAGATACTCACGGTTTATTCGTAAACTTTTTCGTTAATCATGTTCTATTACCAGATACTATATGTAGATAGTTTACATGTGTAAGACGTTTACTGTTTTATGTATAATAATGAAATTCTTTGAACACTGATCTGTATATCCTTGTAATATCCGCCTTCAAAATTAAAATAAAGGAATGGTTATTTTTTTTTTTTTTATTTTTTTTTTTTATTCAAATTGAAGCTAACAATGTATGAAGTAAAAATAAATACAGAATATATAATAACTTGCCTTAATACCCACTCCATACATCAATTATAAGCTTACAATACTATCAAAGTAACATAATATTTTATAGGTACATTTACATGTATCCGTATTCTCATGGTATCACTGTGTTTATATGTGTAGTAAGTATATGTGTGAGAGTGAATGTGTAATGTGTGTGAGTGTGTGTATGTGTGAGTGGTGCGTATGTGAGGTTGCAAGCATATGTATGGTGCGTAATGATTAGGCCTATTAAATAAGTGTTTTTAACTTTTGACGAAATGAATTTCTACTATCGTTGAATAGGTCCAAGTTAAGCGTGTTCTCGTGTTTTATATATGTGTTAATAATTCTGTTGATGGTTGTATTTGTCGCGGCGTTAGTCCTGTAATTTTTGGGTCGAAAAAGAGTAGTGTGCCTAGAGCGACGAACCGGTACATTGAAGTGTATATATGATAATAAATCTGGACAATCAATATGATTATTTAAAATGTTATACAGAAATTGAATGTCATAACAATTACGTCTAGATACAAGTGTAGATAGGGATGGTGCAACAATATTACGATAAGCCAAGCGTTTCATAAACTTTCTCTGCACTCGTTCTATACTGTTGATATGCACTTGATACTGGGGATTCCAGATAACGGAGCCATACTCCAGCGTACTTCTGATCAACGAATTGAACAGTACAGAAAAAGTTTTTGAATTTTTAAAATCCCTGCTTATTCTAAATATAAAACCCAGTTTTTTATAGTTATATTTAATATTTATGTAGGCAGACAATATGCTGAGGGGAATGTATATCCCTTAATTTTGAAACCTTTTTTTTAAAGTACGAATATTTTATTTATTTTCCTTTTTGCGTTAACCCTTGTTATTTTTTGTGTTTTTAGACAAACCTTGTAGTTTAAGTATTTTTATGTTACATATGTATATAATATTATGGAAGTACCTAGATTTGGTAATATTTACATGTGATGTACCATCAAATATAACATTTTTAATAACAGCCCCAGAAGCGTAATTGTTCATTGAATATAGTGATTTAAATTACTGGATAGCAGAAATTAAAAAAAATATATGCAAATGAATGGAAGCACAGGTCGTTCTTGCAAAATATTGATTAAAAAATCTCATATAGGTAGGTAGGTACAGTTGGTAAGCCGTTTGGTTTCTGTGCGTGCGTCTTGGGTTCGATTCCCAACAGAGGAGAAATTTATTTCAATTTATTTCTCACGCAAATATTGGTTCTCTGGGCTGGAAACACTGGTTAGTTGAAAGAAATTTCCATACGGCAATAAACTCGCCACTTGCGCAGGTTGCAAGGAAGTGTTCATTATTATTATTACGTATCTACTACATCGATGACCCCGACATGATCTTAATACCCTGGAACTCTTCGAATCTTAATAAACATTTCAACATTTTTGTTTCTTGGGTTGTTACGACTGTCTAGTTAACAATATGAATAAAAAAATCATTTTTTATGGCTGCCTCATATTTCGTAGTCTACGGATACGTAGGTAAAATTTCGTCGACGCGTTCTACAAAATTCATCAAATGTGGTGTAGAAGGATTTCAATTTTCAGGAGTTGCCGTAGAAAGTGTGTTAGGTGTATTTGAATAATAAAAACCGAAGTAACATGAAATCAAGTCCCAAGGTGGAACAGAAAAACATGGTATTTACATTGGTATCATATTCATGTCATGGTCCCTACTCAGTCACATTTGAAATGTTTGATTAATCATGATCTCGGTAATGTAAATTCTTCGGAAGGATTCATGAAAATCGTCATAATGACGGATATTTTTCACATTTAAAAGTCCATATTGGTTATATCTATATCTTGACAATTTTCGACGACAGTTTGCGCATCCACCGACCGAACAAAAAAGCAAAATTAGTGTGTTGCGCCGCCCATGTGATTATTTCAAGATGTTTTCCGATTACTATTCATATCTTCAAATTTTTTTCTTCTTACTTTATTCCCCTGTTCTTCTCATCCCCATCTTATACTTCTCTCGTCATTTATTACCATCTCTCTTTTTTAAGGTCTGCTTTTAAATAGTATATTTGCTTTTAGTTTTCTACATTGATCTGTAAATATGGCTCGTCCGTCCATGTAAGGAGAATTTTATTTTTTAAGGGGGGAACAGCTGCCAACGTACCTATTTTTCAATTTGATATACGATCATTATTTCTTATCAAATCGTTTTGAAAAAAATAATTTAGATAGTTTGGGTATTAATAAAGAAAAATGTATCTTTACTTTTTGGTAATGTTCTGTATAAATTCTTGTAGAAAAATAATATAAGCACCCCGATTTTCAACGTTTATCTTATATTTTTAATAAAATATAAGGCGTAGTTCAACATTTTTTTTTAAATTAAAGAAGACAAAAATATCTAGAAAAATATGATGTGACGTTGCATTAATGCTTCAGGTTTACAAAATAAACCTAAAAAACATTTATTTTCCATTCAGCGCCATTGCGATATAAAAGTTTTTTTGGTTTATTAACTTAACTTGATACAATAATGCAACGTTACATCGTATTTTTGCAGATATTTTGATCTTCTTTAATTTATAATAAAATATAATGATGTATACCTTTTTTTTTAGAAATTTATGATAAATGTCAAAAATCTGGGTATGCTTGTTATTTTCCTACAAGAATATATACAGAACATAATTAAAAAGTTAAGGTATATTTTTCTTTATTAATATCCAAACTAACTAGGTTATTTTTTTCAAAATGATTCGCTTTGTAGTAATGATGCAAATTCAAATTGAAAAAATAGGTACGTTGCGTTGGCAGCAGTCACCCTCTTAACGTATCTTAGTGAACAGGGTCTTAAAAATTACGCTTCAATATTTTGATTGTAATTGCAGTTTTAATTTTCAGATTCAATCCTACCTACTTTCGGCCCTGTACTGATATTCTAATAAGCTGGGGCTTGTGCTTTCATAAGTGAATTCGAAAAAATAATGTACTGTTCAGCCTACTGTGCATGTTGCAAATTTGTACGTTTAATGCTATTGTAGTTTTTGAAAATCTAAATTTAAAAATAAAATATTTGCGACAGTATAAATGAAATATATTATATATTGTTGTGATAATATTTGCCAAGCCGACAGACGCCTCGTACATCCATCCGTGCGTTGAAAATTTTAAACTTTCCTAATAATATTTTAACCGACAATAATAAAACGTCTGTCGCCATCTTGAAAAACGTAGCTACTTATTGTTTTGTTTATGATGTGAGAATTTAATCTTCTCCGACGTTAGTTTGTTTTCTTGCACTTTTCTAAAAGTCACCCTCGCGAAATCCGGTACTTTATTGGAATAATGTGAAATATTTTATTGTTTTGAAACAACACCTTCGACTTCGTGAGAAGTCGTTGTGTTTCGGGTATAATCGTTTCTATATTATGACACTTATTTAAAAACGATTTTGTATCAAAGTGCGATATTTTATAAGGCAATAAAATTCAGTACGCTCTGTGCACATTTTCTCAAATTGATACGTACGAGTTTGTTCAAATTTGTACTGGAACTGAGCTGTAGTATTTTTCTTAATCTTTTATTTGATGTATGTTGTAGCGAAGAATTTCTATTTTGCAATTTTGATACGTATTTTTATACGTCGAATTCTCGGCGGATATCATGTGGAGAGTGCACAATATAAGAGCTTTGTCGTGATGTTTTTGTGTGTATGACCAACAACGAATTTATTTTTATACCTCATTGAATAATAATTGTATAGAATAAATACTCTTTAGCCTGCAGTAAACGAGACTGCTTTATGTTGACTAATTTGGTCAACATTTTGCTACGAGCATTCAGTAATCATTTTGCCGTCTGCGTGATACGTTCTCCAAAATTATATTACGCAGTCATAACGAGTAGTACCTACTATACGAACAATGTCTACCAGCAGAGTCATACATATATTGACACGAGCCGGCCAATAAAACGGCTTCACTTTTTCAGCGAGGTATTGTATGGGCTCATTCCCATATTCTATAGTTTTACTATTATTCTATGTTATACCTACCATATATTTACAGTATATAAACAAATAAATGATTGGTTATCCATAGTATGCTAAATTTATTGTATAACAATTTATATCTGGAAAATATTGAAATGGAATTAATGGACGTAACGACCGAAAATATGATATATTAAAACCGCTTTAGCACTATGAAGTTACGTGTTAGTATCGATTACTATCGCGTGCGTTTATACGGGTTTATACGTGATTTAAATTAACAGAAACTCAAAATTTGTTGATTTCTTGCATTGTAAGAACAAATTTGACTTGAAATGATAAAAAAATATCGGTCATATACTTTGATTTTATGCACTTTTTAAGCACATAAACATTATATTTTTCTACAATGTAAAGTTATGAAGTAAAAAGACAAAAAATATTTGTATTAATATTTTTGGGGGTAATTTATGCTGAATTTTTAAATTGTGTGACGAACATTCACTAGAGAAAATACTGATGTTATTCTGTTGAAAATTTGATGTGATTCTGTTGAAAATGCTGATGTTATTCTGTTGAATATTCTGATGTTATTCTGATGAAAATACTGATGTTATTCTTTAAGAGACACACTGTTTAACATATTTGTGAAATTTGATTCCAAATAGGGGTGTTTTGGTTTATTTGAATTCTTAAAAGAAAACGATTTGTGGAATTTTACTTTTGTGAATAACTTAGTTTTTATATCGTCAGTCCTGCTTTTTCTTTTCTCCGTATGATTATTTTTTCTGTCGATACAATTAGAATACTTTCAAATTATGAAAATTGAGCTTAAAAATCTCAATTTATCGGAAAACGGAAACTAGTTCAGGGAGAGATAACTTAAAAAAAAACTCGAAATCTATATTATCCTCAACTACGAGTTCAATCTTTTTCATTTTAAACTAACTTATCAATTTGACCTGATCTATATATTTTTTTATTTATTTTCAGAAAAGTTTTACATAGTCATGGTTGGAAGTGCACTAGCCTAACGGCTATTAGTGAGTTTCCCATACAAAAAGGTCAAGTACATGTTACATTCCTTAAATAACAGTATTGTAATTATAAGATGTGATATACCTATGTTTTTAATTACTTTCTACAATATTTTTTTTTATTATATAGTTTTAACTGAGGATATTTTATCAAGTTTATCCATACCACTTGGAAGAGTGTTAAATATTTTCGGTATCCTTTCTCTCAGTCAAATATTATGATATAATTTATTGCCTCTGAGAGTACACACACCTTGAAAATCAAGCGTTAACGCAAAAATTTCCTTATGTCTTGGTAATTGTGTGCCTTTTAAAAAATAAAAATTATAATTTCTTAACTGGTAGGTACGCTTTCCTTGTACGCCTTCATCTTGGGTCGCATTTCTAAACTCTTCGTATAATATCAAGTGAAGTTTAGTTTCCCTTGACAATGTAAACACACGGCAGGTTTTTATGAAATAATACTACCGGAACGAGATTCTCGTAAAAGTTGGACATAATTCCTTCTGGAATAGCGTGGAAAACAAATATTTGCCTTTTTTAAAGTTACCATAATGAATCAACAAAAGAACTCGGTGTTTGGGCGGGCGAGACCTTCACGAACAATCTTTACCTTCGTATGTTTCCCGCGTTCTTTCCTCTTGTGGATTCATTGTTTGTATGGTACATAGATACCAGCAATCATATTTATTTATTTACCTTTTATCACACCATATTTATAATGACAACAATAAGTAGATTACTGCTGCCCAACTAGGAAATCCTGTTCTAAGGTAAGTCGACTGTATGTTTGTTTGGTTAATAAATAAAATAAAATAAAAATAAGCAGTTTACAATTTTTATTGACAATTATATGCTATTATGAAGCAGGTTATTGTTCCCGTTCTACACTAAATATGTAGACAATCTCAACTTTCTGCAATCACAATCATTACCTCAATATATAGTATTCACTCGATTCCTTTTATGTACTCGATTTGTATATTATTATTGCTTTATCAAACGTTTATTTTAACTCTGTTTAGGTACAATATCTCTTGTATTTTTGTCTTAGCTAGTTTTTTCCTGCTATTATTGTATTATATTTTTTTTTATAACTACATGGTCGTTTACATTAATTAAATTGTCACCCATTATAACTCACTGATTATACTTAGGTAAATTTCCAATATTTCTTCTTATTATGAATGTTTTTGTCAATTCCTTGACGCTGGCGACCACTTGGGAAAAAATATGTTCTGGACATTACAAAAGAGCTCCTCGATAGTTTCAATCCATGTCCATTCACGCATTTACAATGCCAGGAAAGCAGAATTAGATACAGTAGTAAATCTAAAATGATATTATTATGTACAAAAGGAATATAACGAGTGTATTATGATACAAATGAAGACGATTCATTGAAGAGGCCAAGGCCCATCCTGGTCTGTTGAACAAAAAATCTTTTTTTAACCAAATCTTTATCTCTGCTACTCACAACATACACTATTAAAAACAATAATTTTACATATAATTCGACGTAACAAATTCCTCTACCCCTGCCTCGCCAATCAATACATCCTTCAACCACCCTTTCCTATACACGCGTCCCACAACCATACAATTAACATACCGCTCTTCAACATTAATTTAGTCTCGACTTGCCGGTCGAAGGAAGGTCAACTCTTTCGAAACACGTCGCTAAGTAACTCACAAAAATGTGATAATCAACAAAACATGCCATTAAATTTATTAATATTAGCTACCACAAAATATCCGCTGAATCTTTAAATGATACAAAACATCATATTCTCCTTTTTCTTCCTTAGTCCTCCTTCGTCCAGTAATGAACATGAGACGTCCACAGCTTCCTAACACTTCTTTTGCCCGTTCAAGGTCGCCATTCCAGTACTTTCTAAGTCCATCTAGGGAATCAAATAACTTTTGTAATAAAAATATCTTGTAAATTTTTCTCTATTATTTGAGCAATAATATTTTTTAATTTATCCGCTGAAAAAGCCCTTACTGGGCAAATCGATTGTGTTAGTATAAAATATGTAAATATTCGTAGAAATTTTTGTGATTGCTTATACAAAATTTTATTTTCTTCAATGTGTCGATTGATTTCAGCAACTTAAACCTCTGTCTCGATCGCAAAAATCAAATGTGTAAAAATGAAAGTTCGCCGGTGTGCGTTCGCTTTATCGTTCAATCTTTCAGCGCAGTTTTACGTTAGTTGAAATATTTTAGTTTCAGGGAAGCAGTAAAATAAATAGCGCAACTCTTTGAAAACGTAAATTTTATCGGCGCCGCGACGCCGTTATTTTGTTTGAGCGTCCCTGTCTTTTATTTCTTACTGCTTGATTTCTGTTATATTATTATTATTATCTTTTCTGGTACCTATAGTCTGGCGTGTTTTTCCTTTTCTCAAACACCAACATTTCTTCTACATAGATTCGCGAACTGATTTTACGTAATTTTTATATTTTTTATGATTTATAACTCATTGTATCACTCTTTGTTTTACTCTTTTCTGATTCAGTAGCGTTTTATGTTTTGGTTGAGATGAAGTATATTTCTGAAATGATATTTATGGCATCAAACTATCAATTTACTTAGGGGGGGTGGTTAGGTTAGGTTAGGTTAAATTAAACGGTTCAACGGTGGAATTAAAGCCTTCATGATGACCCGTAGGTATACATATATTTTTTTTAATCGTGGATATATGTATATATTTTATGGAGTTCTTAATAATATCTCAGGATCTTATAGAGCTTCATATTATGATAATTATATCCACGATATGGGTAATCATGAGGATTTTGATTTGAACATTTTACCGGACTTGCCCTCCTGTTTGCATGGGTATTATGCATTAACATTTTTTGCGGTACCTATAAACTACCCCTAACACGTACAAACATACATAATTTTATACTCATGTTCTTAAAAACTCTCATTGTTTTATTGTATAGGTATGTTCGAAATAATTTATTTATATGCTATATATTTTTACTCACGGGTTTCGGAATAGCATCCTTATTTCATTTTACTTGAATAAGTATTGTGTATTTAAATGAATGTGTTGTTGATACGATACATCCAAAACACTTCGATATCGAAAAAGAATAATAAAAATATTGAATTTATTTTTTATATAGCCCTATGTTCTTACCGTCGAATACGGGAATCGTTTTTTTTTCTTTCTCTTTTATTTCTCTCGTTTTCTCTTTTTCCCGCCACTTTTGCATATTTTTGACGTTTTCATAAATAATTTACGGAGCAATCCGTCCCGAGATTTTGCCGTTTTTTATATATTATATATATATTTTTTTTGTAAATAAGAAACCAGTAACACGTTATAAATTCAACATATTTTTCTATTTACATATCCATTTCGAAGCTTCACATATCCTTTTCGAAACTTCACATATCCATTTCGATTTTGTAATGTTATATATTATGCATCATATAATCAGTTACTTAATCCGTGTGGGATTTCTTTTTATTCCACCCTAAAAATATTGTTGAATGTTGTTAAACTTACAAAAACAATGGATGCTCCCAATATAACACATGGACTACATATCCCTGGTATATTGGAGAGCGAAAACACTAACTGAAAACAAAGCGTAAGAGAGTGTCGATGGTATATGGATGTGTACTCTTTACGTGTACCCTTCCATTGTCCCTGTTTTAAATGCTTTATTTTTTTTTATTTATTTATTACTTCTTGGAAAACTAACAAGTACTATGTCACGTACTTGTTTAACGCGCACCCAATAACAAGTTGCCACATTCCGTAGACTAACAATATTAATAGTCTCATATATAGATCCAGACTGAAAACACAATTTTAAACTGTGTCTTTTTTCTCGTTGTTTCTTTATCGTTGTTGTCAAACTATTTCTGTAAAAAAATCATGTTTATTATAAATAAATAAATAAAACCAGCTGGCGCCGATCGTAACGTTGGTCTCGGCGATCGGCGGTCGGTCGGTAAAAAGCTAGATTAAATAAAAAAAGTATATAATTAAAACCTTAATCGTTTCAATGTCGTGACTTCGTTCATTCATACCATCGCGGTATATTCCACAATGTGGAACAACCAATGACAGGTGTGCGGGTGTGCATACCCATATAAAATTAAGTACGACACATGCGTGTATGCCTACATATTTTTTTTAATTTTTAAAAACGCCGAAACACCCCAACTACATAGATTTAATTTAATTTTCTATACAAAATCTGGTTTACATAGTAGTACTACTCAAACTTTTTTTGACAATTTTTATAGAAATTGAATCTAGTGACGACATCGTTGCATAAAATATGTATGGCAGTATACACTACACAATATCTACGGGGACTCTCAATTGTTTGATACTTAATCTTCAAACATATGAATGTACATAACATCATGTCGTTTTCATTTGGATTTATGGGTTTATAGTTTGATACGTATTCTTCAACTATATATATTATCGACATCACTATCGACAGTTGGATCTCATGTGTAGCATGCAACTAGAAATAATATGAAAATTTCATTTATAGTGTGCATTTTTAATATAAGACATAAAAACAGACATCTGAAAAACAAAGATTAATTGGTGTTTTTTTATTCAAGGCAACTCATTACATAACAATCAAGTTAAAGAATCTTTGAATATAAAGATAAATTAATTATCGTTATTCAATATTAGATTATTCTTACACAACCTCTTATTTTTCATCGAAAATGAAAAAAAAACTGTTACGTATAACATATGACTCCCTCTTTCTCGAAGGGGCGGTAAAATCAATTCTCAATAAGACGGATAACATACACATGGAGAAAAAAAAAATACTTTGTATCAAACGCATAAATTATTTACGTTCCCGATACAATGAACGGCCTACAGCAATCTATATTTATTTTCTTTCTGTCTTTATATAAAATAATACGTTACATATATCTGTTTTTTTTCGTTCTTGGCAAACTCTTGTTAGTGGTACATAGGTACAACCGATAAATCCATCAGACTCTGGTTACTCCCCTCAAAAACCGCAAATCTGTTTATGTGTTGGTACAATCGCACGATCTGCGTCTGGCGATGTATTTCATAACTATTTCACTCTACACTACTATGGAATAGTGAAAAGTCATGACGTCATAAATTTTAAGCGTATATTTTTTACATCAATTTCTCAATGAGTATCATGTAGAGAGTGCACACTGTGAGTTTCGTCTAGGGATGCAAACGATACATCGATGTTTTCAAAACATCGATGTTTTGATGAACGATATATCGCCGATACATCGACGACAAAAGTCAAAAACATCGACATCGATCATAACTCATAACTTATTCATTTCGTTCGTAGATTCGTAGTTCGTAGACACTTGGACTCGTCAGTTACAGTTTACAAATAATAATTTTAATAACACAGGTATTATTTTTACTGTCGCGTAAAATGAATGACATTTTTATTAAAACAAAATCCATATTATCATTTATGATTTTACTTTACTTTATAATTTACTATGTATTTTTATGCTTTTTATATTGCTAAGGTCATTACGGCATATTTTTCTAAATATATCTAAAATATAGGAAAAAACATCGATGATACATCGATGTATCGTTCTTATTCCCGATGTTTTCTAACATCGATACTTTGTCATAAAAACATCGATGTTTTCTAACATCGATGTTTTTAAGAACGATGTTGCATCCCTAGTTTCGTCGTGATGTGTTTGTATGTTTTGTGTGCTCCGTTTACTTTTTGTGTCCTCTCTACTGCCCAAACTAAAAGTCCGATCGACATCATATTTACCTACATCATTTGTGTAAAGTGCATAGACTTAGAGCTGACTAGTTTTCCATAGACAACCGTTAGTTTCTTCTCTATTATTTTATCTGTCAAATTTTTCAAAATGTTCTCACGGTCTGGAAAATCGAAAGTATTTTTATATTGTTTGTATCAGGATGTCCCCACGTCCACGAGTCCTAATATGAGTAATCTGGCTTTCATTAAAGCTGGATATTCACATACCCTCTGAAATTTGGATCCTTTGCAACCTTGATGTGAAGAAACCATTAAGAAACCATGAGGTCGATATTTTTCAATTTGATTACGACAAATATCGAAAATTGGTACGGAATAAATTAGTGCCGGTTGATTGAGTTGTGGCTTTATGCGGCAGACGTCTTCACATCCCTCATTTCCTTCCATCTTTCCTACCCCTTCATCTCCAATCAAAATCCTTTTTCATTATTTATTTACGTTGTATACTTTTATTTTGATAAGCTCTTCATCTTTTTTGTTCTATGTTTTTTCTTTTTTATCATCTACCTATTTTATTCTGTTGTTGATTATATTTTTTAATTTGTGGATAGTAGTTTTGGCGCATGTTTTTTTACTGTTTTGTATATTTTTCTTTTTTGATCGCTGTTTCTGTCTCAAATAAATAAATAAATTAACTCTTATCAATTGTTCTCTGTTTATTGTTTTCTAATGGCCATTTGATAAATTATTTTGCTTGTCGTCGTCCATTACAGGCCTTCCGCAATTAAGAAAAATGAATTGCGAATGGAACTTATCTCAAAGAACATAAGAACCAGTCCTAAGAAATCTAAATCCTTCCAGAACCTGCGCGGCGGCAGATCGTCCTAATTCGCCACGGAGTTGTTTGTAGATGAATGCGGAATAGATTACGGGTGTTGTAACTATCCCGAGCAAACATTGCAGCGCAGACATGCAAAATTCAGTTTCTGAACACAATGAAACCCACAGTCATCTGCTAAGATGTGTGTACATTCACTCCCCATACCATCGACAGTAACGGCATTTTGTCAATAAAAATTGCGGTGGATGTTCAAATGTAATTTATTTCAGTGTCTACACAAATCTTTTACATATCTTGTCATGTTTGTTGAAGAGAAAATTGTCCCACAGTCAATTTCAAAAATACTACGAAATTCTACCCTACATAGATAAGAATTACCTACTCAAAAGTTTTGCTATCTCCTAATCCTTCTTTTGATTTTCAACATCCTTTTGTATCTATTTTCTAGCTTAAACAATATATTTTACGTTACCAATAGCAAAACTAAAAAAATCATAGTTAATTAATATAGGACTAAGGAATATCTTAAAGTCTGACGAAGCCAAAAACGCAACTATTAAAAATACACTGCAATGTCTATATTTGAAGTCAGGTGTTTCTTAGAATCAAAATTATTTTTGTTGATTCAGTATAGCGATTTGGTTATGCGGGTTATATACTTTTATATTTGTAATGTTTATTTTTTGTGATTTGATATATGTTAGGTACATAATTTACATATGAAAGAGAGAATCTGCCCTGCAAAAAAACTGTTGTGCAGTTTGGCGGAAAAATATGACTTTTATTAAAAAAATAAATAAAAAAATACTTTTTGATTTTGTTTCTGCGTCTTTCGATTTCCTTTCTTTCCTCGTTGCTATGATCAGTATTATCATTTTTTCACTTTTTATTTTTTTCAGTATTTTTTTATCGTTGAATTTTAACTGTATTTACTTTTTCGTTATTTTAAATAGTTGTATGGCACTAAATATTAATATACCGAATTAACTTTAGATACTTCACGTTGCTCGAGTTGGTTGGAAAAGATAGCCTTATTGCAATTCACTTTTTTTTAATAATGAATATGTCCTTGTAGTAACAAGTACGTATACATCCTCATACGTTCCCTAAGTAAAGCATAAATGCTTGTGCTATAGGTGAACGAAATCGGTCGTGGCAAGATTCGAGCTCGCGACCACTGGATTACTAACCCAGCGCACTAACCGCTCTCCCACCACCCATATAAATTGACCATCCTTGTGCTGTATATTTTTATAGATAAAAAAATATTTATCTTGTTATTTTGCAACTATTACTTTGTGGGTCATTTTAACTAATAAATTTAAAAAAATAAGTTTTTTGTTTACACCACTTTTGAGTGTGTAATATTAACCGGTTTGATAATAATTTTGTTCGGATGACGGATCGGTTCAGCTCTGAAACCGGTTAACATTACATACATACTCAAAAGTGGTGTTGACAAAAAAAGTAATCATTTACATTGATTAAAAAAATAAAAAATATCATGTTGAGTCGGTGACTTTATTATACTAACCTAACCAAACCAAACCTACACTATCAGTTACATGGAAATTAATTTCCCCAATATAATTTTGACTATTCATTATTTCAAACAACGTGAAATTATCGTTGAATAATCACTAGATTTATTACTCTTTAATGTACTTCACATATTTTCCATTTTTTCGAATACCATTCACGTGAATTCAAGCCAAAAATGTATCCAATTTACCCAATATCCATGTTTAAATCCGATAATATCCACAACTAAATTCTTTAAAAATAGAAATTGAAGCATATCTCCTTATCAATGTACGATGTAAATATACTCTACTACACCTTTGTAGTTTTTTTTATTTTCTATCCAGTGTGTTTTTGTGTACGAGATATTCGCCGAAACCCAAAGGCAAATGGACTCAGTACCTGATATATCTATAATCCTGTAGGGTCCGTCCGTGGGTTTCCCTCCGATGATATCCAGAAATGATATTTTATTCCTTGGGCGTTACCTCCTTCGTCCCTTTTATCTATTTTTATATCTCCGCGTCAGAATCGGACTCGATCAAAATTCAACGACTGAATACGTCCGTTTGTTTTATTTTGAAAAGTTCTTCCTCTCCCCCAGTATTTATTTTTTTGTATTTTCCGGTTCGTTTAGCCCCATTGAAAAGTTTAGGCGATTTTTTTTTTCACAAACAATGTTGTGTGTTTCTTCTGTCTCTTTTATCGTATCTCTCTTTCGTTTTTTTACTCTCCACACTATGGAATAGGGGAGAGTCATGATTTCGTAAAATTTAAGCGTATTTTTTTTACATCAATTTCTCATGTAGAGAATGCACACTATGAGTTTCGTCGTGATGTGTTTGTGTGTATGGCGTATACGCCGTACGCCGTACGCCGTAGCATTTATCTTTTTTGTGTCCTCTCTACAGCCCAAACTATAAGTCCGATCGACTTCATATTAACATCATATGTGTAAAGTGCAAAGACCTAGAGCTGATTAGTTTTCCATAGATAACTTTTGATTTCTTCTCTATGAATTCATCATTTACGTTGTTTTTTTTTGTGTCCTCTCTGCAGCCCAAACTATAAGTCCGATTGACTTCATATTGATATCACATGTGTTAAGTCCATAAACTTAGAGCTGATTAGTTTTCCATAGACAACGGTTCATTTTTTCCCAATGTTTCTTTATGATTTCATCTATTAAAACTGAAAAAATGCTCTCACGACCTGGAAATTAGAGATATTTTAATTTTGTTTCAACTATTTATAGAACACCAAGAATCTTCATAAAATTGTATTCAAAGTTGGTCAATGTTAAAAGAAAAATATTCAACGGTTTCAAAAATTATATTTTATTTAATGGATATTTGTATGAAACTTATATGTAACAAGAGAATTTTTTTATATTTGGCAATATTCAGTTCATTGATTTCATATTGATATAAGAATATTAATAGCTTGAACTTAGAACTGATTAGCTTTTCATAGATATCATAAAATTTCTTCATATGATATCACGTGTCAACATTGTCAAAATGCTCTAACGCTCTTTGAAACAAAATTTATCTGCTTTTTTTAAAATATTTCATACAACATAAGCATTCTTCACTATACTGCATTAATAGTTTGTCTATGTTAACATGAAAATATACTATCGTTAGAAAATTTATATTCCTGGTAGTAAAATTTAGAATGAATAAAATATTTCATTGTCAATATTTGTGGTGTGGAGAGTTTAGTGTTGGCCACAACCCACTCGTTTTACCCTTTGTCGATATCCCGCTGAGAGAAATATAAGTTAAGTTGAAATGGGTCATTTCATTACGCGGTTTGCAGAATGTTTATGAATTCGCTGTTTATAATATAATATTACGTAGCAGCGCAGCGTTTGGATTGTTTTAAAATATTATTAAATAAACATCGCAGTAACAGCTGAACCTGAATGTGTATAAGTTCAAAGTGTTTTAAATCCCTCGTACATTTTTTTTTCGACCCCGTATTTCGCCGGTGTACAATAATTTTCGTCGGGGATATAATTTTTACGCATTTCCTGTTATTCAAATTGTTTCGCAAATGTGGAAACGGATTTTTGCGCTTTAATATTGTTCCAGCTCGGTTTGAAAAACATTTTTCGACTCTAGACGCGTTTATTTTTTTAATAGTATCATCTAATCGCCACTCTATGCATATTGAAAACGGGCCATGTGATTCATACTGCATTATTTGCACTCTGATATTAAGAATTAAATCACACACAACAAATTAAAACGAAATTCATTTGTATTGAAAATATTTATATTAATTCATTTGGTTGTTAGTTAAGGAATATTTGCTGAGTCCAAACTTTTGATGCGTTGATTTCAATATCTTTTACCAGTTTTTCATCACGCTGAAACATGCTTCCTTAGTATAAATATTCATTAACATGTTCTAAGTGTAAACATGTAAATTGATATTTTTCCAATATTACCAGTATCTAGAGTCGGTACGACGATAACATTGTGTACCGCGAGCTTAGTTAAGTAAAGAATATATAATATATTATGATTCTATCAAAAGTATGCTTATTGTATTAAAAGTATTCATAGATTAATTTTAATCAGTTTTCTAAAATATGAATCTAATCTTTATCAAAATCATGAGTAGCATTGCAGGCATTTAATCAAATTTAGATTTAGGGGGCAAGTCTAATCCAACCGGCGAAATTAAAACCCTCGTGATTACCCATATCATGGATATAATTATCATATAGAGTTCTATGACATCTAAAGATACTATAGAACTCTATATAATAATTATATCAGACATTATCTGGTCCAACATTATATAATAATGTTGGACCAGATTTGCTCCCCAGATTAGTTGACTATGGATGTATTATTAGTGTGTAGAATTTATCAAAAGGAGGAAATTCATAGATTGTTTGTCTATTATTTGTGATATTTTTATTACTTACAATTTAATTTTGTCACTACCTATAATACTTTAACATTTTTTTATCGAACATTCTCGTTCACGTGTCATCGACATTTGTGAAACGAGGCATTTTTTCCGCTGTTTACGAATTGAGGTTGCCATAACTCCAGTTTGGAAGTGATATTTTTATTTTGTTGATCGTGGCTTTCAAAAGGCAATGCAACATTATTTTCGGGTCGGCTGGGTCGACCCGAACGCCGCATATTTGTTTCCTGACCCCAATCATCGAGGGAAAACACGTTATAAATTACATGTGCGGACGCGTGAATGCCGTCCGACAATGCTCTTTTGGGGATGTTCACACCCCGACATCAATCATGGCTTCATATCAGGGGAGGCTGTTATGATAGTTCTTGTCAAGAACTTGGTTCTCCGTCTAGTTTCTCTGTTGTTACTTGGCAACAGTATCGTGCCAATGTGACTTGTATCACGTGACCTGAATGGTGTATCCCAGGGATCATGTTATTGTCCCTTTTTTAATTCGTTAAATGATAGAATGTTGCTTAAGTTTAGTTTATTTACTAAATTTATTTTACAAATTTTGGTACAAAGTATATTATATACATATTTACCGGAACAAACATATTTTTTTTTTATAAATAAAAATGAATATGTCCTTGTCAAACAAGTACATACCTATACATCTTCCTACGTTCCCTAAAATAAGCAAATAAATGCTTGTGCTATAGGTGAACGAAATCGGTCGAGGCAGGATTCGAACTCGCGACCACTGGATTACTAGCCCAGCGCGCTAACCGCTCTGCCATCGACCCATCTACATCCATCCATCATTCCATCCATCCATCGACCCATCACATATACATACATTAAAACATACACGCACATATACACACAAAAAAACACACAAGGCTTTGCCATTATGTGGATATACCTGAATAACATTTAATGTTTAGATAATCTTTACTTAAATAGTACCTACCTACACTCAAGAAAATAATATCTTTAACTAGTAAAGTAATGTTTTATGGGGGCTTACACGCATGTGGCGTGTAGATCAATAGAGATGCAAATACTAGATCTAATGTACACTAAACCACATACGTGTAAATTCTGTTGGCTCGCAAATTATCCCTATATGCCGAAATCGAACCGGGATATGTAATTCATAATTTGCCTTCTTTATTAATGAGCGTGTTCAACCAACAGTCCCATATAATTGATTATCGCGGATGGCGATAATGCAAATTAATTAATGATTATACTGCGATGCAAGTTGGAACATAAGACAGGTTAAGATTAAAAGATTAAAGGTAACTTACGTATTTATTGATGAGAACAAATTGGAATGATTATATTTAACTACTACTGAAATTATACTTTACTTATAGGATTTACACTTAAAACACACGTAATTACAGGAAGTACGACACACCAGTTGAGTATCGGAACGGAATGAATTTTTTTGTTCAAAATAGCCGTATTTATACGTCCGCAAATTAGAGTTGGGCAATGACCATCAATTAGAGTTGTGCGATGGCCATAGCCACAGTTTAATGTATGGTATTAGTATATTTTAAATTAAATCCGTTTGTAGAACACCATTATAACAGGCTTTTATAAACCATAAACCAACGAAATTGTCAACGAGTCCTTTTGTCTCACTCGCTCACATTCCGTTTAGTCCGACGCGACAAAGAGACACCATATTCGTGTGGGACGGTCTTCCGACAATATTTCGACTTCGTGAACATCCGAACTTTTTTAGGTAACTCCGAAGCGTACCCGCAGATCGACACGGTAAGATTCAGTTTTCGTATATTCTTCAAAATAATGTAAATTGGTTGTCAATGTATTTTTTATTTCTCTAGCTGTTGTTTTGTGAAGGAATATTCACATTGTACGGAATGTGCACGAGGCTTCACGTAGCTAGGGTTAAATAGGACAGATTGTTATATTGCAAAAAACCGTCTTTGTACATTTGTTTAAATATAAATTTGATAAATAAAAAATGTATACATGTTCCAGGATCTGCAGTGTACAATTTTCAATATTACACAGAAGGAAAAAGAATAATTTAAAAATTCAATTAAATTGGACAAAATTTTCTCATTGATATACTCATTTTATTTATTTTTATTTTTATTTATTTCTATCCAAAAATATACAGTATATATGAGATACAAAATATCTTAAGATAATATAAGCTTATTCGTACATAGTTAACATACAATGTAAATATAAGTTATCTCATTTCAATAAATATCAATTTACCACTTCACTGGTGCTTACATAGTTTAAGCCATATCTTTTTGTTTGTATCTTTGTTACTAGCCCCCTCACTAGGCATAGCCTGTGCTAAGGTGAGCTAGTTTTATGTTATTGTCTATTACGTTGTTTATTTATAGATACATTTACATATTATATAAGTACATGTACATACATACGCTACGCATTCAAACGTATGCATCTTTCCTTCTAAATACAATATTTCATATTGAGTCATGCACACACAACCAAAAATTGTGGAAATAAATTATTTGTTTCACTTTTTTTCAATTGTCTATTCTGTTGTTTGTAATAGTGCATTTACATTTTATTTGGAAGAATTATATCCTTAAGGATTTTTTCATCTATTTCATAAACCCATCTTAGTGATAGTTTTTTAAATTCTTTTGCATTACTGATGTTTTTAATATTTGTTGGTAAACTATTGAAAAGTTTTGTTGAAAAATATCGTACACTACGTTGTCCAAAAGTTGTTTTAATATATGGTATATTTAAGGTATTTGTTGTACTTAATCTAGTGTGTTTATATTGTTGTGAGCTAGTATATTGATCTTCTCTTTTTAGCTTGTATATAAGCAGATTTTTTGTATATATTTTTGTAATTGTTGGAACTTTGAATTTAGTAAAAATCTCTTCAGTATTCGTTCGAATAGGTACCTTAAGTATAACTTTTATAATAGCTTTTTGGGCTATGTCTATTTTCTTTATTATTGTTGGCGTTGCACTTCCCCATCCAATAATTCCATATTCCATTATTGAATGACAAAGAGCATAGTATATATTTTTCAAATGTTTTAGGTCAATAACATTTCTGATTGATTTAAAGAAGTATATTAATCTATTCATTTTAGATGTCACGCAGTCAATGTGATAGTCCCATCTCAAGTTTTCATCAAATATAATTCCTAGATATTTTATGCTCTCTGTTCGTTCAATGATCGGGCAGTTACATGTTGGTTGATCACTTAAGTTTTCGGTACAGTAATCATGAATTCTTAGTTTATGTTCGTCACTAGGTTTATTTCGGGAGGTTATGCTGTATGCAATGTATTTTGTTTTGTTTGTATTTAGTGCCAGAGAGTTCCTGTCAAGCCATTTTTTTACTTCTGTCAATTCCGTTTCCGCCATTTTGTATACTTTTTTCCAAGTTTTTTCGTAATAGATGAAAACTGTGTCATCAGCATAACTGATGATATGTCCTTTTGTGGGAATATTGCATAGGTCATTCATATATATAAGAAACAGGATAGGCCCTAATACACTTCCCTGAGGCACACCACAGTTAATTGTTAGGTTTTCGCTTATGTGCTTTCCCACTTTTACACATTGCTTTCTGCATGTCATGTAATTTTTGAGAATTTTTAGGGAAGTATCTTTTACACCAATGTTTTCAAGCTTTTTGAAGAGCAAATTGTGGTTAATGGTATCAAAAGCTTTGGTTAGGTCAATAAAAACTGCAAGACACTTGTTGCCTTTATCCATTAATTCTTTTATATGGTCAGTGACATACGAAATTGCATCTGAGGTACTTTTATTTTCTCTGAAACCGTATTGGTTTTTAGATAGGATGTCATATTTGTTTAAATAGTTCATCAGTTGCTTCTTTATTACCTTTTCCAAAATTTTTGACATTGAATTTAGTAAACTTATTGGTCTGTAGTTATTTATTTCTTCCTTACTACCATTTTTGTGAATCGGTAATATTGTTCCTTGTTTAAGTATGTTTGGAAATTCCCCTTTTTTTATTGATAAGTTTATAAGGTGTGTTAGTGGTTCACATAGTTCTTGCTGTAGTATTTTGAGTGTTTTTGATGAAATATTATCTTTCCCAGGTGCACTGTTTGTTTTCAGTGATGAAATAGTTTTTTCTATGTCCGTAATTTTAATTTCCTTTAATTCAAATTTAGAGCGAATTTCGGAGTTTGTGTCTGTTGTTACCATCCTGTCGATTTGGTTTTGTGGTTTATGTGTTTTGATTTATGTGTTTTGATATGATAATGTTATGATAATGATAATGTATAATAATGTTATGTTATGTGTCATGTACATAACATTATCATATGGTGTTTAGGTATACCGTTTTGTTCTTCGTTGTCACTCAGCTGTCACATGCGTCTTCTAAGAAGTCATTGCAGTCTCTCATATTTGATATATCCTGCAAAGCCTATGAGTTTATATATTTTATATAACCCTTCAATGTTATCAATCTCGAAACTTGTTACGATAAAGTGGCGTTACTTTCTTTTAAAAACATCAATTTGTAATTAATGGCGTGTTGATGTAATTGAAACTCATACATGCAATACACAAATGGCCGCATGCTATCCGTGATTGAAGTACTTCAACCTCACAACGATTTTCGGTCGACCCATTTAGTGCTCAAATCGCGTGCTTCAATGGACCCCGTCTCTAAGTGGCGAGGTGTATTATTCTGTAAACGGTTGCACCCGAAAGGGGTCCTTCGGCACATACCTTCATACATATATATACGACTGGCCAATGCAACACGATGTACTCATTATCCGTTCTCAAAGTGGGTAGATTGCATTTTCCCATGCATCCATTTGCAGGTATGATTCAAACGGATATGAAATCAATTCAAGACTATGGCAAATTTTACACGAAACACACTTTTTACTTTCTTTTTCTATGGAATAATTGAGTCTTATGATTAAGCATGATGAGTCTACCACGAGGAAACATCAAGCCAAGGTGTGGGGAAGAAAAGGAGAGACAAATGATGGCGACACTTAAAAATTGTTTTAGTACGGCGCTTTTTTATTTATAATGTTCACAAATGATCCATGGCAAAAAAAAATAATTAAATAAAAACAACAGACAACAAATAAAACAGAAACACGTGGCATCTACCGAAACGAACTGTCAAACACACGCGAACACACCAAAAGACGCCGACCAGAATATACCGCCCCAGGGTACAGCGACATCCTTCCTCCAGGCATGTCACTGTCTTCCACGTGGTGACTGTAGTTCGGCGGGGCCCAGCCTCTGCGTCAGGCTAGCAGGTCTTCCTCGTGTCCGGCGTGGTTTCTTCTTTTCCTCCTGATCTCCTCCTCCAGACCGTCACACATGGCTGGCTCTGTGCCCCACGGCTCGCTATGACGGCGCATCTCGACAGAGGTGGCATACCAGCTGGGGCCTCACCGGAGGCGAACCGACGCCCCAGGCGACACGGATTGCCCCTCGTGGTCCAATCTGCGAGCCGCCGCGTTCCCTACGCGGTGGCCCCACACTGCGCTCTGCCTCAAACCTCCTGTCCTGTTGATGCCCTCATCTTGGTTCTGGGGCACCATCAGCGTCCATGCGCGTGACGGGTCCTGTCAAGCAGACCTCCTGCGCCGTCGAAAATATGGCCGCCATCGGGAGCACGTGTCGACCGATGACGGCGTCACACCAAACCGTCCGTCCTTCACCAGCGTCGAATGCCAAGAGAGCGCGTGCCATAGCGCGTGTTAGCTGCTAGCTGCAAGTTTCGTTGCTTGCCCACAACGAGAGCTAGCTGTTTTCCGAAATGTTGCCGTGGAACAAAATAAAAATCATTGTTTTTCGGCATTATTTTTTTCGGGCATAATAAGCAATATTTAAGCATATTTTTCTTGACATTTTTACAATATGAAAAATAAAAAATAATAAGTCACGTGTCCAAAATATAATAAAATAATTGTCTACCGAGTCTGTCGCAAAAATAAAATGCTCGGTGACCCTTTATGTCGTGGTATCTCTCGTTTTACGAAGACAGCCGACTGCCTTCGGGGATCTCCGATACGTTTATAGATATTCGACACCCTAATATACGATATTACGTTTAGACTGCAAACATTGAATTTAATCGTGATATTTTAGTATATGCAGTAGGTTGTTGAATTTTGTGGCCTCTGTCAAACTAGCATTTAGTCATCTTTGTATAATAACAGTATCTGATACAAATCAAAGGTGTAAAATGCAACTTGGAGCAGTTTATTTTTTATGGACAGGGTCAATGTCTCCTTTATGATTTTATCTGTCAACTGCTTCAAATATACGTTCATAAAATAATGATTTACCTGAACGTAAATGCAAATATCTGTTATTCATAGGTCGACAAAAATATTGTAGGGAATGGCTTAAAATTATTGAATTCGTTGCAATTGCTGCGCGATCTTTTTATTCTACAAATACTTGGTTCCGAGTTTCTTATCTAATATTTACGATGATTGTTTTTGGTTTCCGTTTCGGTCGACATTGTTGTTTGTACAAACGAGGGGATCATACATATGGTTGCGAGTATATCGCTCTTAGTGTTGCGAGTATCACTCTTGTAATGTTGCGTGTACACGGACTATTCACACGATATTTTATTTTGGTGTATAGTACATATTATGTAACTATCTGTTTTATCCACATGTATAGCACCATCATATTATAACAATCAATTCGCATACGCAACATTTCAGATAGCTGTTATTCCTTTTTTTCATTCATTGAAATTCTCTGTTGTACAAAACTAAATACAAGCACATTCCGTGTTTTACGTGTACTCGAAACTGTACAGTGTAATTTACAACTTTTTATATTCTCATCAAATATTTTTTTTTTGTTTTCGTTGTATTACGAGAATTCACCGTCTTATTATGTGTAGTTTTCTCTATAAATAAATTCAGTTGTAATCTCAATTATTTTCCAATTGCTGTATGGTAGATTTTTTATTTATTTTATTTTATTTTATTTTATTTTATTTTATTTTATTTTATTTTATTTTATTTTATTTTATTTTATTTTATTTTATTTTATTTTATTTTATTTTATTTTATTTTATTTTATTTTATTTTATTTTATTTTATTTTATTTTATTTTATTTTATTTTATTTTATTTTATTTTATTTTATTTTATTTTATTTTATTTTATTTTATTTTATTTTATTTTATTTTATTTTATTTTATTTTATTTTATTTTATTTTATTTTATTTTATTTTATTTTATTTTATTTTATTTTATTTTATTTTATTTTATTTTATTTTATTTTATTTTATTTTATTTTATTTTATTTTATTTTATTTTATTTTATTTTATTTTATTTTATTTTATTTTATTTTATTTTATTTTATTTTATTTTATTTTATTTTATTTTATTTTATTTTATTTTATACAAAGTATACAAACAATAACTGGACAAAATATACAGGTGATACAAATATAAAAAAAAAATTAGCATGCCCAGCATCACTTACATATATACATTATTACCATTTATATATTTATGTAGTGTAGGAGAAAAAAAGAAAACAGTAATAATCAGATATGTGACATGTGAGTGGGGAGTGTGTGAGTATGTGTATTTAGGTATAATGATGAAATATACAGCATCTATAAGACTCCTAGGCTCTCTGTACATGCTAGACTGAGCAGGCTGAGATGGGCTGGGCATGTACAGAGAATGCCGTCATCACGGGCACCCAAGAGGATCCTTGAGGGACATCCGGGTGGAAGAAGAAAGGTCGGCAGACCCAGGCTGCGATGGGAGGATGAAGTGAAAATGGATGCGGAACAATTACTGAAAGTGGCAGACTGGAGGACAGGAGCGGTAGACAGGAAGAGTTGGAGACGACGATTGATGGAGGCCAAGGCTCGATATGGGCTGTAGAGCCATCGGAAGAAGAAGAAGAAGAAGATTTTTTATTTATTTTTTTAAACCAATCATGATATTTTAAGCATTGATTTTAAGTATCATAGAAATAATACAATTGTCTCGATCTCTGTTTACATATCCGTTTTGTCCATCACGCCGTTTCCTTATTTGGGGTGTGCAGAAAGAACCGAACGCCAGACTAATTTTGCCTAATTAGCATCCATGCATCGCGTCATTCGTGCTCTTCTATTTTTCTGACTTTGTATAAAACCATCTTTCAAAATATTATTTATATATGTTATTCAATCATTTCATCATAAGTTCACGCCTTTCCTACCTTGTTTACTTTCTTTGTCAGGCGTTCATCGTTCATTCTTTCTATATGTCCGAACCATCGCAGAGCATATATCTCATTCTACACACAAAACCTCTTTCAATCTTGCATGCTCAACTCATATCGTCCCGTCTAATAATGGTTTGTTTTGCTCATAATCAATATATAAACGTATAAAAAATATTTTTATTTACAAACTTTTTAACATCTCAAAAGAGACGAAGTCGGTATATTATAGAAGAACCGGGACTTCAAGGCACCTACAAAGCCTACGGCCTGTCATCGGCTGGTTTACGTGATCATTTTATGCGCTTGCGCAACGTTCTTCAATTATGCCTTAAATAACATTTGACTACTCCCGACAGGGAAAAAATCCAATGTTTGCGTATATGCAATTAAAAAATATTCGATTTTGGTATAAAAAATACATACATACACACATACCATCACGCCATGTCCCTCACGGGGTAGGCAGAGAGAACCGAACGCCACATTTTTCTATCTTGACACACATTCATCGCCTCATCAACATTCATACATCGTCTTATACACGTTCGTCTGTTGTTCACGCTTCTTACATTACAGTGTCTGTTATTTCTGATCATGAACTAGGAATATCTTTATATAAGGTTAATGTTATTTAGATTATCTATTGCAGATTAATCGATATAATTAGACAATTTACAACGACATCTGACAAAAAAGTTTTGCGCATAATTATTTTTACATATAAGAATTGTAAATAGGTAATTATTTTGATCAAGTACTACATAGAGGGCCACGAGAGGCAATTTACTCCAAAAGATATACGGAATCCACTGCGCAGTTCACTATTTTAAATAAAAATATCAAATCGATATTTCCAATGTATTTTTTTGTCACAATTTTAGCATTGATGTTTGTTAAAAAAAAATACAGGCTCAGGTATATATGTTGGTCAAACGGGTAGATCTTTAAATACACGCCTTAAAGAACATCTTGCGTGTTTCCGTTTGAAAAAAGACATTTCGAACTTTGCGACACATTTACTTGAGAGTGAGCATTCGTTTAACTCACAAACTGGGATAAATCTTATACATAGTTTAAGAAAAGGTAAAAAATTAGACAAACTTGAAATATTAGAGATAAATAGAGTAAAATGTAACAGCAACGTTCCTTTGATTAACGCACAAATAGATTTTAATACTTCTCCATTATTATTACCATTAGAATAGTTAATGTCGGGTTTTTCTGTTGGCCATTATTCAATATAATTGCTGTCCTTTTAATACAATATTTGTATATTCATTCCTTCACTTCAATTTTATTTTTATTATACCTGTATACATATTTACCTTAATGTCTTTCGGGTATTTAATTTTTCTTAGAATTGCCCCCTTCCATATCTATTGTTGTTATCCTCTTTGTGAATCTAAATATAGATGGTCTTCATCATTATTGTTCACCATTCTGACGATGCTCATCATAGAGCGATACCGGTGAATGGGAGTCGCGTTTGTGAAAAAAAAAAATTTTTTTCATAGTTTTAATTAATTATGGAGTTCTACCACGAAGTGACAGTGCCTAATATTGAAAAAATTGATGTTTGTGTTTTAGTGTGGCGACATCTCTGTTCAATCTTGTGTTGGTGTCGATCCTGTTTACTTTATCACTGTCAATAAAGTTCTGAATGACCTCATGATCAATTGCATGTGACCAAATGACTGTATGTCGTTTGGTCACATGCAATTATAATTGCGTCGCGTCTTTCGGTATTGTCCAATATAACTACTGGGAGTTTTGTCAGACCTGTCGCTCTCAAAATTAGAAAGTTCAATGATTTTATTCCATTATTGAAGTACCTGCCTATTTTTTTTCGACATTTTTTTAACATCTCAATAAGACGAAGTTGGAATATTGTAGAAGAACCAGGAATACAAGGCACCTACAGAGCTTATGACCTGTCATCGGCTGGTTTACGTGATCACTTCATGCGCTTGCGCAACGTTCACCAATTATGCCTTCTTATTGAGTTCCCTGAACAATGCAATTTTTGAAAGTTGTATATATTTTAATAATGAGAAATAGATCGTTCGAAAATAAGATATATTTACTATAGCCATCTATGAAGTAACGAAACAACCTTTTTTGTAACACCATCTATTGAGAAGTTATTTTTTACTCCTCACTAACCAATGGGGTATAGTGGGATTTCGCAATTTTTAAGGCTATTTTTTTATTACAGATTATCAACTAGTATCATGCTGATATTGTATTCTGAAAGCTTCATCACAATTTATATGTGTGTGTGTGTGTGCGTGCTATGTACTTTGTGTTGTACACGGCGTGTTCATTTTACTTTATCGATTATAGACTCATTCGATTCTATTCATATTTTGCAAAGTTGTATACCTAATATTCACTTAGATCCCATTAGATTTTGAAGGATATCTGAATAGTGGTTCTCATTTTTTTATAACTGTCAAATATTTCAAAGTGATCCCAAGCTCAGGAAACTTGTAATTTGAAAATTTTATTTTCAAATAGGTAAAAAGACACATCACTTTCATTAAATAGCTTTGAAGAAATATTAAGTTTTCGTAATAAAATAATTAAATAAAAAATAATTATAAAAACTCTCTTCATAAAATTGCTGAAAATTTTCCATACAAAATTTGAATACTTTATGGAGTGACTTGTTAGTGAGGAGTTTATCATTTGCCACAACCCACTTGTTTTATATGCAACCTTTAAAAACTATTCAACCTATTTTTGTATTTATTTATTTGTAAATTCGTTGAACACTTTGGAATTTTATATATCAGAAAAATAAATATTAAAAGGTGTTTTTGTCGTATTTATATAAATATAAATTATCTTATCAAGTATTTCGTACAAATCGCACTCTTTTGTGCTTTATTTATACAGTAATAAACGTACCTATAATCTCCTCAAATGTCAAAAAAAGTAGATAGGTAGAAAAATCAAGACACTTCCATCTAAAAGAAGTTTGAGAAAGTATGATCGTTCGATGTTCATGTAAGGGTCTGTATGTGTTGTTTCAAACTGTAGATTCACAACTATCCGAACAAATGCAAGCCATAAACGTTCATGTTGAATAACGGAAATTGAACGAGTGTGAAGTTGGACGAGGAAACTTTATTATAAAGGTAATGGAAAACAACATGAATGGTGAACATTATTTAGTTGCTACATACATTTACATAATGGACCTCCCTAGAGACGATCTTAACTCTGCAATTAGTCTCGATATAGATAGTTCTAAGTATATTACATATGATCTCTGTCTCTAATCCTATTGCGCAGATAAGTTTTGCAAAAGTTGCCATTAACTTGATTATACTGGTCTGAATGTAAATCTGCCGTGACACCGTTCCTAATTCTTATTCTTTTATGAACTTTCTTGATCCAAACGCAACATCCGTTACCAGCCGTCATAAATCTTATCTTTTTGGATCATGACATGTGGAATCTTTTTGAAGCAATTTGTTATGTGATATTGAATAATTGCTTCTTTCTCATCTGGGAAGCATTGGAAAAAAAAATGCTGAACGTCTCTTGAAGTTCATTGTTATGCAAGAAGAACCAGCACTACGTCAAGTACACACGCATTGTCACTATACATAATAAAATTCGTAATTTCCGTAGCTTATATAAGTCCGCCACAGTTGTCTGTTTTCAAGTTTCTTATATTCCCTCTTACTTATTGCCGTACACATTTTTTGTCACCCTTTTCTTGGCTGTTGCTCCATTCATGTCAGTAACTGAGAGTTAAATAATTTTAAGGTTACAATGTCCTTGAACAATTTTACTAACATACATATATACATACATACCATCACGCCGTATCCCTACTTGAGGTCGGCAGAGAGGACCGAACCCCAGGCACCTCTATCTTGACATACATGTTTTGCCTCATTTACATCCATGCATCGCGACATACATGCTCTCCTATTATTCTGACTTCGTATATTACCATCTTTCAAAATTTCATTTACATGATCATGCCAACCCTTTCTCGGGCGGCCACGACCTCTCATTCCACTCTTTTCAGCCTTGTATACATTCTTTGTCAGGCGCTCATCCTATATACTTTCATTCTACTCACAATATCTCTTTCAATCTTGCATTATCGTCTGATGTCCACATTTATTATCCTATCATAGATCGTTCTACCACACATTCGTCTTAAGGGCCTCATTTCCACAGCGTTAATTTTACTTTCATGCGTCTTCTGCCATGGCCATGTCTCACTTGCATAAATTAATGTTGGTGCGACTATTGCATTGTGCACAGCGAGCTTTGCTGGCCTTGAGATAATTGGGTCGGCCATTATTGTTCTTAATGCACCGTTCACCCTATTTGCTGCCGTTACCCTTCTTTCTTTATCCTTTTCTAGTCTTCCGTCACGCTGAAACATACTTCCTAGATACAAATATTCATCCACTTGTTCTAGTAATTCATTATTCGCTCGTATTTCGCATTCTGTTCTTCTTTCGCTTCTTTCAATTACCATTACATTAGACTTATTCTCCATTCATTCATTTACTAACTTAAATCTCAAATCATTAACTTCTCATTGGAATATTTAATCAGGTTAGATAAATTTCGACCGTGTTTGATATCGGATTGATATAAATACGTTATTTTTGTGCAAATTTGTTTTTGCTTCTTCATTATTATTTATTCAACTCTTGATAAAGTATTTACATTCGAATGGACATTATTCAACCTCAAATAATTACCATTTTACTGTTAAGAGAG
Source organism: Molanna angustata (assembly GCA_963576475.1). Taxonomy (NCBI): domain Eukaryota; kingdom Metazoa; phylum Arthropoda; class Insecta; order Trichoptera; family Molannidae; genus Molanna; species Molanna angustata. Next base: position 7,279,622 of record OY754977.1, on the reverse strand, counting down.
ACCGTGGTATCGTCTGCGGACATCTGATGAGTAGAGAATTTCTTGACAGACAACGAAAATACAGAAACAAAAAAAAAGTTTCTGTGGAATACCACGAAGATCCATTTGCATTTGAATAATAAATTCGCACTAATTTGTTCTTTTCCCTTGGCTAAATTGCCGTAACTTCAAAACAGAAGTTTTCCATTTGATCCCGTCTTTTGGTAATTCCTTATCAGCTTTGCTCCTCCCGTGACAGATCCGAGATCACAAGTTGGGAGTAAGTAGGGTTACCACGTTTCACGGACGAGCTTTATTTATCTGTTTTTGGGGGGTGCCTACTTAAGGGATGACCCAGAAAGTGGAATGCGGTATCGTATATTGGTGTAGGTACCATGAAATCTTATTGTATCAAATTCCTCCTCTTAGTTTTCACCCCAAGTTATCCTTATTAAACAAAAATTGAAAAGATGTATTGGTTTACTTACAGTTTTACAATTATTAATAGAACTTGCTTTTGTATTATTGATAAATATAGGTATTTTTCTATTGAAAACTGTTGATTTATCAATGAATTGGCTCCATAAGTTCATATTTTCCTTGATATCACTACTCTCATGTCATAAAATACCATACTAAAAAAGTTAGATGATAAGCAAAACAGACTCGAATAACTAAACCTATGTGAAGTGTTTTTATCTTTGATTTATGGAGGTGGGGAGGTATATAATAGAATTAGAAGAAGATTATTGAACAGATCAGAATCTGCAATGAACCGTATATGATGATGGAGCAAGGGTACTGTCAGCTTAGAAAATAATCACAAACTAAGGATTTAATAAGTATAAGTAGGTACTCTATTTCAGTCACATATTGTAGCCATTACATCTGTGGTTAGGTACCGCCTAAAGTTTCTTCCATCATTTGAATCATGGGCCTACGGTTAAATTAAAGTTCACCTATACATACCTGATCGATAAGGGCCCAAAATATTTATTGTTTGTCCTGGAAGGGATCGCGTGCCACCAGTGTCCTGGGGCTATTAAATAAAACCAATATAGAATTTTCAACCACCTCATAAATCTATACCTTGACTATAAACGGAATTGCGTCTTTGTCACGTAGTTAACCTTTCTCCTTTACGGCGTTCCCCAAAAGTGTCGTCTATTTGTTAATTTACACTAAATGTTTCCTACGAGTTTCACTCTCTATACAGGACAGTAGTTTGTAGATTCTATCGTATTGACGATAGATCCTCGATAAGAGATGTCTCTTCATAGTTATGGTCCCCAGTCCCTCTTCACGTCAACTTCAATGTACCTCTATATCTATCGAAATTGATCGGTAAGGCATCATTGATTTTGCAATTCTCGAACAGTTATGTCTCAGAAATTTAGGGATAATCGCCTGCCCAGTGATCTAGAATTATCTTTATAATATTATACCAAATAGGTATGGAATTGATAACACCTTTGCCTTTAACTCCTAGTGTAGCGTTATGATTTCGCAATTCTTATAGTAAATTTTTACACCAAATTTTTAGACTATTATGAGTTTTGTCTTGATGTTTTTATTGTTCTTTGATGTTTTTATGACCACACTATGTATAAGTTTGATCGACTTCATATTGATCATGTGTCCCATGTATCACTCTCCATTTTTGTCTATGATTTATTCTTTCAAATAATTTAAAATAATTACAAAGTATATGAAAACAAAATCTATGTAGAACTCTATTTCAAATGTTTCTCTCTTTTACCTAAAATATTTTATTAAATTGGATACTAGAATAGAATTGAAGTACAGGTTGGACGGTAATTTATATTTTAAAAAGATTATTTACTTATTCATTTCGTTCAATGTTATCGTCACGATTAAGATTCATAATAGCGATTTATCCACTTTTAATAATAAGATGTTGTTTTGACTTATTGTATATTTTAATTTCCTTTTTTTGTCAACATACTTCATTAACGATTTGTACTAAAATTCTGTACGTTTGGGAAGGTTTCTTTTACTCTATTTTTTATTTACGTTCTTTGTTTTTTTTTCTCCTCCCATCACAATACTTTCCTTTCCTGTTGTTCTTGATTTTAAATCATCATTTTATCGTCATTAATTATTTCTACACGCTCTAGATCTTTTCTTTTCCATCTGTTTTATTGTTTCCTTTTCTCACACATAATGCTAACTTAAGAAAAACAAGTGGGTTATATTTGTTTTGTTTTTTTATAAAGGTTTTTTTTTTGGTGTTCAATCCGATTCAATTATATTCCGGTCTATATTCCGGTTCCTTTTATTGTGTTGGAAATAAACTTATATTAAAAACTACTATATTAAATACTTATAGGTAAATATTAATTCATACTAATTAGTTTTTTATTTCACATTGCATTAAAACATGGATGGAGTCGAATCTTTTCACGAAAAATATTGAATATTTGTAAAAAAAAAATGAGACATACATCATATAACTTTTATAGTTGAATATACGCAAACATTGGATTTTTTGCCATGTTGGGAGTCAATGCTTTTTTAAGACAAATTTTTAACATCTCAATAGAGACGAAGTTGGAATATTATCCAGACACTTACAGGGCTTAAGAACTGTCATCGGTTGGTAAAAGAAACATAAACATACACAAATTCATGTCTCTTACGGAGGTAAGCATAGACTGCCAAACGCGACATTTTTCTCTCTCGACACACATCCATCGCCTCATTAATATTCATACTTCGTCTTGTGGCGGCACAGCGCCTAGCGGCCGCCCTGTCAAATGGATGCGTACTCCTCCTAGTATCCAACCAGCGAGCATCGAACTATCTGGAGTTTGGCGCTAGGATGGTATTCAACTGAACGCGCAAGCGACGCACTCTTATTAATTTCGATGTTTATTATTTAGTGAATTTGTAATGTATGCCTGAAAAGTTGTAATATAAATATAGTAGGTATCATAAGTAATCTTTTATATCTCTATACTCTATAATTTTACGAAATTGATACCTTCCATTTAAAGTATCTGAATGTAACTTGCTCACTTCAATAATTGAATGAATTTTATTAATGTTATTTTAAAAAGGTTATTAAAAATACTTTTAATTTTATTTACAGTGACAGCGTTGACTATGTAGAATTCCATTTTTAAATAAGAAGTACATGGTGTGTTTTTTTATTATATACTATTACATTGGATAATATTTAGACAAAGCATTAATAATAATGTCACTTTATGTTACAGTCTCATACATACATGTTCGTATGTTGTTCAAATGATCGTGCCAACATTTTCTTAGACGACCTCAACCTCTTGTTTGGTTCTTATAAGCTCTGTATATTTTGTTTGTCAGAAAAACTTCATTCGTTCTTTTTAAAAGTGGCAAAACCATCTCAACGTATGTAGGTACATGGGCCATATAAACCTAAACATCTCAATTTCAAATCAAATCCCTCAAATTTGTTAAACAGTGTGTATCTAGAAAAAATAGTAAAAAATAAGTCTTTTCAACATTTCTCTAGTGAATGTTCCTCACACTATTTTAAAATTCAGCCTAAAATCCCATAAAATAAATTATTAAAAATATCCTTTTTTTTTAAATTACTCCATAACTATGTGTTGTAAAGAAATAAATATTTTATATACATACAGAGTGCATACAATCAAAGTGAATGACCGATAAAGTTTTTTCATTTCAGCCAAGGTTTATTCCTAAAATGTAAAAAATCAACAAATTTGGGGTATCCGATAATTTAAATCACGTATAAACCTTTTTTAACGCACGCGATAGTTACCCTTACTGACGCGTTACTTCATAGTGCATTGGGCGGTTTTATTTTAATATATCTTGTTTTCAGTCACTAAGTTGAGCGTTATTATGTCCTCTTAAATAAAATATTTTGGAGAGGCAAAGTAGAGAAAATTGTAATCAGGTGTAAAGAGATAAAAATCTCATGGCTATCTATTAATGAAGGGTGAAGATTTGTATGTTTTACTCAAAACACAACTGTACCAATAAATCATTTTAAAGATATTGCACGCTTCACAGTAAATTGTACATCGAAACTGTTTTTCTTCGCTATTTTAGTTTCCGATCCAGTCCACCTGAATGCTCGGGTCAATTTGACCCAGAGAGGTGAGTTTGGCGCGGTTATTCCAACTTACCTCACCTGTATTTGTGTATGTGTACTTGTGTATGTGGGCACAATAAAACTTCTTAACTGCGGACGTGCCGAGATAAACATTGTCCGGTAAGAAGCGATAAATCGAAACCGATATACGTGTCCGATATTACCGGTAACGGTAGAGGTTGGTATAGATATTACCGGTTACGGTAGAGGTAGGTACATATCGATACACCCACGCCGAAACGTACTGATCAAACGCCGACGTTATATTTTATTTCACACCACAGGATATTTATGTAAGTATGTTTTTTTTATTACATACATCAAAAATTACATTATTTGATATAAGCAACATAACAAATAAATTGGGTTGGTTTGGACCACCTCACTAGGCCAGGCCTGTTCCGAGGTGGTAGACTAGTAACATAATATTAATTACTAAATCATTGTAAGCTGTTATATACATATGTAGAATGATTGTGTAGCCCATGGTCCACTTATTGAGTTCATGTTAGTAGTTTTGTCGTGTATGCTGTTATGAATTGAGAATTTGTTGACAAAAGTTGATCCCATGTTTGTATTGTATGTTTAAGTCTTGTATTTTCTATTAAATGTATGTTCTTTATATCTTTTGCAACTAAACTTAGGATCTTTGGAGCCAAGTATTGATAATTTTTATTGTTAATTATTGGTATCTATGAACACATATTCCGCGCAAGTGTCATGTTGATTTCCAAACGGGAATTTTTTCCAACCAACCAGGCCGGAGAAGCAATGATTGCGTGAGAAGTAATTTGGAATATGTGACAATTAGAATTAAAAAAATGTTATGCTGTGAGGCTACGGCTTAGAATAGCGCTTTGACTCTTTCTTGCTTGTCCCGTATGAGCTGGGCAGTTGAAAGTATATAATATATGATATGCAAAATAACATCTCGCAAAGGTCAGCAATGAGCTTCACCACCCATTATGAGTGTTGCTTTTTTATGTCAAATGAGACTGGTGTGTCTCAATGCACGCGTTTGTCGTACTTTCTTTTATTAAGTACTGCTCTTCGCAAATTAACCCACATTGTTCATTGTGATGGTATGAATGATTGAACAAAGAAAAGTGAAGCGTTATATTGACATTATGTTATATTATGATTCGTATAAATTTATCCGTCTGAATTTTAGTAGGTATATGAGAAATGTCAAAAAGTTGACTGCATTGATACGGAACTCATTACGTCACACCGCGCGGATGAAATCCTTTTACACAAGTCGCCCGTTGGATAAAGACGTTGATACAATTTTTTTAACACGGTTTTCGTCAGACTCAGCTTATTTTCGGGTACTTGTTAAAATAATATTTGACATATTACCTTTAACTGAAATATAAATTGAAATATACGAAAATCTATACATTGCAAGTCTTTTGATGTTTTAATATTTTTTTTCATAATTAAAAAGACGTGGAGACTAAGACCCCAGACTTAAAGAAGGGAAGAGGCAAGAAAGACATTCTAAACATTTTTCGTGGTGCCGTTCAACAAATTTTCGTCACAGAAAATGACGGCATTTTGCTTGAAGATTTCGTGCATTTAATGCACAGTGTGCTACGAGTATTAACAACGTTACACTTAACATTCATATATTACAAATAGTGTTTTTCGCTTTTTTTATATCTGTTTGTGTAATGATCGATCTACGAGAGGATTTATGAAAATCGCAACATTGGACAGACGCCAAGTGTGGAAAAATTGGAAAATTATACTTTCGTTTCTTGAAAGAAACGACTGGATTGTGGGTAACGAATAACTCCTCACTGCAAAGTGAATAATTCCATTTTTTTTCTTTGAATAAATCAATCTCTGATTAATTTTTTTTATTTATATACATAGAAATAAAATATAACAAATTACAATACTTATAATAGCATACACAAAAAATATTTTATTCATATTACCCCCCAAAAAGAGCTTATACTCGTGGTTTGGGGGGGATTCCTATATAAACTAAAAATTAATCTTCATTATCATAATTCATCAAAAATTAATAATGTACACAATATCAAAGAAAAATAAAGAACAGAAAAAAACATGCAATTAAAATACAGAACAGAAAAAAACATGCAATTAAAATACATTAAATATTAAACAATTCCATTGAGAAGTTATAAAATAAAAAGAGACTTAACAGCATTTTTATAGCTTTCAAAATCAGTTGTATTTAATTTATATTTACCGGTCAGCTCATTAAACCATTTAACACTTTGGTATTTATAAGTCCAATTCTATTACATAGGTAGGTACATTATTTACTCCTTCTTCTAATTCTTCTTCTCTTTCTTCTTCTTCTTCTCTTTATTCTCTATTTTAAACTTACCTTATTCTTCTTCTTTTACACATTCTTCTTATTCTTTTTCTTCTCCTTATTTTCTACTTCTTCCTATTCTTCTTTCTATGTAAATCATAGATATGTTATTCGATTGATAGTTAATTCTGGAAGGCAACGGCGACGTCTAGCTGTCCCTCCATCTCTTTGGCGATCGACTGGGAATCTACAATTCTAAATAGAAAACAAAAAAATAATTACACGATTTTCCAAAACGTGAGAGCGCATCGAAACTTTTGACAGATTAAATTATACAGAAGAAGTGACTGTAAACCTTGCTCGTGGTACTCGAATTCGATCCCAATTTCGAATTTTCGTTAAGAATTTATCTACATGTCGCCTGCATTCATAAAAATTATCTACTGTTACGACTAAAACATACCTACCGAACACCTAATCATCGATTATCAGGGTAGGTTCTTAGTGAAAGCTTAAAATTGTGATTTGAAGTCAAGAGTAATGCCGCTGATTTGTATGAAACTAAACACAGCATCATATCATTATAAAATCGATCTTATTTATAATTTGGGCTGTGGGTACGAACGTCATACTTTTTTATACTATGCCATACGCACAAAAAATCACGACGAAACAAGTAGGTAGAAAAAAACGCCGTTTAAAAATGTTGTTGAATCGTAACTCTCCTGTATTCCACAAAAGCGGAGAGTAAAAAAAATATATATCCCATTTTAGTCGTACGAGCGTTCGATGTGTTTCTACGCCCTCTATGAAATGTTTTCCATACCATTTTTAATTTGATTCCAAAATCCTCATTCCCCTATTTTTTATCTTTGATAGAGAGTTATCAAAAAATACGTTGTATTCGTCCCAATTCTCGGTCTTTGTCACAGTAAAAAACATTTCATTATATTTTTGGAAGTTGATGCCCTGTAAGCAAATTTGCCTGAAAATTTTGAAACGTATTTAAATTCAGTTATTATTTCAGAATTGATAAAATGGTTTGTCGTGTTTAAGATACAGGATAACTTGTTAAGCCAAATTATAAATATTATAATCTAGGTTCGTATTCATTTATTTATTTAATTATATGTATATTACATATATAATTAAATAAATTCAAAGACCTCGTTACTCGTTGGCTGAAGCAGATTGGAAGAGAAGGATCTGCCTTGGTACCTACTCTTAGATTTTTTGAGATAGAGGTTTTAGAGTTTTTCATCCTGGTTGTTCGATGTTCTAAGTGAATGTAATATGTGAAGAAAAAAAAGAAAACAAATCATATGATCGCAGAGTAGCCATAGCAATTTTAAACTAGTACTGCCTCAGAACAGACTATCGAAGTCTATCGAAGCAGTAAAATTTCCAAATGTGTAAAAAAAAAATATTGTAAAACAGTAATTAGATATAAATTAAATTGTATTTTGTTCCTTTGTAATATTTATACTGTAGGAAATATATCATTCATTCATTCATTCATTCATTCATTCATTCATTCATTCATTCATTAATTCATTCATTCATTCATTAATTCATTCATTCATTCATTCATTCATTCATTCATTCAATCATTAATTCATTCAATCATTCATTCATTCAATCATTCATTCATTCATTCATTCATTCATTCATTCATTCATTCATTCATTCCTTCATTCATTCCTTCATTCATTCATTCATTCATTCATTCATTCATTCATTCATTCATTCATTCATTCATTCATCATTCATATACGGCCTCTGGGCCATTATAAAAAAAGGTAAAAATAAAACATAAAACTCGTATTAAACAACACAATAATTCATTAAAACACAAAATCTATCAAATCGAAAAATTCATAATGTTCGCATCGACCTGACAATATGTAACACATCATGATTTAAATTTTACTGCTACATTGAATCTAAAATGGGAATAATTATGGAAATGATTAAAAGGAATTATTACTTAATTTAATTTAATTTATTAATTAAAATTTTGGCACATGTTACAAAAATAAAGAAACAGTAAAAAACTTACAAAAAAATTCAATGACACTTACAAAGTAGAATGACAAATTGTGTGGGTATACAATATATAAAAAAATAGATTTTTATATCTACCTAAATATATTTTTATATCTACAGTATAAAATATTAAAATAAAAAAAAAATAAAACATTTACAATTTCTATATGAAGAAATATAATATTTATATAAAAATGTAGGAGAACCAAGAACTAAAGACACCTACAGGGCTTACGAATTGTCGTCTGTTGGTTTACGTGAACATTTTATACGCTTTCGCAACATTCACCTATCGCCTATTGATCCAATTTTCGAAAGATCTATATAATTTTAATTATGAAAACCAGTTCGTTTGAAAATAAGCTAAAAATATCATCGCCATCTATGCAGTAACGAAGAAACTTTTATGTAACGCCATCTATTGAGAAATTGGTTTGTTAACAATTAAAGCAACAATTCTTATACATGAGGTAAAAACAATTTCGCACAGATGTCACCCCTGAACCGCGCCATAATAACGAGTTCACCAATGTGTACGAATTCGAATATTTTTATAGTTGCTTTCACGCAAACATTGTATTATTTCCCTGTCGGAAATGAATGATATTTTATGTCGATTTTTTTTAACATCTTAATAGAGATGATAAAATTTAAGAAAATGAAGGAAGGTGTGGGCGATGGACCGGGTGGAATGGCTGAAAATTCTTGAAGAGGTCATGGCTTATGATGGGCTATAGCACCATTGGTGACCATGGTGAATGCAAAAAATATTGTAATTTAATGTTTCTTGTAGATTAATGTATTACTATAAAAAAATGAATAAAAAATATATAAATAAATAATAAAATATATTAAAGAAATGCATTCATTGATTTAGAATTCATAGTAAAAATAATTCTTAAATTGAAATAGATCATTTTAAAATTTTTATACAATTGCATTTTTATCAATTGTCTTTTCATACCTAAATAATTACATACAAAATTTATGAACAAATGTACCAAAGTATTTTTCCACAAAATCAAGGTCTAAAATGAAACTAACCAATTTAATCAAAAAATCATCCTACACTACAACATTTACAGCGTTGTTACCTGTGTGGGTGGATTTACAGTGATTTTACAATGTTGCCAGGTATGTGGGTCAGTCTAAGACAGGGGTGGGCAGACTTACACTATCGGCGGTCTACAACATATAAATTGGACGACAAGCGATCGACTCACAAGCAGAAAAAATAATTGGTAGGGGAGACCTAGGAGGAAAGTAACAAAGGAGAAAAGTAACAAACGAAATAATTTGAATAGTATTCGCTGTATGCGCCTAGCACTAACTGAGAATATATTGTCTTAACATATTACACACATCTTTAGTACTGACCGATGGTCTGAAGTCAACGGTTATGTGTGTTTCGAGGTCCTTCCGAAAAAAAATGATAAAAGTATTTTTTTGGCGTTTTGTGTTTTGTTTGATATTTTGTTAATTACAGACATTTCTATAAGATATTGTGATTCGGATCAGTGCTTGGTGAATCACTTTATTAATTAAACCAAAAAAAGTAAGTATTATTGTGGATTTAAGATTAATATAAACATATTTACATCAAATTCTGGAAAATAATAGACAGAGGAGAAAAGTAACAGTGTGTTACAACCCTCCTCTATGTAGTTTCCTAGTAAGTTTGTTCATTATATTTGACTTTATTTAGATTTTAATAAACTAGGTGACGACCACACACTCCACAACGGGAGCGGACGTGAATAATTTAATTTAATTTAATTATTTACATTTTCACTTTTGTTCTCTTTTCAGAATACCGAACAAGTATACGAGGAAGACTTTGCCACTGACAAAAATCTACCTCATCATCTGACGAAGATGATTAATTATTGTATTATCTGCACAGTGGCTTCTAAAAACAGCCGTCCATAAGAGCAATGGGTTCACCCATTATGTGTGCCACAATTTTTTATCTGAGTAATTTTTATGAACTACTTTTAATATAAATAAATAATTTAATCATAAATTATAATGTTATTGTAACAATGTTGAACTTTTATATTAAAAAAATAAAATGTATTCTGTTGGTTCTTAATATTTGTATGGTGTTACAATCCTCCTCATTAGGTGTTACAACCCACCTCAGGAGTAAGGTGAAACGTAACAATGTGACGTCTGTGGTAAAACGTGTTTTTATCAGACATATGATCAGTAAATTTATAATTTTATCTTCTAATAATCTAGTTTAAATAATAACCTTTCAAATCAATATTTTATTTTTTCGTTCAAATTAATAATTAACTCTCCATGTACTGAAATCCAAATTTTGTTACGTTTCTCCTAGGTCTCCCCTACTTACCTACATACTACTTAGAGGTCGATGAATGGCACTGCGTGTTTTCCGCTAATATCTCGTAGGAAGGCACGTATTTACTAAGTGCCAAACGTAAACACGAAGACAGATGTTCGTCAGTAAGCCGATTGTGGTATTTTGACTTAATTTTTTTTATTTCAGAAAATGCAGATTCACACAAATACGTTGACCCAAACAAAGCAGTTAATTGTTGGGCAATTTGCTTTAAGATTTGGGTATTTTTCTTGCGTTAAAAGAGACCAAAATGTGGTATCTGTTGTTCTTGCTTTGATGTGTATGTCTGAAATAATCTGCATTATCTCGTTTTCAAGAGAAGGCAAGTCCATGTCACAAGTATTCGATATTTCAGAAACAATTATTTCAACATCCTCACAAAAAAATTGTAAGTATCCGCGCGATCGACCCTAAAACCGCTCGCGATCGACCGGTCGATCGCGATCGACTGTTTGCCCATCCCTGGTCTAAGATATGAAGAAGTGGGGATATACATAGTTAATAGCTGGATGTTTACAATGTTTCCTTTTATTTTATTTTTATTAATTTCTAAAGTTTCTAGAGCGTTGAGTTTTAAAATGGATATCCACTCTGTTAAAACAAAAACTTTAGAATCATTAATTGCATACATTCATGTTTGTAAAAATATCGTACCACTGTCTTGAAAATATCTTTTTTTTTTCAAAGCGTACTTTCGTTAAAAATATTTCTTCTATCAAAGCTATCACTTCCTATAACGGCGCATACTGAGAGCAAATAGCACATATTAGGATTACATAAAAGAGAAGAGGTTATCTCGTTTGGAAAAATGTTTATTTTTCCATGCGGGTATATACGTATTAAATAAGCTTAAAGAACGTTGCATCCTCTCCGAACCCCAAGCACGATCATTGTTCAGTGTTCACGCTTTTGCATCACAAACTGATATCATGTTTTCCTGATATAATTGAAACACGATACCATCGTGTCTATGAATTTCTTTTTAACTTGTATATTTTTTATACTTTTGACGTGTTATTTATTGCTATTATTTTGAACAGTATAATTACGTATGTATTCAATGTTGAGCAAGACTTTAGTGATTTTTAATAAAATCGTTGATGCATGCTTTTAAGTATAGTCAACTTATTAATTCTATACCGATGGATTCTGGAATGACATCCGGGAAAAAGGTGGAATGTGTGCAGGCCAAGGCTACGATGGGAAAATGAAGAATGTAGCCCAGCTGCTACGACCGCAGAATTGGAGGACCGTAGCGGAGGACAGGATGAGTTGAAGGCGAGGGTTGATGGAGCCCAGAGCTCAATAAGGGGTGTAGAGCCATCGAAGAAGAAGAGGATTTTCATTTTATTTGTGTTATTTTTTATCTAATTAAAATTTTCAGTATTTAATTAAAATTTTTGAATGATAAATTTATGAGATATATTGAGAACTAGGAAAACAATATATTCTATACTTCGGTGCATTTAATTATATTTGTTTAAGCCATGTGTATAGAAAGTTCTTTTACTCTTCACTACCCCAAATGGACTTATTGATTCGCCAAAGTGACCCCGAGCTCAGGAAACTTAATATTTAATTTTTTTTTTCAAATTTCTGAAAAGGCTCATCACTTTCAAAAAATGACATTGAAATTTTCGTAATAAAATATTTAAATCAAAAATAGTTTAACAAACTCATTTTATGAGAATGTTGAAGATTTTCAATATAAAATTTGAATATTGTGTGGAGTGACTTGGTAGTGAGGAGTAAAACGTTGGCCACAACCCACTCATTTCATACATATATTAATAATATTATTTGAGACATTTAAGCAAATACTGCTGTACAATAATGCAAACTCAATCCATTCACAAGGATTGAAATATACACAAGGAACATTAGTTTACTCTGGTGGATAATTTGCATTAAATTCTCTGACGTTTGTTGGATATTTAATGTTTGTTTCGATTCCAGACGTATTTAATTCATAATAATAAAATACTTTTCTTGTCCATTATTTCACAATTATGAAGGAGTACTTTTAAACACACAAACCCACATTATTTGATATCCTCTCCGACTGTTAAATACATTCGCTTTGTGAATACGACATAGAAGGTGTTAATATTAACGCTGCATCCTTGCACACATGCACATGTTCCCAGAATACCTTCTACAACTCCCTGTTCTCGTGATACTATTTTATTCCAAACAATCCCATTTTCAAATGGATGCAATTTATTTTAAAGAGAACGGATATGTTGTGTAAATAAGACTGGTTTCTCTCCCGTCTCTTATTTCTTCTCTTGATTTTTACCTACATGTATATTTGTTTAAAAATCGTTCTAGTTATTTCCATGTGAATTATGATTCATTCAAGATGGAAAATTACCCGTTTGCTTCAACAGATATTATAACCTACTTAAGGACTTATTTTTCGTTAAACATTACCTATTCCTCCACAGCTGAATGTATTTTCAGCTATTTCTATCTCGAACTATTCGTACACTGTATAGTCATCCGTACATTTTTCCTGTAGTCACCATATAGTCACTGTATAGTCATCTGAAGGTGTTCCACTACGACTTGACCTCGGACTTCTGATGTCTACATCTCTGCTTCTAGTATTCTAACACAAAAACACAAAAAAAAATTTTTTTTTGGTAATTAAACAATTCAACAACCCAATTGAACAGGTTAATACCTTTAGATACCTAGGAATTGACATAACAGAAGATGCTGACCTCTGCGAAGAAATTCAGAGCCAAGTCAATAAGGCAGCTGCAGTCTCGGGTGCCCTAAAATCCATAATTTGGAAAAATGAGGATATGGCCATTAAAAGCGAAGTGAGAATCTACAAAGCATGCGTAAGACCAGTGATGACATATGGTATAGAGGCACGAGCAGACACAGTCAGAAGCAAACAAATGTCGAGGACTTCAGAAATGAGGACATTGAGAGCTATTGCAGGCAAAACCCTGAGAGACCGAATGAGGAACTCCAGAATAAGGGAACTATGTGAGGTTGACGATATCATCAGATGGAGCAGGCAGCGGAGGAGGGACTGGTATGGTCATGTCGAAAGGATGGACAGCCCAAAGATGAACCCACCCTCGCGGTAGACCGCCAAAAAGATGGAGGGATAGCTGGGGGTCCACTTCGCAGGAAGAGCAGGCCTCTTAAAAAACAGACCTGAAGGTCTATTCAAAAGAAGAAGAAGAAGAAACAATTCAAAATAAATTTAAACATTATAATTAGGTATAAACATTTGGTATTACATTATAAACGGTTTAATAAAGTTATATGGATTATATTACCTCACTAGACCTAGGTCTGTGCTGAGGTGATACTTCTTTTGGTGTCATGTCAGGTCCCCCCAACGTAGACTATCACCCGAGAGAAAGCGTCCTTGTCCTGGACAGCCCGAAACAGCTCTCCAACACTTCTTATGCCCGACCAGTAGCGTATATTGCGGAGCCAGGAAATTTGTCTCCTTCCAACACCTCTTTGACTCTCTATCTTGTCTATAAGTATCAGGTGGATCAATTCATACTTTTCTCCTCTAAGCACATTACCCAAATACGATATCTTTCTGATTTTGATATTGGTCAGAAGCTCTCTATTCACTCTAGCTCTTTGAAGAACTATTGTGTTGCTGACCATATCCGTCCAGGGTATTCGGAGCATTCTCCGATGTATCCACATCTCGAACGCCTCCAGCCGGTTCATGCTACTCACTTTGAGGGTCCACGATTCCATTCCGTACAGTAGGACTGACCATATGTAACATTTAACCAGCCGTTGTCGAAGTTTCAGGCTAAGATTGTCATATCTCGCAGCTCGTGATGCTTCTATTCTGCATTTGACTTCGATAGGATACTTCCACGGTATTTAAACCTTTTCAATTTCTCTATACCAGCCCCATTCAATGTAAGGCGTGCTCCCGTGTGATTTTGCCTACTAAACACCATGAATTTTGTTTTACTCACATTCATGTTAAGACCCAATCTCACAACCTAATTAATTCTGTTTGTTTTGTTTGAGGTGATACTATTTTTTATTAATTTTTGTCATGATGTATGTGTCATGATGTTTGTGTGATGTAGATAGTGAATGTAATAAGTAATAATATGCAAAGGAATGTGAATATTATGTGGGTAAGTAAGTTTTCTCATGTATATCGTCTAAATCTTTATCATTTTGTTATTCTCTTTTCATCACATGTTTTTACAAATTTCGTTATTAATGGTTGTCCTTCCCTTCTTCCCTTTCAAAAACAACCCCTTTTAAAACATTAAAAGGAATAAAACAATAAAATATTATTCATATATACAACACTACTGGTGGTTCAACGCAATGTATCCACACTCGACTCTTTCCTTATCAATTAATCTTGGCCTGCGCGCGGGATCAAACCGCATCAGTATTTTATCCAGCACCGACCTTTTCCCTCTCGGCCGACCGCGATCGTTAGTTTACGGCCCCTGTGCGGTGCGGGAACTGTATAGGCTCTGTACACTGCCTCCGTGGGCATAGAACCACCTTGGCGTCCCCGCGACATCCGGTGGGCGCCGCGACGCCGGACCGTACTTCCGCCCGTAAACCCCGTCACATTACGGGCCACGTGATTCAGCCAAGCAACCAATACACATACACACAAACACACACACACACACATACACACAAGTCCACAAAACTAATGGATTATCTGTTTTCGTGGGTTTGACTGTACCAATAATTTTGTGAGAATGTGACTATTTTTATCAACATAAATGATACCGAAGTGAAAATTAGGTAAAAAAAGTGAAGTCTTGGGCATTTTAGAAGTCTGTTTGGAAAAGTAGATAGTTGTGATGTAGAAAATCTGCTACAAAAATATGTTTTTATTCAAAATCATCATCTCATTAAAGGAGCTTTAAAAACCAATACTGTTTTTTTTTCAACCTCAAAAAAGGGTTTGTGCCTGGACACTGAATCTGTAGCTTTTTTTCTCACTTTTTATAAACTCCTTTGTGGGGATACTGCAATTCGAAATACGTGATTCACCTCTTTGGTACAGTAACTATTATTACGGTTATTCAATCGGCGATATGAAGTGCCGGACAAAACCGTTTGTACACCGGAACACATCCAATGAAAGGACTTCTCTCGTGAAAATTGTACAAAGTCATATTTTATTTCACCACTGGAAAATACCAACGTCTGTCAAAAGTGTTTTCTCTATTTTTTATTTTTGACATCACAGAAAAGTTCGTTTAAAATTTAGTAGAGGATTTTGTTTTTCATTTTCTTTTCTTTTAAAGTAATTACTCTTACAGTATGTTCATTAGATTTCATCGTTAATGAAACAAAGAAATAAATTATATAGTTTTATAATTGTCAAGTACACATTGCATTAATATATTTAATTAAATGTGTACGGTTATTTAAATATTGATACAAAACAATTAGTATAACATACAGTCCGTTCGGAGCTTTAATAGTCCCTTGCATAAGTGTTAGTAACAGGATGGTTACAAATTTATTTTATAAAGAAGATTAATTTTTTAAATATTTATTTTATGAATTACCTACACAACATTCTAAACATACACAATAACTAGTACATACCTAGGTACAATCAAACATAACTACTTATACATATTAAAAAAAAAACATAAACGCAGAAACACCCCAACTAGATACTATAATTTCCTATAAAAATTATGCAAATTACTGAAAGTCTCAATTTTATTTTAAATGACGAGAACAAATTAATATCTAACATTCTACGCCCGATAATTCAGACTCTTCAGATTCACTTTGTGATGATGAGCTGTCACCTGTATTTACAACAAACGTGTTCTCATCCATAATAGAATCCATAATAGCATCACTTAGTTCATATTTTTCTTCCTCTTTTTAGACATGTCAACATAGTTGAACCCAATCATTGCTGGTAATTTGCGATATTTTTTCTTCTACCAAAGCACGTACACTTTCCATTGTTAATGATACATTTTTAGATCCCACATAACTTTTTATTATGGACCACATATTTTCAATTGGATTAAGTTCTGGATGGTAAGGGGGTAATCGAAATGCAGTATATCCGTGTTCATTTAGAATGGCATCTATTTTAAATTCCTTTTCCCGTGGCTTGTTGTAAAGTATTATTCTGTACAATTGTGGCTTAAGCAGATTGGGAGGAAATTATATACTTTTACTCTGTAACCAATCAATCATAACTTGCTTTTTAGAATTTCAATTTGGCACAGGATTATGTAAGTACGTTATTATGGTAAGGGGCGTTACAGCAGTTGGAGGACCTCATATTTTGGTCCTCGCAGATGAGGCTTACCGAGGCTAATCGTGGATACCCTACCACAAACTTACTGTGAAACCATACAATATTTTGAAACCAGCTTCTTCATGAAAAAAGTATTTTGTTTATAAATTATGTAACTAATTATGTTTATTTTTTTGGTTTCAGGTAATGACTTCAATACAAAGCGATACATTGAGCCACCTACAGTGATGTGTAATGAATGTTTTGGTAAGAAAATACAAATATAATAATTATCAACTCCTTTTTTTATGTGAGACCTTCATAGATTCAGCTACTAACCGTTTTTCCATTTTTCCCTACGCTGGAGAATCATGTACAACCAAAGCTCGCGAAAGCCGAATGATCTATGTGGTGCTGGAGACGTATCTATGCTTCAAATTCCCTGGACAACGATATGGGCAAATATATCCATCGTTATGGAGCTGTAGAAGGAAGACAGATAGTCCGCCATGTGTCTCAAGCGGGTTGTTTCGTTATTTGGACACATCGCCAGACGCGATTAGAATAGTCTTGAAATGCTAGTTGTCGTTGAAGGGGGTCGAAGGTAGAAGCGGAAGAGGGAGATTCCCAGCAAGATGGACTGACCAGATCAGTGCTGCTACTGGTACGTCGGTGGTAGGAGCGATGAAGATGGTGGTATGTCGGGAAAAATGGAGGACTACAATACACATCATGATGACAAAAGGAGAGGGAAAAAACAGTTGTTATAATATATTTTTTTAATATTATTGGAGAACCAGGAACTCATAGCACCTACAAGGCTTACGGTCTGTCATTGGCTGGTTTACGTGATCACTTTATGCGCTTGCACTACGTCCACCAATTATGCCTTTTTATTGAGTTCCCTTATCAATGCTATATTTGAAAGTTCTATATATTTGAATAGTGGCATACTGATCGTTTGAAAATAAGCTGACAAACACCATCGCCATCTATGAAGTAACGAAGAAACCTTTTTGTAATGCCATCTATTGAGAAATTGTTTTTTTTTGTTTTTTAAACAATGAAATAAACAGTCCGTATACATGAGGTGACAATGCTGTCTCACAGATGTCACCCCTGAACTGCGCCCGAAATATTATTTAATTTTTTGTTTGATAACCTATTTGAATCAATGCGTATTGTAAATCGAATATTTTTTTAACGTTGCATATTCGCAAATATTGGATTTTTTGAAGTACCTATTTCAAAACTTAGAACAAGAAAAAGCTTACGTCAATATAGTTTAACTATACAAATACGAATAGGAAACATAAAATTATTTATGATTCTTGTCGTGGTAATTACATCATACATATACTGAATATCCTTCTTAAGCTATTGCTTAGATCTTTCTTAGATACTCTATAGTTTTCTCAATATGTATTTTGCATCTATCGTTCAAACTGATCTGCCATCTCATACAACCATCCATTTTTTGTTTTGTAATCATATCGATAAAACAACTGCATTATTTTTCCACCATAGCGCAAATCAAATTAAAATACTATCTTTAAATTTCTAACTTGGTCCCGTATAGATATCCGTTGTTATATGTTCGTCGGTATATAATTTTATCGCCCAGGGGCATCTCTTATTTCCTTTCCAATGTCCCTTTTTTATATGTCTCGATCCATTTCCAATTCTATCTCCATTCTCACCTTCAGTCGTTTTTACACAATAAAAGCTTCGTCTTTTGCCCGCTGTCTCTGTGTCGCCTTGGTAACTGATCTTGAAGCGATAAAGCCACCATGCGCACTCATTTATTGCTACTTACGTCTGATAGCTAGATGTATCCGACTTCGCCCATGCTCCCCTAATACTTTTTTTTAAATATATCTTTTTATCTTTTTTTTTAATTTACTTATTTCATCTTAGACTGGGCCACAAGGGCCTTTTTCGCATAATTTTCATCTTCTTCATCTTCTTCTGGTGCCCTGTCAGGAACCCCAGAAGTTGGAGAATCCCTCTCTGACTTGTGCTGCCCGGACTATCATCTAAGTGAACTTAATTTCAATTCAAAATTCACAAACAGAATCCCGAATGATCTGGTGTACTTTTTTAAGCGGAAAATTATGACGTTAGCACCTATATCACAGAAGACTAAGTTTGTACTAAATATAATTTAATCCTGATATCTAGACTTGTTAACGTGACCTGCTACAGAAGGTACATACCTTTGCTTGACAGACTTATCTGTCTGGTCATCCTTTAATTTAAATCAATAATTGTTTCTCTAGAACGTCACTTTGAGAAGGTACTCGAAATACAGTTTAAGAGTTACTTTCCTACCGGAGTCAGTTTAGCTTAGTTTATTTTGGACAACACGGAATCGAGCACACAGTCCAGTATAACACTGTTATAGTAGTATCAGTCTCGACCTCAATACCTTACACCGATTGGCGTAACGTAGTGTCGGCTAACTGATGCCGGTTTTTAGGGACACCGGTAAACTGAGACATAAAGGAACACGTGAAATAATTACACAATCTCCTACCCCACTCTATAGGGATCGTTGTAGAACTAATTTCTGTTCGTCCCCGGAGGGGCTGCTCGTCGGACAAAACAAGAAAACTACTATCAGGCATATTTCATATCACTACCACTAAGAGTTCAACCAAAAACGTGAAAGCCTGTCAATCATGGCGAGGGATTCCCACCCAACAGTGCCACGGTAACACTAGACTATCACAGGGAGCCTCCACCACGCCTGTAGTACTTTCAGTTCTTCGATTTCCACGCCAGGCGCAGCGTCGGCTACACCTGTCTCATCATCATGGCGGACTATTGCCGAGTGGGTGGGTCATGCCGGGGGGGGGCTCCACCCTTTAGTACTCGAGTTAGCGATTTACAGGAACCACACCACGTGGACTCTACTATCAGTTCTTCAATTCCAATGCTTAGTGAATGATGCAAGCTGCATCCTCGCCGCGTGTGACGAGTCACCGTCGAGCGAGACATTAAGGTGTCTGCCCTGCTCTTCCATAGGTAAGAATTGACGGTGAAAAAAAAGAAGGGTGAACCGACCTGTTGCCCAGAATTCTAGGGTGGGGCTGCGGCCATTCCAACTTTACTGGCTAGTCCCCTATGGTCACAACCTAGCTCTAAAACAAAACACAGTTCCAACTGAGATATATACCAAAATTAGGAGACCTAAAACCTGGTTTCCCCCAAACCTTTTTATTTCAATTTTCGCACGTGTTCGCTGTTTCATATATAAGAGTAATAATTCCATCGATATTTGGGAGAATGGGTGGGGACGTTTGATTAGTTGAGGAAAACAGTGAAATAAATAAAATGCAAAATTGTGTTTCTATAAATTAGTTTATATGCAAGCCTGAAATTTATTTAAACCTAAATATTTTTTTTAACACATGTAAGTCATTTTTATTATAATTGTTACAAAATCCATTAGAGTACAAATCATTGTTATAGATCTAATAAAATATTGCTATGAGTCATTGGCAACATCCACTCCACTAAGCCACGGACACGTGCTGTAGTGTATGTTAGTTTTTAAATAATAATAAATGAATTAAAACTACTTATTGTTCCTGAAGATTTTTTTTTAATTCACGGAACACAAGAGACATTACACATTTTGTAAATTCAAACTATACAAACTGACGGACAAACTGAAGAGTATTTTTCAACGCATATTCTTTCGAAGATGAAATATCGAATGGCAGAAACGTTTCGTTTCCCGCCATGGAAATGAAAATGGATATGATTCAGAGATGAGATATAAATTTCTCGGGGAGGAATTGACAATTGACTTCTTTTACCAGCTGGGGGGGGCATGGAAAGAGAGAGATGATCACTTTTGTATGAAGATATTGCAGTAATGAGGTCTCCGAACTCCCGCCCTGGGAACAATGAAAAGTGCTAGCTCTCCGCCATTGAAACGATCTCAACGATAATGTATATTATAACGAAATACGTTTCGGTAACAAAAGATTATAATAGAGAAGTGTTATTATTTTCGCTACGAATTTGTATTCATACTCTGACACCCGAGTAACAGCTATGTACGTACATATTATCTATCGTTCGAAATTCCCTCCTCGTTCGTCCGTGCCATGTGTTGATCACAAATTTAATGATGGACTTAAATGTCAATTGTGCTCCGCGAAAAACCTCTTTGATACGATAATAGTCTCCATCATTTTATGCGCTCCTGATATAACAAAATACATTATTGACTTTTGAAATATAAAAAACGAATATTTTTCATAATACATCTTATTGTATTCTTCTTATTACAAACGTCCCAATTAGTGGATATAAAAATTCATTAGATTACTTTGAAGGTACGCTTAAACAGAGATCATAGAGTAGCTTCGTTGACTATACATTGATATTTACTTTGGTAAAAACTAATTTGTATACTTTTATTTGATCTAAAAGATCTCAATGCAAGATGTTTTTCTGATGATGCTTTCATTTGATTAAGTTCTTGAATGCAGTGCAAAGCCAAGTCATGCTCAGCCTTGAATACCATCAAGAAAACTAATCAGTAGGTACTCGTCCTAGAAATTCTATTTTTATAAGTTTTTGACAATTTTTTTACATCTCAATAGAGAATAAGTTGGAATATCATAGGAGAACCAAAACCGTGGGGCACCTACATAGCTAACGACCTATCGGCTGGTTTACGTGATCACTTTACGTACTTGCGCAACGTTCACGTTTTTTTGTATATTTTACCACTTATTTGTGTCCGAAATGATTTATGTTAAAGGCACTGTCTCATCCTTTTTTTTCCTCCAATATGACTAAGACAATTATCTCATCAAAATTGATAAAACATGTATTAGATTTGTGTAAATTACATTTACACTACCGCAATCTATATAGACACACTTAGATGGGTTGCAATTAAAGATTATAATACACCTCTTGGTTGATGGAGGGTTATTTTCATTGTATCAGAAACAGAATTTTGCATATCTGCTCTGCGATGTTTGCTCGGGGTAGTTTCTAACTCAACCTTAATCTTTTATCCTTTATCTTCCACCTAAGAAGATGCTCATAAAACTACTCGTTTCATTATCATATATCCAATATGTAAGCAAAACTGCTTTCTCCGCTTTTATTTTGTATCGCTCGCGTAAATCACTAATGAAAATACGAGATTTAATTTAAATGGCTAGTTATCAGATGTCAATAAAAAATCGCGTGATCTTTCCTTATATAACCAGATCTATAATTACCATCTTACACCTCAAATACCTCAAGTAGAAGTTCGTCCACCCCTTCAAGTAAAACAGAGTAACTTTTCATTAAAATTACGCATACAGTTTCAAAGGGCACATTACAGTAAAATATATCTTCTGATACACAGTATTTTTTCATACAGCAAGAAGGTGAGCAATATTAAGAAGAAGTCTAGAGATTTCACCCAAACAACAATTTAAAAGAATTAGACAGTGTCAATCCGGCGGCTAACTATGGTCGCGGTTTCAGTGTGAACGGGCTTCATAAGTGGAATAAATTGCCCCTTGATATACGTGAAGCTCAGGGCATTGACCTTTGCTAGACTTCTTAAGACTGCCTTGTTTCGTAGAGTCAACGAATAAGCTACAACGTCCTTGGAGTGATCTTGAACTAAATGGCGTTTTATAAATTCTAATAAGTATAATTATTATTCACTTAATTTGTTATAAAGATACTCAGAAGACTATGTTGGGCACGCAAAACAACAGGGGGGCACGTCTCGTCACACAGTGGAATCAAAACCTTTATGATAACCCATGTTATGGTTAAAATTATCATATTGAGTTCTATATCTTACGATTTTATAAAACTCCATAAGATAATTATATCCATGATATGGGTTATTGAGGGTTTTGATTCCACTGTTAGGGATATTCATTTTGACTCCTATCCTTATTCGTATCCTGAGCATAGATAATGAGAATAAATGTGAAAAAGAGAACTACCTACAAGCAGAACAGACAATTATCTTGAAGAACTGACACAGTGCACTTCAAATACATATATTATAAGTTTATCTTCGCTTAGTATTTCTACATAGTGGTTCGTCGCGGCTGGCAGTAAGTACAGTAAATTTACCTTCGTTGCTCTATGCTTCCCTTCGAAACTTACAGTCCATTTGCTCCAACACCACTGTTTGACGGGACTTGCCCCCAAATGATCCACCGTTTCTATATGGGTATTGCATTCACATACATCACTACTTACTATTTTTTTTTTTGTTGAAATGACTTACATTCATTCTCAATCGACAAATGATCGAGTTCTCTTGTTTGCGAAATATAACATCGTTTGTAAGAGAATTATTGTTCCAATAAAAAAATATTAGTAAGTACCAACCAAATACGTGTAACACTCAATGACGCGATAATCGTCCGTGAGAAACGAAATAATGTATGAAGACAGCCAATTTCCTTTTTAATCGTTTACAACTGAACCTATGTAGGTAGGTATGTATGCTGAACAAGGCATTGGGCTCGCCTGGCTACATGAGATCAGGACTGGTAGGAAACGGAAAGGATTTTTGAATAACGAGTACACGCTCCGGAAACTTTTTCTGCTTCAATAAATATTTTTTGTTGGCTCTTTAAATTATCTTCGAGCAATCTCTCCCTCCCAATTGTATCCCACCGATATCTCTCTCTCTGGCATCCTGTTGGAGTTTAATAAATTTTTAAACGTTGCCACAGCGTGAGTTTTTGGCGTACGTTTCAAAGGTCGATTTGGTGCTGATATTTCCAGCCGTTTAAATGTTTTATAAATAGGTAGGTTAATTATTTATCAAGTCTTGTCCTGTGTATCAATTTTCGTACTTGATTAATGTTTTTCTTGGTTTTGGAAAACATCAGCAAAAACAAATGCATCTGTTAAACAAATTCATAAAGTTGGATGGTATCATTACAAAGACGCTGTTTTCATACGATACTTACTTAACGTGCCCGGACATACATATTAGGCATTTCTACTTCAACACGATGCAGCTGCAACTGACACGTCATATGCGACAGCCAAGTCTTCCTCGTTACATCCCTGTACCATGTTTTGGCAAACAAGAAGATTTTCATCACATCGGACCTCCCCGTAATCGCAAGATATATCTTTTCGTCCTATACGCCCACCTGCAAGAGTTATTTTTACACCTTTTGACTCTTACGCGGAGTCTATTCAGTATCTTCCATGTGCGGCAGAGTAGATTGTGTCCCGGTCCCAAAGTTTCCAATAGCTTGTTTCGACTTTTCAATCCAGTATTCTGGCCTTGCCCTTTTTGGTGGCACCTGAAGGTGGGATGTCGTGGTCAAGAAACTTCTCGATTTTAATCTCGCCATCGGAGGCATGTGACCACACGGATGATGTCTTGAGTCCGTTTCTTGCTTCTTTCTCTTATATAAGGTACTTTATCGATATTCATTTGATTGAATCGATGTAGATCACCTAAGAGATGGAAAGAAAGGTGGAGTTCACCATTACAGGATCGCTTGCTGTAGGAGTGCACTTGCTAAGTTCATCAACAGGTTCATCAACCCACAAAAACAATTGAGTTATTCGATTTTGACGAGGGTCACCTTCATATTTGCTAACATTCGTTGTATTCTAATGCAATATTGTAGATCGTTTGGCATGTTATATATAAAGTACCTTCGAAATATCATTTTTGATGATCATGGAATTCTTTTAAATGCAAATCCTGATTTTTCTCCAATCGGCTATATTATTCTGTTGCAATTTATGCGATCCGTCTGTCGCTTTCTATTTCTTCTAGCTCATGTTTAAAATACGTTATTTTTCTAAAGTATCTGCCAACATTTATTTTCCAAATTGTTGAGAAGTAATTTAGGAAAGTAAGTATATGTTGTACCAATCTCCAACATCATCTGTTATGGTTCGGGAAGAGCCTTAGTTTTGTTATTCTTCAGCATCGTTAGACTTAGAGGTCGTTTTCCTTTATCACCCTATAAGACCCTTTACATGCGTAACTTCAGCCATTGACTTCTTTTGCCTTAGTACGATATAACTACATATACCACATGTATGTATGTCGTACCTACAAATTCCTTTTTTTCTAAGACAGTTCAGGCGATACGTTTTCAGTTTGAAATTCATATCCCAGTTGTGTTTATACATCTGAATGTTTCTTAAAAAATATTATTTAAGTATACCTTAATAACAGGTACAAAAATATAAAAAATGGTGAAAATTCCACCGTGAAAGTGGTTTTTAATCGTTTTACTTATTCATTTGCTTGAATTATGGACAAACAGGTGTTCAGAAGTGGATTTATTTTCACGAGTCAATCTCTACAACGTGGAATTATCTTAGAAATCAAGAAATAAAATACAGCTTTAAATGACAAATTAATCACAGCAATGACGAAAAGAAAGAGTAATAAGACGTATAAGCGGATGAAAAAAAAAATTAAAAATAGTATCAAATTTCATGTCGTGAGTAACCAAGTATTAGTGAAATTTGATTTTGCATCCAACTATTTTGTTAATAATAGGTAATAATGCACACTTCCATGCACCCTTCGTAAGTGGCGATTTTATTGCCGCTTGGCAATTTCTTCCAACTAACCATTTTTCTAGTCCAATGAAGCAATATTTGCGTGAGAAATGATTTAAAATAAATTTCTCCTATGCTGAGAATCGAACCCAGAACGCCCGCACAGAAACCAAACGGCTTACCAACTGTGCCGCGGCGTTCGGCACAGTTAGTAAGCACACAGCCGAACCGTACAGTTAATAATAGCCCAACTCAAGCAACTTTTTCCAAAAGTTTTAGTTTAAATACCTATCGGTTGCCGAACATTATTGCTCTCCTATGTTTTCAGTGTTTTATTTGACACAATCTGAAAACCCGCAGCTTAGCTTATAATAATTATTTGAATGTCGATTAAATGTAAATAAATCTCATAGAGTAATTCAAGATGCAGTGATCGACTAAATAAATACAAATAGTTTTCGAGATATTTGTAAATGCCATAAAACTCTCAAGCCTCTTTCTGAAAGAAAACCTTCACAACGAAACAATCGGTGGCACAATGCGAGCAAAGCAAATTTGGTCCACAGAAAATAGGTAACTTTATCGCCGACTACCCATAGTACCCATATCCTATATTTTTTGGCGACTGACTTGTTGTAAGGTTGTCATTCTGAATTGCACATCGTCGCATTGGCTTTAAAACCGCCTAGGTAAGTCAATATCGGTGACTTTTCATTTGTGCAAATAAACATTCTAAAATTCTTAATGTATGTATATTGAAATACAATAAGACTGGCTGCCCAATCAGGGACGCCCTAGACATTTATTTAAGGTTTGAGAATGTCCCATACCCGTTTCCACAGTCTACCTTCTAGGGCTGAACTCTCCTCAGGTTAATGGTTTAATCTTTAAACCTATTATAAAGAATATGACTGTTATTTGAATTTTTGTGAATAAATCTGTGAAATGTAAAGTTTCTGATAAGTAACGGCTGCAAAATACTTACTGGGTGAAAAGCCTAAATAGAAAAATAAAACATAGCTCACGCGGCTTTGCTTTTTTTATATTTTTTCAAATGTAATATTATAAGTTTTTTGCTCTACTGTGAAGTTGCCGATTTTGACTTACGCGGTGTTTGATCTGATGCGACAACAGGCAGTCGGAACTACAATCTTACGAGACGTACTTTTTATTTGATATTATTTTATTAACATCTATACCTTAATATTATTATTACACAAAGTTTGAAAACAAGTCATTTTTAACTGTGTGATAGGTATAAGTCGTACTTGAAACTATTTCGTATATGAATTGTCTTCAGCGATCTGAGGCGCTGATCTGTCTGAGGTCCATAGCCATTGTGTCATTGTTGTACCTGGTTGGTGAATGTCAGAGTTCACCTCCACGACAAGAGATTTCTTACGTGTTTTACACTGTGGGTACAACGTGTATTATTCCAGGTGTTATTTTTCTTAAGGGATTCGTAACAATCTAATTCGTTTATTTAACATGCAAAGGTTAACCACTCACATATACATTGTTTTCATCTAACCCGCTTTCGTTATTACAATTCATAGGTTATACAAATTCCATAATAGTTATGTTTTACAAATATAAAACTGTTGTTTTTATGTCTATTTTTTTAATTGTTCTCTGCAATTATGCACAAGTAAAAACTATAAATTTCACAGTTTTGAAGTGTAGTTTTTACTTAAATTTTTCAACGGATTTTATTTGGAAATTGCATACTATGCGTTTCGCTTTGGTGTTTGTTTTTTATACATACGGCGTTGGTAATATTATGCTCCCTGTAAAGCCGAAATCATACGATAAATTATTGATACTGTCAATCGATTCAGATCATAAAACATGCATAGGGCATTCACTTAGAGTTGATTTGTGTATAAACAAATGAGGTCATTTTAAAAACCTTCAAAAACTTTTTGCCTTATGTAGTAGATATTTGTGTTTGGCTCCAAAACTAAAACGACTGGGTTGTGGCCAACGCTATACTTTGTGGAGTTACTACCAAGACACTCCACAAATTATTCAAATTTTGTGTGGAATAATTTCAGCATCGTCATGAAATTCGTTTGCTAAGTTTTTTTTTTATTTTAATATTTTATAAAAATAATGTGATAACTCGTCAATGCCCTTTTTTGAAAGTGTTGTGCTATTTTATGAATTTGAAAATAACAATATCAACTTTTTAGTTTCCTGATCTTGGATTCACTTTGAAAAAATTGACAGTTAAAAAAATTGAAAAGCACCGATCAGATATCCTTCAAAATCTATTGGGGTCTTAGCGAGTATTAGATATACAAATTTGCAAAATTAGAAAAGAATCGAATGAACACTTTTCATCTATAATCGATAAAGTAAAATAAGCACGCCATACATAGTAATGACAACAATGAATTCTTTATTGGTCTCAAACATGGTAAAACTATCGTGATTAAAAGAAGATTAAAAAAATAATATTAAAAAAATTAAACAATATACATTTATACAACATTAAATAAACAAATATAAAAAAAAACAACTAATAAAAAATAATTTAATAATTATTATTTATATAAATAAACAAGAGAAATCCCACCAGGCAATGCCTGTGATGAAACTTTCAGAATACAATCTCAGCATGATACTAGTAGATAATCTGCAATAAAAAAAACAACCTTAAAAATTACGAACTCATAACTACCCACTATATTCTATTGGCACAGTGAGGAGTAAACAGATGTTAATAGTTACAAAATTTCATGTTAAACGAAACCAAATTATAGTGACTACTACTTAACCAATTTCTTATTGCACACAGACAAAACATTATAATAGATGAACCTGAGCTACTATAACGATAATCAAAGTTTGGTTTAAATATTGGTAACTAATCCGTTTGGCTATCCTATGTTTTCAGTGAAGTCAGTTTTTTTTTTCATTAGATGCACTATTAGGTCTTAGCGCAGCATTCGAATATCCAATACATTGAAACTTTGATAATAAAGTTTCTGGTTGGTACTCTCAGTTCCGTCATATCTGCCACAACACTTACTGAACTTTTGTTGTTCTAACTTGTCGGCTGTTCATCTAAGTCGGATGGAGAAGATTATCTTGTTGTGTGACCTTTGTTCTGACAATATTGTCTGCTCATACTTCCGCTTTCCTCGTTTAGTGAGGACCCATTGCAGAATATTATTTTCTTAGCAAATGTTTTGTTTCTTTACTCCCAGCGAGGTATGTTAACAAAAACAAAATTCATTTTGGCAAATTGACTTTTGAAATGACGGAGCAACGTTTATTCGCATTGTCGGAGTTATTCAACATTTGGTGGTTTTTTTACTCCTCAATAACCCAAGGGGATAAAGTGGGGAATTGTGATTTCGTAATTTTTAAGGCTATTTTTTTATTGCAATCCAAGATAGGTAGGTCATTACAGGTTTCGAACCATATTTTTTGCCGGACCCTTGTGTGAAGCTTACTTACTGCTCTGCCCATTATATTTTAAGTTTTTGACTTATACATATATTACTTATCAGATAAGACAGAACAGATCAGACAGATTCTGTCTTATGAACCCATTTTATACTATGTGTTCATCCTTCCTTTGGATATAAAATATTATATTTTGCCGTTGATCCTCGCGCCATTTCCCAACAACATGTCGGATCGAATTTATAATACACAATAATACACGAGATTCGATTTTGTTTACTTTTTTTCCCCACAATTTACCATTTTATTTTTTGATTCCTACGGATCATCATTCTCCCCCCCTCTTCGCTTCCAACCCATCCAGTCTGGCAGCCCTCTTCGGTGCTTATTTATGTCCCATCCCATGGGCAACATGAAATCTGGAAAGCCTTTTTCAGATATCCTGAAAGCACTTTAGGTAAAAGTTTTCGGGTGTTATGAATTATGCCCATTTTTCAAAAACCTGTTCTCCGCAAAAGGAAACACCACGATACCAAAGAATATATAATTTTTTTACATTTGGTATCTACAAATACCCTCTTTATGTTACCCCCATGCTTTTATGGTTACCAAAATGATCAAATTATACCTTTCATTGTTCTCTCATGTTTCTTATTATTATTATTATTTTTCTTTTTTTCGTCATCGTAATGTGCCGTCATTTTTTAGTGGTGTTGGCGCATTTAAATTTCCCGGATCATTTACACTAACTGATTGTGTCTGAAGGTTGGTGTTTATTTGTGATGTGTTTCATAAAATTGTTATTTTTTCGTAAAAGCCTTCTCCGAGTTATCTTCTTTTGTTCTGATTGCGTAATCTTATTGCGAATTTCGTTATGTTATTTGAATATCTTTTAGATTTCACGTGCACACACTATGTATATACAAAATTTGTTTTTATGTCGATTAGAAAATTTGACATTGTTTTATATTATGGACCACAAAATTAACCTCTTTTTTGTTATTGTTCTTTAAGCATACATCAACAGATTTTTATACCACTTATGTATGCTATGAAAATCTCAGTATTTTGTAAGAGATAAACAATCGGCCAATAATATGTGGCAAATTTTATTATGAAACCTATGTAGGTAACCAGCTGTTTACGGCCTAGTCAGCCGGAACGGTCGTTCAGTTAATAGAATATGTAGCTACAATCAATTACTTAGTCTGATTTGAAAAACTTCATAAAATGGAGTTGCATAACATATTTAAATACCGTCAACAATGACAACGAGTTTAATTCTCAAAATGCACTAAAGTTTAATTCTTTTTTTTTTTTTTTAAGTAAGGCAGCCAGTCCCTTTACAGGACTATTTGTGCCAAAGACGTTGATCAATGTGTATATGCAGTCAATAGTACAACTCCAGTGAGTGTGAAAAATAATTAGATAATGTGGGGGATTACAGTATAACTATATTTTTCTGTATGAACTTATGAAGCAGTTTATAAATTTCTGTTGATCCTAAAGATAGAAGGTAATGCATTGATAATGGGAATTGGATTTTTTCCTTCATCGAGTATCGGACATCATCCAATGCTCGATAAATGTCAAATGCATCTCTTATTGGGCAGGAAAAGAAAACATGGTTCTCAGACTCCTCATCTAGGCCGCATTCGCAGTAAGGTGAGGGGGAAAGTCCAATCTTGAACAGATGTCTGTCCAATCTGCAATGGCCGAATCGAATACGAGATATATTGGATATTAGGCTTCTTGGGAGATTCTTTGAGTAATACCAGGGATGAGAAGGAATCGTATTTTGAATGCTAAAGTAGTAATTCTCAAAATGCACTAAAGTTAATATGAATAGCTATTTCGAAGATTGAATAACATAAAGGAAACATTTAAAATTTAATTCAACTTTGGAATTAAACCAATAAAATCTTATTAGTTGATTGAGATATTGTGTTTTGTGTAGCGGAATGATGATGTATAGTGATGTTGTGGAATTAAGTTTTATACATACATACAAACCATCACGACATGTCCCTCACAGGGTAGGCAGAGAGAACGGAACGCCAAATTTTTATATCTTGACACACATTCATCGCCTCATCAACATTCATACATCGTCTTATACATGTTCGTCTGTTGATCACGCTTCTTACATTTCCATCTTTCAAAATAGCGTAAACATGGTCATTTCTTGGGCGCCCCCGACCTCTTATTCCGTTCCTGTCAGCTTTGTATATTTTCTTCTTCGTATTCTTTTCTTCTTCTTAAGTTTCATATTCATTCATACCATCACGGCATATCCCACAATGTGGGGTAACCAGCGAAAGGTGTGCGGGTGTGCATTGCCTTATAAAAGGGAACACAACATATCTGTGTATACCCACACACCAGTCTCTTCTCACCTCAAAAGCCACTACATTCAGAATGGGTGGTGAACCTCATTGCTGAACTATGTGACATGTTATTGTTGCCTATTGTATTTTCTATTACCCGGCTCTTACGGGACACTCGAAAACAATAATAGAAAAGAGTGGAAGCACTATTCTAAGCCGGTGCCTCACAGCTAAGTTTTATTATTTTTAAAATAAAATAATATTATATTACATATAATAATATATATAAAATAGTATAATATATAAAAATTATAATATTATTTTATTTTTGGTTGTTTTCTTGAACTTTTATAAATTATTATTTATATTTTTTTTTATCCTGTTGAAGCAAGTTATAAAAAAACATTTAATTTTAAACATTTCATAAACATTTTTTTTTGTATTTATTTTACATCCTTTTTTTAATAATATCACAAATAAATTTATCAAAAAGATTAAAATCTTGTACTTGATGAGGTAATCATTTGATATTAGATATACAACGTTATACAACGTTGAAAAAAAATATAAAAAAACAAATATACATAAAAATCGGGCAATTCGAAACATTTTTGGTCATATCAATACATACATTATACATATAATTACGCTACGCTTAAAATCCGTTTAAAAATGTAAATACACTATAAATTATAATACAACTGTGTTAAAAAGACATATTGTTGGCAAAAAGAGGGAATATGAATTAGTGTAGATATGTAGCGAATGAGAAGAAAGATTACTAAGGAGAGAGAGATGACTGCGACCGCCGGATAATTGACTATAAAACACGTTCAACGATAATTTATTACGATAATTTTGTTTGTGAATGTGGAGAGATGTAGAACAGGGGCCACGGACCCCTGGGAAATTTCAAAGTCGTAATGGGAGATTTAATATGGTAATGGGTACAAGATCCATATGAAAAATTATCTACAGTTTCGTTCTGCTTTCATGTTCTTGTACAGATACCTAATAATATGTCATGGCACACTAGGTCTAATGAATTTCAAACATACCTACCCCATATACACGATATCATTTACAAAGTGACGTGCTCGTGTAGTCACACAAAGCATTTACAAATTACCGATGTGTACTATTAATCATTCAACGAGGTAGGTATTTGCTGTTTTTGAAAATGAATGAAAATCTGGGTAATTTGAGAAATAAGACATGTTTTAGGAGAAGTAGGTATTACATTTTAATCATAGGTTCAAAAAGATTCCCATGAGATAAAAAACGACAGTTAAATAGGTACCTATGTAGCTAATAAAACGATATGATTTACAGTTGAGAATGATTTAAAGTCTCATATTATGTGTCGGTCTTTTTTTCAAACTGCTAAAGTTTCCATATTCCACTATGTTGTCCCTTTCTTGAGCTACTCCGGCTTCTCGTTTCATTATTTCTCTCCACTTTGTGTATTTTTATCGTTAACATTATTATTTTATCAGTGGCATCTTTCTTTTTATAACAATGTTTCCTAATGTCTTATTTTCTAACTGAGCTGGATCCCGCATTCGGCAATCCAGCTGGATACGGCACATTTTTCGGCTTGCTGCATCCATCAAAAGGCGCTGGAAATAGCACTGCGGATTATCAATCAATTAATTTTCCAAATAATGGCGTATTTGATTACGTTTTTTAATTAAATATTAATATTTCATGAAAAAATTTAACAACTCTTACATAGAATCTTCATTTTGTTGTTAAGAAGTTAGAAAAAAGACAATTAAGGAGTGATATGACTTCTTCATTCTATTTTAAATTGACTTAGATATACTTTAAATTACAAATATCATCTTATATTTATGAGAATATTTTCGTTATTTTTAAAGCAATCAATTAAATCTATGCTGGATCCAGCAACTTTTAGGAAAACCCGATAAAATCTTGCTGGATTGCAAAACTTATATAATGTACCTAATTTTTGATGACCAATATCTAAGAAATGGGGGACGCCTTTGAAATTTAGTGTGCCATGCTATAGATCCAGGCTTGTTTCTCAGTGATCTCATTTCAACTGCATTTATGTATTCTGCTTTCATGCGTCTCCTGCCGTGCCCATAAAATTTAAGTAAATTATTTGTTGAAGGTAATTGAATAATAGCCTGTTTTGAATTTTCCAGGCGGCTTCTTATTATCGCGTGACCGTCTGTGTTGTGTTTTTCTTATTATTGTGGTGGTATTATAAGTAAGTGTGGGGCCGGCAGCAGTTGCTTTCCTTCAAATTACTGTTGTTGTTCTGCTTCTTCTTGCTCTGAATTCCCGCCACTTTTTTTTTACTATTATTTCCCTCCTACCCCTCTAAGTTTCTCCATCGACGGGAAGTAATTTGAGAGTGTTACGGCCACTCGATGGCTTGTTTTTTTCCCTCGTCCTATTTCTCTCGGCTTTCTGCCTGGGGCGGTTCAAAATAAACTATTATTAGGCCCGTGCGTTGAGTTTGTGGAAAATACAGTGTTGACACTTGCTTAAACATGTAATTATTCTTATTTTATCCGCCAAATATGTGTTCGTCGCAGACATCACGTGACCAATGCCTTTGAAAGCGCCGTTTAGTGATGCAAGACTAGTGCTTTAACTTGATCATTGGGTCCACGAACATATATGATAATCATTTTTGCCTCCCGACAGTTAATAGGTTATTCTTTGGAGGCTTCTGTCATCTCAGGGCTAAAGCTACTAAGAGATCAGTCATTATTTTTATTTGGTCATTCCATCGACAAATGGAACATCTCCGGAGTCACTGTCCTTCCACTATATCAACAATTACTTTTGTTTTTTTTTCAAGTTTTAGGGCTCCCTTCTCGCTATGTGACCAAAATATTTCTGAGGTTTCTGGTAGCAGATGATTGACAATGTGGTATTCTTTAATACTTCTCATTACATTACATTAAAACATGTTTCATTTTACCCAAGAAAACCTATAAGCACTTGATACGAATTAATAGTGTAATCAATCTGATATTAATTACAAAATCATACAAATCTCTTGTCAGATGTAAGATTTTCATGAACACATTTAATTTATAGTAGAAGGCAGTGTTTTAGCGGATATTTGCCACTTTATTCATTGAAATACATTAAATGGTTTATTCAGTAATAAAACCGAACACTGTACGCTATTAATTGCTGAATGAATTTAGTCATTGATCATTCCAAATTAGTTTAGTTTCTGTATGTTCATATGTTTATAATTTAATCCACGGTTTGAAAGTATATTTTGAAATGGTTTTGAATTGCTTGTTTCTTGGTAATGAGTTTTTTAAAACTTTCTTTCTTAGGTATACCCTTGGTTCACACCTAGTCTTTATCAATTCTTGAAATGAGAAAGAAAAATTGATCAAGGAAAATATTAAACTATAACTTGAGTGGGATATTTCGAGAATAAAATAAGCTGATCTAAAATGAGTATGACATAACAACTAAGAATATTCTAAAAATGCAACCAATGACATAAATAAACACATGTGATATAAGAGGTTTGGAGATAGAAAAAGCAATGGATCTTGGCCCATATCGAAAATTTATCGTTATTATTAAGGATTATCTGTGTTAATATCATTTGATATTTAATTTATTTATATGTAACTTTTGTACACATAATTTGTATAATTTCGTTAGGCTCTCGGCATGATGGCTCTCATGGATATATAGTATGTCTTTTACTTTTATTTGTGCAGGGCGCCGCGGCGCCTAAAGACTTCCCCTTCTATTTTTGTTTTGTTGGGCCATTCGTCGGGCGGTCAATCAAAAAGCCGTGCGGTTTTTTTCACCTTTTTGTGGTGCGAAGAAATTTTCTACTGTGAGTGATGTCTTTTTTTTTCAACCCCTCAGTTGTAGAGTTGGAGGCAATTTTGACTCGAACCCAGTCAACCTTTAGCGGTGAATACCGATTTATTTTTGGTAATAGTAACAAAAATTTACGTTAAAAATAACCAAACTACAGTGACTACTAAACATTTTGTCACTATAACCAAATGTTGTGTGCACTTTATTAACTGATAACAAAAGTTTGGTTTAAATATATTTATCTTTTTTTCCGTCATATTAGAGACCAACTGCACGACCAAAACAGTCTAATGCAATAACTTGAAATTTCATTTTTTCTTTAAAGTGAATTTTAAACCGGTATGAAATGGTATCGTTGCAATGAAATTCTTCGCTATCTGTCTTCTCCTTCTGCTTGTGGGAATTTATAACGAACCCTATGTATAAGATTATTTATCAACATCATCATAAGCTCGACAGCTTTGGGTGGGCCTTGGCTGAATCAAGGAGTATCCTCCATTCCCGTCTATCCGCTGCCTTCGTTCTTCAATTTCTAACTGTCGCCATCTATTCGGATTATTTGACCAGCCCATCTCAAACGCCATATTTTGTTGGAACTGGTCACATCGGGACTATCAAAATAAAATATAAATAGGTGAAGAATAATATGTAGACCTCTGTTTAAACCTTGTAGACATACATCTGTGATGCTTCAATGCAGTCCTGACCATCAAAGACCTGACCATCCAAGTGATATTCGTAAATCAATGTTATTCGCAAGTTAACCAAAAAATCAGGTTCCATTCAACTCAATCAAGCTATCTTAATTTTGGTCAACTTATACTCCTCCCATTCCATTATTTATTCTATATAATAAAATATTGCAGCCAAACTGTCAAAGAGAACTTTCTGTTGACAAAATACAAATACATTCCTCTTCTTTATTTGGTGCCCTGTTAGGAACCCCGACGTTGGCGAATCCCTCTCTGCCCTATGCTGCCCGGAATATCTGCTCTACAGTTCTGAAGCCCGTCCATTCATAATATTACACAGCCAGGATATCTGTCTTCTTCCAGTCCCTCAGCGACCAGCGAAGCAAATGGTATTTTTTCTACTCTAATTACCAGGTGGGCAAGTCTCGCTAAACGGTGAAATCAAAACCCTCACGATTACCCATATCATGGATATAATTTTTATATGAAGTTCTCAAATATCTTAAGATATCATAGAACTTCATATGATAATTATACCCATGATATGGTATATGGTATTGATTTCACTATTTGACCGGTCTCGCCCCTGGTTTTTGCCTGGTTTTTCTGGATCAACCAGATCTGACCGAGGGGTTTTGATAATTTTGCGATGCAAACATATTTTTAAATCTTCCATCCTTTTTATGGTGTTAACCTTCAGCGTCCAAGTGTCACAGACACAGACCAAACAAAACATTTCACCATTCACTGTTTTAGGTCTACAATATTGAGCTATTCGTTTTAGAAGCGGGATCTCATTTTTTAAAGGCAGCTCTTCCTACCTCAATCCTGCACCTGATCTCCATATCCGGATCAAGGGTCTCCAAAGGAATACTGCTGAGATAATTAAATTTATCCACGTAACATTGATCTCATAGTCTACGTTTAGATGCATATTTACATCAAAATACGAATCATTTTGTTAGAATTCGTTTCTATTTAATATTTTTCAAGATTCCTTTATTTAGATTCTTATTTTCTTCGAGCAACGCTCGAAATACACAATAATACGTCATGCTAAAATGTCGCGCAACATCAATTTCAATAATAGCGCGATTTCCATAATATTCCTAGGGTTTTTTTTTCGCCGTGTCGACAGAAATATAGATTTATTATTCACTCTCCCAAATTGCAAGAAGGAGAAAGCAGTAGATATTATTCATTTAAATCTCGCCGCCCGCCGTGATAAACGAGACAGCTACACAGTTTAAAACGCTGACAAATATCAAAACATCAACGAAATACGTACAAATCTGACGAGGCCGCTAATGCAGGATATACTGTGACACCACTTTGGAATTGGCTGTTTTTTTCATAAAAACTGTAAACCAAAAGAACATTTTACAAAATATTGGAAAAGATTAAAATATTTGAAGTTTTTGTACAGTATATTAAATATACCAACCCGATGTACAAGATAAACGTCGCTGTTCTATAATAAATATAATTGGACAAATCCATATTAGGGTTCTCCCATGTACAAATTTTTCACAAATTACTATAAATGGATACCAATATTACCAATGGATACCAAATAAAAGTACTTAAATGTAAAAAAATACTTATTTTAAAATGAAAAATACAACGCGATAACCGAAATGATCCATGTAGCTTCTATTGGAAATAGTTTGATCATCTATCCAGATGTTTTATAAATCAATGAATCTGGCTCTAAGGTGTTTTCTGCATAACCTATTCATCACTTTGAACCCTAATTTAAAAAAATATTTATGATTCTTCAATATTTAAAAAAATCAATAAATGCAAGAATTCTAGAAACAAGACTAATGACTGACATAATACGTGGTTAGATTATACAAGAATGTGTGGTTCCTATCATTAACTACATACATATATTGGGTCATTTAAAGACGCACTTATAGATGGAAAGACAACTGGACCTCATCACCTCAGGAGGCATAACTTCTGTCTCTCAACCATAAAGGGTGATCAAAAGAATAAGAAGAATCATAAAAATGTCCTTAATCTAAGTACGATATGAGTAGTCGATTTTGCTTCTACTTCAAATTGAATTTTAAACGTTATCAATTTTACAAAACGCTTCTATATCAGTTTGTTAACATCGGCTCGTTCCAATCCAGCTATGAATATTCATATACAGAGGTCATACTGTAACCCCATCACGTATGACGCCTTAAACACTGAGCTAAACTTACACCCAACTCAGTAGTTCGCAACTCATCTCGTATACAAAACATTATCCTACAATCAATAAAGAAATTATGATTTCAAATATCAATAAGAACATTCGAGTACTGCTGTTCATCTTTTATGTGCCATCAAACAACACTGACGTTTGTCAAAACAAAGGACATCAATATTTGATTCATCATTTGTCTGAGCTTTCAGGTTTGCAGATCGTAGTTGATATTTATCCCAAGGTTTATATTTATTTATTTATTTAATATACAGAGACACCAACAGAACACTGAACAACACAAACAAAAAAAAAACATGAAACAAAAAAATAGAATCTCCAGTGCTCCAATAACAGGTATCTCCCGCATGGCTATTGTGCATAGTAAGTTAGGTACAATCAACGTCTCCTGACCAGTCAAATTATAAAAAAGACATTACTTTGCACAGTTAAAGTTATATATTATATAGAGGTGTTCTACCTGTTCTGCAACTGTGAACCGATAACATTACCTTGCAGAACTCTAAATGAACGCACGGAGGACATAAGGAGAGTCTGGTAAATCTAAAAATTTACAGACATTGCATTGTGACGTGCTAAAGACAGCTTATGGTAAGAATTTAGTACATCTAAAATGACTTCTGCATGGGTTATTTTTTTATTACGTATCTTTAAAGATATGCATTATACTTACTTACTTTCCGTGTCCGGAACACCATCATATTGGTTGGTGCTCCGGTGGTGGAAGGATTGGCCGGCATTCTGCCGTTTCCAGGGACGCCCGATTGCTTTTCCGAAGTTAACCGAAACTCAATCTACGTGGAGGCTCCTTCCGTGTCCCGAGATATCATCATATAAATAGGTGAAGCAAAAACTTCGGAGCTCTTTCGGAAAAGGAGTAAGAAATTTGGCATGGTTAAAAATTTATATGAAGAAATCGTGGAAAAACTTCTGTATTATGTGTTACTAATACATTGATTTTCATGTCGAACTATTGATTGTTTCCTTTCATTCGGCCAATGTCAGACATGTTAAGTCAAATGCAGTTGTTTCATGTAGTAAATAAAGCTAAGTTCAAATACTGAACATGTTAAAGTAAAATACATAATCTGCTGTGAAACAAAAAAAATAGTACTTAAACAATTACACTTTGCAATATGTGAACATAAAACTTTTTACCCCTTGATGAATACATTACTTTTTTTTATAATATATAACGTTCAATGACTTTCAAAATTAAAAATTTAATGAATCACGCTCAAATATAGACTTCTGCGTGATCTTTAGTATAAATAAATTAATAAAGGGCTAATTTTTGACTGCGAGCGAGGAATAGAGTACTCCATATTTTTGACGAAATCTTCGAATGATTTTAATTTGTCCTCGATACAAAAGAACTGCATGTCCAATATGTTCAAATTAATCCTATTGAACTTGAACCTGATAAAAGGATCTGGCGACAAATATTATAATACAAAATTTCTTATTAATAAATTTATTTGGTTGATGTGATGAGAGGAGATTTTTCACGTTTTTTTTATTTCCATTGTTGTTTGTAATATTATCACTCTTTATATACGATTGATATTGGCATCAACTGATACAGTGTTACTGTATCGAGATGCATTGGCCCCGGCACAGGTTTATTGCCGAGTGGGCATTGCAGATTCAATATTTTTTTGTTTTTTTTAATGAATATTTCCTTGTTAAACAAGTACATATACATCTTCCTACGTTCCCTAAAATAAGCAAATAAATGCTTGTGCTATAGGTGAACGAAATCGGTCAAGGCAGGATTCGAACTCGCGATCACTGGATTACTAGCCCAGCGCGCTAACCGCTCTGCCATCCACCCATCTTATTGTAATATCATCAATGTTTGTATGAATTAATAAATAAATGTACCCAGAATGCCTGTAAAACGAATGGCCATACTAATATTTTTCATGTGCGGAACATTGGTTTTATTTTCTAAATTAAGTTACTAGTTCCATTTTCAGTTTCTTGCAAATCAAAATTTTTTAAATTATTAAGAGGGCGACTGCTGCCAACGTACCTATTTTTTCAATTTGATATACCATCATTATTACTAAACGAATCATTTTGAAAAAAATAACCTAGTTCGTTTTTATATTAATAAAGAGAAATATACATTAACTTTTTAATTATGTTCTGTATATATTCTTGTAGGAAAATAATAAGCATACCCCGATTTTAGACATTTATCATAAATTTCTAAAAAAATATAAGGTATAGAGTAATATATTTTTTTATAAATTAAAGAAGAACAAAATACCTGGAAAATTATGATGTGATGTAGCATTAATGCACCAGGTTAAGTAAATAAACCAAAAAAACTTTTATTTCGCAATGGCGCTAAATGTAAAATAAATGTTTTTTAGGTTTATTTACTAAACCTGAAGCATTGATGCAACGTCACATCATATTTTTCTAGATATTTTTATCTTCTTAAGCTTAAAAAAAATGTTTGCTCTACGCCTTATAGTTTATTAAAAATATAAGATAAACGTTGAAAATCGGGGTATGCCATTATTTTTCTACAAGAATTTATACAGAACATTATCAAAAAGTTAAGATATATTTTTCTTTATTAATACACAAACTATCTAAATTATTTTTTTCAAAACGATTTGATTAGAAATAATGATAGTATATCAAATTGAAACCTAACGTTGGCAGCAGTCCCCCCCTTAAAAACTTTATTTTTTATTATTTTACCGCTCGCAAATCAAAATTTGGCGTTATCTGCTTTTAGTTGATGAAGACATTCAGAGTTCATTCCTGGGGTGACGCTAATTCTGTTAAACAAATCTAATCAATTTCACGTGTGGTTTAGATTTACTTTAGAGGTGTGACGTCGTAATATAATATTCAAAGTGAAATAATATAATAATTAATAAATAATTTGATATCTATCTTCCTAGTTATTAATTACAACCATTGGCCATAGAAGTTCTATGTAAGTATTTGCTTTTTTCATCGAAGATCTATTCAAATGAAACTAGTGGCTATATAATATGTCAACTTATATTTTTTGTCTGAACGGAGGACATACAAAATACCATGACCACACTCAAAGTATGGAATGTCTACATGATACCTGTTGAAAATTGCCTTAAATTCGAGTAATTTGTGGCGAATACTCACGGTGGGTTGGGCCGTGCATGCAACAAGGGGCTTCGCCCCGTGCTGAGTCAATTCAAAGGTCACCCTGTTTTAACTTGAAATATTTTCCACGACAAAACGAAAGGTCAGAATCGTTTGTTGAACCGTAGGTTATTTATTTAGGATGACCATGGGTTGACAAAAAAGGTGTCCACACTTTTAAAAGGATTGGAAAAAAAACACAACGTTTTGCGTTGTCCTTTTTCACACTGTTTGGTTGGTACCGAGTCGAGCTATAAATAAGAAATCTTTAATCCAATTGGGATTTCTTGCCTTTTGCGAAGCCAGCTCCTTTTTTAAACGTTTGCACCAGTAAAGTTTTTGTCCAGGTCTTGTACTTTCTTTCATATTATCAGACTTTACTTAATCAGTTCTGTCGATTCTGACATAGATTGTAAGATGTATGAAATCTTCAATTTCAGGTTAACATTAATTTCATATTTAGAATTTTTGAGTATATTTTTCAAAGACATCGTTTTAACATGGCTATGTAGGAGACCCCAGCTATATATAGGGTTTTGGGCCTATTTATACGTATCGTTGGGGAGGGTTTGCAATCTGATCCAGAAAACAATAATTCGGTAAAAAGACATGGGTCCTAAGAAGACGGAAATTCGAAATTCGGAATCGCTCGTTCCACAGTCGG
The DNA here is from genome assembly GCA_963576475.1 of Molanna angustata. Classification (NCBI taxonomy): domain Eukaryota; kingdom Metazoa; phylum Arthropoda; class Insecta; order Trichoptera; family Molannidae; genus Molanna; species Molanna angustata. The sequence goes on along the minus strand of OY754977.1, from coordinate 7,237,732 downwards.
GCTGATGTGTGAATTTTTTGAAAAAAAACTTACTTTGCAGTTCTTGCGCCATGGTCACTCTGTCGATGGTATCCCGTGAGTAATATATATTGGTACCTACTTCTCCAATGGCAAATAATACCCAGGGTGTTGAAAAACAATCGTTTGATTCCTCAGTCAATCAGTGTTGGCCCGGATATTAAAGGGGTTCTTATTGAGGTTCACTCACACACTGAGAGTCTCTTTGATGTGTTTTTTTTATTTCAAACCGACACTGCCCAAAGTTCCTGAGATCCTAATACTTTTTTTCTCAAAACTTCCTCGTCTTTATCTTTAAAGATAACATTAAAAAGCTTCAACTGATAATATACGATAACGGTATTGCTGTCGTAATGTTTTTTTCAATCGATGATTTGGGTTTATAAAATATTAGGGTTATTGAGATTGTAATATTACTTTTTATTCTCTACTGCCATTTTATAAACATAACTAACAGTGAAGGAATAATAAGTATAGAAGATAATATTATATTGTCATGTAGGCAAATTTTAAAGTCAGAAGGGTTTGGAGTTCGATTTTCTCTTCCTACGTCTTCAGGAACACGGCGTATATATCGTTCGACAAAATCTCATCAGTTTTGTTTCTTCTTCTTTTACCTTGAAATATATTCATGCTGCTGAAGTAGAAATCTTCTCTGATGTTATGTAATTCCCAATTGTCATACCATAATTTCTTTTTGGAGATCTTCTTCCCCTGAAGAACAATGCATACATCATATTATTTAGGTGTCCATTCCAGTACATTCTTTTTTATATAAGTAGGTACCCCATCTAAAGAAGTCGTACGTACCAGGTTCATAGTTTCATGTGATAAAATATATGATATACTTAGTTCTTAACAACTTCGGAATAAAAATACTGGAGGAGAGAGGCGAAGAAGGATTCTGGAGGAGGCCAGGGCCCACACAGGGCTATAGCGCCAATGATGATTCGTTGCTTACGTCAGTCAAAGCAACGAATTTTTCTAACGCTTGGGTGTATAAAACCAACGTTTATTTAGTCGTAGACTTGTATTAACTTCAGATCATAACTATTGAAGGCATTTCTAAGATCTCTGGAAATAACTAGTTCAATTATTAGATTATTAGATATGCCATATATACCGACTGAAAACCTTATTTGGTTAGTTGGATCTTGTATGTTGGAATCATAAACAATTTTGGAAATAAAAAAATAAAAATGGGAGCCCTACGATAACAAGGCGCCTACACCCGCTCATGAATAGTTTAAATTCTTTCTTTTTTATTGTCCTTCGAGATTACGAAATTCTCATGGCCAATTGGACCTTGAAAGGACATGTTGGGCATCACCAAAGATCTCTGGAAATGATTGACTTAACGACAGCCATTCGAAAACAAGGTGCTGTATCTGTGAATACTTTCAAATTGTACTTCAAGATCGCTTTATCCCAATGCCCGATGGGAACCTCAAAAAACCTTGATCAACGTGGATCTCCATTCTTTAGAAGAATATCTTAAATTAGTTCATAAGGTTGAAGGTTCCCAGTTTCAGAAGTGCAAACTTGGCCGTTAAAGTATAGTTTAAATTTGAATGCGCCATAACTCTGGCCGTATCCAACCACCTGTATACATGGCACTTTAGAAGGTGACACCAGCACTTTTGTTTCGGCTGGCGTTACACTTTAAAACCAATTTGATAAAGCTACTATAAAGTTTACCAGCCGATGGCTAAAATGGATTTGCAGCGGATCTATAGCGACAAGGATATAAATTTCTTTCGTGTTTGTAACTTGTACCGCGACACTACTCCTATAGGACCTGTAGCCATAGTGATAAAATAGTTTGAGAGTATTTACATGTGATTGTTTTGTTCGTCACGCATCAAATTTACACAGTTCCACTATCCATTCGTTTCAACAAAATGATTTTATATGAATAAATAAATAACTTTGTATTTTTCCACAATATTTTTTATATTAACGACCGAACGTTTTCGCCAAGGTGACTTGGCATTTTCAAGGTCTAAATGAAGCTAAAGTTTCGTTTCGCTTTGTTCTTTAGTTTCGTTTGGACCTTGAAAATGCCAAGTCACCTTGGCGAAAACGTTCGGTCGTTAATATAAAAAATATTGTGGAAAAATACAAAGTTATTTATTTATTCATTTAAAATGGATTTCCACTCTATAAACACAAAAACTCTAGAATCATTTAATATGATTTTATATTCTTCTTCTTCTTTCTTTCTTTTTCGTGTCCGGCTACCACTCCAATAAGCAGCGACTGACATCACGTTGTCGTTTGTCATAATCAGATCCCCAGGACTACAGACCACTCCTATCAGTGGGCACATCAGCAAGTGGCTGTCATCCTGGGTTTTTGTCTTTTGATTTTATATTAACATGCATAATTATGCTGATCATTATGGTATATTGGTAATTTTTGCGACTTCTGAAATTTTTGGTAAGTCAATATTTTTTAGATTTATACTCAACATCTTCTATTTTATTTTTATTTTATTTTTTTTATTTTTTCACGCCTTTATCACAAAGACTATTATGGAGATTACTGTTGCCCAACTAGGTAACCCTGTTCTAGGGCTAGCAGTTTACAATTTTACCAAGGCAAATATTTGACATTTTGGTTTTACATAGTTTTGTATTTGGTCCTTGCAAAAAAAAAATATTAGAGCGTACACCAGACATCACAACACAACAAATAACAATATTACATAGTCACTAATATCTTAAACACAAAAGTATAAATCGATAGAGTAAATTTTGATATATATTATTATTCCAATATTATTTCTACCATAATATGCATACCCCTAAATTATCTCCCTAAATTTTGTATATCTATTGATTTTTTTTCTTGGGAGAACTCGAGATATTATAAAATAATTGTTTGTTTCGATTTATATACAATACATTATAGTATGATTATCAAAGCGTTTCGTGTGAGACTCATAGCCAGAATAATATATTTATGGAACGATTTGTTTATATAAATAAACAAAAAACAACATTATAATAAAAAAAAATGTAATTACTATTTTATCAAATGAAGTGAAGTCGGATCACTTGCTGTTGGTTGTCAAAACAAAAAAAACAGCGTAAAAAATATTAACTCTTTATTCGTTTTCAAGTAAAGAATAATTTCTTTAAGAGGGTGACTGCTGCCAACGTTTCTATTTTTTCAATTTGATATACCATAATTATTACTAAACGAATCATTTTGAAAAAATAACCTAGTTAGTTTGGATATTAATAAAGAGAAATATACCTTTACTTTTTGATTATGTTCTGTATATATTCTTGTAGAAAAATAATAAGCATACCCCGATTTTAGACATTTATCTTAAATTTCTAAAAAATATAAGGTATAGAGCAATATTTTTTTTTATAAATTAAAGAAAAACAAAATACCTGTAAAAATATGATATGACGTTGCATTAACGCATCAGGTTAAGTAAATAAACCAAAAAAACTTTTATTACGCAATGGCGCTGAATGGAAGATAAATGTTTTTTAGGTTTATTTACTATTTGCTTCAGCATTAATGCAACGTCACATCATATTTTTCTAGATATTTTTGTCTTCTTTAATTTAAAAAAAAATATATTACTCTACGCCTTATAGTTTATTAAAAATATATGATAAACGTTGAAAATCGGGGTATGCCATTATTTTTCTACAAGAATTTATACAAAACATTATCAAAAAGTTAAGGTATATTTTTGTTAATTAATACCCAAACTATCTAAATTATTTTTTTCAAAACGATTTGATAAGAAATAATGTTGGTATCTGATCAAATTGATCAAATTGAATATGATATATTGATCAAATTGAAAAATAGGTATGTTGGCAGCAGTCCCCCCCTTAAACATTATTCACATATACATACATGACTTCAAAGACAAACACAACATTCGGACAAAGACATTACTACTATTTACCTCCAAAAATCTTTCATATATATTTTTTTTTATTTATTTTTATAAATAGTCAACAGCTGTATAATTTTTTTATATAAAACAATTACATATAAATTGAGCCAATTACAGACTATTATATATTAGTACTTCACATAGAACACGTACACGCATTCATAGAAAACATGTAAATATGAAAATATAAAGTAACATAAGAGAAAATATATATATAAAAGAAATAAAGGGCGTATTTTTGATGAAACATTTGAAACTTGGATTAAACAAAAGAAACTTGGATTAAACAAAAGAAACTTGGATTAAACAAAAGAAACTTGGATTAAACAAAAGAAACTTGGATTTAACAAAAGAAACTTGGATTAAACAAAAGAAACTTGGATTAAACAAAAGAAACTTGGATTAAACAAAAGAAACTTGGATTAAACAAAAGAAACTTGGATTAAACATTTGAAACTTGGATTAAACAAAAGAAACATGGATTTAAAACAAGTGCATTAATATACTGCGGTAATATGATCAAGTAACGATACCCTAAATTTATTATAATTTTATTATTGGTATAATATTAAAAAAAATGTAAAAAATGTTTTTTTCTGTGATATATAATGCAAGAAATTTTCTGCCTCCTCAGAACAGGATCAACCTGGTGAGGTGGTTTATACAAATAAAAAATAAATATTCATACTATTTTGAATTTTATTAAACTGTATTTTTTCTTATATTTATTGTTTTTATTGTACTTTGGTTTTCAATTAAAAAAAAAACATACCCCACACTGTGGGATAACCAGCAACAGGTATGGGGGTGTGCAAAATCACGACACATGCGTGCATGTCAACACACCATTTAAAAAGGCACTACATTCAGAATGGGTGGTGAATATCATTGTTGAACTATTTATTCAATAGACCCATGAAATCACTCTTTTATCTTCCGTACAACGAACGAACACAATGGTAGATATATGGCAAAAACCATCGATGCATAAAACTGATAAAACTTTTTCAACGTATTGTTATCGTAGATTTTGTAGGTTGGTACTGGCACATAATATATCAATGTGTTGCATTTTTAAGGTTGACTTGTTTCGGTTCAAACCACACGCCACACAACATGTAGATATGTAGGCAAAGGGTATATGGGGATGTTTCATTTTAACCCTCTTCCTAGGGGAATATGCTGTTAATATACGCGGTGAACAATTTGAATAATACTTTTATACAAAGTCTACGAAATGTACAAAAAATGTTATTCGAAATAATGTAAAAATATGTAGTGGAGAGTTAAGTGTTGGCCACAACCCGCTCGTTTTATTATAGGTATGAGTAATTCACTTTGTAAAATCCACGAATGAGATATTTTTTCACTTTGGGAAAATAATGTAAATCGTGGTACAAACAGAGATTGATATTTGTAATAAAATAAATTAATTTTGATTTTTATCAGAATTCCTGTGAAACTCTACATACGTATTCATTTTTTTGCTTAAATCGAAACTTTTTAATTTTTTGTACAAAGTTATATAAAGTTAGTTAGAAACTTATCAGTATTCACAAGGACATGTTCTAAGAAACTTTATTCCAATTCACAAGAGAATTTTCTAAGAATCGTTATGAGTTGTATGAAGTAACCTATTACTTATTTTTTTACGTTAAACCTACCTAATATGAGTTCTGAGAGCCGTTTATAAATTCCTTTATTTAAACCCATTTCCTGACCCTTGGCCGTGTTATTTCATTGTTATTTAGAAGGGCTGTTAGAAATTACAAAATTCCATTTATATAATCCCGTTAGCCCTTTCTTGGACCAACCCTCGACCTCTGCAGAAAAGTTTTAGCCCTGTAATCTACTCAGCCCTCTGCTGTCTATTCCATATCATTTATTATTCTATGCGGGCATTGTAAGATAGATCAAATTAAGCGTTTTAATGTAGAAATCATCAACTTGGCCAACAGTAACTAGGTATTGTATATTTTCTTATTCGATTCTTTTCAAATTATGCAAATTTGTACATCTGATACTCGCTTAGGCTCCATTACATTTTGAAGGATATATGATCAGTGCTTCTTTTTAATGTATCGTAGCCATGTTTATTTTTTAATTGTTTAAAGAGTCCATAAAATCAAATTTAATGATAAATTGAGTCAAGTTTTTTTAAATGACATTTTATTTATTTATTTAATTATTTATTTACATTTATTTATTTATTCATTTATTTATTTATTTATTTATTTATTTATTTATTTATTTATTTATTTATTTATTTATTTATTTATTTATTTATTTATTTATTTATTTATTTATTTATTTATTTATTTATTTATTTATTTATTTATTTATTTATTTATTTATTTATTTATTTATTTATTTATTTATTTATTTATTAGAAAAAAATAGTTAATTTATTTATTTATTTATTAATTCTTTAGAAAAACAATCTTTTTAACATCGTATATGTTCAGTTTCTACTTTTTGAATAGGCTTCGTTGATTATTGTTTTTTTCTCTAATTAGTAATGCATTTTTGCGTGTATTTATTTTTATTTTTAATGTTATTTTAATTTTGTTAATTATATTTATGAATAAATAAATAAATGAATAAATAAAACAAATTAATATGCAATTAAAAAAATATTCGATAAAGTCAAGTTTGTTATTAAAATGCAAAAAATCAACAAATTTTGGGTTTCCGATAATTTAAATCACGTATAAACCCTTTTTAACGCACGCGATAGTAACCCCAACTAACCCCTAACTTCATAGAGTATTAAGCGGTTTTAATATGTCACGTTTTCAGCCACTAGATTAAGCGATATATGCCTTCTTAAGCTTCTTGACACCTAAATGTCTAACATCCTTATTTTATCTACTATTCTAGATACTAACAATAACAAAGGATCAACCCATTTGCATATGTAAGAAAAAAAATAAAAAATTAATTAATTCGCATATGTGACTATTTTCTTCCGAAAATAATTACATAGATCTTTAATTTTTAATCGTTGGATTTTTTATGTATGAGAGTATGCAGAGTCCTACCATGTTTTCATTGCATAGTCGCTCACTTAAGTTAGGAGATCACGTGGCTTTCTAACTGGAGGATACTACGACGTTTTTGTATGAGAATTGCATTGCATTGAAGAGACAAATCTAAATACTTAGTGCATGCGCATCGGCATTAACATTTGCGAATTCTCAAAAAGTAAGGTTGATAGCGAGGAACCTTACGAGTGGTTTAATATTAAAACACGAGATTTTTTCAGTGGATGATGATTTTATCGGCTTCGTTGAATATGTATTTGGTAATTTTGTCAAATCAAATACCAAACAGAGTATTCAGCGATCCATACGAGATGCCGAAAATTCGGTGGAATTTCAAAAAAATCGTGACATCGAGCTGTCAGTGTGAAGTGTGAAGTTGGTTACATATGTTTGTGTTGTTATAACAAAAAAACATTTTAAACGACAAACGTCAAAAAAGAGATAGATAGCTTTTTAAGCCCATTGAAAGCTATCTATCTCTATTCTTCATACACAATAATGTGAAATTCTACGCCATCGACCTTAACTTTGGTGTAGTATTTATGAAGTATTTAGTTAGGAATGTATCTGCAACGCAATTGCTAACTTAAGAATACTATATACTCCAGTTAGGCAAGGAGTTAGTATTTCGGTACCTAGGACTCTGAATTCGGGTCATAAAGTGGGGTTATGAATTCGCAATTTTTAGGGTAATTTTTTTAACGCAGATTATCAACGAAAATCACACTGTGATTATTTTTTGAATTATTCTATTATATCGATTGTAGATTTTGATAGATGGCTACGGAGGTCTTAGGGGGTGGCTTATGTATGTCCTTTGGACAAAGGGTTCCCTTTTCCAACTTCTCAACAAACGATTTGATCTTGATGGAACTCCATAGAAAATTAGTAATTTTGTTGAGACGCTCTGAACATGGTCACTAGTTGTGTCATTAAATTACAGTGGAATATATAATAAGTGGAATATATAAATTATTGGAATATATAAATAAGTGGAATTTTATTTTACCACAAGGAATTAATTACTAAATTAAATATGATTTATTTTGCGGGTATCCTTTAAACAGATTAATGAACTAGGACTGGGAACTTTGCTTTGTGAAAAAGTACTCCACTTCTAATTCCTATAACTATGTGAATGGTTCTGAATCTAATAAATGGAGCAATCTAGTCGAGTTTTCAAGGAGGTCTATCTTGAAAAACTAAATCAAATTTTGTAATATTTCAGTTCTCAACAACCAACTGTACAGTAGACACGCATCATCGAAATTCTTTTCTCAGAAACATAACTATGAACATATCTACTGTGAAAAGCGTCCCATAATATTTATTGAAGTTTGATATTGAATTGTAAGTAGGTCCTTATATGAATCATGAGACATACCTAAGCACCAAAGCCAAAAGAAAAAAGCGCGACATGTTTTTTTTGCTTTTCTCAAACTAAATAATTTTAATTTTATTTTATTTATTTATTTATTTCGATCAGTATACATTCAGTCAAATTGAAAATTATATAAAAAAAAGATTTACAAAAATAAGACCAATTGCACACTAATTACACACAACAAGAGTAATTACATTACATTAATGACGGCTATGTTTATTCAAAATTACTAGGTAGGTTCTCATGAACTAGAAAATAACAAAAGACGCCGCGCACACTTCGCGCCTTCTATAAATGCATTATTTCAATCATTCTGTCTCACTCGCACTCACGATATCACGTATCTCACAATATGTTTTAATTGATTCGAATCTTATTATGAAAACGTATTGAATTCATCAGGTATCATAATTCAATGGAAATCAAAAATAATTTCTTCATACGTTGCAGCTATTTCTTTGTGACACTATTTTTATGTCTGATTATAAGTCTGGCCCGACTAAGGAGTGGTTACGTCTCCGAAACTAGTTGACATAAAAATACTCAAACGTGGTTGACACTGAGGCCCGAATTTATAAAACGTAGTAAGAATTTTCTCAATGTTAAGCATGACAAATTCCACACGTTTCGATGTGCTAAGTATTGACTTACATATGCACTGAGAATAGTCCAACTGTCTATTCGTTCAAGAGAATGAAATTCTATTGAAGAAAGAGGCAGTTAAAATCCAAGATGCGTGTATGAAGGAACATTTTGTATGGCGTAGTGGACTTTTTGCATGCTAAAAACACCAACTTAGAGGCTTCGCAGCATATATGTACCCATATATGGATTTACTCAGAATTCGGAGTAGAACATTTTATGTGAGTTTGTGTGTGTGTGTGTGTGTGTGTGTGTGTGTGTGTGTGTGTGTGTGTGTGTGTGTGTGTGTGTGTGTGTGTCTGTGTTGGTGTGCGTGTGCGTGTATGTGTGTGTGTCTGTGTACCTATACCAGACTGACTTCAGACCGTTCGTTTCACGAAGAGATACTCTCTCTTCGGGGATATACATACCTATGTATAACTATGTGAATCGGTAAAACCGTATACCTACCACCCGACCGAAGATTTTTGTCTGCTACAACGGAATTTGGAAAACCATGGTTTGATATGGATATTTTTTTTTTGAATCGAAGCATATATTGTACCTTATCATATCAAAAAGACATCACATATTTTTTTTTGTTTTTATTAGATTCGATATAATCAAAAATGATTTCACGCCGAATTCGCCAGTCTGTTATTTTGAAGTATCGATAAATAAAATAATAATAATCCCTTAAGTTCAAAGTTGAAGTTTTTTCCGCTTGTTCTGGCGCTTCGTTCGTGCTCACAGAACTTTCTAGTCCCTCGAGGGAAAAAATCCCGTTCTAACGTCAATTTTTCAATTTCGTTCACCTTTCTTGATTTTATACCCACATATCACATCATACCTCCCCCCTCATTTCGCTGTCTCCAAAGTTGATTTTTTAATGTTTCCGCTTGACAATGTGTTTGGATATATTTGAAATCGGGTGATTTTTCGATCATATCAAATATTCATATGTTTTCACAGAAAAAATTACGTGAACGTAATTATTATGTTACTTGAATACTTAATGTATAATATAACGTATAATATGTATAATCGAGCATATAATATCGGGCTGTTCTTTTCTCGCGCAATCAGAATATACATTTAGACATAACCAAGTAGCAAAAATAATACACCAAAATTTAGCTATTAAATATAAATTAATTGACGCGATAAACATAAAACCATATTATGAATATGATCCGATTTCACTTTTAGAAAATAATAATATTTCGCTTTATTACGATAAAACAATATTAACTGACCGGTCAATTCAACATAACAAACCCGATTTAATAATACATGATAAAATTAAAAAAATAACATATATTTGCGACGTGGCTATTCCAAATTCTAGTAATATTATAAAAACTTTTCATGAAAAAATTAGAAAATACACCGCTTTAGGTAACGAGATTAAAAGACTTTACATGTAGAATCGTTAAAGATTTTTTAAACGTTAATATTCGGGAATCAGTAGGGTTGTTAGGTAGTATAGAGACCTCCTCAGAGCCTTTGCGACGTGGCTATTCCAAATTCTAGTAATATTATAAAAACTTTTCATGAAAAAATTAGAAAATACACCGCTTTAGGTAACGAGATTAAAAGACTTTGGCATTCTCGTAAAATAATAATATTGCCGTTCATTATTTCAGCCACTGGCATTATTCCAAAATCGTTAATCCGTAATTTAGAAACTATAGATTTATCGAAAAATTTAATAATAAAAATGCAAAAAACGGTAATTATGAATACATGTAGAATCGTTAAAGATTTTTTAAACGTTAATATTCGGGAATCAGTAGGGTTGTTAGGTAGTATAGAGACCTCCTCAGAGCCTAATCCTTTGATATGTTAAGTATCTGGATGGGTGAACTATTCCCAATTGAAAGCTTGATGATGTGTTTTATTTTGCTCTTTTAAATAAATTACAATTTACGCATTGATCTGCTAATTCTTTTGAGGAAGTGTATAATGGTAGTAATAATAATTGAGTGTTAGGTATTATTTGTAGTGCTTAATTGTTATTAATAATATCATTAGTAAATCGGCCAGCGCCGCATATAAAAAAAAACGCAAACATTGGATTTTTTCTCTCCCGGGAATCAATGATAGTTTTTTTGACAAATTTTTAACATTTCAGCATATATTCGTTAACGTTAATCAGCCGATGGCAGGTCGTAAGCCCTGTAGGTGCCTGATCTCCGGTTGTCCTATATAAAAATATGTTCCCGTTTCATCTATATAGAGATATTATAAATTATGTTACTTTTTGTGTCCTTTTCGTATCTAGTTAATGTTTCCTATTATTTAGTCACGTTAATAGTTTGACTAATATATGTATAATAATTTAATAGTGTGCCGACCGCCGTGGCACAGTATTTTCCCGTAGGAAAGATCCACAGTAGGAACGATCTGTACTATTTTTCTCCCTCTCTCTAAAACCGAATCGTTCACACGGGCGAAAATCCACGATTAATCTTTTAAGTACCGCCTTTATTTGTTCAAAATTATATCTTAATGTTGTCTACCTTATCTGCTTCAGTTCCGAGTAAAACACAGTTCGTCTTCAATATTTTTATTTAGACTTATGGGAAAATTGTGAAATTGAAATACATTATTTAAGTCGAATTGTCACGGCGCGGAGCCTTTATGAATTTTTAAATTTAATCGCTGTTTTTTACTCGTGCAGACAATTGTTTTTAGACTTCTGAGCATGTTTAAGCAATGATATATAAAAATAATAGATTCATTATTAGTCATTGAATTCGGTAAATAAAATGCTCATACCTCACTTATACACATTGACAATCTCTTTCTAACAATTTTAGAAGCAAGAAACCATAAAAAATCAGTAAAATATAAGTATTTGGTTCGTTTCTATGTTTGTCACAGAATAATATCGATATCTCGGTTCATTAAGACACGTCTGAAAATCATTTTGAGGTAGTGTTACCCCGAAATCAGAAAAAAATATACTGTACGAATGGCAACTTGTCATCAGGTACGTGTTAAGTTAATATTTGGCATAGTATATGTTAGATTCCCGAGAAGTAATGTAAAATAAAATAAAATAAAATTATCTGGTTCACACAGCAAACTCGTACGGTTATGATATAGCTAAACTTTAGTTAATGATAACAAATATAGGTCTTTATTTCTTTTTCGTGTCCGGTTTAGCTCTACCATTCCAATAAGCAGCGACTGACATCGCGATGTCATTTGTCATGATCAGATCCCCAGGACTACAGACCACTCCCATCAGTGGACACATCAGCAAGCGGCTGTCATCCTGGGTTGCGGATGACAGCCACAACCCAAGATGTAAAATATCGGTAACCAAACAGTTTAATTGTCCTGTTTTTTCAGCGTTTGGACTTGTTGCTCTTTGAAACTCGGGTATCGATATGTCCTTGTAACTAGTACAAATATTATGTTTTGAATAATTGTAAACTTGAAATGTTGCTCTTACCTACATACCAACCTATGATCATATTTTATGATTTTTTGCAAACTTATTGTATTATTTTATATTAATCACTTGATTTTACTATTGTATTGTACTATGTCTTGTAACGCTGTTTTTTGTCTAAGTTTAACCTAAATAAATAAATAAATATACATCCTTATACATTCCCTAAATTAACATATGCTTGTGATATAGGTGAACGAAATCGGTCGTGCCAGGATTCGAGCTCGTTACCACTGGATTACAAACCCAGCGCGCTAACCCCTCTGCCACCACCCCTCTCAATTGTTAACTTTTATACCGACCAAGTACCTTTGTATTTTCATGAATAAATCATAGATAATCTATATGACGTGCTTTTTATTTTTTTTTCGATCGATCGAAAAATTATAGTTACCCAATAATATAAATGATAAAAAAAAATATAAATTATAGTAAAAAGTATATGAAATGACACTCGAATGGAAATTTAATGAGATATTGTTATGAACATTAAATATATAATATAGATGGGTCGATGGCAGAGCGGTTAGCGCGCTGGGCTAGTAATCCAGTGGTTGCGAGTTCGTATCCTGCCTCGACCGATTTCGTTCACCTATAGCACAAGCATTTATTTGCTTATTTTAGGGAACGTAGGAAGATGTATATGTACTTGTTTAACAAGGACATATTCATTTTTTATTAAAAAAAAAAATATAATTATAATTACTTTTAAGAAACTGTTTTAAGGCGTCTTTAATTATTAAAATGTAGGTAGGTACATTATTTTGACAAATCAAATACATAGATAACTCTTTCGTTTTTTTAAACATAGTGAATCAAATTACTTATTCATTGTTAAAACCTAATGAATTTTTAAACAATATATTATGTATTTAGAGATAGTATTTATAGCATGGATTTTAACCAGAATCATAGATTTGTGCTTCAAAAGACTTGTATCAGCAATCAGCAATGTGTTTTTTCGCAATAACGAAAATTACTTATCCCTTAGTGTAATTCTGACCGTGTTACATTATGTCCTATCGCGACACACACATTCCTTCGCACACACGACGGTAATTATGTAATTTAATGCACACCCCTTTTCCCGCAAAAAGAAAGAGAAAAATATATTTTTTGCGTTTGAAAGGGTGCTCGTGCCAATTTGTGTTTTGGCGAAAACTCCAAAATTCGGAGATTTTCGCATTTTATAAGTAAACTGCTCCTGTTTTTCATCCAAATGTCACTCATATTTCACACGCAAACACACGCACACAGAGACGAGATCTCATATGAAACTTTGCATAAATATTTACTCTGAATTTCGTCCTTTTGACATGGAAATGTTTTCCCGTCCGCGGTTTCTGTAGCTAGAAAGACTCAAGTCTAACATTCAGCTTTAATGGGTGTAGGTTTTATTATATTTCCGCGAATTTTCTCAACTTTCGTTAATTCATGCCATCACGCCACGGAAACCAGCAAAATGTGTGCTGGGGGGCATTATCTTATAAAAGGAAGCATGACACCTTAGATTATAATATATGATACAGATACCTAGTCAGCGCAATAAATTTATGCCAACTAAAACTACGAGGAAACAGACGAATTTCTAGTATACGTACACCTACCGATACGCACACCTACATAAAACGTAGACCAACCGATCTACCGCCTCACAAACTTGGCATACATTTGAATTCGAAATTTGTACTAGACGCGGCTTCTTCATATTATAATTCTATGCATGACACATTCGTGTATACCCATACACCAGTCCTGTCTGTCCTAAAAGGCACGACATTCAGAATGTGCGGTACACCTCATTGCTGAACTATACACTGAAAAAAAAGTTATGTTAAAATTAACCGAACTAAAGTGACTACAAAACACTTCGTTTTGTGCTACTAAATATTTTGTGCGTTTAACCAAACAGTACAGTCATAAAAAGATAAACTTTTATTACTGATAACAAAGGTTTGGCTCAAAACACAGGTAGTCAGTTTGGTGGTCATAATTTTTTTTTCAGTGTTTATGTGAGATGTTTACTTGCCTCTTGTATTTTCTCTTATGCAAAGAGCTGAGCGGGAAAATCTTGTAAGTCGCAAGAATCGTACATACTACCCCGCATCTTCACCGACAGCCAGCGATAGAATGACATAAGACTGTCCGGTGAACATTTGGCACATGCAATTCTCAGAGTAGGCTTTCAAAATTGCATGGTTGAACAAAGAACAAAAATTATATGTAACAAAAAGAATTAAGACTTGACTGCTGCCAACGTACCTATTTTTTCAATTTGATATACCATCATTATTACTAAATGAATCATTTTGAAAAAAATAACCTAGTTAGTTTGGATATTAATAAAGAGAAATATACCTTAACTTTTTGATTATGTTCTGTATATATTCTTGTAAGAAAATATTAAGCATACCCCGATTTGAGACATTTATCTTAAATTTCTAAAAAAATATAAGGTATTTTTTTTATAAATTAAAGAAGAACAAAATACCTGAAAAAATATGATATGACGTTGCATTAACGTATCAGGTTAAGTAAATAAACCAAAAAAACTTTTATTACGCAATGGCGCTGAATGGAAAATAAATGTTTTTTAGGTTTATTTACTAAACCTGAAGCATTAATGCAACTTCACATCATATTTTTCTAGAAATTTTTGTCTTCTTTAATTAAAAAAAAAATATATTACTCTACGCCTTATAGTTTATTTAAAATATATGATAAACGTTGAAAATCGGGGTATGCCATTATTTTTCTACAAGAGTTTATACAGAACATTATAAAAAAATAAGCTATATTTTTATTTAGAGCGGTGATAGCCCAGCGGTAAGGTTGTCGCCTCACATGCGTGAGGTCGACGCGACGGTTCGAATCCGGGCGGGACACGCACCTCTGGTTTTTAAAAAAAAATCTATGTGCGGATTTATATCACTAGCTATGTGTAGCCATGATCCAATTTGTCTGGTTCCCCTTTCTAAGAGTTACGAAGGTCAGATGGCAGTCGCTTCAATGTAATAACCAGACTCGCCAATTCCAGGATCATGGTCAAAGCGTACCCCGATAGAAACGGGACAAAAGCGCTAAGGGGGAAAGAAAGGTATATTTTTATTTATTAATACCCAAACTATCTAAATTATTTTTTTAAAACGATTTGATAAGAAATAATGATGGTATATCAAATTGAAAAAATGGGACGTTGGTAGCAGTCCCCCCCTTAATTGTTTCACATCAAATTAAAAATTGTTTTACCGTGCTGTGTAGGAATGAGAGATAAAATATGAACGATTGTATTTGTGTACATAAAATTTATTGTAATTAATAAGATTTATTTCAAATTATATGACTAAATTTATTCATCTATAAAATAAAAGTCCTAAGGTGGTTTGCCAACATAGGAAGAATTAGTTATGACCGTCTGACAAAAAAATATATACGACTGATTGATAAAATAAGAACGAAAAGTAGAGGTCGGCGAAGGAAAATTTGGCAAAATTTGAAAAAAAAAATGTGCTTATATTAGGTAGCTACAATTATTTTAAATCTTACTTCTACTCTATGTTTTGGATAAAAATAACAAAAAAAAGATATATAAAGTTTTTCACAAAGTAAAACGATCGATATTCGGAACAGTCGATAAAACAACTCCCACCCCAAGAACACATTACATCCTCCCCATCCGAATAAGTGTTGGATGAAGTTCACAGTTTGTGTGTTCAAACTTCTATTGACCAAATTTCCAGCAAAGTAGCTGACGGAAGGATAGGTATCTACTCAAGATCTCCTCTCAAATTCGCTTAATTTCATTCAAGAGCACGTTCCTTCTATGTATATCTGCTTTGTGATCTCCTCACCAAAGGTTCCTCATCTCTCTTTTACAATAATTCTCCAATTTCTTTTTATTAATTTATTAAAATCACTGTTTGCAAACATTTGAAATTGGATATCCAGCGACAGGTGTGTGGTTATGCGTTACCCTAGTTTAAAAGGAAGCACGACACCTTCATGTATCTGCACACACCACCTAATTCACATAATTCTCATATCACCTAAAATGACAATATTTATAATGATTGTAAACCTCGTTATGATATCATTTTTCTTCTAATATTTTCGATTACCCGACTCTTACTCGAAAAAAATGATAATATTTAGAGGTCTTAGAACAGGTTTTTCCTTCTTTGATTATTTTTGAAAATTTTGATCGCTATTATGTTTTTTGAATAATAAACGCCGGCTTACCGACACTGAAAGTAAAAATTATTTTTTAGTAAATTTCGCTAAAATTAAATCTTCACATTTATTCACTCATTAAAACGTTTTCGGTCGCATTTGTGTTGTTACTGAAAAAGGATTGGTAGTATCCGAAACTCATAACAAAAAAAAATTAAAATAAACACTCTTTGTCTTGTATTAAATTTCTTGTAAACTTTACATAAAATATATCAATTATAGAATCATTGTTGTCATATTTGTTTAGTATGGAAGATCGTTACCTATTATGAATGTTGCCATATAGGTTAGACGATATTGGTGTGTAGGGATACACGCATGTGTTGTGCTTCCTTTTATAAAGTTATGCAGACCCGCACACCTGTCACTCATTACCCCACATTGTGGGATATGCCGTGATGGTATGAATGAATATTTGTCTATTTGAAATTTTAATTCCAATTTTCGAATCTACACTACGACATTGTGAAGAGTTATTTATTTTATTTATTTATTTATCACACCATTTACGTAATCGTCATTAAAAATAGATAATTGCTACCCAACTAGGTAAACCTGTTCTAGGGCTAGCAGTGTACATATTATTATATTTCACAGGATACATATTTGCATTTTTATAAAGTATCTAAACAATATAAACTTAACTATTGTACACATATTAAAAAATGTAATTGGAGTCATCATGATATGGATATATGTACATATTGTGTATATAGGTATCTTATAATTTTTATTTGTAAATTGCACAAATAATCTGAAATAGTATCACTTGGGAATATTGAACTGACAGAGCATAGATATGATCCGTCAGTCATATCTTTACTCAGTCGAGTCTCATTCCTAAATGATTAGTAATTAATTACTTTATTAATAATAGAATAAATTTTATTATCTTTATCATAATTATAATAACGTTATTAAATTTATTCTATTATCTACGAATTTTTTTTCAAGAAAAATTTAATGTAAATAATATTCTCTAATTTAATTAATTTTTTAGTTATTATAACTATTTCTATTATTTTAATAATTATTTGCCTTTTTTTATAAAAAAAAATAAGCTATCATTAGAAAAAATCTCAACTTTTGAATGCGGATTTAACCCCAAGTCCAAAGATCAAACAAATCAAGACAACACAAAATTTATAAAATTTATAAAACAATTAGGATTTTTTGGGCTTCCTATAGACATCAGTTGATTTCTTCTCTATGATATCAATAAAATTCATAAACATTTTATAAACCGGAGAACCCCAAAAATAGACAAGTAAGTACGCGGAAAACCACTTGGACACTTGGACTTCTTTCTCTCAGGATAGTACATCTTCATATACAGTCAATTGACCTAAAAGAAGATGATGAAATAGAAGATAATATTATATTCAAAATACTATTTCTCACTGCTTTCTAGTGACATTTACGTCATTGGTTTTACCATCGTAAAGTTTCACTTGCCTGACTCTACTGGAAATTTACATTTTTTTTTTAATGATTATGTTCTTGTTAAACAAGTACATATACATCTTCCCACGTTTCCTAAAATAAGTGGATATAAATGCTTATGCTATAGGTGAACGAAATCTTTAACTTCAAATAAATAATTTATTAATTAAGTTATAATAAATTTTTGACTACATTATTTACGACCAGTAACAGCTCTGAAACTTTCCGAATTTGTGTATTTCCGATGACAATTCATTCATGGTAAAACTAATTATGCGCAGAACTCTTTTGTCAGACGCAGTTGTAAATTGTATAATTCTGTCATTAAGTCTGATATAGATATTCTAAATAACGATTTTGCAGTTTTTAAAAGAAAACTTTTTAATATTGTGTGAAAAGAATACTTTTTAACTTATATGTGGGTACATGTTAACTGTTTTCTTTTTTTTTTTCATTTCTTGACTGGTTAACTGGTTAATCATTTTATTATTTTTATTTTTTATTATGTTATGTTTTATTTCAATCTTGTTTATTCTTCCTCTTGCTATAACTAATGTTTTTTCCTTCATAAAGTATCTTATTGTAAACCATTTATGGAAACTTTGCTGGTTTATTTGATAATCATTTTGTACCATTACAATTTATTTATAAAACTGTATGTTTCCTTGATAAATAAATAAAAAAAAAAAATACCATCACGGTATATCCCACAACGTGGGGTAACCAACGACTGCAGGCGTGCGGATGTGAAATACCTTATAAAAGGGAACACAACACATGCGTGTCTACCCACACATTAAATCATCTAAAAAGGCACAACATTCATAATAATGGGTGGTGAACCTCATCGCTGAACTATTGAGATGTTAGTGTTGTTGTTGCCATTTTCGATTACCCGGCTCTTACGGGACACTCGAAAACAATTGTAGAAAAGAGTGAAAGCTCCATTCGCAGCCGGTTCCAGTTTGACTTATTTGATATTTTGATAAAATTGAACAATTTTGTACCTTATCAATAGAGTTGTGACCGCTATACATATTGCGTAACTTTCAGGCGTTATTAGATCGATTTTGAAACATTGAAAAGATGTCCTCAATTTATTTTATTGATTTAGGTACTCGTTTATGTTAAAAATAATTACAGTTCTTTTTCCAAGTTTTTTCAGTTATTCAATTCCTCTTTTACCTTGTAAATTTTTCTCGACATTACATGAATAATAAATAAAAATAGAGGCTTTCATAATATTGTGATGTAAATTTTATTTTCATGACTCAGTTAGAGTAAGTCAGTCAGGTAGGTACTTTGAAAGTTGTTCAGACGGAATGGAAATCTAATTAAGGTGGCCAAGTTTTAGTGAAGGCATATTTCTCAATTTGATCATATTCAGTAAGAAACATTTCTCAATTTTCTTTCTCAATTAGTTTTTGTTGTAACTTAGTTCTTGAATCTACCAGACCCAGACGACATTTTATTTTAATTTTTTTAATTTCAATAATTTTTATTACTCCTCATTTTGTATATTCTTCAATATTCACATCATATATGGCTTATTTATTCTCTTACTCTTTTTATGGCGTTGTGGAATGGATCGTATAATGCTGAGGTTTGAAATGAAACACTACGAATTTCAACGAGTACCTACTCTAAATATCGAAGTGGGCTTACCTCTTATAAGGTAAGATTTTATGAGAGAGATTTTATTTTATTTCATTTATAGAGTACAGACAGTCTATATATATAGGTACAATATATAAGAATAAATGAGTTACCAGCATATGGACCAGTGAAGACTTTCGATATCACCGATTTTTTAATTATTTATATATTTAAATAATAAAAAATAAATAAATCAATCATTCGATAAAAAAACAAATAATGAATCAATTTATAAATTAATACATAAATCAATAAATTAACATAAAATAAATAATAACAAACAAACTTAAAAAATATGACTTAATTTAACTTTTTTTCGGACAATTCTTGTTAGAACTCCATTGCAAATTTATGATTTTCGTATGGTGAAATAAAACTACAGTTTTAAGTTTTAAGTTCTACTAGTTATTTAATGACACTGACTAATTTCGGTCATCCAGTGACCATTTTCAAAGTGTGTAAAACAAGGAATGGTTGGTGCTTATATTATGTCAAGTTAAGGGGTTTGCAACCTTTCTTATAGCAATGGGTAATAATGGAACTGACGCAAAAAAGGTTGCAAACCCCTTAACTTGACATAATATAAGCACCAACCACCTCTTGTTTCGCACACTTTGAAAATGGTCACTGGATGACCGAAAGTAGTCAGTGTCATTAAATAACTAGTAGAACTTAAAACTGTAGTTTTATTTCACCGTAAAACAATCATATAATTTTAAAAATATAAATTTAAATGGAGCAATTATAAAGCGAACGCCATATTCATAGAACGAATTAATCGAAATAAATTTTATTAAAAAATATATATAAATCGAGAACAAATAATTTTGATTTAAAAGCCTGATTTAATTATTCTAAAGTTTTTATGTTGATAAAGTGGAAATCCATTTTATAGTATTTTTCCACAAAAGTTCGATTATAATGACCAGTAATTGATGATTTTTGCACTTAATCGGGAAACGCTTTAATTCGGCACTTTTCGGGATTAGAATGTATCAAAAAAATTATATATTTTTGTTTATACTAGATGTATTAATTTTGTATTTTTTACGTCTAAATAAAAGTAACTATTATTATTAGTAGTAAACATACAAAGTAAATATAAGTTATTTCATTTCAATAAATATCATTTTATTATTTCACTGGTGCTTACATAGTTTAAGCAATTTCTTTTTGTTTGTATCTTTGTTACTAGCCCCTTCACTAGGCATGGCCTGTGTTAAGGTAAGCTAGTTTTATGTTATTGTCTATTACGTTGTTTATTTAGTAAGTATGTAGGTATGTCGGTTAAAAAGCAAGCAACTCAATAACTCAATACTCTAACACTGTTCACATTCTCCCGGTCTAGCACTCACGACTCACTGCGCCGTGAGTCAATACATTTCGAAGGAGTGACTTAACACATCCGGCGCAGTGAACTGGGTCGATGCAATTGAGCGGCGTAACGCAGTGGTGTTACACAGGCCTAATGCCTAATACGCGGGAAACTTAAGATGGCGTATTTTGACGTTTGGACATTCATGAAGTTCTTTTATGCTTATTGCCTTATTAATGGTAAATATTTTGTAAATGAATTATAGTATTGAGAGCTAAAAGTGGGGGAACAAATACTGTATTTCATTGTAAACGCATACTTAATAAAATACACTTTTTGGGTCTCGCCGTGCCAAATTTAACCACTTATTTCTCGTTTATATTCGCGTGGGACGAAAACAACTACCTCAGTAAGTAATTTTTTCGATGTGTTTGTACATTTTGGGATCGCACAACACTTATGCACTTTTGAATTTATTTTAAATACACAAATCGTCTTAGAATACATATAGTAGTGATATGCGGTTTACGAAACCATGACGTCACCGTCAGCTCCGACGGACGCCATTACACTGCAAGCGTTTTTTGACGTAAATGTCAAATTGGATTTTGAAATGGCAATTTTTGCTACTAAACCTTTATTTTATGTAGAAATGTATATATATTTGAATACAGTGGATGCGTAAAAACATCGTGAGATAGTTTCTCAAAATTAGTCATCATGCCTATTACACAAAAAAATTGTTTATCACAAGAGCTGGCTCCAAATTTTATATGCACTATAGAAATATTGACATTTTTTTAATCTTCAGGTGCATTTAAGCGATGTTAACAAAGCAATTTAACGATGTAATCAACTTAATTCTTATGTATGTGTGTATGCGTTTGTATGTACCTAATGTCAATATATAGGTAATTATTATGATAAATCGTTATGGCGAAATCGAGTTCTCATAATGGTGGCATGTAGTAATATTGTAATATTGTTAATCTTCCCTTTTAATCCTCTCCTAGATCCTTTTGATTCAGATACACCATCATTTACGTGTTTTTATTAATTTTGTATTATTAGTGTTTCATATTCTGGTCCTTATGTGGGTAATTGTCTTATTTAATATGAAGACTGCTGTGAAAGTATTTTAAAATAATATTGGGTTTATGTTGAATTGATATAAGTCAAATTTTAACGATGTACTTTTAACTTGCATGATACTTATCCCATAGAAACATGGTGGTATCAAATGTGTACACTCTAAAACCTTGTCTCAAAGCTGCATTTCTGTCGTTTTGGCTGAGACGAAATTTCCATCAGAACTATTAAAATGGCCGTTACTCGGAGTGGGTTTTCAGTTTCTATTTTCATGTTTCCTCTGCTTTCTTTGTTCTCCGGTTCCATAGTGATCTTTTAATTTCCAAGATCCGTCCATGGCTGGAAGGCTTTGTCGTAATTGAAAGCAATTGTAAGCGCCGAGACATGAACTTTTCACCTACTCGCATTTTTATTTACAGCTTCCAAGGTTTTCATGTCGTTAACTCGTGACTCAGCAAATCATGCCATGTTTTCAGTTTTAAAAGTAAAAAAAAACTGGAATGTAATTATTTTAGAATCAAGTATGTACCTACCTATCTTTTATTTAATTTTCTGTGCAAGTTAAAATGCATTTGTTACTCAAAAGACACTTGATTGATATTTTTGAATTATATTTCAACAGAGAACGGTTTATCATAATAATATGCACCCGGTGTAATTATTCCAATGATATTAGTATTTAGCAAACCAAGGTGCCTAGTCAACGTGTCAATTTAGCGATGTACCTAAAAGAAAAGATAACTCAAGTTAAGGTAGTGACAGTTATCACGTATCAAGCAACTGCCGCTTCTATATATTGAGTTATTTTTTCTTTTCTTTGCATCGCTTAATTGACACGTTGACTTGGCACTAAGTAAAACGCATAAATGTAACTTTAAAAATTGAGTTTTCTTCTGTAATTCGAACCTAGAAAGTCAGTACCGCTACATAAAACATCACACCACGACGGCTATCATATCATTCACACAGTCTTGATATAAAAATTGAGGTATAAATTTTTAAATGACAATTTTAAAGCATCTCAGTAAAGATGAAGTTGGAATGTTATAGGAGAATCAGGGTTGTAAGAAGGTGGAAACACAATATTCGGAATTTTCCACAGCCGGGCTGCTGTGTTACTAAAGGAGCTCCAGAAGCTACTGGTTCGTGTAAATAGAAGGTTTACTGTGAATGAATGTTGAGATTGATTAAAACGAGTGACTCTATTGTGAATGGGTGCAAGTTCTTCATAGCATCTCCCGTGGTAGTATCTATCGGGGGCTTGCCTAGAACCTTTGCACTAGGCAAACCCTGAAAAGAAATTGGGAAATGTCGAAAATTTCATATTATTAATTTTAGTATCGTTGTTCATTTGTGACCCTGTCAAGCATCGTATCTACATACGGTTCAATTTTTAATCTTGCATTATGGTTTCAATATAACAGACAAAAAAATATTCGGCTTCTATAAGCAATTCCGCTACTGAATTATCTATATAATAGTAGAATAGTAGTAGTATAGAAGAGTAGTTTTATTCTTTTTCATTCTCTCTTTTCTGCTTTACAAACTGTAAAATTTCTTAAGTTTTGTGTGCCTGTATATGAATTGTAGTTTTATTCATTCATACCATCACGGCATATCCCACAATGTGGGGTAACCAGCGTAAGATGTGCGGGTGTGCATTGCCATATAAAAGGGAGCACAACATATCTGTGTATACCATATTGTAGTTTTATTATTGTAGTAAATTGCAAAATGTTAATTTTCTGAACTCTTCTCCGAAGAACAAGTTTTCCTTCTTTTCGGGGAGCATTTCATATTTCAAATAGAGATATCATATCAACCTTTTTTTGTCATGATATCTTCTGTATCCATTTTTTATATTTTTATAAAAAAATTACTTTGTTTTATGTTTTTTAGTGAATAAAGGCTTTTCTGATATTTTCAATCCACACTCTATTATGAGTTTAATAAATTAAATTTAAATTTCCCATTAAACTTTTGTTTGTATCCATCTAATAGATTGGATTGGATAGTCCATTGAAAGATTACACACGTTGATCCGATGTGAAATAATTCGTTTGTGTTCCGTTGATAAATATCGTTGGAATAAATAAATAGCACATGTGGAATAATCCCATGATAAAATCCCATTGCATGTAAATGGAAAGGCTCAATATCCCGCAAGCATTTTTTTTTTAATTTTTCCAATTTCACCAACCTTTGACCGAGTGGCGGCGGCGTTCGTTGAAAATCCTTCACATTCCTGTATTTTAACGGGCCCTTTCGAATGAATTTATATCTCTTGACCAAAACATTGTTTCGGGTTTTACATTTCAATTTTAAATTTTTACTTTTGTGTTTCATCTGGTACTGGGTTTTGTTTGAAAGATAAGACGATTCCCTGCATATTTATTTCCAGATGTTCTTCCTCTACCACTTCCCGTTCTGCTTATGGGGACAAATAACGGCCCCTGGCAAAACTCTGAAAGAACACATGAAGAACAAAAAGAAAGAGTCCGGAGAACTCTTAAACCTTGCAGACACTGCACTTAAAGTGCCAAAGAGAGATTATTTTGTAAATATGGAAAAACCTGGCAAAATTTTCACTGATAGTGAAGATAATAGTGCACCGAATTTAAGACAAAAAGTCTTGAAAGCCCTAAAGTTGCTCGTCCAATGGGTCCAAAGAAATTCTCTCGTACATCGTCTCGTCGGAAGGTTGAAACAATAACCTTAACTCTTGAAATAGTTAAATAATATTTTGACACTGGCAGAAATCATCCTACATAATTTATTTAACGATTGGCCGCATATATCACAATTATAAAATAGAATAAAAATATAAAATTTGGTATTCTTAAGGTAAATTAATGTTGCGCAGGGTTATGTTTTCTGCTTGTCAGGTATGAAGGTCCAGGTTCTGATGAATGGGTGGCTAGCCACATAAGCTTAAAAGAAGAAGACGCCCTGTTTCTATTTTTTATTTTTTTATTTGCATGCTTTTCGCTAACGCAAGTTTGAATGGTTGAGACCTAACCAAACCGTTATCAAGACAAAAAAATATTTTACACTAGTTACATAGGTATTTTTTATCTGATGAAATGAGAAGATAGCGATACATTACATTTAACAATTTTACTGCCGCCGTACTTATTGCAACAACAAAGTACAATTCACTTTATTTCAACCACGATTTACTAATTTGATACGACTAGTTTCGAAGTAATAACTTCTTCCTAAGGATAGATCTGATGACAGCTTGTCATTAACGAATGATGACGGAAAGTGTATTTGAAAATGTACCAATTCATCTACTTTTACTTAGGTACATAATTACACTCTTATATTTATTTTTAAATACCTTCCTATCATCCATAGGTACAAAAGACCAAAAACTGTCCTAAAGAGACCACCCCCACCCGAACCCTCACCATAGCAGCGATCAGAAAAACTCCCCCTCTATCCCTCAATATATAAATCTCACCCCCTACAACCCCTACCCTCTTTCATATAAAATATAAATTCACCCCCCCCCACCCACCCTCTAACCCTTACCTCTTCATTTTTTAAACCTTCAAAACACCGAGTCAAGTAACGTCAGATGAAGGAGCAAGTAGTCGAAGACACGGTACTCTGGATGTTCAGTAATGACCAATGACCAAAGACAGCCATCTTTATTCTTAAGGCTGTCAACGAGTTCACCTATTGTTTATTATTTTCGTGTGATTGTAATTATACTATGAATATATGTATATTGAAGAAACCAGAGTATAAATCATCAACAGAGAAGAAAAAAATGATTAACGTAGATAGAACAAAAAAAAATACTGCACCTATCAAACGAGTGGGTTGTGGCCAACACTCTCCACACACGTTCATTTTTTTATTCTTGAAATGTTGACAATCTCTAAATGAATTTTTATGAAGAACATTTCTATTAGATTCTTTGCCATATCAATGTGAAATAAATACAAATATGAAATTTGATACGGCAACCATAAATTTTTTCATTAAATTTTGACAATCCTTGAATGCATTTTTGATGAGTATATTTTTGTTGTATCGAAATTTCAAACAATATACAAAAAACTCGATTTTTCAGACCGTGAGAACATTTTGAAAATTTGGACAGATGAAATCATAGAGAAAAAATTAAAGGATATCTATGGAAAACTAAACAGCTCTAGGTCTATGCACTTTACACATATGATGTTAATAGGAAGTCGATCAGACTTATAGTTTGGGCTGTAGACACAAAAAAAAACAACGTAAATAATGAAATCATAGAGAAGAAATTAAAAGTTGTGTATGGAAAACTAATCAGCTCTAGGTCTATGCATTTTATACGTATTATGCAAATATGAAATCGATCGGACTAATAGTTTGGGCTGTTGAGAGGACACAAAAAGGATAATTCCGTACGCCGAACGCCGTACGCGATACATACAAACACATCACGACGAAACTCACAGTGTGCAGTCTCTACATGATATCCGTTGAGAAATTGATGTACCTAAAAAAATAAGTTTAAAAATTGTGAAATCATAACTCTCCATTACTCCATAGTGTGGAGAGTATATTAAGTAGTGTGTAAATGATTTTGATTGGAGATGAATGGATAGGCGAAGTGTTACTTAATATGTAGTTTCATTTCACATTATACGAAACTCTTCTGCTTTTTTTTTCTCGTGAAAAGTCATCATTATCCATGTGTTTATGGCGTCACAAGAGACGGTTATAATATATTACGATAACTGCCAATAATTTATTCGATAAGTATCCAGCTGTCAGCCATATTTGGAATTATTCTTAAAAGATTACACAAGACTTTGCTGGAACGGGGAAAACTTTTATCAGTGTTTCTTAAATATATTCGTAATAGTATCTATTTATTTCTTTATTTATTTATTAACAATTAAGTTACATAACAAATTAAGCAAATTCGACAACATATTAACTTATAAGTCTTACTAAAAATATTCTAGTTAGACGGGCATGTTGCCGAGTTCGCGATTTTGTCCGCGACGTTATTTATTGACTGTCGTTACATTGCACTCGCGTATGCACCTGCCAATACAGTGACATTCTGCCGTGTCGGAGTGTCATTGTATTGGTAGATTCAGACGTTGCGTCTGAATCGTTGTGACAATTTAATGTAATGACAATGACGTTCATATTTCATAGAAATTGATCTATGATAAATTGCTTATCTTTATCCTTTAAAATATGCTGGGTAAAATCTATTTGTTTTTTTTTTGTCTCGGTTCAATTGTTCCTTCTTTTTTTATGTTTTATTTTATTAGTTTAACATTTGTTTTCTTTCTGTTTTCCTACATATATGTATATGTGTATTTTAAACTTTTCTTTTAACTGTGCAAAGTAATGTCTTTTTTATAATATGAATGGTCAGGAGACGTTGATTGTACATACCTAACTATGCACAATAGCCATGCGGGAGATACCTGTTATTGGAGCACTGGAGATTCTATTTTTTGTTTCATGTTTTTTTTTTGTATGTGTTGTTCAGTGTTCTGTTGGTGTCTCTGTATATTAAATAAATAAATAACACATTAATATTATAGTGTCCCCCGTTAGGAAGACGAGTACAATATTTTATCATATGTATTACATTATATTGTATGCATTTCATCATACCTATTTTATTCCATAAAATTGTATTACATTTTATCATATTGAATTATATCACATTATATTACATCATATTCCACAACATTTCACTACAGTGCATTATGCAATTATAATACATTATCATATTATAATTGCATTGAATTAAAAAAAATCTTTTAATATATATTAATCATAATATGTATATAAATCATTACAAGTGTATCTGAATTATCGCATTCATAATATTCTGATCTATTAGATGCTTCACATATATTGATTATTTCCATTTTAACATCATATATTACTGTAGAACTTCTACAAACATCATCAATACTGTGCATCACAAAATCAAAATCAAAGGGACAATATTTTATATATTTATTGAAATCCACATAAACAATACAGAAATTACAATAATATAATACATAGTGCAACAACAGTACAATTAACTATGCAACATTGACAATTTAGAATAATATGTTGGCACAGACATAATGCTCCGAGAGGACACTCAAGTAATTATAACATGAACAGAATCAGTTCTTACAACATGAAAACAATTTACCAGTACCAACATCCAGTGGATAAGAACTATTCTGATGTTTCCTATTTTGCTATGTAGTTCACAACGATTCCTTCTTTTCGGTACACCGGTCGAAACATCAACACGCGGTGGTCTTCAAACTTGCACTTAACTTTTTTACTGTCACCCAAAGTTCATCGTCATCGTCAGCCTGTGTTTGCCCACTGCAGGACATAGGCCTCCCCTCTCCTTCTCCACTCCTCCCGTTCCTGTGCGACTCCCATCCACTGTGGTCCAACAAATCTTTTTATGTCATCCATCCATCTATTAGGTGGTCGCCCTTGTGGTCTCTTGTCGCCTCTCGGTCTCCACTCCACCAGTCTTTTAGTCCATCTATTATCGGTCATTCTTGATAGGTGTCCTGCCCATCTCCACTTCTGCATGGCTATTCTCTCAACCACATCGGACAGTTTGGTCTGACTGCGTATCCAGTCATTCCTCTTCCTGTCTTCTAGTTTTATTGCCAACATTATTCTTTCCATCTTCCTTTGTGCTATACGCAGCTTGTTGGCAGACAATTTGGTTAAAGTGGTTGTTTCCATGCCATAAGTGAATATTGGTAGAATGCACTGCTCAAACACCCTTGCCTTCAGAGAATTTGGTATGGGGCTACGAAAGGTGCTATCGAGTTTCCCAAAGGCCGCCCATGCGAGACTTATTCTTCTCTCAATTTCTATGGTTTGATTGTCTCTGCCTAGGGTCATCTTATGTCCAAGGTATATATAGTGATCAACCTCTTCCACTGGAAGGCAATAATTGCTTGTGTCTAAGTTTCCACCCAAAGTTATGGTAACTTAATTTTCAAAGTGACGATTCTCGAACACATCGGTGAGGGGAAACACCTATAGGTTTAGGCTTTTTAATTCTGTTTGGAGAATTTCTTAATTCAACTCGCGAGTGCCCGACATGCGTTGCGTTGTGACTTGAAGAAAATATTTGCTTGCGTGTCTACCTTTTTCGTCCCTTGAGTGCCTTCCGTCTTCTGGGGCAAACGGGATTTTTTTTTTAATTAGGCAACCCACCCAAATCAAGGGTGATTTGTGCTATTCTAGTGTCTATGAGACACACAAATTATTATTCATACTTATTTGAAGAATTAGTTTAATTGCCAGTTGAACATTTACAGGTCAATTTGATTAGAGAAAAGAAATTTAGAAACTTGGCAATAAACGCGTTTTTTGTTGAGCGATAATAGGTGGGCGATATTAAAAGGCCGAGGAACATTAGCAATATAATCATAAATATCAAATGCAACTGATCTATTTGATCTATTTGGGCAACAAAAGAACACATGGTCGGGCGACTCAACATCCAATCCACATTGGCAGATTGGACTATCCACAACACAAATCGTATAGTGAGAATCTAAAGTGAGAAGGGCAATTGGGGATGATCTGTTATGAATTAAACGTTTAACACGCCGCTCGATCGTTGACTGTAAACATTTGATCATTTTTAATTAATTCCTTTGTGAGATGTCAAAAAACTCTTAACTCAAAACCATCCCGGATATGCGCTGAACAATATAGAGGAGGGCATATACCACAAATATATAGATAGATGAATTTCACAATATGAAACTGTACAATACATCAAAATAGAAAAGTCTAAAAGACCTGTATTTTTTTTAATTTGCATTTCTCTGATCTTTCCCGAACATGAACAACATCGTTAACTTTGAGAACCTCTCTGTTATAGCACGAAGGGTTAAAAGTTCTCCCGAAGGTGGAAATCCTTAAAAAGTTGGGTATATTACCTTCTACAGATGAGACGCCAACTCGGGAATCAATTCCGGTAACATTAATCCTTTGGGATGGATCAAACTTTTTCAAAGTGTGATAATTTGACAAAACGACACGATAATTCCCTACCCCCATTCCACTCTAGAATATTTCCAGAACACCTCAATATTCATTTAAGAAACATATAACAGAAGTTATCGTAAAATATTAAGGTTCGTGTCTTAATATTTTCAACACTCCATATCGAATCCATAGATTGCTACTCACTTATATTATGAGTAATATTGAGATATCATTCGAAAACCTACTATTAGATCATGATTTTTGTAAAACTCAAAGAAAATAGAATTCGCAAGTTAAAATATATAAAAACCTACGTCTCCTTTCTGGTTCACATCCTGTTTGGGCAAAAATATGAAGTCTTCCTGCTACTGTTGCGGGAAGGCAATATTGAGGCACGGAGTGGACGTAAACGGACTGGAGTGAGGAGTGTTGAGTTCTTCCGGTTGACGCAGGATCAGGAGACCTTTGCTATAGTGATTGGATACATGTAAAAGAAGACAGGGAGAATCTTCTTTTTCTTCATCATATCGATTTAGTAATGTGATCATGTGAAGTCGTAGGCTCTGAAAGTGACTAAATTCCAAGTTTTCCCATAAATTTTTAGTTCAACTGCGTTTCCTATAAATATTAAGTCTAACTGCGGTATAAAGTTTGTCAAAAACTATTTATTTAAATTATCAAATTTTTGAACACCAAAGTGCGCAAAAGCGGGTTTATTGCCATAGAACGCGAGCAATTTTGTTCGTTTCAATCAAATCGTTCGTCACCCAATATACATAATTGTATCGTTTTAATTTGTCCTTTTCCTAACGTAACTGAATTCCAACAAACGGGTCGGCTCCGCTATGAGTAACGACCGTTACCTCCAACTATAATAAAAGTCCTCATTCGTTGTTCGTATGTGGTGAAAAACGTGGAGAGTATGTTTTCGTTCGGAATGGGACACTTGACTGCGGCCACTTGGGTGCGGGACACTTGGGTGCGGGACACTTGGCTGCGAGACACTTGGCTGCGGGGGACATTTGGCTGCGGGACACTTGGGTGCGACGGACACTTGGGTGCGAGCCCACTTGGTTGCGAGTCCATTTGGTCGCGACGGACACTTGGGTGCGAGCCCACTTGGTCGCGAAATCAAAAATATTTTTTTCTGCTTAGGAATGAAATATTTCTTACTGATTTTTGTAATGCTCTTTATATTTATTTATTTATTTTTATTTAAAGAACCACTTACAGCTAAAAAGTTACTATACATCGTTGTTCCATCAAATAAGGGCAAGCTACTACAAAACTGGGCAGCCAATTACAAGTGCCAGTTGATCACTTAATTTTCCCTTACAGAAGTTATTTTACTATTTTACTGTTATATACATTTTTCATACAAATATGAAATTTGTTTCACATCGATATGGCAAACCATAGATTTTTTTCTTAAAATTTTGACAGTCCTTGAACGCATTTTTAATGAGTGTATTTTTGTTTAATCAAAATTTTATCAGTTTACAAAAAACTCGAATTTCCATAACGTGAGAGCATTTTGAAAATTTCGACAGATGAAATCATAGAGAAGAAATTAACGGATATCTATGGAAAACTAATCAGCTCTAGATCTATCCACTATACACATATGATGTAAATATGAAGTCGATCGGACTTATAGTTTGGGCTGTAGAGAGGATATATTAAAATAATTCCTTACGCCGAACGCCATACGCCATACATACAAACACATCACGACGAAACTCACAGTGTGCACTCTCTACATGATACTCGTTGAGAAATTGATGGAAAAAAATTACACTTAAAAATTGTGAAATCATGACTCCACTATTCCATAGTGTGGAGAGTAAAAACTGTTTAGATCACATAAATTAGGAATACGGCGTGATGGTATGTATGAATTGATGTTTAACTAGATAAGTTATCTTTCTAATTCGTTATATTTTTTGTTTTGTCGCCTATACACAATATGTAAGAAGACTTAATAGTTTGATACTTAATCTCTAAACATACATACATACTATCATGCTGTTTTCATATTCCGGGTAGGAAAAAAGGACTAACCTCCATACTATCCTATCTTGACATACATAATAATAATAAACACTTTCTTGCACCATGCGTAAGTGGCGAGTTTATTGCCGTATGGCAATTTCTTCCAACTAACCAGTGTTTCCAGCCCAGAGAAGCAATATTTGCGTGAGAAATGAATTTAAATATATTTCTCCTCTACTGGGAATCGAACCCAGGACGCCCGCACAGAAACCGAACGGCTTACCAACAGTGCCACGGCGATCGGCATACATACCTACATGTTTTGTGTAGAAAACATACATACATACATACCATCACGCCGTTTCCCTATTTGGGGTAGGCAGAGAGAACCGAACGCCAGACTCTTCTATCTTGACATACCTGTTTTGCCTCATTTACATTCATACATCGCGTCATACATGCTCTCCTATTGTTCTGACTTCGTATGTTCCCCTCTTTCAAAATCTCATTTATATGATCATGCCAGCTCTTTCTAGGTCGACCCTTACATCTCATTCCACTCTTTTCAGCCTTGTATACTTTCTTTGTCAGTCGTTCATCGTTCATTCTCTCTACATGTCCGAACCATCGCAAAGCATTTATCTTCATTCTAGAAAACAAAATATCTTAAAAAAAATCAATAATTTCGATTTATTGGTTTATAGTTTGGTACTTACTTATTCTTCAACTATACATATTAGGTCCGATTCAGATTTGCCGACTAAAATTAGTTTTTATACGTCCCGAATAAAATTTTAGTCGCAAACGTCTTAGACCCGTATTCTGATTTCGTCTTAAATAATGGCCGACTTAAATGAATTCGCCCGAAAAATTTTAGTCACCGTGAATAAAAACATTTTCGGTGTTGCCGCGACACAAAAAATCATATATTCAAGACATTCGAAAATTTATTTCTCTAGCAACATTCAACAGCCTACAAACGTCAAAACCATAGAAAGGAGATATTATTGTCAAAACTAGTTAGTGTATTCTATGGTTAAAACAACGTTTACCTCCAAAACCGAAACATTTCTAATTTGTACGGCGCTGTTTGCTATGGATACCTAAGGATAAATTTTGCACAGCACTACTACACGTACAATGGGGTGGTGTGGTTCAACCAACTTGAAACAGATTTGAGACTGGCAATTGAACATAATGATTTAAAAAAAAAAATAAAGAATAAATCAAACTTATTATTTGACTGATATGTAAATTATATTAACTTCTTTTTGTATAGATAATAATTATGTATGTATAATATTTTGTGTATTCTGTATTAAATTGTCTCCTTTACACACGAGTGCTTGCACTCTAGTAAAGGGTAAATATGTTTTGTCTTACTGTGAATCTTTTCTATATAGTTTGTTTGTTTTATATTTTGTATATGTTATTGTAAACTTAATAAAATAAAAAAAAATAAAATAAAAAAAAAAATCCAAAATTAGTAGTACAAAGAAGCAGATGGAGTTGATGATTAACTTCGTATCAACGAATAGTGTAATGAGAAATGGAAAGATAGTAAATTTATGAAGGTAAGTTAGATATGTCAATATAAAGTTTTGCCTTGAAATTTTATAGGTTAAATATGTCGAGCATATCTAGTGATAACTGGAAGAATAGAGAGCCGTATTTATGACGCATCACTTGTTATTACATACATCAGGGTAATAACAAGTAACATTCCAAACTGTATCTTTCATTTGAATTCAATTATTTTTTCATTTTCTACTCATATGACAGTCATTGCTCAAACTCGTGTTTATTATGTTAGACTGACGGCTTCTTTTATTAAAATGATTAAGACCATTTAATAATTCATGTAATACAATGTTGTTATTTGTTTTACAGGGAATTCTAGTGACACCAGAGTTGAAAGATTGTGGATCCAGAATACCAGAGAAATTCAGATTTGGCGATCTCTAACAATCCAGAGTTTAATGATGTTTCTCTATCAAGCGACTGAATTATTTTTTTCACTAATAATTGTATTTTTTTTGGTGTTTTGATATAGTATAATAACCTTTTTGCATATAATTATTATTTGAATGTAAATAGCTACCTGTTCAGATTTTATTATACCTACCTATAGATCTGTAAAATAAAATGTTTTAAATAGATACATTAGTTATGTGAAAAAGAGAATCTGCCTTGCCAAAAAACTATTATGCAGTTTGGCGGAAAATATTATTGTAATTCTTTTTTATAATATACAGAATTAATGAAAAAAATATATATAAATAAATATATATTATTTTTATAACAATTTACATACTTGTTTTATTTTTCCTTGTCATTCTGTCTACTGCTTAAAAGGTTCTACAAATTAGATACAACAAATTTAATACACATGTATTTATATTACGATTATTTATTTTATACATACATACAAAATTTGACAAATTTAATATAAGTAAATATATATATTATGATTTTTTTTTAAAGTGATGTGTCTTTTTATTAAATAACTTCTAGTCCTTGCAACGTGGAAAAAATTGTAAGTATCATCATAAGTAAGTCTGTCGCTATTGCCAATATCTATTTCAATAATGTCTTCATCTGCAATGAACATAATTTATTTATTTATAGTATACAAATTAATATTCTGACTAAGAATTCCTGTTTTTAGTATCCTGTCGGTTCATCTGGGGCATTATTACCCATAATAATAATAATTTAATATAGTCACATAAGATTTAAAATGAACACAATGGTTTATAAAATAACCTAACCTCAAATGACAGACAATTTGTATGTGAGATTTTGACTGAAGCCCCAAACTTTAGTAGAACATTGAATATAAATTTTGCTACTTGTAAGAATACTTCATATTAAAATTGATGAAGAATGACCATTCTTGGTAGATTTTCATTATTATGATAGATATATAATTTGTAAGTAAGTTTTTTGACAAGTGGAATCTCTAACAATTACTTTTAATAAAATTCGTGTCACATCATTAGTTAAAAGCTACAAAAACCAATAACATTTACAACTTTACCTTCTTTATCCATTATCTAGGCAAAGATAATAAAATTCCATTATTTGTGTGGTCTCTTAAAATATCAACGAAAGTCAAGTTACTTGTACCTATAAATACGTGATGATTATTGTTTGTCATAAATTTGTACAATTAAAAAGTTACCATGTTTATTTTTCTTTAGACATGAGTAAAAAAATACTACTTAAAACGATTTCACAAAATAATTGTTTATAATAATTGAATAAAGTAAAAAAAAACAAATAATGGAGCCCTTATCCAGCGTACGAAATTGTAGACGGATGTCAAACGACCCGCATAAATTTAAGTCATATTTTAAAAGATCGAACGTCTAAGATGCGAACCAGAATACGAAAACGTCCAAATCAACGGGAAACCGTGGATAAAAGGATTTTATCCGCGCGGTGTGACGTCATGAGATAAAATTAGAGAATCTGAATACCAATTTAATCCCGTATAAATTTGGTCAACTTTTTGACATTTCTCATATAATAAATTTCCGTATAAAATTTTTAGTCGAATCTGAATTGGGCCTACTATCGCTATCGACAGTTGGATCTCATGTGTTACATGCAACTAGTGTGTATGAAAAATTCTCATATTTTTATAGTGTAAAAAATAATTTGGCTTAATAACCTTGTTTTTACTTTACAATTTCAAACATAAGTAGAAATTGGAAGAAATTGCCACTAGGCAATAAGCCCGCCAGTGTACTAATTATAATTTCAAGAAGATCAAATAAATAAATAAAATAAATATATTTTTTTATATTTTTAATGTCTGTATATACCTACTTGTATATCAACTACTTATATGATAAAAAGCATTACAAAAATCAGCACGAAAAACTTCAGCCCTAGGCAGAAAAAAATATTTTTGAATTCGCAACCAAGTGGGCTCGCACCCAAGTGTCCGTCGCACCCAAGTGTCCCGCAGCCAAATGTCCGCCGCAGCCAAGTGTCTCGCAGCCAAGTGTCCCGCACCCAAGTGTCCCGCAGCCAAGTGGCCACAGCCAAGTGTCCTAGACCGGTTTTCGTTATGTCGTTATCTCGACACTAGCCGGTTAATGGTTTTAACCATCAGATAGCGGTTTGAAATAAACCTTGACCAACGTGATAGTTGATCGGTTTAATCACAGGATTTTTTTAAGCCAGTTTATGGAGATTTCGTAAACTGGTGTATCTCCATGGAGATCCAGTTTTTATTCATCTATCGCATTATTTTAATTTATTTGTGATAAGTACCCCAGTTTGGAAGTGTTGGAAAGCCTCAAACAAGGTGATCTGATGATATAAGACGAGTAGTTGTAGGCGGTTTGTTGCTGTCTACCCATGATAGGAAGCTGTGGAAGTCTCAGGGGGAGGCATGTGTCCATTACTGGACGAATGAGGGCTGAAGAAGAAGAATAAGACCTCATGTCTTTTTACTGGAAAAGTTTGATAGCCTTAAGAAATCCATCGTGATGGGAAAAGTGGAGGGCAGAGTTTCAGAGGTAATTCGTCAACCTTCTTAATGAACGGGTGGCAACGCAGTTTGTACTTCTGCATTTTTAGCTTTTTAAACGATTTGTAATTTTATATGAATCAATGCAATAGATCTTAAATAGCTGGTTGGACGTCCTTGATTTAACGAGTTTCATTTCATTTAACGTACCGATAATCCGTACTCGACAAATACATCCATCACTATTTTATATTCTAAAATGTAGTAATATTTATAATTGATTGAACATTAACAATTCTGTCATATTTTGCAAGTCTTCAGAAATATGGTTTTCAATATTTCCAGAATATTTTGTACCCTGACAGTGATGGGATGTTTTTGGTAGCTATCTAACTATTATTAGAGAATTATATATCCAGCTTCCAATGTATGCATTTCCTGTTTTCTTGCAATACGCGTTTGATCCCGACATCACGATTGGTCGTTCAGAGACCCGCATTTTTGACATCAATAGATTTGCCGTTCACATTTTTTTTTTCACGGTTTCGTGATTCGCTTTATTTCCGTTGCCTGTTTTTGATTTTGTCACCGAAAAATCGAGATTTTTTTTTAAAATTTTATTTTCATCGCGGAATTTTCACAAGCTTGTCCACGTTGAAAGCGCTGCAATTGTACTGCAAAGCTTTTTTTTTACCCAAACGAATTGTCCATATCTGTGACGCGTGCACGTGATAAATGGTTCACATTTTTTTATCTATTTCATTTTATCAGAAGTCATATTTAATTCCGGATTTGATGCACCTGCAAGTTACGAATACTGTGACATATTATATAGAGCATAGAGTAAAGAATATATAGAGCTGGCATAAGCTACGATTTAGGCTAAAGAATTGGTACAAAATGTCACATCAGTTTCGTCTCACCTAAAAAGGCAACATCCAGAATGGGTGGTGAACCTCGTTGCTGAACTTTGTGAGATGTTAATTTTCCTGTTGTATTTTCGATTACCCGGCTCTTATGGGACACCCAAAAACGATGACAATAGAAAATAGAGGAAGCACTATCCTTAGCCGATGCAAAAATCAACGGCTACAAAAGACAACTTTCCGGCGAGAACTCTACAACGATGTCCGAGGGAATTCCTTTCGACCCATTGGACATGCGGAACTTGTAGCCACGAATAGCAAATTTAGGGGATTCAAGTCTTTCTCTTAAATAAGGTGCACTCTTATCTTCACTATCAGTGAATGGCGAGTCAGTTGTTTCCGCATAATAAGCTTTCTTTGGCACTCTAAATGCAGTATCTGCAAGGATTCAGAGTTCTCCAAACTCTTCTTATGTTCTTATGTGATCTTTCTGAGTTTTGCAAGGGGTCGTTATAAGCAGAACTGATGGTGGTGGAGGAAGAACAGCCGTTGCAAAAAAATAGAAGATTTTCATAATGAATCGAAAAAGTGCATGTTTTGATTGTTTTAAACTCGAATAATTCGTCTTCATTGCTTGACTCCATTTTTTTATGCACCTAGATTGAAATTGTTAAATACAGATGTGAACTTCTCTTTACAAAATAAATTGTCAAGATATAATAAAATCGATCGACTATCTTGGTATTTTTTTTTTAGAAAATTTCACCTCTGCGTTTTTTTTATTCGTAATAATTTTATGAAAAACTGTCTAAAAGACACAAAGAACGTCGTTTTGAATGGACAACTTTATTGAAGATTTTTTATTTCATTATTTCCTATTAAAATACCTTTTTTCATTTTGTATTATTCTTTTCATTATTCCTAACAGACCACCTTTCCTCGCGAAGTGATAACATCAAGAATAAATTAGATTCTTTTGAAAAAAATATTTCAATAAGTATACCGAGAGCCCCTTTGTATACCTATAAATATATTTTTTTAAGAAATTTATTTTTCTGAAAGGTCCCTGTCAGATTTTTCAAGAGGATTAAATTATTTTTTAAATAACGTTGTGTTTGTGTATAAAACAGTCACCTGTATAATGTAATTTATTATAAAATTTCTCATCGCTGTGTTATTCATGTAAAAGTAGATTTTTTTTTAATGAATATGTCCTTGTTTAACAAGCAGATATACATCTTCCTACATTCCCTACTTTAAGCATTAACGCTTGTCATATATATAGGTGATCGAAATCGGTCGGGGCAGGATTCGAACTCGCGACGACTGGATTATTTCCCCACACGATAATCGCTCTGCCATCGACCCATCTAAATATTTTCTAATGGATGTGTTCATTTTAGGCATATTTATTTTATTTATTTATACATCTTTTTGTACATAATATAAACAAATATAATTGTACACTGGCGGGCTTATTGCCATTAGGCAATTTCTTCCAACCAACCAGAATTCTTCTTCTTCCTTTTCATAGATCCGAAGATCTGTTTCTAGTGTCTCTTGCGATGTGGACTGCCAGCTATCTCGCCATCTCTTTGGAGGTCTTCCTGGTGTTCTCCTTCCAGCTGGGTTCTCTTGGAGAGCGATACGTGGGAGTCTATTTTCATCCATTCAGTTAACATGTGATCTCCAATGTCGCCTCTGCTGTCTTCCCCATCTGACGATGTCTTCCGTACTACATTTTTTTCTTATTGCAGTATATCGATTTCGGTCTCTATGTGTGTTTCCGGTTATACATATCAATGTCCTCATCTCTGATGTTCTCAGAAGAGATTTTATTCTCGTTGTGTCTGCTCTGGTCTTTACTCCATAAGTGGCAATGGGTCTTACACATGTTTTATATATCCGGACTTTGCTTTCGATATTCATGTGCTTATTACTCCATACACTTCCCTTTAGGCATCCTGATATAGCAGCTGCTTTATATACATACTTTAATTATTTTTCATTTGATCTAAATAACTGAAAAATTTACGTATTGTTCAACTTCCTTTACAAAATAAAATAGTTTCTCTGATGAATTTGAGGTGGTTGCTCCCTTTATTTGCGTATTTTCTTAAAGACCTCCAAAAACGATCCTTGGCGGTTTTGAGTTGTATGTAGGTATGATCAAGTTCAGTAAGAGAATATCAGTTTATTTTCCAACTTTCGCAATATAATTAAAGGCTGGGGGGGGGAGTGTGTAGTGTAGTGCCAGCGGAGGAATTTAATATCGCGTTTTGTGCGGGATACGCGAAATGTATCAAAGTTTTAGATGAAGACAAATTGTTTTGATGTTCCGGGCAGACGGCGAGACTGGGCCGGCTCGAGGCGACAAGGAACCTGTACAGCTTCTTTGCGTTCCCACAATTTTGTTTTGATTTTTATTTTATCTTTGAAACGGCCCTTTTCAATATAGTATCGTTGGAATTGCGATTATGCTCAACGAGTAACTTTTTATGATCGCTTATTATAATATTACATACATAGAGTCAATGATATTTTTTGACCAATTGAATTTAATTTGTGTAAGCGCTTAATGTGATTACGTAAACCAGCCGATGGCAGGTCTTCAGCCCTGTAGGTGCCTGATTTCTCGGTTCTCCTATTAATATTTATTCTTACTTCGTCTCTATTGATATATTCAATTTGTCAAAAAATATTATTGGTATTTCCTAAAACTCTCCAATATAGCTATCAGCCTTTAAAACCATAATTAAGTACCTACGTACACAGTGTCGTTCTAAATACAATAACTTGCATAATTTCAAAATACTTAGTATTACGTTTTGGAGAATTTAGTTTTAATTGTTATTTTTCAATAATTCTACACAAAAAATGTCGAAAAATTATGTCCAGGGTTTTTTGCACTCTGAAAAAAAAATATGTACCCCATTTTAAGTAGTAAATAGTAAGTAGTATCCACAACCAACTAGTTTTCTTTCATGACGACTTTAAGATGTCTTATTATTATGAAATGTTTCGCTTAAAAAAACGATTAGGTATTTGGGATTTTTTACGGATTTGGGCTCCATAAAAAATCCTTAGGTAGTCAGATATTCAAGAAGATAATATGTACAGACACTGGAAAATATTTGAGTTATAATGACCACAGCCCAATCGTTTCATTTCACGCGGGCTTTTAGTTATTTAATTTAGTTATTACATAATATTTTATTGCAAATATTAAAATAGTTTTTGGGCTTTTTGCCTGGCACCACTTCTGTCTCGACCTAATACACGCTCCTTGTAATAAGGTCTTATCATTTTACACTGTACCAACATCTCCGGAGGATGCATTTACTTCAACAAATATCAAGAACTTTATAATTATTACTTCTTATATCGAAATAAAGTGGATTAGGAGTCTTAACTCAAGGAGTTGTTTGTAGTTTTTCTAATCTCGTTTTGTTCTGTACACGTAGATTTTCGTATATATCAACTTTCCAGCTCTATCTAATAGTGGAATAAAGGGACAATAACGGGGGCAAAGTTGCGCGGTAAGAAAAAATGTTATAGGACGATGTATAGCAGGGAAAGAAATGAGGGCACACAAAAATAATGTACGACGAAGAAAATGCCATCGATAGAATGAATGTCAAAGCATTGAGATGATTTGGCCACTTTGAAGAATGGACAAAGACGGCGCCTGACAAAGATAATATACAAAACCGACAGGAAAAAAATAACAGATAGGAAGTTGTAGAGAATATAAACATCTATGCCAATGTTACTCTGTAAAACCCGAAAGTATTTCGTTTAAGTAAGCTTTAAATACCATTACGAGACTATAGTCGCTTAGTATTATAGAAGACTGAGTTTTGTACTGAGGTTGACTAGGCCGTTTAAAAATCCACAATGCTTAATAATTTTATATAACTTACTGATTCGTAGCCCGCTCGAATACCAATAATTTGTTTGGGCACCCTAGTTCGCCATTCACAGTGATAAATTAGAGCGAGTCCAGAGGTAATTTAAAAGAGTTATCTTCTAAGGGCTGGTATCGGCGGAGGTCTGTCATCTTGAGCACTTTAATATTGACTATCAGATAGAAGAGCAACATCAGAGCTCATATTTCTTTACAAGATACTAAATACTATGATCAATACCAATGTTACAGAGAAAATTAACATCCATGCTAATGTTACACTGATAAACCCGGAATGATTTCGGAATGAGTATATACTACAATGAGTATATACTATAACAATGTAGGCCATTTCAGACCACTTAGTAGAATTATGTGCTCCTATATAATTCTTTACACACAAAAATTGAGAACCTCGACATATTCTCAAACAGCCTCAGCACCTTCAAGCGTTTGAAGAAAGCAAGTCAACAAATCATTATGAAATGTTTTCCCTTCTGCATAGTGGATTCGTGGATTGTTTCTTAATAATGTTTTTTTTCTGAAGTATATTCTCAATAATACGCCACACTGGGAATGTTACAGTAACCTAATTTAATTTTTATTCTTAAATGCTACATAATTTGATCAATCATGATTTACTTATGTCATATGTAGTAAACATATGTATATTATTCGAGCATTGGAACTACTATGTTGATTCTGTCTATATGTTTTATGTGTATTACTGTGTTCTTTAGGTGTTTCTTTTCATAAATTAATTAATATATATTGTATGGGACTAGTTATGTCCATTGGCGGCCCCATAGATCGCGACCCTCAGCATTGAGGAAACGAAGAAGAAGAAGTATGGGACACACGTTAATTGGACTTTTTCTCAACTCCACGAACTATAAATGAGTTATAGCGATATTGCATAATCCACACCCAGCTATCAAATTATCCAAAAATATTTTATTTAACCCGAAACAGCCTTTCACCACGTTTAATTTTCTAAATCGTTGGCCGACAAGTTGGTACTGTTACCATTAGTAATATTTCAATTATTATTCAATTTGTGTTGGGCCGTAATTTGTGGGGTGGTTGGTTGCCATAGTACATAATTTCGTTCTTTGCCCTTGGTGAAATTAAATCTAACACATTTACCGTGATTCCCACCTTTCTTAAGTTTAGGGCGACGTAGGGATTGTTCTCTTATCGTTACTTTTGTAAGCATGCAATGTTCAAAAGGTTTTCGAGGAACGTTGAGCAAGTTGGTCTGCCATTTGATCCAAGCAATGTTTCCCAACTAAATGTTATACAATCGAAGGTATGTAGTGCATAAGCAGAAAGTGAAAATGAAACAATAAACAGATCACATTTGAGGAATGGAAAAATGGAATTGAGGAACGCAGAGAGAATATGGTTCATATATTATATTTTTTACTCCTCACTACTTACTTATTTTCCGTGTCCAAGACCATCAACCTATATTGAGTCCCTCCAATGATTTGCAGCCATAATAGCATTCTGATTCGCTTGCCACAGATCCTCCTCAGTGCAACCTCCTTCTATAAGTGGGCAGTTCAGCAGGTGTGACATGTTCTGCGTCTCATCACATTCACATGCCTTGTCCTGGTCATCCTCTAGCATACCCCATCTGTCCAGGTTTACCTTGCACCTCCTACACCCGTCCTTAGTCTATTCAGGGATTTCCAGGTTGCATATGGAAATCCCTGAATTACTCCTCACTAACCTGTCGGTCTTTATGGTTCAGTTGGTTAGGTATCTGACTGCTGACACAAAGGTCCCGGGTTCGATTCCCGGTGGAGACACAATTTTTAATTGTGTTTTCATTCTGGATCTGTGAGACGATTAATATCGTAAGTCTCCATAATGTGGACACTTGTTATTGGGTGCGTGTTAAATTAATATTTGACATAGTACCTGTTAGTTGTCCGTGAAGCAATATAAAAATAAAATAAAAAAACCCTAAGGAATATAGTGGGGAATTATGAATTCGTAATTTTATTGGCTATTTTTTGCAGAGTATCATGCTAACTAGTATCATGCTGAGATTACATATATTCTGAAAGTTTTATTACAATTTATCTATGTGAGTGTGCTGTGTAATATGTGCTATGTACGGTGTGTTTATTCTACTATTTCGATTAAAGACTAAAGCACTCAATCGATTCTTTTCAAATTTCGTTATTTTATTTTAAAAATAATTAAACAAGGAACAAGTGAATTTCGTTGAGAAGTTAAAATAATGGCTGGCGTGTTTGCTTTATAGAGGTACTCTCGTCTTGGTTTCACGAACGTTCCTAGCGTCGTCATTGGTCTACGCGCTAGCGGTCTGGTTGCTGATTGGCTGTCCGGTTTGAACCACCACAAGTCTAGCTGATTGTAATTGAAAACAAGACCTCAAAACTTCGTTAGAGTACGTTGATCGAAGAGACTGGTTGTAATTTGACAGAAAAACGATGTTATTTAATATTGATCGTGGTGAACGAGGGTTATAAATAATGTTATAAAGCATTGAAATTTGATGAAGGTAACCTCGGACGGTTTAACGAATTCGTTGTCAGTTCATACCCGATATGTAATGAATGAAGTAAGTAATTATTTTTTTATTTATTTCGTAATAACAACATTTAAATAATTTTCATTAAAAATAGGTAACTGCTGCCCAACTAAGTATTCCTGTTCTAGGGCTAGCAGAGTACCTACATATTATTATATTTCACAGGAGACATATATGTATATGTCGCATTTTTAAAAAGTGTCTAAACAATATAAACTTAACTATTGTACACAGATTAAAATATGGAATTGGAGTCATCATGATATGCATATACATATTGTGTATGTAGGTATCTTATAATTTTAATTTGTAAATTGCACAAATAATCTGAAATAGTATCTCTTGGGAATACTGAACTGACAGAGAATAGATGTGATCCGCCAGTCA
The DNA here is from genome assembly GCA_963576475.1 of Molanna angustata. NCBI lineage: Eukaryota > Metazoa > Arthropoda > Insecta > Trichoptera > Molannidae > Molanna > Molanna angustata. The sequence continues at coordinate 7,193,342 of OY754977.1, read as the reverse complement.
TATAATTTATTCAGTCGAGTCTCATGTCTAATCAAGACAGCACAAAATTTATAAAATAACATTTTTTTGCGAAAGAGGAAAGAAAAAAAAAACAATTATATAAATAATTTACTTTTACACTACGATGTCGAACATTTGATACATTTTAACTTTCCAGTAGTTCATGATGTATTCGGAACATTTTCTTTTAAATGATTTGAGCGATATTATTTCTTTGGGTGATGTAGTTAACACATGTTATAAATACAGGGTCAATGAAAATAAAATATTGTATCTATCATGTATATAACCTCAATATAACTATATAATAGAATTCCACAAAATCAACAGTAAAGCTGTAATTGGTCATTTCTAAAATTATTGAACGTTCGCGTTATTTTTAACGCAATTACCAGAGATTTTTTGCGAGCTACCGATATAATTTAAGTATTAAAATATCTCAGTTTTGTGCCTGTGGTGTTTGATACCGTTCCTCCTCTTGATGCCGCTGTGTAGGCGGGGGTACCTACAGCCTACACTAGGTCGTCTATATTTTATAATACTTTACTCCGGGGCGAATTCTCAACCCGTCTATTATTACCCGACCTTGGTTCAATTTGGTTAATGAGCTGGAACACTGAAAATATCGTCATACCGCAGTCGACTAATGACACAGATGCTCTGATGTAATGGATATGAAACTCTGCCGCATCCACTCCCTCCCATTCTATTCTGTTGGGTTCCATTTCACTCTGAAAACGAGTACCTACAGCAGACTACCCAGTGCCTAAAGGACTATCTAACTTTGCTTTCATTTTGAAACAAGAGTATACGAGTTCATAATATATAGTAATAATAGCATTTTGAAATAAAACAGAACAATTATTTTGTTTTGTGTTTGTTTGAAAGGTTATAAACGTTGTTTTATAAGAGGTAGGTGAATCAAAAATATCATAGGCTGGGTTGTTTCAACGAAAGTATCAGAACTTGTATAATTTAAATACTTTGATTTGAGCCGTTTGATGGCATTAGATTTCAATGAAATAACTATGAAATCAAAGTATTTAAACTATATTTTTACTTTAATCTTTGCTCGGAAACAGCCGTTATTGTCGTTTAGATTTTCATTCACAGGCGTGATTTGATCTTGGCCTCAGTGGCTATGTAATTTGACTTTTATTTGAGACTTAGCGTAGGTATGCCAGTTCATACAATAAGAGCAGTTTGATGTAAACCATACAAATTTATTTATAAAAGAACAGAAATGTACAATCAGGACAAAGAAAGTTAAGTACATAACATACAGGACTTAGTACATACATACAAAAAATTTAATTCATAAGGTAACTCTCTTTTTCTTTTACCTATACGATTGTGTGTCACCTAAATTGTGTCTCTTGTTGTTATTTTGATGGTTGAAAACGTAGTTTTAAAAAATATAAGTGAATCTAAAATCTCAATTGTGGTTGTCTGTAGTGGTATAAAAAATGTCGCTGTCGTGTTATGATGTCTTCATACAATACCGATACAAGACCAAGATCTGGCTATTAACGGTCTTGAAATCGTTGGTGTAATTCTGGCCTTGGCCTTGTATTTTGACTTAGCATACCCAGTCTTATATTCTTACAAATTTAACAGAAACTATAAATAGCGAGTGTGTTGTGGCCAACGATACTCCTCACGACCGAGTCCCTCCACAAACTATTCAAATTTTGTATGGTAAATTTTCATCACTTAATTAAATGAGTTTGTTAATTTTTTTTTATTTAAATATTTTATTATGAAATTTTGATAATTCTTTAATGCCATTTTATGTTAGTGATATGCCTGTTTAGTGATTGTTAATTGAAAATATCAAATTTTAAGTTTTGAGCTTGGGGTCACATTGAAATATTTGACAATTCAAAATATTGAAAAGCACTGATCAGATATTCTTCAAATTTCAATGGATTCTAAGCGAGTATTAGATATAAAAATTTGCATAATTTGAAAAGAATAAATATATAAATATCCATAAAATAGAGCTGATAAGTTTTCAATAGATATCTGATTATTTCTTCTCTATGATTTCATTTTAAATTTATTTTTACTGGTGGAATTTATATACAATAAAAATAAACTCTTCAAAAATGCATTCAGGGATTGTCAACCTTTAAAGAAAATTAATCTATGGCCTGTTGTATCAATATGAAATAAATTGCATATTGGTATGAAAAATATAAACATAAGTAAAATAGCTTCTGTATGGGAAAATTGAGTTATCAACTTAATATTGATATTGTATGTGTCTCTATAGACAAGTTTTTTTTTCTTCATCAACGAGTAGGCAGTGAGAACCGAGCACCGCATTCTTCTATCTTGACACATATATATCGCCTCATTTTCATTGATACATTGTCTCATATTTGCTCATCTTGCTAGTGATGCTTTTCACGTCAATTTCTCAACAGGTATCATATAGAAAGTCCGTACTTTGAGTATCGATCGTGACAATGTTATCGTGTGTATGGACTGTATGGAGTATTGTGAATACTTTTGTCCTCTGAGAATCTAATATTTGTTTAGGAATCTAATAGAAATGTACTTCATTAAAATACCAACAAGGGTCAGGGATTGTTAACCTTTCAAGAAGAAAAAATGCAAACTTACTATGCAGTTGAGAGTAAAGTGTAGGCCACAACCCACTTGTTTTTTTATCACCTTTTCATACCATCACAGCATATCCCACAATGTGGGATAACCAGCGAAAGGAGTGCGGGTGAGCGGGTTTTTTATCACCGAAATCATTAAATATATGAACAGTTTGAAAACACAAGCTCTATTTAATTTTTGTAAATACATGAAAACAAACAGATAATTATTTGATTTGATGAAATATCAGTTTTAATTAATTCAATCTTGGTTTTTGTAGTAATTAATTCATTTTGAAAATTTATGTTTATCTTAAAAAAACTGTATGTAACATTTAAAAATAAATAAATTTCAAGCCGATGCGTACGGTTAACTGCGAATCAGGGAAAAATTTGGAAAAAAAATTACCTTTAAATACTTATCAATATTATTTATCGTTTCAAACGATATTATTTTTTTGTTTATCAAAAGTCGGTATCAACACGTACTGAATCACTGTTTATATTGCGTGTATTTATTTAAATTTCATTTTTTGCATATTTGGTTCACAAGTTGTTTTTACATAAGCGTACGCAAAAGATTCAAAATATAACTGTTTTTTTTTACACTATCGCAAGTCAGAGGTGAGTTTTTCAATTCTAGTTATGAATTTCACAAAGTCTTTATTAAATGTTAAACAGGGAACAAACGCGTAAGTGTGTATGTGTGTTTTATCACAATTAAAAGTGTAATAAGTGCGAAGTCAGCGTTTGGGGAATTAAAGCATTTTGGAAGCTTTCGCAAAAAAATAATGTTGCCAATTAACATTTTACGCGGAGGCAAAACACGCGTACGGCTTATCGCGATAATTCTCGCAATATACACCCATTATCGCGCTGTTTTTAGCGTTGTTTATGAAAACCAGATGCGAAAACCGTCCCCGGTACCCAACTGGAAATATCACTCGGTATAAATTTTGATCCGATCCCAAAAGGTTTAATGTGTCTGGTCGTTTTAATGTCCAATTTTATCGACGCGCTCTGTCCCTTTTTATATTCTTATCGCGATACGGAGCGCCTTCCGGCCGATTTTTCTGGCCGTGGATTGTTTCAGTTTCGGAGCAATTTTGAATGGCCAATGAACATTAGGTGAGCAATAAAAACGTGACTGAAATGTATATATGTACAAAATTTTTGATATTTTCATCAACGTTTAGCGTGTGTGGTTTAAGATGAAACGATTTTTTCTAACGTTTGATGTGCGTTATTTTATTAAGGAAGTCCCGATACTTCGCAGCATATATTTTTATGATTAAAAATAATAGATATTACAAAAATAATACAAAAGTGAAATTGAAATGAAATTGAAATAAAATTGAAATGAAATTGAAATGAAATTAAAATGAAATTGAAATTAAATTGAAATGAATTGAAATAATAGTTTGTAGGAGATATAGGTAATATAAGTAGTTTGATATAATTATGATTTTTGTGTTTATTTAGTGTTGTCCAATTTATGTACAATAATAATAATAATGTTTTTATGACAGACGACATTATAATTTTATTTTAATTGTAAAATAATTATGAAAATGTATAAAACTAAGGGAGCTGAATGCCCGTTTGTTTTTTTTTTTCATTATTTCTAAAAATTTTATTAAAATACAACAGTTATCATTTTCACTGGCGCTACAGCCCTGTGTGGGTCCTGGTCTCTGTAGAAAAACATAAATTTCATAAAGGCACATAGGTATACATTTTTATATTTCTTTAATTACTACAATTTAAATTGAAAGCGTTAAAAAATAAACGAATAAATTTAAAAAAATTTAATTAAAAAAAAAGTTGGCAGCGGTGGGATTCGAACCCACGCCTCCGAAGAGACTGGTGCCTTAAACCAGCGCCTTAGACCGCTCGGCCACGCTACCATGCCGCGGTCGCGTCATATTTGCTCTATACTTATCGTACGTTTGTTTGCTCAAGATTGTAGAGTGATATGTGACATCTGTGTGCTTAAATATCTTAAATATGTTTGAACAACACGTGACATTCAAATTTTAGTATGTACACTCGTAGGTATATCAAACTGATTACCTTATCAACGAATAAATCAATTATTTTTAATGGTGTCTATATTTAGATGCTTTTAGTGAGCATTTTATAAAATCGTTTTTTAATAATATTTGCACACCTAGATACTGTCATACAGTGTCTACCGATAAACGTATGCATATTGATCAATGACATTAAATATGCAGATACGCTATATGAGAATAAAACGCTCTACTAAATGGTACAGATGAACGAATTCTTACAATATCACCAAGAAAGAGTACACACGACAGAATACATTAAGTCTAAATAGTGAGAAAGAGATAATACAATATTATAGATACACACTGCAGACATAGTTTCTCTTTTACTCTAGTGCAATCACATTATGATTATGTCTCACACATAATAATGACTGAGAAAGAGATGAACTTATATTAAGTTGTAGCTGTGTGAAATAGCGAATAGGTACAACAGAATACCTCTGCATACCTATAAGCGAATATTACTTGACTACTTGTTTACTCAAAATAAAGCTAACTATCAATTGCCGATATAAAATATTAGTTATCGAATTAATATGCAGCAAGAAATCATAAATCTGGACCTGCATTTGATGTCCAAAAATTTTTACCGTTGTTAAGCTATTTTTGAAAAAATATGTCGTAACGCGATGATGATAGAAAATAATTCAGGTTCAAATTACATCGCGCCGTATCCCAATTACAGGTAGGCAAAGAGATCCAAACGTCACACTTTTAAATACTGACAAAAAATGGCTTTTTTCACACTCATGCATCGCGTCATACCCATCTGTACCCACCGTCCCCTTTTTTTTCTTGTCCGATCTTTACATCTCAATTTACTCTTATCAGCAAGGTATTACAATATCTGCTTATTTATGTATTAAAAGAATATAGGAATATAGGAATACACATAAAACATATAGAAATTTAAAATCAGCATAGTCCAATGCTCCAATAAGAGGTATTTACGACATTTATGTTGAATATATATTATTTTATTGAATATATGTTAAGAATACAATACATATATAATATTTAAGTAAATCATAATTGATTTAATTAGTCTTTGAGAATAAAATTTAAATAAGGTAACTATAAAATTCATAGTGTAGTGTACTGTTAAAAACACGCTTTAGAAAAACTATTTTTAGGAAACAATTCACTATGTAGAAAGGGAAAACATCTCACAATGATTGGTGCTGAGGCTATGCTCATTGATATGCCTTCGCTTCATTTATTTTCTTATTAGGTACTCTTCTTTTTCACTCTATTTCCATCCTCTTCTGAACGAAGGCCTCCTCCATTTGACTCCTGTCCTTTGCAGTCTTCGTGCACGACGTTGTGTATCATCCTTCCATCTCAGCTTCGACATCTGCAACTGCAACACCTCCCTTTTTCGTACGAGGTCTCCAAGTCAGCACACTCTTAGTCCACTTATCGTCCTAGCTTCTAGCTATGTCTGCAGCCCATTTCCATTTCAGAGTCGCCACACGGTGGATTATATGAGATACACTTTTGATCTTTCTCACCATTATTTTCTTATTTTATCTTTAAATGACAATTGAGAGTCTAAGTATTAAAAAAAATATATTTATACTTATCATCGACAAGTCAACATAGCTCTATAATAGATTAATGGAACTTGATTTTAATTAACATTAATAGGGCTTGTACTGGGTACAACAGAAATTGTTTTGAGTTATCCGGAGTTGGATATGTTTGTTTCGGGTTTAAATCTATTTAAAAAATGTAATTTTTTCGTAAATTTTATCTGTCCTCTGTTCTGTTGTGCGCATCTTTACCATTTTAACTGGCATCATTTAATTTAATTCAATTCAGTATTACTGATTTATACATTGAGAAACGTGGGGTATAAATTGAAATATGAGTTTCCAGTGGTCGATGTTTCCCTCCAATCCTCTTCCTACTTTTCTCCGTTCCCATCCTGTTTTCAAAATTGTTTAAGTGTTTTAGAAATTTGTTATCATCTTGTAATACAAACATTTTAGAATACTATAATTATTGACAATATAAAATTTATTATTTTTTTTGTATAGATTTTTCTTGTTTGCTGTTGTATTCTATAAATTCAATATAAACAATAAATCCCTAGACTTAAAATAAACATATTTTTAATCAGTAAGCTTCTCTACATATTTTCATGCTCTGCTTCTTCTGGCATTAGTCAGAACTCGTATATTGAATGCATTCTTACATTGTGCCTCTAATAACATCGCGCTAGGTATATACTGAACTCATTCTAAAGCAGACCCTATATATTATATATACCTATCTATTCCTATTATTATTATATGCAATTTTTATTATGGTTTGGTTATTTCAATACCGGCTCTCCGGGAATTGTGGGAACTCTTGAAAAGCTTCAATTACCGAGATAACGCATGGATGGTTTTTCAATCAAGGCCCTTGCTGGTAGTGGCCTGGTACTGGTACCTACCCATCTATATATTATTATTCACACTACTTCCTAAGCCAAGCCTCATGCCATAAGTTAGTGGTATAGATAGTATTATTATTCAGCAAGCCCATAATGCACTTTTGTTCGAGATTACATCTGAGGTGAAAACTTGTTTTTGTACGTTGTTTTCTGCAAATGGGTAATGAGCAAATACCTTAGAGTAAGAGTAGATTATTTAAAACTGATTGAAAAGTATTATCTGCATTAAATACTTTTTGTAATTAATTATATTTTAGGTAGCTCGCAACAAATGATGGAATTTACATATATTTTGAACGCGAAACTTAAACAGAAGTTTTTCTAAATGTCCGCCTCTCCTTTTTTTCTTACTCGCACGCATTCAAATATAGCGGCTAGACAAAGAGAAACTATCGTGTGGGACGAAGTCATCCAACAACCGTTTGGCTTTGTTTAACTCCGAAGCCTTATTATTATTTTTTTTTATTATTAATACCAAAAATAAAAAAAATACAAAATAAGTACAAGTAAAAATACATCAGTTAAATTACACTTAAAATTATTTCAAATATATGGGTTGGTTTGTACCACCTCACTAGGCCAGGCCTGTTCCGAGGTGTTATTATAGAACCTCACATTTCTTTATTTTGTTCATTGGTGAGTGAGAAGTCATTACAATCAAATATAAATTTTGGAACAACTTCATATCAACGTATGATGAGTGGGACAATGGAAATCTCATACTTTACTTTAAAAATTCTAATTTCAAAATTTACAAGAAAAAAAATCTAAAACAAACGTGTGTTGAAAACATAGATACATAGTGATCATTATGCTAAGAATAATTTCAAGCAGACTATTCTTGGCTCATTGGAATCATTGAAAAATCTCATAGAAATAGGTTTGTTCATGCTTAGCAAAATCCTAAGTAGGTATACCAATATCGTTAAAAATTTTATTTTATTCTGCGCAAACACGGCTCGCCACAGAATTCTAGGCATTATTGGTGGCAAAGGGAAAGTTGAAATGTTTATGGAAGGCTTGTTAGTCTAGTCTGGCAATGAAATCCCAATCAATAACAGAAAACTATATTAAATATTTCTTCTGTTTTGTTTACAGATCGGTGCTTTGAATGGATATTACTTGATGCAGCACAACCACGTCCACAAAAGATCACTTAACATAAGTGATGATCATCATCAAAAGCTGAACGATGAACCTGAAGTAAGTACCTATATATTTTTTTTTTTGAGGATCTGTGTTGTTTTTTACACATTTTCTTAACTGGATGTTTAGGAATTGCGCAATTGATTTTTCACTATCTTCCCGACCATTAATAGCTCTGAAGTTTTTAGAATTTGTATATTCCCAATGACGATGCATCTTAAAACTGATACTTGATATTTCAATAAAATTGAATTATTGTAGTAAACAAAGCTATGCGTTTATTCTTTTTTCAAATAGGTATAGTATATTTTCTTACATAAAATTATGTTTAAATTCTTCCTTTGTGAAGATAAAAGAAAACTTGATTTTTGTGTTCAAATTGTAATTACATAAAAATATTTAGTTTTGTTTTTATAGAAGTAATATAAAAATAAAATAAAATTCCCAGCTGTCCTCATTTTTGGAAGATAATCCACGCGAGGACGAGTCCCACAAAGCTATTATATATAGTGTGATATAAAAGAGTCTTCTGGTGTCCATTTTTCAAAAATGACTCTCCTTCGCTGATATATGTCTTTCATTCGCTGTCTATTCCATTTTTTATGTTATCAGCCTGAAATAGTTCTCTTATTTTGCTGTTCCTCGCTCGATCTCTAAGAGTTTTAATAGCTCTCATCCTCGTTGTCTTTATTTATAATTCTAAGTGTTTTATTGAAAAAAAAAGGTATTTTTAGAAATATTGTTCAATGATTCACAAGTTTTTGTGTTGACGAGGTGGAAATCCATTTTTAAATAATTATCAAATGATTTTCTAGAAGTATTTATAACGTTGTTTATAGTTGAAATAGGATTGGAATAACCTTTTAAATTTAGTTAATTTTTAGACTTTGTTAATGCCAAAAAAACCTCAACGAAAACGTTCTGTCGTTGAAATTGAATCTGCGGAGATTATTATTCAATCAAGTTAATTTTATTTCATTAACAGAGTGGAAGCGTTCATAATAATAATAATATTACATATACAAGGTAAATTAGGTTTTCATTATTGCCTCTGAAAATGATGGTTTAACCGTCGAAAGCGCACAGGTCTTTATTTTAAACTCATTAGTATTAGCAATTACGTGGTTCATCAGATAATAGATACGTAGTGTCTTATACTAAATATATTTATTTATATAAGAAATCGTAAATAAGAAAAAATAATACCGTTCGTTTTCACGCTTTCAATATCCTAACCAATATTTGAGTGAAATTTTGCTGCTTCTAGCACACTCTGGATATATTTATCTTACATCAGTATAATTGATTACTATCCCATTTGGCAGAATATACATGTGTATATTCCATGTAAGGAATACTTTCAGAATATCTTAACGTGATTGATAACCAGTTAAGTTTGAGTGGGGCCTAACCAAAAACATCGATTTTTGAGACTTATAATAATTTAACTTATGATGACACCTTAAAACAAGCATCTCTAGATATAGTAGGTATAACATTTTCGCTTTCAACAAAATACAAATTCTTATTTTAATATACTAGGTACAGTACATATATACCCATACATCAACCAATTTTTTATAAGCAACAAGCCTTCTACACAAGGTAACATATTTTATTCCATGACATTTTTGAGCATGTGAACGAAATTCTGAAGGAAATGTTGACTATAGATCGCATCAAAAATGCTGCCCATACACGAAGCGATTGGTCGTTACGATCGATCATTTACTTGTTTGAAACGGAACGATAAAAACGTGTCATCACGGAGTGAAACCAAAATAATTCAGTACGTGCCCTATTTTTAAAATGGAAGACGAACTTCTTTTCATTATCTATGTGGCGGTGAATTCAATTCGGCTACAGAAAAAAAACAGAAAAGAAAATCTAGAAAAGTGCTGGTTTAAAAATGACTAATAAGACGAAATATTCGCATGTAAATATTTCAAATAGTTGGAAAGGTCCATGCTTGGTATAAGCCTAAGAGACAGAATAAGAAATGAGGAAATTAGGAAAAGGACCAGAGTAGCGGACGTCATGGCTCGCGTAGCTACATTGAAATGGCAATGGGCGGGACATATTGCTAGACAGGAACCCGCAAGATGGACCCTAAAATATTGAGATGGAGACCTTGGGAAAGTAAGAGAGGCGTCGGAAGACCTCAAAAAAGATGGTCTGACGACATAGCCGCTGTGGGGTGTAGAAATTGGCTGCAATCAGCAACCGATACAAGGAAGTGGAAGAATATGGAAGAGGCCTATATCCAGCAGTGGAGGACAGAGGGCTGAAGAAGAAGAAGAAGAAGAAATATTTCAAAGTAATTAAAGTTTCATCCAAAAGATTGGCACAACTATGTATATGAGAATGACAGAACCGACGCGACGTGCGGCGCGTAGGTATAATTTAAGTAGTCAGACTGAGTCAAAAATCGTGACGACGTGACGATCAATCGCAAAGAGCCATACAATGTCGATTTGCATGATTTGGGCTTTTGTTGTGATCTCCGATATCGTCTTCGACCAAGTATATCGTTGACGATATTGACATACACTGCAATGTCGATTTGTCGTTTCGATCGGTCTGAAACGACGGATCGAAACGTCGCGACGAATCGTATAGTGCATGGGGCCCATTATACTTGGCCGAGTCGTCTTTGTAAAACATCGTTGCTTGGAAGAAAGAGATAGCGAGATGTATCTCGCTACAGGTTCAACATTTAAATATTATTATTTGTAGATATAATATGTAATTTAAATTAATTTAAATTGATTACCGACGCGTCAAAATAATTATTTTGATGATATGCCTTGCACGATAGTCAATTAAATTTAATAGAATGAAAACCAAGTATTTTTTATTTTATATTGATAAAATTTAATACGAGTATCTAGGTACATACAATAGAGTTCTATCAATAATTGTCGATCAATAAACTAAACTAAGTTTGTTTTTTAAATTTTGGCATACCGTAAAAAAATACATGAACAGGCATTGTTTACAAGAACTTGTAGCTAATAATAAAATAACTATTCCCTTGAACTCACAGTACAAGACTTTGGTAGGTACTTAATTAATATATATTGGACAATTTCTTGATTTCTTGAATGGAAATGTTTGTAAAGCTATTTTATACTCAGACATCTTATCACGAAATTGGTTTTGGATTTGTGCCAATACAATTTGCGAACATAATGAATACTACATTCCTTACCTTTGCCATAAACATTGGCCTCAAGTATTTACCTGTCTCCATTGGCCGTGTCCGTGTTTACTTTTCACCAAATGCCCTTTCCCTTTTAAAAGTTAACCTAAACAGTCTTTAATAACGGCTAAGGCCATTCAGTGACCCTCCAAGAGTGAAAACGGACTCTCGAAAGGGTACAGAAGCAGATGATTCTTAGTTATAAGCGGCTTACCCTCGGCCAAATAGGGTAAATAGATTTAATCCAATAAGTTCATCCCGATGACGACTCTTTGGCTGGTGCTTTCATGCCAGACAGACTTATCCTATCGGGATCATAAAGTGTACCCTTATCTAAATGAACCGAATAATAATAGTGTGTAGTGAAAATGAGGAAATTGGAGAGTTTTATCTAACCGTTAACACAATGCGATAAGATCTATGTGTATAGTGTTAAAACAAACAAACAAAAAATAGGATTATACTGCAGTACGAAGATGGATAAAATGTATAAGACTAAATACAATACACGGTGTTTATGAAATAAATATACATTATTTAAGTAACTATATAAATAGGTACCTACTGATTTGTACATTTTAATATTGAGAATAAGATCCATCAAGAGATGTACTATGTACACTCTTTTTTGATTTTATAGTACTAATTTATAGTAATGTTGATAGGTATCCATTTGGTACTTACCTGAGATAGAAAACTAAGATAATGTAGGTAGGTAACCATTTAGTAGGTACCTACCTGAGATAGAAAACTAAAATAATGTAGGTAGGTACCCATTTAGTACCTACCTGAGATAGAAAACTAAGATAATATAGGTAGGTTCCCATTCGGTAGGTACTGAGATAACATACAACAACGCACGTATTTTCATATGAATTAGGTAGGTATTTTTACTGTTCTATACGGTGTTTATGAAATCAATATACATTGTTTAACTATTTAAATAGGTACTCATTTTTCCATTTTAATATTGAGAACTAGCTTTTATGTCCCGCCGTTGGCCAAGAATGTAAATTAGTGAAGGAATAAGCAATCGTTTATATACCTACATAATATTGTCACACATAATTTTTTTTAACCGTAGTATGAAAAGTAGTTTGAAATTTAATTGAGTTTAAGCGGTGTAAAATCTTAAAGTGATGGCCACAATCCATTTGCTTTTATATATAAGCACATACAATTTCTGCACGCATGGACTATGGGAAATGATTTTAAATATGACTTATTATAAAAAGACAACGTCGTAAAGAGTTTGGATTTGGCCACAACCCCTATTTTTATATATTGTCATCGAACGCAAATAATGTGTTTTAAATATTTAGTAATTTTGGATGATGGGAAATGGTTTAAAAATTGATTAAACAAAAGTACTGAAAATATTCTAGTGTTGGTCCCATCCCATTCGTTTTATATTTTTCGTCAAGTGTGCATATAGTTTATTATATTTTTGCACAATAAAACTGATAGACTTAAAACTGACACATAAGTCTACATTACAGAAGAAGAAGACTTAAGCTATGTTAAATAGTTTTTAATATGAATATAAACGTTGTGAAGATCCAGCAATGGCCACAACCCCGATTTTTTATATATTGTCATCAAAATGAAATGTGTAGTTATTGAAAATTAAGCAATATATGATGATATAATAAATGGTGTAAATTTGATTGAACAAAAGTAATGAGAAGATTCTAGTGTTGGTCACATCCCATTCGTTTTTATGTATTTTCATCAAGTATGCATGTTGTTTATAATATTTGGTTACAAAAGACTATTAGACATAAAACTAATCCAAAAGACTAAATAAAAAAGATGAAGAAGTATAAAACTATAACAAATAGTTTGTAATAAAAACTGACCCAATGGTCTACATAGAAGATGAAATAGAAGAAATACACATTAGGAAATGTTTATATAAGAAACTGACCAAAATGTCTTCATAAAAGAAGAAGAAGATGAATTGAACTATAGGAAATATTTTATATAAAATTCACCCAACATCTACATAAAATAAGAAAACGAAGAATTAGACTAAAGGATAGTTTGTTTAAAAATAGTTTGTTTAAAAACTAACCAAAAGGTCTACATAAAGGAAGAAGAAGACGAATTAGACTATAGGAAATAGTTTGTATAAAAACTCACCCAAGGTCTACATAAATTAAGAAAAAGAAAAATTAGACTATAGGAAATAGTTTATTTATGAACTGTCCCAAATGACTTCACAAAAGAAGAGGAAGAAGATTTAAACCCCAAGAAATAGTTTGTAGAAAAAATAACCCAAAGGTCTACATAGAAAAAAGAAGAATTTCACTATAGGAAATAGTTTGTAGGTATATTGAATGTGTATTGTAGTTAACCTAAAATAGTTTAATAATTTTCCTATACAAAATCAGTATATTCTTGGTTTTTAAGTAGTAAGTATTAGGTATGTAGGTACCTACCTACAATGATGTTCTAAATTAATTCGAATTCGATTTATAACAAATTTTATTTGAATATCAGAATGTGTCCGTTACCATAGTAACCATGTTCTAACATGTGAAAAATATCAAATGTTATGGAGACATTTTTTGAATATGTAGGTACCTACATTGGTTTGTTCGATGCCATAAAAATGAAAATTGTCAGAAAAATCAAATATTTTTAACAAATTATGCAATTTTATTACGCCTATATCTTTACTAATAATTAACAGACTTTTACAATATATGTCTTAAAACTTGCTGTAATGTCTTGTGTTTCATATTATTATTTCATAATCACATTTATTTCAAAGGTATATTATTTTAAAGAACATATTCATTCGGTAGGAAAATTAAATATCGTATGAAAAGATATTAAAATGGCGGGGTTATATGTACATTTGTACAAAACGCTTACTTTAAAAATAAGTTAAACATTATAATTAGACAAAATATTCACCATGTTTTTCACTTAAAAGCTAAGTTATACTTGAAAATATATTTTTTTCGTGTAAATACGTACTTCTAACTTTTAAACTAACAGATATTTGCGTGCAAAATGTACACTTTTTTGACAAATATGACTTGGAAAATTTTGTATGAAAAAAATAATTATTGAAATATCTTTAAAATTCAGCATTTTAATCGCATTATTTTTAGCGTGACACTGCATCAGGTATACTGGTACACGTTCGCACATAAATTAGATTTTTAGATGCTCTTGGTTTTTCAAAAGGCGTGAGACAAACACACACACACACACACACACTAACATATTGATTGCTTTATTACTTTAGATTAAAACCATCAGAGATGTACAATGAACACTATTTTTGATACTATAGTAATTTTACAACTGAGATTACATCAAACAACAACGCACGTATTCACATATGAATTAGTTAGATACTTGCATTGTTCTATACGGTGTTTATGAAATAAATAAACATTGTTCAAATGATTAAATAGGTACCTTCTCATCTTTTCATTTTAATATTGAGTATCCTTCTTGATACTACGGTAAGTTTACAACTGAGAAAACATGAATCAACAATGCACGTATAGTCACAAATGAATTGGGTACCTACTTGTGTTGTACAAAACTAAATATAATAATGCCATATTACAATATGGCATTATATGTTGGGGGGGAGCTTTTAAAACCACTTTAGTGCCTTTAGAAGTTTTTCAAAGAATCATTATTAAAATTATATTAAAAAAGAGATTTGATTATCCAACTATTAATGTATTTCAAGATTTTAAAGTTTCAACTGTTGAAAATATCTACAAAAAAATCTCATTGTTCCAAATTCATAAAGATATTCTTATAAATTCAAACCAATTGTCATTTTCTATAAGCAGCAGAATAAATTCACAAGGATGTATTATTATTCCTCTTTTACGTACAACTGCCTCACAACATTTCTATAAGTATAAAGGTACTAAGTGGTTTAATGAACTCCCTTTGAGTCTTAGACTCGAAAAAAATTATAATATATTTAAAAATAAAATTAAAAAATTGTACTGATTTATTTATTTATTTTTTGTTATTTCATTCTTGTTTTGTGTAGCTTCATATTTTTTAGTAGATGTACAATGTTTTGGTAAATGTAACAATATTAAATAGATACTCCCCTCTTTTAACACGAGATTTTATCTCAATTAAAGAGTGTTATTATGAATTAAATGATGGAAATTGTATACCTTTTTAAATTATGATTTATATGTGAACCTTGTATTGTTTTTGATAATAAATAAATAAAAAAAAAATAATACACGGTGTTCGTGAAATATATTTTCACTGTTCAATTAATTAAATTGTACGTATTTGTTAATCTAAATATTGGGAGATATCTCATATATACATAAACTGTAACACAAGTTATACAATAGACTTAAAAGTTAAGTAGATACCCCAAAATTGGTGACCACGACGTGATCAAAACGACGTGATATTTTTATATTTATTTAATCAGAAGTATTTTTCAGTTCATTAAATAATTGATAGTATATAATTTATCGGTTAAGGGTTGTTCAAACTTTCAATTTGAACCTGTGGGTTGTGACCAACACTCAACTATCTGCATACGCAGTTTGTTAGTGTTCCTTCTTTGTATAAGTTCAAAAAAAACATTTTAAATTCTAGACGTATCTTATACCAGAACATATTAATTAATTCTGAAAAAAAGTTCTGATTTGTAACCAGATGTTAGAAGTAAAAACTTATTGTCCCCTCTTGCATAATATTTTTTACGAATGCAGTTGACACACGTCATTTTCCCTGCGGTATATTTTAAACTTTTGGAATTTCAACATTACTCGCCGCTTTTACAAATAATGTTGTAAAAAATGCTTATTGCAGCTGAGTAATACAGTTATATACCTACGCGAAGGGAGTTGCAAAAGTTATTAGGAACATTTTTTAAATTAAAATATATCGACTTTTTGCTATATCCGATGCATACCTTTAATTAGTGAAATTTCAGATAGCTCACCAGGTGAACAATAAAATCCAATCCATAATTGTAGCTTCTTTTCGTTTTATTTTATTTAAATTTACTATAAAACTTATTGCATCGATATTTTTTAGTGCAAAATTACACTTATTCGTGACAATCCGTTATTATTTTTTTAATAAACTTTATGGTAGGTATTTGTATGGATTTTTTTCTCTTTTTAATCTGCATTTTTATATTATTACATTATTTTTACTCCTCACTAACCCAAGGAGATATAGTGGGGAGTTATGATGTCGCAATTTTTAAGGCTTTTTTTATTGCAGATTATCAACTTGTATCATGCTGAGATTGTGTCCTGAAAGTTTCATCACAATGTATCTGTGTGTGTTGTGTATTATCTGCTGTGTTTTGTGCTATGTACATAGGTACTGCGCGCGCTTGTTCATTTTACTTTATCGATTATAGACTAAAGTACTTATTCGATTCCTTTCAAATTTTGCAAATTTGTATATCTAATAATCACTTAGACCCCATTAGATTTTGAAGGATATCATTTACATGTTTGATAAATATTTACCAAATTATTTAACAACTTTGATATGTATTTACATAAATTAACTCAGAACTTTTTAACAGTATACAGATAGCAAATATTTGGCTGTAAATAAAAAAATCGTATCTAAGTACAACATCTATCGTGTCATTTTTTCCGTTCCTGATTTATGTAAATAGTTTTTTTTTTAAAAAAACTTGGATGGCGCGTAAGAGCCGGGTTATCGGAAATATATAAAACAGGCAAATTATCATCTAACAATGTTCAGGAACGAGGTTCACCGCCTATTCTGAATGTGAATGAGACGAGACTAGTGTGCGGGTATACACGCACTTGTCGTGTTTCCTTTTACACGGTTATGTATACCCGCACACCCGTCGCTGGTTACCTCACAATGTGGGATATGCCGTGATGGTAGTAATGTACATACATAATATACAGGAAATGTGTTTTTTCTATAGCAAATTTTGCAGTAGGTACCTCGTCAAAAAGTAGAATCTTGAACCAAGGCCAAACCAAACCGAACCAAACCAGTAGGAGAAAAAGAGATAGTCAGTAAGTAGGTCAGTAGTTTTACGAAAATAAAATACTAAAAACATATTGTTGAAATAAGAAAAGAAAAATTCAAAAAATACATCAGCACTTACACCAAATTAAGATTGATTAGTTTATGGTATTTATTCGTTATTAGGTATAATTATGTATAACTAATGTATTTATTTATTTTATATATTTATTTGTTTTTATTTTTTTTTAATTATTTATTTATTTATTTATTGATTTATTTATTTATTGATTTATTTATTTAATGAATTATTTGTTTATTTATTTATTTATTTATTTATTTATTTATTTATTTATTTATTTATTTATTTTTTTATTTATTTATTTATTTATTTATTTATTTATTTATTTATTTATTTATTTATTTATTTATTTATTTATTTACTTATTTATTTATTTATGTTTTAAGAGGACAACATACAGCGTATAAAAACATTTTTAAAATAAAGATGATTTAAGTAAATATCAAAGCCAATTACAGGTATATTAAGATAAGTTAGGATTAGTAAAATATTAGGGTGAGATATAGCGAAATTGTATAATATATAAATGTGTGCAGTATATTAAGTGCTGAATAAGATTATGAGAATGAAATTTTAAGTATGATATATTTTTTAAATTTGGTGGCGCATAGTAAAAACATGTCGAACTCTTGGAAATGCCTATTGTATGTATTACAGATTCTGTAGATTGTTGCATGTTGAGTAACAGATTTTTTTCGTTTTAACACAAATTGTGATGTATTTACTTATATCTAAGTATAATTCATGTTTTGTCTTACTCTTTGTTCATCTGTCAAATGTCGTCTGTGAGCTTCCTCAAACATTCTGAAATAAATGTATTGATTGGACGTCTCACTGTCTCCAGATGAGACGATTGGCGTCGGTTTGTCCAGGAAGCGCCGCGAAGTCTTATACAGAAACATACAAGGGATGGATATTCACTTTTGGAGATGTAAAATACTTTTGTATTATCAAATTACTATGAATATATCCGCATCGTATGTAAAAAATGTACGAAACTATTTTCTTATATAGACCGTTTATTCTAGATCTAATATATTAACTTATTCTTAATTTAGTGAATTAAGCATTATTTAAGGATTTCGACTGATCACCAAGCCAACGTCTTCTGACCTACAATTTAGGAAGTATATTTGCGGAAACAAATCATTAACTAGACGGACTTTTTGTACTCGATATTTCAATAGAGACGAAGTTGGAATATATTTATTTTTTATTTTATTTAGTTATGTATTTATTTAACTTTTTATTTATTTATTTATTTATTTATATATTTATTTATTTATTTTTTTTATTTATTAATTAATTTATTTATTTATTTATTTATTATTTATTTATTATTTATTATTTATTTATTATTTATTATTTATTATTTATTATTTATTATTTATTATTTATTATTTATTATTTATTATTTATTATTTATTATTTATTATTTATAATTTATTATTTATTATTTATTATTTATTATTTATTATTTATTATTTATTATTTATTATTTATTATTTATTATTTATTATTTATTATTTATTATTTATTATTTATTATTTATTATTTATTATTTATTATTTATTAATTATTATTTATTATTTATTATTTATTATTTATTATTTATTATTTATTATTTATTATTTATTATTTATTATTTATTATTTATTATTTATTATTTATTATTTATTATTTATTATTTATTATTTATTATTTATTATTTATTATTTATAATTTATTATTTATTATTTATTATTTATTATTTATTATTTATTATTTATTATTTATTATTTATTATTTATTATTTAATATTTATTATTTATTATTTATTATTTATTATTTATTATTTATTATTTATTATTTATTATTTATTATTTATTATTTATTATTTATTATTTATTATTTATTATTTATTTATTTATTTATTTATTAATACATTTATTTATTTATTTATTTATTTATTTATTTATTTATTTATTTATTTATTTATTTATATATTTATTAATTTATTTATTTATTAATTAATTAATTAATTAATTAATTAAAAAATTAATAAATAAATAAATTAATTAATTAATTTATTTATTTTATTTTTCATTTATTTATTTATTTATTTATTTATTTATTTATTGATACGTATACATAATTGACAAATATATTTTTAACTGCAATGTCCCACTAGGTAAAAAACCTGTGCCGGGGCTAAAGCATTTTGAAATAATGATTATTTCAACAGTGAATGCCAGCTAACAAAACATACACAAATATAGCATTCCAAATATAAATATCATACAATAACAAAATTATAAAATAAATATCATACAATAACAAAATTATAAAATAAATATCATACAATAACAAAATTATAAATAACATTAAATAACATTAGAAATACATATACTCGTAAAAGTGCATTACAAAGTAGAAAATAAAAACAATAACCAATAATATATGTATAGGAGAAACGGGAAATAAGGCACCTACAAGGCTTACGACCAGTCGTCGACTGGTTTCGCGATCACTTTAAGTGCTTGCGAAACATTCAACAAGTATTCTATTGAGATATTAATTTCGTCACGAAATTAAATTGATTTCCGGCTGGTAGCAGGGAACAATTTATGCGTTTATATATACCAACCTACTATCAAAAAATAATCGATTCTAGTAGATGTACACATTTAGTTTTTGAATGAAATAGACGCCAAGCTCTTCTCTTGTAACCTAGAATTTTCACCTCGTCAATATCATTACATTGTTTCTTGCATTTTCTCATATAAGATTCTTTATGGATTGGCTATTGTTCAAAAACTCATAAGCGTAGTCGTGTTAACAATTTTGTGCTCAATTTCTACCTTTTATGTATCATAGATCCAGAATACGATTTCTGGTGGTGACACAATTTATAATTGGTTTTTAGTCTCGATCTGTTTGATGCTTTATTTATTAATTTATCTATTGGTTGATATGGAGTTATACAGGCTATACAATGTATAAAACAAACAAAAGTGTATTGCTTAGTTAGTGGACCATTGAAAACTCCATGCATTATTCAGCTGGATAGTTAATTGGTTAAAATTACAAATAATACATAATTAATTTACAAGACCATAAAAATAAGACAGCTGGAAAAATAGGAGAAGACAGCTGTCTTAATCGCACTGAGAGAGCTCGCAGAGATGTCAAGTGCATTTAAGAAAGCATTGTTCACCTTGCAAGCACGGTACATGAAAGGATTCTGAGTGTAGTTGTTTACACTTAGGAATATAAAAATGTGTAAGGATATCTAGGGGGCAAGTCTAGTCCAACCGGCGAAATCAAAACGCTCACGATTACCCATATCATGAATATAACTATTATATGGAGTTCTATAATGTCTTCAGATGTCATAGAACTCCATATGATAGTTACATCCATGATATGGGTAATCACGAGGGTTTTGATTTCGCCGGTTGGACCAGACTTGCCCCCCAGGTTGTTCTGCTCGTTATATTATATGTCTCTAGAATATGGCAACATTCTATTTATTTATTTATTCACAACTTTCTGTACTTACAATTTGTACATTCGCGGGTCAATTGCTCCTTTTTTGGGCGCTTTTTAAATTGATATTTGAAATAGTACCTTTTTCTGAGACGTAATATAATACGCATTTAATATACTAAACCTTTTCTAAAAGCTTTACTGGCATTAAAAATCACTCGCAAATTATTATTTGTAATACACGTTTATGAAAACAGAACTATACTGTATAGTTTTATATTTACGTATGTTAAAACAGCTTTAAAGTGTATTTACATTTTTTAAAGATACTACTGGCTTTAAAAATAAACGATTATTTTTAGTACTGAGATTAACCCCGCCTACAGTATTCCGTTTTTTTTTATAACGAAAGCGATAAACGTCAACGTGGCGGTATAATACCGAAGTCGGAAACTATGTATTATAGTTATTTCACTCATTACGTTAGATACTATTCTGTTCGGATATTGTTGTGTTAATTCATGTTTTTTTTTTGCTTCAACGATATTTTTATCATTTTTATTTGAACCTGTGTACATTCGATTAGTTCACGCTATAATATCTTCAAAAATAGTGAAATTATTCTTTAAAAATATTACTTCTGGAGTTCACAGTTTAAGTAATAGGTATACACAAAAATATTTACATAAATATAATATATTATTTAGTTAAATAGCTATCAATATTTTTACCCTCCACTGCTATTGAAAATTTGCCTTGTCCAGAAACATATTATGTTACTTTATACTGTCTGGTTTATTCCGTAGCAGCGCTCTTGGCCGAACAAGTACCTACACTGTTATATACCTAACTATCTGTATAGCGCGCGGAAGCGATAATACGCCGCGAATCGCGTCTCTACCGTATTTATATTGTTTATCGGTGAAGGGGGCAATACCACGTATTCTAATACACCACACTTTTAATCGTATTTTTTACACATCGATTTCTCAACAGGTAGTGCATAATATGAGTTTTGTGGTGATGTCTGTGTATGAATAGCTACATATATTTTTTTAAAATAATGCATAATAAGTATGTCCTTTTTAAATTTTCATACATTCCCTAAATTAATCACGATGCTTCTGCTAATCGGCCGTAACAGGATTCGAACTCTTGACCACTGGATAACTAACCCAGCGCGCTAACCACTCTGCCATAACCCAATATTATTATTATAATATTGAATATCAAATGCAATCGACTTCAAATTTATATAAAAAGTGTAACGTAGAGCTGATTATTTTCCATGCACTGAAAAAAAAATAATAGTAACAAAATTTCATGTTAAAATTAAACGAACTATAGTGACTACAATACATTTGGTTAAGTGCAACTAAATGTTTCGTGCACACAGGCAAACAGTACAGCCATAAATAGATAAAACATTAATACTGATAGCAAAGGTTTGGCTAAAACGCAAATTACCAGTTCGGTTATCATAATATTTTTTCAGTATAAACAACATGTAATTTATTCTTTTGATTTTATCTGTGAAAACTTACAAATGCTCTTACGAACTTGAAAATCTTTAACTTGAAATTTTTTTTTATAATCTTGTTTAAATAATGTTTGCAATTAACTTACCCGCTTTCATACATGGAGCTTGGATTGTTTAATAAACTTGCTTACTTTGATATGCAGTTTCAGGGTCAACGGAATCATAAAGTTATTCCCTGAACCACGTGAAACTCAGAAGATGGCATTATTTATTCAAGACTTCTATGTACCTATCTATCATAGATCCAGAAATTAAACAAAGTCATTGTCTTTATAGTATATTTCTATGATCTATATGGATATAAGTATATTTCCATATAGATCAATGTCTCGTTTCTAATAGGAATAAGAAAAGGTTGAATGTTCGTATTCTTATTTAAAGAAGACAGTTCTTTTTTATTGTATAGTACAATATTAATTACAGCTTTTTTTACATCCAGATACAGTAAAATATTTATAATAATGCTGATTTTTTAAACCTAGGTCGAAAGTATACCAACATCACTACAGGGGAGAACTAGCTGAGAAGCATTGCTACGCTCTGCTTCTAAGCTAGGGCTTACAGCCCTCTGCGCGTTAAATGACCGCCTCCGGCAGTTCATGGGCGTTTGTTGGTAAATTCTTCATCCAATTAAATTTAAATTAAAGTTGTAACGTGTACAGCATACATACAAATCATCACTTTCAAAATATTATTCACATGGTCATGCCATCTCTTTTTGGGGCGGCCCCTGCTATTCAATCCATCTCTTACACCCATGTACCTATATTTTTGGGTCAGTCGTTCATAATTCATTCTTTCAATATGTCAAAACCACCTCAAGGAATTCACTTTCATTTTACTTTTAATACTCTTCTATAATATTCTTCTTTATCTTGCATTATCTCCTTTTGTCCTCATTTTTCATTCTATCATATATCCTTCTATTACATATAGGCTGGCCAATCTTGACTTTGGTATGACTCATCGCAAAAATATGTCGATCGAACAAAAATACTTCTGCTTTTAATGTATCTATTTCTTATTCTCTGTATATAAAAAAACAAAGACGGAAGATGAAAGTAAGTCGCAGTGAAAAAACCAAACTCCCATATAAAATGTTGAAACGTACGTCTTTTATAAATCATTCACTTATTTCGAAGATACCACGTGACGTTTGTGAATGTGAATGACGTTTTAAAGAAATATTTCAAATCTTCGTCTATAGGCAGACAATTTGTCCTAGTGCGTATTTTTAAACAACAAAAACATCATTTTAACAAATAGAATGTATGAAATTTGTTTCATACACACCACAACCATTTATTTGTCATTGATATTTTATTATTTATTAAATATTTTGTCAAAATTTCTATAATATTCTTATTGTAATGATTACGAAACCATGTAAGGTACGTAAAATAATGTGCAAATATTAAAATATATGTACAGTTATTGAATAAAATTATACTCTTTAGAGAACTGCAGAAGCATGTGGTATCACCGAATATAATGTGTCCACGATAAAAAAGAGAATGAGTAGTGATACACCTCTATTAGAATCACCAAAAAAACGTAGAGTAATAAAAATTAATATGTCGACGTTGACAATTTTACAAAAGATGCAGTCAAAAGAAAAATATATGAAATGCATTCAAAATATAAGTTGAACATCTATAAAAATGAAATTGATTATGATTTATTACCCTTACTATTCTTTTCATTCTATCAATATTTGTCCATCATATCGGTTTTTCAAGTACCTATTGTGAGAATTTCAATATCTCAAAATAATGATGAAATATTTATATGTTTTTAGTAATACCTGTCACTTTGAAATCGCTCGAAACGAATGATGACACACCGGATATCGAGGACAGTGATTAAATGACATTGAATATTTACTAACGTGATGTGTTTAACATGACCTGTTTTACTTTTGAAAAATTGTTTATATTGTGTAAAGTCCTCAGTTGCAACATCAAATCACAGTAAACCTTCAACATACTCGAACCAGTTGCTTCTCGGACTCCTCCATTAACACAGCAGCCCTACTATAGAACAATCTTGACCGAATTCTGTGTTTCACCTTCTCTTATTATAAGATCGAAAAAATATATTATTAATTTATCAGATTGCAAACCTTCCCAAAGGCTACGTAGTGCACTACTTCGGAAGCGTAGAATGGACCCAATTCCTTATAGCTGCCCTTACGCAGACATGTTAAGTAAGGTAAGAATTAATAATTACATTCTTTATTGTCTTAAATGATGTTATAAGTGAAAATGGAAAGATGATCAAAGTTAAATAAAAAAATTGGGTCCATTGTAAACAAAATGATGGTCACCGTATTGACATCCAAATTACATGTACAAACATACGACTTACGACGGGTCGCATAGTTTTTTGATGACGTCATACTAAAGTCAAGCGTGGCCGGCCTATACCTACTCTTCTTAGTGCTTCGATCGGACATTATTGGTTCGAGTGCTCCGTTCATGTTATTACCTGCCATACTTCTTCTTTCAATACCTTCGCAGCATACATTATTTTATAATCAATAGTTGTTACTTACTTACTTTCCGTGTCCAGACCCTAAATGCGCCCTCTCCAATATCTTGCAGCTGTCACAGCCTTGTCGTTTGCAGCCAGGAGGTCCTCCTCATTGCAAGGCTCCCCCATGTGTGGGCACATCAGCAGGTGCGCTGCGTTTTGCTCTTATCCACAGTCGCACATAGTTGTTGATAATAATATTTAATTTTGAAGACTTGGTAGTATGTCGATATACGATTCTAACCTGAATACTTGTTTTAAATAGTGTCTGTCATGTGCGTAGTAGGTATTTAAATATTTTATAATCTTATATTCTTCGAACTGCCAAATATTTAAAAATGGTTTTTCGAAATTTAATACAAAAATTAATGTTTAGATTTTGGCGTGAGTAATACCTATATTTCTCCGCATAATGTGTTTGCTAACAATGTGTTTGAAAGTTCGTAGATAGATGTCGTAAAAGCAACCATTTCGATGGATATCTTCATACATTTTTATTTATTTATTTATTTATTTATTTATTTATTTATTTATTTATTTATTTATTTATTTATTTATTTATTTATTTATTTATTTATTTATTTATTTATTTATTTATTTATTTATTTATTTATTTATTTATTTATTTATTTATTTATTTATTTATTTATTTATTTATTTATTTATTTATTTATTTATTTATTTATTTATTTATTTATTTATTTATTTATTTATTTATTTATTTATTTATTTGTTTATTTATTTATTTATTTATTTATTCATTCATTTATTTAATTATTTATTTATTTGTTTATTTATTTATTTATTCATTCATTTATTTAATTATTTAATCTTCTTGTACATATAATTTTTCGTAATGTAATTTATTTTTTAATCATTCTTGACGTTTCCGAGAAAAATTACTATTTTTTTCCGTAATGTGTATAATACCTATTAGGTATCTACCTATTAACAAAAAATCAAAACAATTTACGTTGATGGCCATTTGTTAACAATAACCTAAATTTTATTTATTTATTTATTTAATATTGCTTCTCGGGCAACTAACAGGTACTATGTCAAATATTAATGTAACACACACCTAATAACAAATTGCCACATTCTGGAGACTTGCGATATTAATCGTCTCACAGATCCAACCGGGAATCCAACCCGGGACCTTTGGATCAGCAGTCAGATACCCAACCAACTGATCCACAAAGGTCGACATCTGAATAGCAAAAAAAAATCACCGTTAATAATTCACAGTATAACCTAATTGTATTTTTTTTTCTCGTACAAAATATTTCGTCATATTTTTTGACTGTCTTGATATTTTTTTCATATACCTATTTCGTTTAATTTGTTTAGTTTCTTACATAGTCTTCGTCCTGCCGTCATTCTTTGCCGTTTATTGTTCATAATATAAAAAATGCACACTCCAGTACATCCTTATCTATTTATGAAACTTCCATGTTGTGCATATTTGACTCGGCTACGTGTGTTTTACATGTAATTTATACTACAAGATATAACAAAATTTCTTTTTTTTTCTTCTAGTTCTCTCGTACGTCTTCTCTCGCATTTCTCAGTGGTCGTTCATTCCAACCGAACCGTCGAGGTGGTGTTTTCTTTCAGTATAACCCACACGTCTATATATTCTTTATTTAGGTTTAAATAAAAGCCGCACATTTATATTCTTAATTTGAATTCAAATAAAACTCACTCGTCTATATGCGTATTCTTAATTTAAGATATCTCTCACGTCTACGATATATTCTTTGTTTAAATTTTAACTAACCCCGCCCGTCTATATTCTTTATTCGAATTTTAAAATAACCTTAATGTATGTTAATATGTTCTTTATTTCAATTAAAAACAACTTGGGTGGTCGACGCTAAACTCCTCACTAAAAAGTCATTCTATACATTATTCAATTATTTTATGGATAATAGGTATTCAGCATTCAGGAAATGAGTTTGAAAAAAAAGTTTCAAATTTCAAAAAAAAAAATTAAAAAAATTCATAAAAGTGTCCTGAGCTTGGCGTCATTTTGAAATATTTGACAGTTAAACAAATAATTTGAGTAGAATAAATTGTGAAGCGCAATTCAGATATTCAAAATCTAATGGGGTCTAAGCGAGTACCTATGAGATATACAAATTTGCAAAATTTGAAAGGAATCGAATCAGTACTTCAGTCTATAAACGATAAAGTAAAATAAAGAATCTGAACAGTTACTGACAATTCAAATGTAATTTTGTTTTAGTTATAGGTACATGCAAGAGAAAAATATATGCATTTGTACATACATACAGGAACATCACTGAATGGTACGATAAGCACACAATACTTAGGTACATCGATTTATTTTATGTAGGTATGTAGTTTTTTGCTTCTATATTGTTGAATTTATTTATTTTTATTCAGATTTGTCTCTTTGATTTTGATTTTGCATTGATGATGTTTATAGGAGTCCTACAGTTATATATGATGTTTAAAAGAGAAAAAAGATAAATATATATGTATATGTGAAGTAATGTAATATAATATGATGTTATATAATATATAAAATATTGTAAATTATAATGTAATATAGACCCCCAACACGGGTAGGTACTCGCCTACCTAACGGGGGACACTATAATGTTAATGTGTTATGTGACTTAATTGTTAATCAATGAATAAATAAATAAATAAATAAATAAATAATAAATAAACACGCCGTACCTATATAGCACAGCACATAGCACACAGCATTTAGATACATTGTGATGAAACTAGTTGATAATCTGCAATTAAAAAAACCTTTAAGATTGCCAAATCGTAACTTCCCACCAGATCCCCTTGGGTTAGTGAGGAATAAAAATGTGTATTTATTATTTTTCTACGAACTAAAAATGTGTAGGTATCTTTTTTGCTGGTGTATAATTGCGTATGTTTTTGATTTGCAAGAAAACAAACATTTATAAATGTCAAATTTTTGAATTCTGTAGGTTCTTTGCATTAGATATTTGGGTTGGATCAGATCCTGATTCGTTACAAACTGATTTTGCATTATTCTCATGTTTTTGGGTATAATACGTAATTATAATATTCATTCTCAAATTGTATTATTTGCACATTCTCATGTTGTACATTAATTAAATAATTCAAACGAAACATATCTGTTTCTTTCCAAAAAATGGACCTTATAACAGACATTTTGTCACAAACTTGTTCTGCTTTAAGTAGTAAGTGGCACATTCAAAAGTATCAAATTAATTAACGAAAGTGTTCAATTTCAATCATCATTTGGTGTCATCATCTTGGCCGTTTATATAAATTAAGACGTAAAAATATCCATAGCTCTAATGGTGTCATTAAATACCCCCCCAAAACGCACGATAATTAGTTGTTTCCTGGTACTGCAAGGGTTAGCAGAATAACATCCTATCTACTTAACTCTACTTTAAGCTTTGCACCAAACAATATACATAGGTACATACCGTGCAAAAATTACTAGCCAACCGGCAGAGGTCGTGCACTTTATATCCAAGTTAGGTTATATACTGTTTATATTATTTTTTTTTATTTTTTTAAACTAAAATACTTCACCTTCACCCACCCGTAGCTAGTTTCATAGTCACATCAGAACCTAACTTTTTTAGCCATTTTTGTTGTATATTACTTTTTAACTAAACTGTATGCTTTTTTAGCCACCCTTGCATTCGTGACACAGATACTATAAGGTCGTTCACCTTTTATCGTTTTCAGGTCTTTTTATTTTTTAGTGCAGATAAGCGCTTTTATTTTTAACGTAAGACCAGATATTGAGGAACATCCTGATTTGATTAAGGAGTTTCGGGTGGATCTTCTGGTAGTTTAGCTCGGTACAGAGAGGTTTGGAGTGATCTCGTCAAATCCGCTACAAGATCTTTTGAATCATCGAAACCCTTCAATATGCCCAAGACCTTCCTACATGGAGGCGAAACATGCAGGACCATGCATTCGTCGAGTAATTAAATATACTTGCCATCCTTTGTCAAGAGACAAGGATGAAGAATTATAATAGTTTTTAAAATACTAGTACGAAACTTTGTTTTTGACTTTTCACTGCATTAATCAATATTGTCATTGCATTTATTAATATTTTAGTTGCATTAGTCAATATTTTTATTGCATTAACCAGTATTTTTATTGCATTAATCAATATTTTAGTTGCATTAGTCAATATTTTTATTGCATTAATCAGTATTTTTATTGCATTAATCAATATTTTCAATGGGCTTGTCAATATTGTAATTGCATTAATATTTTTATAGTATTAATCATTTTTTGTGCCTTAATTAATATGTTTATTGCATTAATCAATATTTATATTGTATGATCAATATTTGTATTGCATTAGTCAATATGAAGTAAAAATATTTATTATCCATTTTTGTGAATTGTGTTGTTTATCCCTGATCGACTGGCAATTCAGCTCGGAGCAAAAATATCCCGACTACCGAAACCGGTTAAAGCCCTGAGAATAATGGTGTAATAACCGTTTTGCCCTGACGTTACGGTAACAAGCCAGTTTCGGGAACTTTACCCACGACAACAACAAACTACGTACGTCAACATATATATATGCCAGTAAGACGGGATGGAACAAGCATACATATGCAGGATAAAACTAGTCTCGTATTGTCCAACTTTGGGGGATCAACGATATTCATTACAAAGCTTCCTATTTAAGTCCAATTAAAGGAATGGAACGAATAGTTAATCTCCTGCAAGAAAAACCAGAGAACCAATACCAATAAGATGGACCGACTAGAACAGATTGATAGCACCAACCAACACTCCAGGATGCTGTCCACCTGGCTACAGATAGAAAGAAGTGGAGATAGTGTATGATGTGCTGCAAGGTGATAGCTACTTAAACCAGAATGATATGATGAACCCACGGAGCCATTGAAGGTATTTGGAATGGCTTTTTGAGGCTTTTATTAATATTGATCCCAATTCGGAACTCTTCACAGCTGACCGAGGTCAAGGTTCCATAGTATTTCGTACAGATACATCTGTGCTCTGGAATTCCTATGGACCTATTGCACATTGTATCCACAAAAAGTAACTACAGAGCATTCAAGACCCCATTCAAATGTACCCATATTTTCACTTTAAGTGTACGGCAAGACTTTGGTAAATATATCCATCTCATTATAACTTGATGTCTTCTATGTATCTATTTCATCAACGGCACATTATTTCCTAATAACTCACGCGTAAGTCGTTTTAATTGTACCGTTTCCTATTTACCATCTTTGAGTGCAGTATCTGCACGATTAATTTATTCGTTTTCTTCTTTTTCTTATCGTGTGTTCGATCTGAGCTTTTTAGAGGGAGCGATATCAATCTCCACAAGTAGAATGGGTGGCGGGAATAACCAGCCCCTTTTACTTATGAAATATTTCAAAGGAATGTGCGTAAATCATGTTCTTTTCTCGGCGACACTTTGAGAGTAATTGTGTTTGCAAAGTTTGAGAAATACGTAGATAGGTAGGTATAGTGGATTCCAACTTACAACACGAAAGTCAAACATGGATCCTGAAACAGCAGCGAAGTTGGCCAAACGTAAATAATATGGCTCAAGTGTGTTGCCAACATACGGGATTCAATTCATTATTTGCTTATACACTCATACACGTACAATTCTACAAGTGACGTCTAACTTCGTATTTATTTTTTTATATAACATCTTCGTCTTCTTTCTCTCTTTATTATCCTGCATAATTTTCCCTTTTAAGACGCGGATTACCAGGTTTCTGATTTCCTGGGGGATATTGTCCCTTGTCACGTTTACGGTTCTTGATTCTACCATTAAAGACGCGTATTCGGCCCAGCACCTTCTCTCGCTGTAATGTATTTTTATATTAAGTAGGTAATAGAAAATTTATATGCCCAATTTTATTTCTTAATCTTTTTTTCACCAATTATCACACATGATCGTGGTTCTTTCTGGTTTCTGCTTCTTCTGCTTCTAATGTACTCGGTTTTTTGCTTTTTTTACAGAGTAACTCCACTATAGTTGTACGCATATTCTTCTTTTTGGTCTGTCTCTGGATCTTCTTCTTAGTTCTCTACAAACATGTCCGTGACATCTCAATTTACACTTATTTGTATGTATAAACTGTTTATTTGAACGCATGTATTTTGTGTTCTTCCGCCTTTCGTACACAGTCTCCTGTTATTCTTCAGATTCTGCTTCTGGGTAACGGAAATTCAACTGTCTCCCCTTCTTTTTGGTAGTTGGTTTGGTAAGTTATTTTCGAGTCTGTTCTCTACGCATGCCCTATCGCACGAACGTGTTAAAAAATTGTTCATTCTATCTCTTATATTTTGCACGTCGCGTCTTCCATTTTGTATTATATCTATGAAATAACTATATGAAGGTTTTATTTCTTCATTCTGAACTCGATCCTAGATATATTGTTTTGATTACATACCTACATCTCGTTTATAATTCATAAATTCTGTTTTATTTCTTTATTTGCCATTCCCAGGTTTCATTAGCATGCATTTGTATTGGAACTACTACTGAATGACAAATAAGATGTTTTAAATTAATTAGTTGTACGACTCACTCTATGAATACATTCCTTAAATTACCTTCTATAGTTTGCAATATCTTTGTTTTTACTCCGCACTAAGCCACGAGGATATAGTGCGGAGTAATGATTTGGCAATTTTTGAGGCTATTTTTTTTTGCAGATTATCAACTACGTATCATGCTGAGATTGTATTCTGAAAGATTCATCACAATGTATCTGTGTGTGTGTTTTATAGACTCAAGTACCCATTCGATTCCTTTCAAATTTTACAAATTTTTGTATATCTAATACTTGCTTAGATCCCATTAGATTTTGATGGATATCTGAATTGCGCTTCTCAATTTTTTTTACTGTCAAATATTTCAAAGTGACTACAAGCTCAGGCAACTCGAAATTTGTTATTTTTATTTCCAAGTTTTTATAATTTTCATTTCATATGAAATGCCGAATATTTTCCATACAAATTTGATTATTTTATGGAGTGACTTGTTAGTGAGGAGTTTACCGTTGACCGCAACCCACTCGTTTTTCCATATTAAGTATTTTTCATGTTCCAGTAAATGTTAGAAATGTGATTATTATGGAAACCGTTTAGTTCATTCACCATCTGAAAATTCAATGTGCATGCTATGAGTTTGGATGATGGGAAGGGGTTTAAAGCACGCTACAAACTTCAATGATTCGTTTGGCATTTTAAAACTGTACACCAACTTTTAAATATACCCTCTTGCATACAAACTCCTAGAAAATTGTTTTCTTCAAAGGAATACCGTCGCGTCCTTAAGCATTTTAACAACCTTAGAACATCTACCTTTTTACTGTCATTTTGCATGATAATACACAGAACCGAGCGCCTTACACTTTTGTAATAGGGTTGCAGCTTTGAAATTACATCAGAATTTATACAATATCAAATGAAATAATATTAAATTTATTTATAAAAATAAAAATTAAACACCGTTTTAATCCAAATTGAGTACAGTTTAATGAGCCTACAATGTAATGAACTTAGACTCATGAAATTGTATTTATTGTGGATGAAAACGGGGTTTTATTTTTATAATTCTATATTTATTTTATAACTAGTTGCATGTAACACATGAGATCCAACTGTCGATAGCGATTGTATGTATAGTTGAAGAATAAAAATCAAACTATAAACCCATAAATCCAAATTATTGAAAATTTTAACACTTGTTGGTATGTATGTCAAGATAGGACAGTATGGAGGTCAGTCCTCTTTTCCTTCCCGGGATATGAAAACAGCATGATGGTTCTGTATGTTTGTTTGGATATTAAAATCCTATCAAACTATTAAGTCTTCTTACATATTGTGTATAGGCGACTGCCATATAAATTGTATGAAGCGATGTCGTCACTAAATTCAATTTTTATAAAAATTGTTAAAAAAAATTTGAGATGTACTGCTACAATGTTAATATTTTTTATAGAAAATTAAATTATCTAGTTGGGGTGTTTCGGCTTTTTTCGATATTTTTAAAAAGTTTGGAAATATAGGCAGTGAAACTCATAAATTTATCATAAAAAAAATATTTTTCTTAATAAAAAATGTTTGAGAAACCCTGGAATTTTTTTGAAAAAACTAATTTGAGATTTTGTATTTGTCTATGTTTATACCAATTTTCAGCGTTCTAGCTTTTATGGTTTCTGAGATATAGGGAAAAATAAAATAAAAATTCAAAAGTTGATAACCCCTGACTGAAACAAAAATTCAAAATTCCGAGTATAAAAGTTTTGTAGGTCTGTAACTGTTTATATATTCTGAAATTTTAGGCTCTGTAAATTGAGCGGATCAAAAGTTATAAGGGGGGGACGGACACACACACACACAGACATACACACACACACAGACACATACACACACACACACACACACACACACACACACACACACACACACACACACAGACACACACACAGACACACGAAATGTTCTACTCCGAATTCTGAGTAAAACCGTGTATGGAACATATATGCTGCGAAGCCTCTAAGTTGGTGTTTTTTGACTTCAAAGTTGGAAAAGCCGTGAAAAAAGTAGACCTCTCCATACAATTCTCGCGTATTCTGGCTTGATACATTGTCGATATGTTAAGAGAACAAAGTTCTCCTGAACAAATCGACAGTTGGATTATGAACTTCCACGGTGTTAATGAAAAAAACATTGAAATTATCAAATAAAATATTTAAGTTTTAGTTGAAATAAACTATTATTGTGTTTTAGGTGTTTTACTATTTTTATAATGAAATTCTGGTTTTTGAAGCAATATTCAGTTGTTAAATAATCTTTTGAATATTTTGTTAGATTGCAAGTCTTTTAAATGACATGTAGGTACTTTTACTAGTACGTTTAGAAATATTGAATATCTTCTTAACAAGAACAAAGAATCTGTGGCGTATTCACCTACATAGGTTCTTAGAAAGTAAGTATATCCGTCTGCAAGTAGCTATAACTGCGCGAGGGGAGGTCATCGACCTCTACATATGTAGTATCGACTATACAAAAATATTATTTTTAATTATATGTTTCAACCCAGAATTGTACTTAGTAACAGGGTGTTCAATGACTGTGTTTGTTAATGAGCCTCGGGGGTAAAGAACATAAGCAAACTACCGATGCATTCATAATCTATTTCAGTAGATACTTGGTCTACAAGTGGAACTTTCATCGCGCGCGCGTGTTATTTTTTCAATGTACGAAACAGCTATTTTCTATATTTTAAATTCTATTTTTAAATCTAAAATACATCAATTCAATCAACTAGGCTATGGAATAGTCTAAGTCTTGATATTACGTCGTCTATCTCAGTAAACATCTCCGAGAAAAGGCTAAAGCAAAAATATTTAACTGACAATACCTGATTACATCTTCCTCTCCTCTTCCTTTCCTTATACTTTAGTTTTCCTATCATTGCTATGAATTGTTTTTATATGCTATCTTCTTCGTTTTTTTTTACTTTTCTTCTGCTACCTTTGTTTTTTTATATGTGATTAACTTATTGCCATAGTTCATATGTACACTGT
Source organism: Molanna angustata (assembly GCA_963576475.1). NCBI lineage: Eukaryota > Metazoa > Arthropoda > Insecta > Trichoptera > Molannidae > Molanna > Molanna angustata. The sequence continues at coordinate 7,158,667 of OY754977.1, read as the reverse complement.
TTTGTATATTTAACATTAACTGTGTTTAGCTGGAAGAAATCGCCATTAAGTAATAAGCTCGCCAGGTACTAATTATATGTACAGAAAGTAAAATGTAAATAAATAAAACATGTTTTTACAGATATTTTTGTCTTCTTTGATTAAATAAAAAATATTGCTCAACGCCTTTTAGTTTATTTAAAATGAAATATAAATATTGAAAATCGGGGTATGTCATTACTTTTCTACAAGAATGTACACAGAACATTATCGAAAAGTTGAGCAATATTTTTCTTGATTAATACCCAAACCATCTAAGTTATGTTTGCAAAACGATTTGATTAGTAATAATGATGGTATATCAAATTGAAAAATAGGTACGCAGGCAGCAGGCGCTCTCTTTAATAAGAATGTTATTTTTTGCTTTTATTTCTTAGAAAAGGGGCTATATTTTTAGCATCCCTTAAGCGTATCTCCCTTATCCCTTTGTAATACACCTTGCCAACATGGTCATAATACAAGAGTGTTAAAAAGTGGAATTAGGAAGTTATCGCTGTCCTCATAACATTAACCCTCTAGGCCTAACAACGTAAATTGGTGAATCTTAGGGGCGGGGCGCGTTGTGTCTTACATACAATGGTGCTTTTGTAACGTGGGGTTACTTTTTATATTGCACAACCCTCCCCTTCCTTCATATCTCTCATTCTCGTTTCCTTCTTGTATCACTGTTCTTAACTTGAATTACTATCTAAATTTAGTTTGTCGATCGACAATTCTTGATGGAACTCCATTTTATGCAGATATATATTACAAATGCAAAGTAAAAAAAGATACTTGTCTTACTTATAAACGTAAACTATCCATATTTTTTTAACAGATTTTTAATTATCTCAATAGAGACGAAGTTGGAATATTTATTGTAGGAGAACCGGGAAATCAAGGCACCTACAGGGCTATAAACTATCTATATTATTTAGACTAAAAATGATAACTTCTCGGAATTCGCGGAACATTTAATACTAAATGACCACTAATTTAATATTCAATCAGGTACAAAAGTTCTACACATTAATAAAATAGGTTTACGCTTAGATAATTTAGAGTCACTTGAAATAAGAAAAGGAATTAATTCAAACAGAAATATAATAAAAATCAAGTAAATTTAACTTACGACCCGCTTTTGAATATGTTTCCCCTTTCCATCAATCTTACCAATCAAAACCACTCTACACAACACGCGCCCTTAATGACCTCCCACCAATATCCAAATACATAGCCTTCTTTTAAGCACACAGTCACATTCTGCGTTTAGTTGAAATTTCTGCCTGAGGAGGGAACGGTTAGTTCCGAAACCGGTCGCTAATTCAATTCTCACGTAGTGTAAACAAAATTAAAAAAAAATTAGTTAATTTTAGTTTAATTTTAAATTCAATGCATTTAACAACAAAGGAAGGTAATATATCTAACTCATCGGTATCAATAATGGTGAATATGTATGATCAATTTATTTATTAATAATATTTGTTTATTGATGTTGGAAATAAACAGAGTAAACAAAAATTTGCGAAAATTGCTAAAGTATTTTTTATTTAAATGTACCTATAATATATCTACATTGAATTACTATTTTTTACAGTCACTTCTTGGTAGAACTTGATAGAAATACCTATATAAATAACTCTTCCTTACACCCCATACGTACAAAGCCAAAACGAAAATTTATTCCAACTAACCCGTGTTTCTAGTCTAAAATAATTTTATATAAATAATCTCCTCCGCCGGAATCGAACCGAATTTGGAGTGTGTAATAAAGTATATTAATTTCCAAGAATTCTATTTGTAATATTATCCTAAGCTTATGAGCATGGGACACAAAGCTTATGGATATAGGAAACAAAGCTTATATGCATATAGGACATAGATATGATTCGAAATCTGCATATGAAATATTATTTATTGTGAATCCCTTAGGTGACATAAATTTCACTCGGCCAAATATTAGCTTCCTATTACATGCAGTAGTACTCCCTTTTCGTTTGGTTATATTAACCATTTTGCGCTTTGATGAGACCAGGTATTAGGTATTCAATTTAATTCTTGATAAAGCAATCTGTATTAAAATTTTGCGTCAAACATAATTTGTTTTTAAACAAAATGTGTTTATAATCTACACTCATATAATCTTTTTCTATATTTTCTTATGTTAACGCTGTGAGTCACAGACCAAAAATCTATAGACATTACATAAACCAAATTTCTTAGTAGGTACCCACCACGTGACTGCCACCAAAATTTACTAACAATCGATATCACGTTTCTGAATATTTTCGGAATTGTTCGGAATGAAAATTGAAACAGCACTCAATATTAATGTCAAAGAGTACATGTTGTTAACAAAGGGTTTAAAATTTTGAATGGCATATATGTACTTTTACTGCTATAAATTATGATCCGATTACCTATTGAATGTGTTTGGTTTCCACCTCATTTTGTGTACCAATTTCCTGGCCTAAAGCAGTAGTTTATGTAACTATATTCCTAACTCTTGTGGCACATTTTTAAACAATTTAATTTATGACAATACACTATATTCTAAATTACAATAGAATTACTTGATGCGACCGGATTCGAAGCGACTGCATTATTCAAATTCAAATTATGTATCATGGTTCTGGATTTGTTTACCAGCGTAGGAAAATTCTATTAAAAATATATGACTTGCCTACATAACGCGTCATCTTGGAAAACATCCGACCCTCCTTTCGCCAGGGTTTCAGCGATGAACTTTATTGGAGAAACAAGAAGAAAAAAAGAGCTCAGAGAAGGTGTATGTAAGTTGTGTCGGACCCCGAGCTGGATGTACTTACCAGGGTCCTGTGAACCCTTTTCAAAACCTCCGCGACCTTCCATTATTAGACCTTGGTAATTTTCTCCACGAGAATGTGAAAAATTGCCGCGGCACGGATATAAATTTACACCGGGAGGGGTAGGTATAACCTAATATTTTGCTTTTACCAAATTATATTAAAATTAAACGTTTTATATTCTGCCGCGAGTGAAATATAAAGCTCTGCTCTGTTCTGCGCCGTCTTTCTTATTACAAAAATGGCGGTTATGAATGACTGTGTATATACTTATATTGTATCGCTTCCTACGCTGTGTTGAATTTATTCACCTTACCCGTCATGCTTCAAAGGATTTAATCTGAACTGAATATTCTTATTTAATTTAAACGAAAAACACTTAAAATACCTTAATAATTTTTATTGTGTACCTGTATGGTTCAGTTAGTTAAAGAGATATCTGATTCTTGAGTCAAAAGTCTGGGCTTCGATTACCATTACCCATTGTATTTCAGTCTGGATTTGTGTGACAGTTAATATCTTGAGTCTTTAGAGTGTGGCCACTTGTTGTTGGAAGAGCATCAAATAAACATTTCACTTTTACCACCTGTTAGTTTTTTGAAAAGTAATACAGAATTAAAATAATCTATCCTGTACTATCCCGACCAAACTTAACTTCCAAAAGTAAATTTAGCTAACCTTTCCTAAGCAAGCTGAAACATTCGTAAAAATAGTTTATAACAATATTATTGGTTCATTTCTTTGGTACTATCTGATCAATCAATAAACGTAATTATGCAATCCATCCATTAATATATCATAAAACTTAACATTTCGATAACTCTAATGTGTGTCAATAACTCTTTAATGTTTGTATGGTGCGTCTTAGTATTAATATTTAGACTGCATCTAAAGTAGCTGATATAAAAGATAAAATGTCAATACATGGAAAATAATAACTTTTGGTCCCAAGAAAGATCCCTGAGTAATACCGCCTGTATTATTTCAATATATTTATTACACCGCCCGTGAAACTTTGTACAAGTACGTCTGTACTAAGTTGAAGCTATAAATTGTTTACGCCACCACTTTACACATTATCTTTTTGTAGTTTATCAATATGAGCATGATCTGTAAAGCATTTTATCGTCTCCTTCACAATGGACGGTCGGACCATTAACCCCATACATCGGATTATGGGTATGACCTATTATAGCGCACTCTCCGTTCTCGCCGGTTGGTAGATTCGTACGAGTATATACAACGTACAACCCAGCGGAAGACAATTCATTGAACACTATAATTATGATATAACGAATAATATATCTTTTGATTTACAGCGCGGTTTACCGTTCCTAAAATTTCGAAGGGATGGATTCGGACAATTTCATCCTCGGTATTGTTTTCGCAAATCTTGTCTTTTGCACGATTAATTCTATATTCATTTTTATTGCTTTGAATTGTAACAAATAGTTTTCCATTTAAACGTTTTCTCATCATAACATATAATAAAAAAATATGTATTAAACGAAATTTTATTTAAAAATTAAAATATCGGTTGTATTGTATAATTCAAAATTACTTTAACATTAACCTTCAGATTTCGATAGGATTGATATGTAGTAAAAGAAATCCCTAATGTTTAGTATCTGTAGGAGTACTAACGACACGATAATAATACATTATTATATTATTGTCTTAATCTTAAAAAGGTAGTTTTAATCAATACTCCTATTCCTACTACACATTCAATCAAGAATTGTTAAGAAAAAGTTCAATATTTCTAAATTTACTCTTGATCCAGCTGGATGGGTAAATTATTTCCAAATTATGCACGATTGTTGCGTTTGTTGCATTTTCTTAAGATAGATCTATTAAATAATTTAAAATTAACGTTTCATCTGTTATTTTTTCTATGGAACTGAAAGTATAGTGCATCCCGTCAATTTATTCTGAGCAGGCCAATTCCGATATTGAAATTATTAATTTTCAGCAGAATTCGGTTCTGAAATTGATCCCCCCGCGGCCAACAAGCGACGCATATAAAATAAATCATCAGTTGAGCAGCATCCTCTACAGTCGTTGTCCAGGTCCATAGTATAGATAAATCCTCATCTATCCCTCTCAGCTAGCTAGGCACCTCCTATCCCCACCTTTCCTATCCTAAACATCTTCTCCTCTCCCGTTCTACGACCTTCTATTTGTCCCATAGACAGAGTTCTGCTTGCAAATATGAATTACCGCCGTTCTACCGCGAGAAATAATGTCGGCACTGTAGGCTAACACTTGATACTCGAATTCGATACCAATGTCGAATTTTCGTTTAGAACTTTTATTTTTTTTTATTTTAGTTCCATGTCTAAGTTTATTTGTTTGTGTCAAATTGTATATTTCATTCTTATGTATATGTATATTTTATATCTTTATTTTAGTTCCATGTCTGAGTTTATTTGTTTGTGTTAATTTGTTTATTTATTTCTTATGTATTTGTTAAAAAAATTATATTTATATTTCAGTACAATGTCTGAGTTTATTTGTTTATGTTAAATTGTCGAATTTTCGGCACAAATCATCCAATAGGATGCAATGCCTTGAAAAAAAAATAACAAAAAAAACTTACCTACCTACAGCATTATTCTCCGTTACAAAGGTAGGTTCTTAGCGAAAATTTCGAAATCGGGATCCAATTTGCATTAAGCATTAAGGCCACCGACTGAATTCTTAAAGAATGGACCTCACTTCATTCAAAATCCTGATGCACGATATAGCTATTAAGAGTGCACGTTTTGAGAACCGCTAACTGCCATAAGAATGAAAACAATATTTTTTGAGGTATTTTTTTACTAGTCTCCTTTTTCTTATAGATACATATATTTTTGTGATTTAAATAAAAGATGAAAAAATAAGGATAATAAAAAAATGGATTACATTATTTCAAAACAGGTCATTTTTGGTCCTTGATAGCACTTTTAGTGTAAAAAATGTACCTAACTATCAACATTGATAAGGGTAAGCATGAATTATCAATAAAATAATTTGATTAGAAAATTAATAAAAATGACTTAATCTAATTCAAAACTTATTACTTTTCTAGTAATAACTTTTGAGTACTTTTCTGGGAAAAAAATCTGCTATCATGAATACCTATTTTCCAAGCTTTTTTTTACATGAAGAAGTGGTCGCTTTAAAACTGGTCGTCTTAAATTTAACGAAGTAAATGTTCGTGGCTTTATAAAACAAAAAATGGAAAAGATATATTAATTTGTAGACATATTGTTACTCCCAAAATTAAACATCCTCAGTTTAAGGTTAAAAGCAGAACGGATGGTGGTTGTAGGGGATGAACACATTGAAAGAACTCATTCATATTCATCAAGAATACTTTAAACAATAGAACGTTTTCCTTGTTTCAATAAAACAGCACCAATATCGACTTTGCGCATCATAAAACCTTCCACACCTATTAAGCCTTCATTCACCTTTGCGGTATAAATTTAACCGATGAACTACCAATGTTTCGTCCTTTCTCGCTCCCTCGTCCTCTTCCTTGTGTTGTTATTATTATTTTGTTAATAAGAGAACAATGTTTATGTACTATCGTTTCGTCCGACGTACCCACAAAACATTAAATGTTCATTCCCATGTAGTTAGTTACCTAATGTTGAGTATACGTTGGTTTGGTAAGGGTCAGAGCGCACTAGGCTAATTTTTGTACGAGCTAGTAGACTCTATTATTCGTTCATAGAGACGATTCCCGAAACAATCATGTAGTTTATTAAGGTTTATTATGAAATCTTCACGGCGGAATTTTATCGGTACAAATATTATAACATACAGGTACAATTTATATTGAAATGATCTTAAAATCTGTAATTTTCGCCTATAGAAAGGAGATGCGCTCTGGTAAACGCAAGCACTCCCAGGTGTCAGGCTTACCTTTTTCGAACCTATTTTCAATAAGAAGGAAATATCAAAAAACAGCCATTAAAAATTGTTTTTTTTTTTTTCACGTTTCTATTTCTTTGACTATAAGTTTACATTTAAATATATTCCATAGGATGATGAACAGGTGTTAACTGGCACTGTAACTGGCTTTAAACTTGTGTGCGAAAAAAAATAGTATGCATGTCAAGTGAAGCTAGTAGCTGGTCACTAGCTCCGACCACTCTGTCAATCTGGACCGAATCTAACACACCCGACGGTAAGGGTTCATTTCATACGCCGTAGAATAAGTTAGTTGACCCCTTTGTTTTATCCTACATTATGACCTTTCATTTGGGGTCTGGGATCGACTCCCGTGGGGTCTATTTAAGTCGGTTATTTCATTATTTGGATGTTTCCCGTAACAATGCCGGGACCGACCGTCCGACGACGTTGAGCGAATTTTTAGATGATCTTGTCGATTTCGGCCACAATGCCCTCTCTAACTCCCAACCGGAGGTCGGAATCATAATTATAATTATTATACTCGATCGATTAAGTCTTTTGTTTTTTGACCGTTTTCCATTACCCGGTTCAATTGTACTATTTGAAGCCAGTTTTTGGTAATTAGTTTATCGTTTGGCACCCACCTCTGTGTTCTTTTAATAATTCCCTACGCTTTGGTCCTTTGTTAAGGGGTCATTGTTTTTATTCAAATTTTCAAATGAAATGATCATTTGGAGTTCCATTGTTTTGCATCGGTGTAGTTTGATTACGTTGCGTGGATTTGGCTGACAATCTTGTTATTGTATAAATAAATTTAAATACTTCCAATATCTTCGTCTTGATAATCTATGTCTATACTTAAAGTACATACATAGATACATAACTAATTATTTATTTTCTTGATATTATGATAAGTCAATTAAAGTGCACTTTCTTAGTAAAAAAACGTTATTTTGTTTAGAATGCTGCTGTTTTTCTTTTACTTTTGGAATCAACAATGTTTTTTTGTTATCATTAAGCTAAATATAAATTTGTAATCACAAACTTACTTACTTACTTCCGATGGCCATACAACTCCGGTAGAGCTTTAGCCTCCTGAACAATAGCTTTCCAAGCCTTCCTGTCAGCTGCAGTGGACTCCCAGTCATCACAAGCATTCAGCACGTTCAGATCTCGGGTAACATTGTCCATCAATCTCTGCCTTGGTCTTCCCAGGGGTCTCTTGCCCACCGGGTTATTTTGCAAGATACGTTTTGTAGCTCTTTCTTAAATCAAATCACAAAGATTCACAAAGATTACAAAGATTCACACAATCACAAAGATTCGTTTAAATGAGATTTTTTCCATCATGAATATTTTTTATTGATAAAAAATATAAATCGGTATGTTTTCTCATATTTTCAATTACAATTATCAATTGATCGTGAACAAATTCTTTTGACCACGTTGACCGATTTCGATGATTCTTTTTTTCATTAGAATGGTGATATCTTCCGATAGGTACCATTTCAATTTGGTCTAAATATGATCATGTGATCCATGAGAAATACATTAAACTCTTCAATTTGCACTTCAGCGATTAGAACTCTTTACAACATTATCCTATTTTAATGATTTATTTTTTAATAAGAAGGGGGTGCTTCAGAGTTAATAACATATATGTCGGTCTTCGTGGATCAGTTGGTTGGGTATCTGACTGCTGATCCAAGGGTCTCGGAATCGATTCCCGGTGGAGACACAGTTTTTAATTGTGTTTTTAGTCTGGGTGCGTGTTTTATAATTATTTATCTGAAATTCATCGTGTTCTGTCGATGGACCTCACGATAAAGAAATATCAAACTCTTGTCATCTGCAATTTATAATAATAATTAACAACGTCGTCCTAATCGAATGATCCTTTTTTCATCAAAAAGGGATTAGGTACTTCTGGAGTGAATCCATCTAAACTAATCCAAGAGGTTTGACGATGAGAATCATGTGAAATCATGAAACTCATTAATTTGCGAATGATTTGCATACTATTGTATAGGCGGATTGTATGAAAGATAATATTACTAAATACATGCATACCTACCATCATTCCATGTTCCTCATGAGATAGGCAAAGATAAACGAACACCACATTTTTCTATCTTGACATACATTAATTTGGAGTCGTTTTTTATGTGAAAGATTATCCAACTGTCGATTCGTTCATGAGAATTCAATTCTCTGAATGAATCGACATTATTAAGCCAAGATGCGTGTTCGAAGGAACATTTTTGTATGGCGTAGTCGACTTTTTGCATCCTAATAATACCAACTAGAGGCCTCGCAGCATATATGTTCCCATACATGGATTTACTCAGAATTCGGAGTAGAACATTTTATGGGAGTTTTGTGTGTCTGTGTGTCGGTCTGTCCCCCCCTTATAACTTTTGATCCGATCAATTTACAGATCTCAAAATTTCAAAATATACAAACAGTTATGAGCCTACAAAACTTTTATACTCAAAAAAACTTATATAGAATTTTTGTTTCCGTCAGGGGTTATCAACTTTTGAATTTTTGGTTTATTTTTCCATGTATCTCAGAAACCATAAAAGCTAGAACGCTGAAAATTGGTATAAACATAGACAAATATAAAATCTCAAACCAATTTTTTTTAAATCCAGAGTTTCTCAAACATTTTTTATTAAGAAAAATATTTTTTTTGATAAATTTATGAGTTTAACTGCCTATATTTCCATTTTTTTAAAAATATCGAAAAAAGCCGAAAAAACCCAACTAGAAAATTCAATTTTCTATAAAAAATGTTAGGGTTGTATTAGCATATCTCAAATTTTTGTTAACAATTTTTATAAAAATTGAATTTAGTGACGACATTGCTTCATACAATTTGTATGGCAGTAGCCTTCACACAATATCTAAGAAGACTTAATAGTTTGATACTAATCTCCAAACATACATACATAACATCATGCTGTTTTCATATTCTGGGTAGGATCAAAGGACTGACCTCCATACTGTCCTATCTTGACATACATACCAACATGTGTTAAAATTTTCAATAATATGGATTTATGGGTTTATAGTTTGATTCTTATTTTTCAACTTTACATAATATTGCTATCGACAGTTGGATCTCATGTGTTACATGCAACTAGTTATTAAACATTATATGCCTTCATGATTAATGATTATTTTGTTTTCTGTTATACTTTTTGCAGTAATCCAGGCGTAGTGTTCAATTTTCATTTTGTTACATGAAGATGGTTTAAAACAATTTTAATTTTTTCTATTCTTTGCCCTAGCCTTGGGCCCATTTACTTGCCTTGTCTCTCTGGTTAATGTGGACATCCAAGTGGTCAGTGGTCTACCTGGTCTTCTGGGCACCACCTCTATGTCCATCGTTCTTTTTATCATTTTATCATGTGGCAGTCTCATAATTTGTCCATACCATCTCAATCTGTTCTTAGTCAAGAATTTAATTGTTTTAACATACCTATTTAATATTAGACATGTAGTTTCACATGAAGGTGTCATATCAGAGACCCTTGGAGGTTCACGATAGCTGTCTCCTGCTTTGACTGTGAATGCCATAACCATCCTATCATTCTGTTTGTCCTTAAGGCCCTTGTATACACAAATATGCACACTATATTACCTACTTAGGTATGTATAAAACAACAAAAAATATTTTTTATCACCTAATATTTGATATACAATATATCATAATTGAAATATTATAATAATTAAAAACTCAGCCGGTAGATTTTCATATTCTCTTTCGATTGATGTCTACTTCGTAGGCCTTGTAGTTTTTTAGTTACTTACAATAAAAAAATAAACTAATTTTAAAAGCAAAGTATTAAACAAATTCTAATTTCAAAAACACTTATGCAATAGAATAAAGATGTAAATACAAACTGTTCCATATCACAAAGATGTATCTTTTGAGGGTACTGGGGAAAATATTTGTATTATTTTCCCATATTAGCCTCTGAATATTCTTCTGAAATTAAAGTTACTACTATTACTCACTGTAATTGTTTAAACTGTGCAGAAAGATTCATATTATTTTTTTTTAATATCCGTAACAAAATTGATTTTTATTTATTTATTTATACATCTTTCTGTAGGTACATAATATAAACAAATATGCTGGCGGTACACTGGGATTTTGATCATTTATACTTCTTTTAGATACAATTTATCAGTTAGATCAGTTTATACTTTTGTGTTTAAGATATTGGTAACTATGTAATATTGTAATTTACTGTGTTGTGATGTCTGGTGTCCGCTCTATATAACTATGTATAACCAAAATGTCAAATATTTGGCTTGGTAAAATTGTAAACTGCTAGCCCTAGAACAGGGTTACCTAGTTGGGCAGCAGTAATCTTCATAGTAGTCTTTGTGATAAAGGTGTGAAAAATAAATTTCGTGTCCCTTACGGGTAGGCAGATAGAACCATGCGCCATACTCCTCTATTTTCGCACACATTGGCTTCCTTTACATCCATGAATCGTCTCACACATGCTCGTCGATGTTCTCATGCTTTTTAAGTTTCCTTCTTTCAAAATATATTTCACATGGTCTTGCAATCTCCATCAGGGCCGGCCCCTGCTATTCACTCCATCTCTTTCACCATTGTTTATATTTTTTTGTATTGCTTTAATTATCTTTCAATGATTGTATGTTTACAAAAAATATATAAACAATCAATTAAAATTTCTCGACAAAATGTACAGTATAATTAATGTACGAAACGACGAAGATAGTTCTAAAGATTACAAACCTTCAAATACCATTTTAAATAAACATTTCGAATCTACTTGGTGCCATTCTTGGTATTTCGGTGGCAATGGTGCCTACTCCTTAATATCAGCATACTTGTTTGGTTTATTTAAATTGCCCCTCTTATTTGGTTTAGGTATTTAAAAGGAATGTGTGAATATTTACATCTTAGCCTAACCGTATAGTCTATTCCACTCTCTTCGCACCATTGAGTCATAAATTATTTAGGTATCACAAATAAATAGATCAAGATAGGGCCCGCCCTAATTTACCTGAGCCTCCCTCCCCCTTGAAACTGTTTTAGTAAATAAATAATTTTATTGCCCATATAGATTTTCCTCCGCCTCTGAAAGCGCCGTTAAGGCGGTAATAAAGTGTCAAACCCTAAGGCTGTATGTTCTTTTATATTATCGTATAATATTTATGACGAAATTCATTCTACCTATGCTTGTCTTAATATATACCCCTCTGGAATTTATGCCCCGTCTATTCCAACTCTACTCCCAAATTAATGCGACGCCACGGCCGTGTGGATATCAATTTCAGTTTCAATCGTTTATAACATTTGACCATTTTTTCCTGGACTGAAATCCAATGTAGATTATCTTTACAATTTTAGCAATATCAATAAGAGTGTCAAATAAAATTAAACTTGAAAAATGTTTGAAAAAGTACAGAGAAAAGACTTTATGGACAGATCGAAGGGCTTCGATGATCCAAGAGTCTGTAGCGGACTGAAGGGGGTGACTGCTGCCAACGTACCTATTTTTTTCAATTTGAATTTGCATCACTACTACAAAACGAATCATTTTGAAAAAAAATAACCTTAACTTTTTAAATATGTTCTGTATATACATATTCTTATAGAAAAAAAATAAGCATGCCCCGATTTTCGACATTTATCTTAAATTTCTAAAAAACTCTAAGGTATAGAGCATTATATGAGCTGACTGGTCGGTCAGTATTAGCTCGTTTTTTTTTGTTGTGGATGCGGATGGCTAAATGGTTAATATACCAACTCTTCCCAACTCTTTTCTTTTTTATATTTTAATTTACCTGTGTTAAAAAAAATATTTTTGCAATTGTTAAATAATCTATGTACTTAGTTTCAACTATTTAAAAGAACTTTAAAAGGTTTATATCCTGCTAATATAATTATACCTATTGTAAATTCATATTGTAAACTGTTGGTTCTTTAAAATCAATAAAATAAAATAAAATTAAATTAAAAAATATTGTTTTATAAATTAAAGAAGATCAAAATATCTGGAAAAATGCGATGTAACGTTGCATTAATGCATCAGGTTAAGTTAATAAACCAAAAAAACTTATATTTCGCAATGGCTCTGAATCGAAAATAAATATTTTTTAGGTTTATTTACTAAACCTGAAGCATTAATGCAACGTCAAAATCATATTTTTCTAGGTATTTTTGTCTTCTTTAATTTAAAAAAAAAATGTTGAATTAATATATGATAAACGTTGAAAATCGGGGTATGTCATTATTTTTCTACAAGAATTTATACAGAACACAAAAAGTAAAGATATATTTTTCTTTATTATTACTCAAACTATCTCAATAATTTTTTTCAAAACGATTTGATAAGAAATAATGATGGTATATCAAATTGAAAAATAGGTAATTACGTTGGCAGCAGTCCCCCCCATGGTCATTCCATCGGGTATGCGAGCGACATCTGTATCTTAAACATGCATACATAGGACCAACAACTAGATAGGTTCATTTGAATTTTCTCATAGGTTCTATTTCTAATACCCAAAAACATACCTTGTTAAATTTGACATGTAAGAAATATATTATTTACAAATCTTATACTAGGTGTAGCTTAACGCTGTCTTAAATAAACATCGGTTGTATTTTCATAATTCCGCCTTCTCGGAATGCTTATTGTCTTAATATTTTATACATAAGTAAAGATAATATTTTATTATTAAGTAAGTTTACGTCAATTAATCATGTTATTCTAAACACGTCATGTCTCGCAACAGCTGCTGTGTGTCTGTTGAAATTATTATCGCTATTAATTTTGACGAAGGAAATGCTCCGCCATTTCAAGAAAAAACAATGTGCACTTATGAATACTAAATACCTATTATTCCAAAGAATGAGACATTTTATAGAGTACTGTTTTTTATTTCGTGTTTATCGACTGTCAAAATAAATATGTGGCGGAAAAAAAAACTCCAGGATTAATATGTAAAAACAGCCTCTATTTGAGATATATCTTTACATATATAATTCTTCCGTACGTGTGTATGTCACTGAACTCCTCCTAAACGGCTGAACCGATTTTGATGAAACTTTTTGTGTGTGTTTATGTGAGTCCCTGAATGGATTATATTCACAAAAAGGAATTAAATAAAATAATAATAAAATTGGGAATCGTTATAAATATTTTCGGAATACGCATTTTGAATAGTGGGAACATTGGCTTCCGATATGTCATAATATTATGCAATGTTGGTTATGCCATTAAAACATGATGTTTTCTTAACGCTGTCTGCGGTTTTTGTTTTCATATTTTTAATATTTTATCAAATTATTAAGTTATTTGTATATTTTTTTATTATTATTGTATAAAGCTATTTAGTTTTTTCCAAGTATGTTCTGTTTTAAGTGGTATTATGACGATAGGTAGATATATTAAAGTTATCTCAATGTAATGTTTCGTAATATTTTCGTTTAAATATTTCAATTAAATTATGAATACTACCTATATTATTTTGTAAAAAACCTCCGTAATGTAAAGTGAGGTTATAAATAAATAAATATATATTTTGTGATTGAAACGTCAAGATCAAACAACAAACGTATAGTAGAGTGAATTTTCTATATTGAAAAAATGTACAACTCCGTACTAAAAAATGAAGTTATAAATATATATTTTGTGTTTGAATTATACATACATAGATACTTGGCATTTTTTGAAATGATAACTAATTTAAGTTTCAAAATTCAAAATAGACCAAGATTATTTGTTATATCTATAATAAAAAGTAAAGACTTTTTAATTCTACATTAATTTAATTGAGCGCGATAGGCCTATTTCGCCTTGTTAGGGCATTAACTAGCTTATTATTGCTAGTTAATGCCCTAACAAGGCGAAATAGGCCTATCGCGCTCAATTAAATTAATGTAGAATCAAAAAGTCTTTACTTTTTATTATAGATATAACATATAATGGAATTCTACCAAATAAAAACTTCATCGATAATTACCAAGATTATTATTTGAAAAGTCTTTCTCCAAACTTCTCAATATCCAACTCAAATAAAAGAATCAATTATTAGGGGATTCTGAATCTTCGATTTTTTCTTCGACTAGGGAGAGGGAGAGAGAGAGAGTGAATATTAGTGTGTATCTCATCAGGGCCAGGTAAGTAATCGAAACGATTACAGGTAACAAATACATCTTACATATATAGTAATCCATCCTTTTTATGTTTGTTAAACCAGCTAATAACAGGCAAGCCAACGTTCGTGCAGGACAACGTCTGTCGGGTCCGCTAGTTATCTTATAAAAAATAAATTTTGGAATTTCTTTCTGGATTCTGCGATTGTCTTCTTTATTTTCTCATTGCATCGACTTCAATGGTTAGGGCACGTTCAGCGAATGGAGGAATGCCGAACCCCTAAGATGATTCTCGACACACGACCGGAGGGGAGACGTGGTGTGGGGAGACCCAAGCTGAGGTGGATGGACGGCATACAGGAGGATTTAAAGAGGATTGGCGTTGCAAACTGGAAAGTGTAGGCGATGGACCGGTCTGGCGAATAATTCTGGAGGAGGCCCAAGGCTCACAATGGACTGTAGCGCCAATGATGATGATGATTAATCGCAAAATGTTACGAATTCCATAGACAAAGGTATATTACCACCAATTCTGAAGCATTGCGAAGAACATCCATGAAAAGATAATTTTTGTCCAATATAAGAATGAGAAAGATGACTTACTTGGGACACATTCTCTGTAACAATAAAAACGTTTTACTGCACCTCATCATGAATAGGAAAATCGTGGGTCGGAGGTAGATGCCTTGGCTGAGAAACATCAGGGAATGGACCGGAGTCAACAGAGTGGTGGAGTTGTTCCGTTTATTTCAAGACAAGCCGACATCAGGGGGAAATGGCTTGGCACAAAAAGAAGGATTACTTCATAAGAAATGGAAATCGCAACTTATCCGATGTAACATGTTCGTTTTATTTTTACAATTACAATTAATTATTCCATTTGTACCAGTTAAATCCTGGATATGTATTTCGTGATGAAACATGTACGTTTTGTATGTACCTATTAAAGCACTATATTTTATTCTCTTCGTTAAATCCTTATAAACTACCGTAGTCTTTTGAAACTTTTCTTCCAATTCATATAGCAGCTAGCTCAAACAGAACTGTTTCCATTACTTAATTATTCCTCTTACTGCAATGTATACTTTTACCGCAATTTCAGATGAATTAATCTCCTATGCTAATCTTTACGTGACATTAAAATACTGCAACTGTTTGTACGTTGTAAGTCTCTTTAAAGCGTACTGTATAAATCACTAAGGACATGTTACATTTTGACCTTGCTTTTTGAAATACATGAACATAAGCACCTAGCTCAAGAACTATCATGCGAATAGTGATGGAATAAATTTGTATTTTTATCGTAGTCTTAAAAAGTTGATCTTTTAAAGCCAGTATTCAACATTCACGTTCTCATTGTTTTTCATAAACAAGTCATCGTATAATGATTATCTTTATATCCGTGGGAGTATCGTTGATGACTTTTTCTGGACATTACGTCTTAACTTACATTATTATTCAGTCATTTTTTTGTTTCGGAATCACCTATTACCCAAATTAAACTCTATTTATCTGTAAATGGTCAATGATTAGCTGGTAGAACTAAAAATATTTATATACAAAAACATTATATACAATTTACAATAACATTCCAATGAAAGGTATATTATTGACTATCTTTTTCTAAAACTATATTTTATATTAAACATTGGAAGGCCCCAAGACTGCATTTTAATATCTTTCAAAACTATTGGCCCTGCTCAGTGTGAACATCACTAGATTTGAGCAAACATCAGGATTACAGAATTATACACGTATAGTTATTGGTTCAATTTCTTTTTTTTTATTTTAATAATAATCAAAAATCACTAACGTAGTCAATATAATGATGTTAACAATCGTGGAATTATTTTTATTATTATGTTATTTAATAGATGCAGACGTAAAGTAATTTTGATTCTTCTTCATCACCCCTTTTCGGTCAACTTTTGGACGAAAGCCTCCTTTATTTGACTCCACGTCCTCCTTTCCTGTGCAGTCTGATAGCAGCTGAGGTGTAGAGATGAAATCGTTGTGTATCATCTCTCCACCTCAGCTGCTGTCGCCCCACAGTTCTCTGTCGTATGCAGTCTCCAAGTCAACACTCTCTTTGTCCACTTATCGTCCAAGCCTCTGGCTACGTGACCCGCCCATTTCCATTTCAGAGTCGCCACACGGTGGATTATATCACCCACTTTTGATCTTTCGTTTACCGTTTTACTTCTTATTTGATCTATTAGTGGCAGACCCAGCATGGTTCTTTCCAAAGCTCTTTGAGTGACTCGCAGTTTCTCGGCACTTAGATTAGAAAGAATTACTGTTTCTAAGCTATATGAAGATATCGGCAGCACACATGCTTCATACAGTTTCCTTTTCAGGTTAATGGGTATTTTCCAGTTTTTCAAGGTATATCCCATTATTCCGAAGGCAGTTCAACTTAGTTCAATCCTTTTTTTGAGTTCACCAGTCGGGTTTTCTTAATCCAGTCGAATGCTATGCCCTAGGTATATATATTCTTGGACACTTTCTATGTTGCTGCCCTCAACCCTAAACTAGAAGCTTTTTTCTGCCCATTCCTTTTATTTATTCTAATTTATCTCTAGCAACATTTCAACCAGCTCTTGATAATTGTTGCTAACAAGGACAATATCGTCTGCAAGTAGTGTGGTGGTTTAGATTTTTTCCATCATTTGATTATTTGTTTTTTAAGAATTTTTTTTGGCGCTCCACCCGATTTTGAGTGATAAAGTATGCATTTTTTTATCATGGCTACGTAGAGGAAATTATACTCTTCCAAAGAAGCGAACTACGTATCGATAGTAACCTTTAGGAAACGGAGAGATATGAAATATTTGATAGTTCGACTAACTTCTCCGTGTCAACTTTCCGACGATGTCCAAAGGAATTTCTTTGGACCCATTGTACATGCAGACCATGTAGCCACGAAGAGCAACTTTAGGACTTTCAAGACTTTCTGTCTTAAATACGGTGCACTATTATCTTCACTATCACTGAGCAATGAGTCCGTTGTTTCCACATGATTAGCTCTCTTTGGTACATTAAGTGCATTGTCTACAAAGTTTTAGAGTTCTCCGGACTCTTCGTATGTGTTCTTTCAGAGTTTTGCAAGGGGCCGTTAGTAGTCCCCATAAGCAGAACGGGTGGTGGTGGGGGAAGAACAGTTCGAAATATCAATTTTTTTATTACTGTTTTATAGTTCATGTAAAGGAACAAGACTTCTTATCATTTTCCTAGATGTATATTGTAATATTGGCCAAGGACAGGCCTCGCACATCCCTATTAACTAAAGTTTTAAATAAACATTTAACCATGCAAACAGCAGCATCGGGTGAGTCTTGGTAGTTTGTTAAATAGCATGTAAAACCGTACCTAACTTCCTTGCATACCATACTCTCTTTCTCTGATCGTGTGACTTGTACATGGTTAACTCTTGCCGAGAGTTTAGTGTTGACTCTGAACCAACAGTCTTTCTAAATTCATTTTATACTTTGTGAACATTTATATTCATCGTGAATATTCATTTTTTTGGCAAACCATATAATCACTAACTTCTAAAAATGTACTTATAGACTTGTTTACTTAATCAAAAATGTTGATTAACTAGACTACTTAATTATTAGTTCGATTATTCTATCTTGAACTTCGCATTGCGTCAGGCATTTTTCTGATGATGTGTACGCACCACACGAAAGTACCTACTTAAGTTTTTAAACATTTTATTTTTTAAATGGCATTGCTTTATAACTTACGTAAGGTATTCTATAGTTCATTTAAAAAATATACCAATTTTAAAATCAAAACTAATTATTCAACAAAATAGTTTAAAACGTATAGCTTAAAGCATTTTTTATTTTTTTATATACCTTACAACGACTGCTGCCCAACTAGAAAACCTTATTCTAGGGCTAGCAGTTTAAAAATTTTAAAGTGACAAAATATTTTATTTCGAACTGGGTTATAGTTCCCGCTCTATAATAGGTAGGCATAACATCTCATTGTATGAGCTACATATTATGTAGCTCATACAATGTCCATCATTAGATGGGTCGATGGCAGAGCGGTTAGCGCGCTGGGCTAGCAGTCCAGTGGTCGCGAGTTCGAATCCTGCCTCGACCGATTTCGTTCATCTATAGCACAAGCATTTATGCCTTTTTTAGGGAACGTAGGAAGATGTAACTATATGTACTTGTTTATCAAGGACATATTCATTTTTTTTAATTAAAAAAAATATTATATCATGTTAATTCGCTAGATACATTATTCATATTAATTATTTTTATTTTAAAATTTGTTAGTAAATTAAAATCATATTCATGAACCTCCGCCGTATGTTAACAAAAATACATTTTATTAATTTATAATCACAAATCCTAAATTTGCTCCATTTTTTTTATAAAAATACTATAATAATATTTAAAAAGGCGATATTATATTTTATACAACCTCGTCGGCTTTCGTGGCTTAATTGGTTAGATATGACTTCTGAGCGATGGGTACCGAGTTCGATTACCAGTGGAAACACAATATTTTTTAATTGTATTTTCGGTCTGGATTTGTTAGACGATGAATATCATAAGCCTCCAGTGTGTGTGGCAACTTGTTGTTGGGTGCGTGTGAAATTAAAATTTGGCATTGTACTTAATACAATAGGTACTAATAAAATCAAAATTTATAACAATTTATTTATTTCATCTTAGAAAGCTACAGCTTTAAGCAATGTATTTAACATTTTATTATTTGTATGAAAGTTGAGCCAAAAATGCATTCTTAATATATCAATAATGACTTTTTTCTACCCAATACAACATAATATTATTATTGAACTATATTTCTCAAACATTTTATTTTTGTTCTTCTCAGGTGTTCTGGTTTCAACAGCAGTACGAGAGGCGGCGCTACAAGCGCGACTTCACGAGGGCAAACGAGAGAGTAGCGCGCGCCGGGTACGGCCCCTGGGGACGAGTTGCTCAACAGCCGCACTCGCCCCGCTACAGGGCGCTAGCGGCCATCAACATCTTCCCCGACCCACTGTTTAAGGAACAGTGGTATCTGGTAAGTCGTTTTTCGCAAGGACCAATCGCATGGCCTTCACAACAAAATCGTATTGCCTTATATCATTTTTCGTTTATTTTTTCTTTTTCAATATTATAACATTTCAATATTATAGAAGAAAAAGACAATCAAGGGTTTACGACCTGTCATCGGCTGGTTTACGTGATCACTTTATACGCTTGCGCAATGTTCACCGTTTATGCCGTCGAATTATAATAAAAATAATAAACATCAAAGAGTGATATAAATATAGTTCGTCAGAACCATCACGTATTCCGTGCTGCTCATATTGTTCTGCGGTCATGACTTCAGGATTTTTTTTTATAAATAACACTGTTGAATTTAGATTGATTAAGATTAAGATTGAACAATTAACATTGGATTCAGACCTTAGAATTTTTTTAGACTAACATTAGCAAATCAATTTCACCGATATAAAAATTAATGACAATGTCATAATAAACTATAGTCTTAACGAATTTGTTTAATTTAATGCATGTAGATTAAAATTATTTGAATACTAATTTATAAATTTTTAAGGTTAAGACAAGATTTTGATCGTATCATGAGTAGCCCTAGTTTTTTGAATTATTCCATTTTGAGTATTCCTTTTTGAAATATTTAAATATTTTCTTTGCTCGCTGCATTCAAATTACAATTTTGATTTCAATATGTAGGTGTGTGTATAATTCAACTCAAGTTCGCCGGCCCGGAGTCTTCATCACACTCCAATAGTAATTCAACATGTCACTTGGGTCTATAATCCCTCGCACTAATATACACTGGCTGGCTGTCATAAGTACGTTTGGTTGAATGGGAAAGCTTCTAGAGAAAATCTTCACATGTTTATGGGGAAGTGCGCCTTAACAACAATGAAAGCTGTCGTCATATTGTGACTTGTGACACAGCGCACTGCAGTAGTTATTATTCTTGCTTAGAAAGTGGTGCACAACCATCGATCTCGTATGATTTTGTAATTTATATATATATAAATTCGTGTAGCGAATACTTCTGAACCGATTTTTAGCAAACTGCGTACACGGAGAGGTTTTGAGATTTGGTATAATTAAAGTTTATTTATTTATTTATTTATTTAATTTAAGGGGAAACATACAGCAATTTATAATCCGTAAACAAAAACAGTAACAAATATCAGTAATTTGCCAAAATAGTTCCCACAACATGCGTAATATAAAAAAAGGACAGGTTAGCCTAAAAAAACATATACAGTGGAGTGAGTTAAAAACTTAATTAAACAACATGCGTAATATAAAAAAAGGACAAGTTAGCTTAAAAAACATATATAGTGGAGTGAGTTAAAAACTTAATTAAACAACATGCGTAATATAAAAAAAGGACAAGTTAGCTTAAAAAACATATACAGTGGAGTGAGTTAAAAAGTTAATTAAACAACATGCGTAAAATAAAAAAGGACAAGTTAGCTTAAAAAAAAAAACATATACAGTGGAGTGAGTTAAAAACTTAATTAAACAACATGCGTTATATAAAAAAAGGACAAGTTAGCTTAAAAAAACATATACAGTGAAGTGAGTTAAAAACTTAATTAAACAACATGCGTAATATAAAAAAAGGACAAGTTAGTTTAAAAAAACATATACAGTGGAGTGAGTTAAAAACTTAATTAAACAACATGCGTAATATAAAAAAAGGACAAGTTAGCTTAAAAAACATATACAGTGGAGTGAGTTAAAAACTTAATTAAAATTAAAGTATACAGCTTAAAACAAAAAAAAAAAATAATAATAACAAAGAATATAAACAAGATAAGTAATTCAAAATTAGGGAAATAGATAATGGGGATATTTAGGAATTGCGGGGAGTGGGGAGGGAATAAAGAGGATTGGTATTCCATGTCTCGTATCACTGCGTTTTTGCGGATATACTCCTGCGATATTGCGGATATGTGCTGTTGAGTACATCAATGTGTGCTGTTGAGTACATCAATGTGTTTATATGGACGAGTGCAGAAAGCTGAAATTCCTACAAAATAATATCATTTAATGATTCGACGGATATTTTGTGGTACTTAATACTAACCATATTTGAATCATTAATTCGCTATAAACCACTTGTTTTTTGAGTCACTTCGCGACATGTTTCGGAAGCGCTTTCCTTCCATCGACCGGCGTGTCTAGACTAACATGTTGAATTTGTGTGTATCTGTCTGTGAAGCGAGGGGTGTGGTGGTTGAGGGTTGGTTGGGTTAGTGGGGGGAGGGGAGTATTGTGTAGTGTTTTTGTTTTTGATGGGGAATATATTAAGTATTGGAGAAGAATTATGAAAGGTATGGTTATTTATAAGTTTAAAGCCGGAATTTATGTGTTTGTGTATTTCGAGCGTTTCGTAGTTGTTAAGTCGGTGTCCTTTATTTTGTGTTTCGTGTAATAGTTTTAGTTTGTGGTTATTGAATGAGTGATTAGTTTGGATAATGTGGTTAGCAAATTCTGAGAAATTATTGTTGTTTAAGCATCTTCTGTGTTCGTTAATTCTTATATTTAGGTTTCGTGAGGTCTGTCCTATGTAGTTTTCGTTACAGTCACCACATGTTATTCTATAAACTCCACTTTTTTCTTTGTAATTTCTTTTAGTTTTAGAATTTAATAATGATCTACTGATGTTATTGTTGGTGTAAAATGCAGCTTTGATGTAGGTATGTTATAAATAACACTATCAATTAAATAAATAAATATTTCTTGTCAAACTATAGATTGTTTGCTTTGTTACAATGTCAAACATGTAATGTATAATGGAGTTGTTTAAAATACAATTAAAGAACATATTAAAAAAACGTAATATACCGTGAAACAATCATAGAATAATAATAGTATAGAGTTAGCCTGCATCAAATGCGATTGCTTTATGTTCACTAATTTGGTTAACATTTTGCTACGAGCATTCAGTAATTATTTGGCCGTCTGCGTGTTACGTTCTCCCAATAGGGATTTTTTTAACTGCTTGCAAAATTATTTACGCAGTCATAACGAGTAGTACTATACGAACAATGTTTACCAGCAGAGTCATACATATATTGACACGAGCCGGCCAATAAAACGACTTCACTTTTTCAGCGAGGTATTGTATGGGAATGAGTAATCTATAGTTTTATTATTATTCTATGGAAAGAATATAAATGGTCGGTACTTTTTTTCCAGACTGTTGGAAAACGGGCCTCATGACTATAATTCCCAAACGATGCGATCGTCCTAGCACGGACCCAAAAGCATAGACCTGTTACTCTCCTGCCTATTCTGGGCAAGATTCTGGAAAGACTTATATGCAGTAGAATTGAATTCCATCTTTCTAACTCATGTCCACTTTCTTCTCGCCAATTTGGCTTCCGGCCTGGAATTTCAACAGTCGATGCTATAAATTATATGTCAGAATTTGTATGACCTTCTGACGAAAAATATATTATTGCTATTTCCCTTGACATTAGTGGTGCATTTGACAATGCTTGGTGGCCGCTCATTTTGCATAAACTGAAGTCAAGGAATGTACCCCGCAATATATATTTGATAGTTAAGAGTTACTTTGAAAATCGCCGCATAGTCCTGCCTGGGGGACAATTTCTACATACGCGACAGGTAAGCATTGGATGTCCTCAGGGTTCTGTTCTCGGTCCACTTCTCTGGAACATTCTTTTTGATGACTTGCTGGATCTTCCTCTCTCCAGTAATTGTACGATTCAAGCGTATGCCGATGATGCATACATCCTCGTCCGTGGTAATTCCCGTAGATTTATTGAGAACTCAGCTACTCAAGCTCTTTCCTTAGTTTCCGACTGGGGTGTAAAAAATAAACTTTGCTTCGCTCCTAATAAGACATATGGCTTGGTTTTCAAAGGCTTACTACGTAGACAGCCGTCTATTAAGTTCTCAGGAACAAATGTGAGTTTTCGGGACCAAATCACTTGCCTAGGAGTTGTTCTGGAAAGAGGACCAAATTTTAAAAACCATGCTCGATTGTGTGTCGACAAAGCTAAGTCTGCTTTTTTTAAAGATCTCACACATCGCCAAGGCACACTGGGGTTTACAATTTCAAGTATCCTGTCTTTTCTATAAGGCAGTTTACCTCGGCATTGCTTGCTATGCAGCAGGATGTTGGTCTCACGCCTGTGAGCTTCAACATATACGTAGAATTTTGCTCTCAGGCCAACGATTCGCTCTCATCGCTCTATCCAAAGCATATGGAACGAGTCCCACTGAAGCACTGCCAATTTTGACAGGCATGACTCCCCTTGATCTGGAACTTCAGCGTAGAGGGGCTGTTTTCAACCTTACGCGGGGCTGTTCTTCTATGATCGGAAATATTCCTCTCTTCCCTCCAGAGGGTCGAGTGTCACGCGGCTTTGTTGAAAGGACTGTAAATGAAAATTTGCAGAACATCTGGCAGACTCGCTGGACGGCCTGCTCAGTGGGAAGAATTACCTACTTATTTTTTCCCGACGTGAGGTATCGTCTTAAATATCCCTGGGTTGTTCCAGACTTTTGGACTTCCCAATTTTTCACAGGACACGGAAACTTTAAAAGTTATCTTCACCGATTTAACATTGCCTCCTCTGCTTCATGTCATTTCTGTCAATACCCGGACCAAACTTCGGAACATATCCTTTGGGAATGTTGCCACCCAATGGTGTCCTCATATAGATCGGAGCTCCTCGTTGCTGTCCGTGGGCCTCTTCAAGGTCCCATTAGTCATGCGGATTTTGTGATCTCGAAGAAAAATTATAAAGCTTTTAAGGTTTTCTGTCATAGATATGGTGCCTTACTTTTAGAAGATTCCCGTTAAATTAATTATTTCCAGAGATCTTGGTCACTTCTCTGATGGTCTGCATGTAGGGGGATCTGAGGTCATAGACAGTCCACGGGTGTGAATTTTCTGTTCGCACTCGTTGATTGTTTCTTTTTGCACTATGGTGCCGAGATTGCTAATCTAGAGGGCTCCATGAGCTACTTTTCGTGCTATGCATTTTTTTTTGTCGTTCACTTAGCGTTCTGTGAAGGGGCCGATTACAGTCCCCATAGGCAGAGCGGGTGGTGGTGGGAGTAGCGAAAATGGTCGGTACTCAAACAATTACACTTTGGAATATGAGAAAAGAATAATTTGTACCTACATACTAATTAATTGACGTTTTTTTATCATATATTAGATTCAGTGACCTTTCAAACTATAAAATTTAATGAATTACGGTCGGGTTTTGATCTATGAACGATAATAAGTTAAAACAAATTGATCTAAAAAAAATTACACCGATTACTAATATTGGACTTCAATGGTATTTCTCAAGCAATTATTATTTTTCTGTCCTGGCAATACTTCGTTGTAAAATAACAATTGTTCGTTGTAAAACAAAAATTGTACGGTCTAAAACAACAATTTTTCGTTGTAAAACAACAATTGTTCGTTGTAAAACAACAATTGTACGGTCTAAAACAACAATTGTTCGTTGTAAAACAACAATTGTTCGTTGTAAAACAACATTTGTACGGTCTAAAACAACAATTGTTCGTTGTAAAACAACAATTGTACGGTCTAAAACAACAATTGTTCGTTGTAAAACAACAATTGTTCGTTGTAAAACAACAATTGTACGGTCTAAAACAACAATTGTTCTTTGTAAAACAACAATTGTTCGTTGTAAAACAACAATTGTACGGTCTTAAACAACAATTGTTCGTTGTAAAACAATAATTGTTCGATGTAAAAAACAACACTTTGCGACTCAGCCTTTGTGACGCACATAACATAGATCCTGCATTCGATTCCCGGTGGAGAGTTTTTAATTGTATTTTCAATATTGATCTATAAGACGGCAAATATCGTTGGTCTCCTGAATGTGTCAGCTTATTTTCGGGTGCGTATTGAATAGAAAGATCACCATCATCAGTGGCTCCACAGCCCAGGATGGGCCTTGGCCTCCTCAAGGAATCGTCTCCATTGCACCCTATCCATGCCTTTTCTCTCCAATTCCGCACACCGGCTATTTGAAGGTCCCTCTCAACTCCATCCATCCATCGCAGTTTCGGCCTTTTTTTTCGGCCTGAATAGTAAGATACCTGTTAATAATCCGAAGCATTACAAAATAAAATGTAAAATAATGTGTTTCATAGGACTGTCAAGGATTTAGATTAAGAAGTTGCAATCACGGGATAGTTCAGGATGATTAGCATCATTATCTGTTCCGAAACCAACCGGAGGATTATGTCACATAGTCCTCGCCATACCCCGTATTATTTGTCGTATTATTAGTCGGACATTTGCGAATTGACTCCGGCATTTGTGGATTGGCTCGGAGCCCTCGACGTGAATGTGTGATTGCCATATCGTGCTGTTTTGTATTTGTTTGCTGTCATTGCTGTGTTTTGTTCATTTTGATTTCAAACATTTGATTCACTAGTTCCATACGATAAATAAATAAATAATTTGTCGTATAGCCTTGGTCACTATTTTGATAATGTCACATAGTCCTCGCCACAGCCTGTATTATTTGTCGTATGACCTCGGTCATTACTTTGATAACGTCACATAGTCCTCGCCACAGCCTGTATTATTTGTCGTATGACCTCGGTCATAACTTTGATAACGTCACATAGTCCTCGCCATGGAATCGTGCAAAAACCAATTTTAGTACTGGGATACACTCTGATTTGAATCAGTCAATAAAACTCAGACTTTTGCAACCATGTTGAATAAAACTGTCACCCGCATTCTCTCACGTGTCGAGCTCTTTATATATTTATATGGTTCACGTTCCTCAAACGTGAGGGTCAGAATTAAAATCGCCGATATATATTTTTTTGATATAAAACATGTTCGATATAAATCACACATAAGCGTTTTATTATGCGCTGTTGATGTATTATATATGACTCTTAAAAATGTTTGAAATCTCTTTATTTCTCTCACTCTCTCTCAATGTTTTATGGAGCACATGTGCCAGGGTTGGCACGTACGAAATCGAAATGGTAGCGACATTTAATGTCAGAACACTGTTGTCCACATATCGCACCCGTCCCTACTCCCGGACCCCGCCAAACTGCCTTCCCTGACCAGTCGGCCGGCAAATCCTCGCGGGAGTCGAGTCATCCGAAGCACGTCCTCCGTCCAAATGAAAAAATACTCAGCCCCCTTTGGCGGGGTGGCGTCGTTTTGTTGACCACCCTCGGGTCTGTGCAAGCGGCTGTCGGAATCGAATAAAAGAGAGAATCCTCGAATAGCATGTGTCTGAGTGTCTTTTGACACACGGCAGATTGCACATCTGTGGATGTGTGTGTATAATAATATATTCCCGAAAGATGTGTTCGACTTTGTGTCAATTTGAATAGAATTTATATTTTTTTCTTTTATTTGCTGGAATATTTTTCTGAAATTGTCAAAAACTATCATATTGAATAAGTTATGTAATAAGCCAATTGCAGAAAATTTTAAAATATTAACTTGCAAAGTAATTACACTAAAATTGATAAAGGCCTAACCTGCAATGAAAAAAATCTAAAAAAAAATCAGAATAGGTATACAGATTAAATAATTAATTAATTTATCTTTCTGTACACAATATAAACAAATATTGTACATTGACGGGATTATTGCCATTAGGTATTTTTTTCCAGCCAACCAGATTTCAATGTATGACAAAATTGTGTATGTAGGTACCACAACAAAAGAATTAAAAAAAAAAATATTCTTCATAGCAAAAAAAAGGATTGGTTAAGGATAAGAAAGAAAATCGGGATCAGGTGTTCTGGTATAAATATTACTTCTTTATTTTTTTTTTCTTGGAAATACAAAGTGAGTTAGACAATATCCGGACATAGGCTATTCCATAATCTTGCAAATTGTACTTCGAACGAACAGCTGAGAAATTCTGTATTTATCATAATAATGAAGAACGAATACGGTATATTCTGGTATTATTAAATTTTTTTAAGTTCGTATGGATCGAGATGAATTCTAAGATAGATAACATGGAATCTTGACCATGACTGACGGAGGCCAAGGCTTGATATGTTCATTGAAGAATAAGAAACGAAGTCACATTATGGTTTACTGACTAATCTTAGAAAAAAATCTTTAAATAATTTATCATATAGGATAAGGAATGAGGGTTTTAGTCGAGAATGTAATATTGAAAGATATATTGTGAGTAGAATGATTATATTAAGTAAATGCTTTGCGACAGTTCGAATGTATAGAAAGAATGGAAGATGAACATATGACAAAGGAAGTATGCTGATAAGAGTGGAATGAGATGAAGGTAATGTAGGAGCCGTCTAAGAAAAAGTTGGCATGATAATAGTTTTAAAATGATCTTTTGAATAAAGTGTAGGTATGAGAATATGTTTTCAGATTGTGTTTCATTCGAGCCAGCTGCAGCATTAAACATCTGTAACAGGGTGTTTACTAGCATCAACACCTTTGATGCATAAAGAAAATTGAACTTATAATCATATGCGTACGAGATCCGATGCAAAACCAAACTGATGGTGATTGATAGAGCATGTAAACTTCCTCCACTAAACTCTCTAAAACCATCTTGAGTTAGTACATGACTTCACATATCTGGGTTCCAACATATGTGACACCGGTGGTTGTGAAGCGGAAGTGAAAAGATGCATCGCCATGGCAAAGGGAGCACTGGGAAAGCTCACAAGAGTGTGGAAGGACTGGACCATCACGAAAAACACGAAGGTTAGACTTATATAGAAGTATGGTGGGTACCTATAGTGGGATGATATTAAAACTGCTGATTGGGTTACATTGTGTTTATTGACTGGCTTGCGAGATTGCTAAATGAGAACTGTCTTGGCTCGTCGTTGGTGGGGATTTATATAGGCAAGCCAGAGGGGCTTGCCTCCTCAATCCCCACAGTGCTCCCCTCTAAGTGATAACGCTACATATAACAATTAAATTTGACATACATAATTTGTAAAAACAGTAAAATACATTGTATGATATAACAGTGTGAACATAAAAGATTATCAAACATGTAAAATAAATATTCAAAGTTTGAGAAACATTGAAATCGTGCAATGTGTGCATTGAATGGTAAAATATTATTAATTAAGATATGAAGAAATGTCTCAAATTGTTTGTTTGACTATATTATAAATAGATAACATTCGGATTGCTGTTAAGCATTCGGCGCTGCGTATCATATTACAAAGAAAAATAAATTAAAATGGTACAAAGAAAACGAGATTTTTTATGTTTAATTTTTTAGTCAGCAAATTGATCAGATTTGCTGAGATTGAAGTTCAGTTATTAATCAAGGTCTGCAGTTCCTTGGAAAAACACCTGAACTTAGCCGTGTGAGAATGATTAGTTGGCATAATGGAAATTAACGAAATACATAAAAAATCTTGCTTGTATGATATTGTAGATACTGAAAAGTTTATATATGCAGCAGGAGTATTTTGACACTGTATAGTATGTTGTAGATAACACGAATAATATAAACGAGGTTGCGTAAATTCACGACTGAAGTTTTTTTGTTACGATAGAATACATTATTTTGAAAACACTTAGAGGACACTAAAAGGTAGAACGATTTGATGAAAATGTTGATTTGGTTGCTGTTGGTTCTTGTTGACCGGATGTTGAATTCCAGAGATCGAGTAGCTGTAGGTACTGGCATACGTAATCCTGGTCTTCCGGTATTTGTATAGGCCGGACAGAGAAATTATTGCTTGGTCGTGCTCTTCTTTGCTTTTGACTTGATCCTACGTTGGATCTTGGACTTCTCGAGTGGGTTGTATTGCAAAACGTACTGGTAGTTGCAGGACGTCTTCCAGATGAGGAAAAGGTGTTGGAGAGAAAATCTATGAGCGAGATGGTGTTGTTGATTTTGCTTGTTGCTTACTTCGTGTCAAGTGATTAACAGCTTTGGAATGGTCTTCCAGTATAGCCTGATGAGGTTGCTTGTTGTTTACGGCATGTCAAGTGAGTCTGACAGCTTTGGAGTGGTCCTACAGTTTAGCCTGCTGAGGATGCTTGTTAGTGACTTTACTTCCTTTTGCAGGAGCTGTAAAGTGAGCACTAGGTCCTCAATCATGGGTTGTGAATCGGTGAGATGATTTCTTGCGTGTGTCAGCAAAGATGTGAGTCCATGTCTGGCAGGAGCACGAAGGTTGAGAGAAATTTCCTTCAAGCAGCTTGTCCTGTCGATGAGGCGAGGTGAACGGTTTCAGCTTGTCGTGTCGATGAGACAAGGATGAGCGGTTTCGGCTTGTCATGTCGACGAGATACGGATAAGCGGCTTGTGCTTGTCATGATGGCGATGACACGAGAGCGAGCGGCTTGGATTTGTCATGGAGGCGATGAGACGAGAGCGAGCAGCTTGGGTTGTCGTGGTCAAGCGGATCTAGCTTGACGGGATGCAGAAAAGTTCGCAGGCGGGAGTTGCTGGTAGCGTGGTAGACATCACGATGGGGCAGTAGTCACTTCTCAGATTATGAGTTCTCACGACAAAACAAAGTAAGTGTCAGCAGTATTGAATTTTCACAGCGGTGTTATCGCTTGATGTTTATTTTTGCAAGCTTGCACTGTGACGAACGTGTAGGACGGATTCGTTATCTAGTCCACGGTTCACGAAGGCTCATATAACAAAATTTCTAAACATCAACACTATTCCCACTATAGGTATATATCACGTCGGTTTCACCACTATATAGAAGTATGGTGGGTACCTATAGTGGGAAGATATTGAAACTGCTGATTGGGTTACATTGTGTTTATTGACTGGCCAGTGAGAATGTTAAATGAGAACTCTCTTGGCTCGTCGTTGGTGGGGATTTATATAGGCAAGCCAGAGGGGCTTGCCTCCTCAATCCCCACAGACTCATCGGGGCTCTGATATTCTCGATGTTCCTGTATGGTGTGGAAACATGGACACTTAGGGAGTCAGAGCGAAAGAGGATTGATGTTTTCGAAATGTGGTGCTGGAGGCGTATGTTGCGCATCCCATGGACAGCCAGAAGAACGAACGTGTCAATTCTAGACGAGCTGAAGATCGAGGATGTTACAGACGTGTCCTTCAATTTTTTGGACACATTGCAAGAAGGGAACCGGATTGCCTCGAGAAGCTTGTTGTGATGGGCAGCGTGGAAGGATGGAGATCTCGTGGTCGCTCACCGACCAGATGGAGCGATTTGGTTAAGTCCATAATGGGGTCTTCGGTGACTGGTGCTCTGCGTTCAGCCCAAAACAGATTGGCATGGAGGCGGGCCATGCGTGTGGCGACGGACTACAGCCGCTATCCTCAGTCATGAGGAAAAGGACGAATATATATACAAGATCCGACAGAATCCCTGAAACCTTATTTGTCATTCAGTAACGTCGTATCTAGGATAAGATTATGCCTAAACGGGACCTAAAATTCGCATTATTAAAGGCGTTGAATTAAAATATACTCGTTAATGTTCTGTACAGAGTTCTACAGCGGATTACAAGGGAGAACCGGAATTATATTATTATTATTATAATAATAAAGTCGTTGACCCTGACCGCTAAACTCAGAGACAATCCAAATTTTGTCAAATTTGAATATCTCGAGATGACTCCAAGCTACGGACATAATCCCCAGTTTTGATAATCTCCTATCTGGAAATTAAATCGACTTTAGCAGTTTCGTAAATGTTACAATAGCATTTTTATTAATATGGTATTATGCAAATAGTTTAATTTACACTAAGTATCCTTTTTCGGATACTCTGCCAGATCTGAATATTTAGATATAATTTACTCAGCTTTCTTACTTTGCATACTTACCTACGTGCAAAATCTGCGTCCTTCGATTTCCTCCTTCCTATACAATCATACACATTGGAGTTCAAATTATGTCAGTAGGTACTTTAAAGCCACTAAGACACAATGCGAGAGTATAATAATTGTCCAACAAAATCTGACCTTTAATTTTAGAAATTCTATATGTATGTGTTTGATTTGTATGTGTACGTTCAACGTCCAACCATGTTTTTGAGCTCAATTATATTGAATGTTTCTATTTTTATGTATAAGTTATTATGTCAAAGTGTAGCGTATAAATGACATTTTTATATACGCCAATTTTTACGGAAGGCGTGACATAAACACGAACACACATCCTAGAATTTCTTTTCATTTAGATTAAGTAATAAGAGTGGTTCGTTATTAATACATAGGCGTTGAACTGTATCAACTGATTGCGGTGAGCTCAATATTGACAGGTCGGTCAGTATTGGGGTTACCTGCTGGTTTTTGGTGCGGATGCGAATGGCTAATTACAATTACTCTTCTTAACTTTTTCTTTCGAATGTTTTAAAGTACTTACTTACATATATTTAGAAAAAATGCAATTGTTAAATATATTACTTAGTTTAAATTAAAATATTAAAAAGAACCTTTAAAAGGTTTAAAAATTGATTTATATTACATAGCTAATGTAAATTTATAATAAACTGTTGGTTCTGTAAATCAATAAAATAAAAATAAAAAATTAATAAATAAAATAATTATTATCGTATCGTTATTAATCATTAATTAATTACTATCGTATTATTCTATTATTAATATTACTGTCGCGTCGTATCGTGAGGCTAGGATCTACCACCGCATTGATTCACTCGACAACAGACGTACTGTATCTGATATGATGCTTCTCCACAATATTTTTAATAATAAAATTGATTCTCCTCCTCTTTTAAATTATATACCTTTCAACATGCCTACCCGTAGAACTAGACACACTCCTCTTTTCCACCTAACCACTCAGCATACTAACAATGCTCAACATGCGACAATTTACAGAATCTGTAATATATACAATAGGCATTTCCAAGAGTTCGACATATTCTTACTAAGCGCCCCCACATATAAAAAATATATCAGACTTAAAATTTCATTCTACTAATCAAACTCAACACTTAGTATACAGCACACATTTATATAAAATTTCACACATCATTCACTGAATATCTCACCATAATACAATTCTCAAGTTATCTTAATATACTACAATAACTCCAGTGACAACCTGTAATTGGCCTTAATATTACTCAAATCATCTTCATTTTATATAATTTATTATACGCTGTATGCTGTACTCTAGATGAACTCGCCAGAGCAGGTACCCTGCTATCTCTAGATACAATCAAACATAGACCTGGAGTCCCCGTGGCAACATGTAAACTTCGGGTAAGTGAGACGACGACAGCCTGTGCTAACCAGAGATGGCTGGAAGAAAGCACATGCTCCATTGCCAGGCAAACATGGCCAAAATATGACCTCAGAAGAACCAGAGAACTACTCACGTTCAGAAGGGATTTACTAGCCAGAATCGTATCGGTATTAACGGGACACTGGCTCATAGGTAAGCATGCCAGAAGGCTGGGACTGGAGGCATACGATTACTGCAGAGCATGCCAAGACGAGGAAAAGGAGGAGACTGTGGTCCATTTCCTCTGTCACTGTCCTGCTCTCTCTAGAAATAGAAGAAAGTCCCTGGGAAGTTTCTTCTATGATGATCTGATTGACATAGCGTCTGCCGATATAGGAGACATTATGACATTTATTAACCAATCAGGCTGGTTCAGGGTGGATGAGTGAGGGGGAGGACAGCCCAAATCTTTCTTTTTGTGGTATCACAAAGGGCCAACCGGCCTAAGTGTGTTCTCCTGAGAACTGCCACCCGTAAAAAAAAAAAAAAAAAATATGCTGTACTCTAAATAAATAAAAAAATTAAAATAATTGTTTTTTTTCTGGTATACATAAACATTAAAAAAGTATTCTTCAAGTTTTACCTTTTATATATTTCACTTCACTATCTTGTTTTTTTAATTGTGCTCCTCCTTTTGCTTTAATGCACATATAAGATGCAACATGGTTTCAGTTATACGATGTCATAAATTAATAACATGGTTTATTGTTTCATTGCTTTCACATTCTGGCTTCTCTCCTCGACGCCACACAGATTCTGTGAAACATCATCGCCTGAGCTGGCACACAAGTCGTCATTTTGCAAACAACTACAGAGATGCCATCTGTGAAACGCATCCAGTATTAAATGCACCTTTAAGTGTTTCGTTTCGCACGTCTCAGAGGCACGTCAAAATGAGAAATGCATTTATGATGAGATAGAGAAAGCAGATACACGGAAAGGACTCACTCACACATACAAAAGGGACACAAGGAGTGAGTTGTGAGAATTCCCTATGCAGTGTTGCTTGCATTGGTACATAGCTCAGGTAAATTTATACCATTGCTGTCAAACGTTCTCAAATTATTTTCACTCACCACTGTCGTCTGAAACCCGAAGTAAGGGAGTTCAAATATATTGGATCAGTGCTCAAAGTAGATGAAAAATGATATATGGGCTGACGTCACCCACATAACTCGTGTTGACTGGCAGAAAAGTAGATCCACCACAGGAGTATTGTGTGACAATCGTGTACTAATAAAAACAAAAGGAGATGCCTATGCAACTGCTGTATGACCGGCAATGATTTATAGCGCCGAATGCTGGACTTTATAGAAGGTATACGAGCAAAATACTCACACCAACGATATGAAGATGGTGGTCCGGAGGTGTGACAAGAATAGAAAAAGTGAGAAACCAACATATCAGAGGCAGTGACGGAGCGATCTCAGTGACTGAAAAGATAACTTAATCAAGATTTAGATGGTATGGCTAAATCATGCAGTGCATAATACACTCGAAATACAGGAAGGCATGATAGATAAAGGTTGATCCAGACCTAGATGGTGGAGTGGTAATGAGAAGGAGTTGAGAAAGACACAACTTTGATGAAGCGATGGTGCAAAATAAAGAGACATTGTGGACTATAATAAGGATAGCTGACCCCAAAACAAATAACTCATGGGTCGATTGAGTATCCAATAAAAGTGTCATAAATATGATGGAGAAAGAGAGAGTATATTTTGGCCACATATTACGTGGTGATAGATATACCCTTCTACAACTTATAGATAGAGGTAAGACGTAGTATGGGTCGTGAAAAATATCTGCCTTAAAAATATCTGGCAGTGGTTTGGAATTCCGTCATGATGTCAAACCTAAGTAGGATGCGGCGTCACTAATTAAGTTTGCGTAGGATCGGGATGAGTTGAGTGTGATGGTCGTCAACCTCGGCTAGGAGCGGCTCAAGAAGAAGAAAAAAACAAATATGGGAGAAGGATGAGGACAAGAAGACTGCCGTGTGATCAATCTTACTTTCATATTCTTCTCCATCTAGGCCTTCATTCTTGAAGGTCTTGTCCATCTTAGAAAGAAACTTCTATCATCTGCCTTACTTTGGGCCAAAGCGACATAGAAGCAAGTTATTCTTTTCATCTGGTCACTTCACCGCGATGGAGATCGTCCCAGGGTCGTTTTTCTTCCAGTTTACCAACAACCACTAAGTTTTCAGGCTCCCTTCTCGCTATATGACCGGAATTCTGTAGCAGCATCTGATTTTCAATCGTCATTCCTATTTTCATATCTTATTCAATCACACTCATAACTATAGTATCATGAGACTTTATACTATGAGATCCGTCTTGATATTTTATCATTTTGTATCACGAAATTCAAAATTTAAGCTAAATTGGTTACATGCTAATGTCATCCCCATTATTACAAAATTTCATAGCTGAATCAACATTCTAAGGCTGTGTTTCTCGAACAAAGATTAAAGTAAAAGTATAGTTTAAATACTTTGATTTCATAAAATTTTTCAATAATTTTGATTGTTTCATTGAAATGTAATGCCATTAAACGAAGAAATTTTGAACAATTTCATGAAATCGAAGTATTTTAATTTTACTATTACTGATACTTTTGTTAAAACAACCCAGCCTTAATGTGCTTGCGCATTTAAGAAAATTCAATTTCAATGTCAAGTTCATTCGAAATATAATAAATTTTGTATTTTTTATTCGATACTGATGCATGCGTTTTGTTATTTCACGTTGATTTTTAATGTTTAGAATAATATTTTAAGAATAACATAATATATAAATAAAGTAAAAACACTTCCTTGCGCCCTGCAGTGGCGAGGTTTTGACCATATGGCAATTTCTTCCAACTGATCAGTGTTTCCAGCCCAGAAAGCCAACATGAGCGTGAGAAATGAATTAAAATGAATTTCTTCTCTGCTGGGTATCGAACCCAGGACGCCCGCACAGAAACCATACGGCCTACCAACTGCACCACGGTGGTCGGTATTTTTATATTTCATTTTATTTTTTACCTAATCACAATTTGCAAATATTGTAAAAATTTTATTTAAAAATAAATAACATTTTTTTTTTTTATTTTCTTGGAATTTATTTCACGATCTAAATGCTGTATATAATGTGTAATGAAAATAATTCAAATAGCCTTGCTAGCGAAAATAACTCGATATTTTTAAGTTTAGGGAAATTTTTCAGGAAACCTTTTCGAAAATAGATGTTATCTTTCATATCACTAGGCGCGTTATCTGGTCTTGGATTAGGGGTAATGGTCTTTTAAAGCTCCGACCAGGTAAGCTCTTTATATAACGGGTTCGGAAACTTTAAACGGATACCAGTTTCGACTTAACTTTGTTTTCTTCTTGTACATATAGGTATAAAGTACTAAATATTTATTCAATTTATTATGTATCCTTACTCACTAAAATTCTAAGCAATACCTAATTATGATAAGTTGGCCATGTCAGCGAATTTCCAAGTGATCTTATTTACAAATAAATGAATTATTTTATAGCCTACCTATCCACTTTTATTGTGTAATGCAGATAAATTTATTCAGTAGGTACCTGAAATTCAAATGTTTGAGAACAAGTATGGTACCTATACTAGTTGCATGTAACACATGAGATCCAACTGTCGATAGTGATAGTATGTATAGTTGAAGAATAAGTACCAAACTATAATCCCATAAACACAAATTATTTAATATTTTAAGATATTTGATTTTCTATACAACACTTGTACCTATATATGTATGTCAAGATAGGATAGTATGGAGGTCAGTCCTTTGATCCTACGCAGAATATGAAAACAGCATGATGGTATGTATGTATGTTTGGAGATTAGTATCAAATAATTAGGTTTTCTTAGATATTGTGTGTAGGCGATTGCCATACAAATTGTATGAAGAAATGTCGTCACTAAATTCAATTTTTATAAAAATTGTTAAAAAAGTTTGAGATGTGCTAATACATCATGTATATTTTTTATAGAAAATTAAATTATCTAGTTGGGGTGTTTCGGCTTTTTTCGATATTTTTAAAATATTTGGAAATATAGGCAGTTAAACTCATAAATTGATCATAAAAAAATATTTTTCTTAATAAAAAATGTTTGAGAAACCCTGGAATTTTTTTGAAAAAATTAATTTGAGATTTTGTAGTTTTCTATGTTTATACCAATTTTCAGCGTTCTAGCTTTTATGGTTTCTGAGATATATGGAAAAATAAAGTAAAAATTCAAAAGTTGATAACCCCTGACTGAAACAAAAATTCAAAATTCTGAGTATAAAAGTTTTGTAGGCCTATAACTGTTTATATATTCTGAAATTTTGGGCTCTGTAAATTGAGTGGATCAAAAGTTATAAGGGGGGGACGGACACACACACAGACACACAGACACACAGACACACGAAATGTTCTATTCCGAATTCTGAGTAAATCCGTGTATGGAACATATATGCTGCGAAGCCTCTAAGTTGGTGTTTTTTGACTTCAAAGTTGGAAAAGCCGTGAAAAAAGTAGACCTCTCCATACAATTCTCGCGTATTCTGGCTTGATACATTGTCGATATGTTAAGAGAACAAAGTTCTCCTGAACAAATCGACAGTTGGACAATTCTTCGACCAACATAAATTCTTGATTCAATTCTTCGACAACAATGAATTCACATTTAAAACATCGAGATTATGGAATTGCCTAAGTCCGGATATTACGTAGACTAACTCACTTTGTATTTTCAAGAAAAAATAGGTAAAAAAATAAAAAAATAAAAATTTATCCTTGAACACTTGATCCTGATTTCCTCTCCTTGTCCTTTCCCTATCCTTCTTTTTTGTTGTGTAGTATTTTCATTTTTTTCTGTTTAAATTGTTATCTTAAAAAAAATTGTTATTTTAGTTAAAATTGTTATTTTAATTGTTATCATTTTCTGTTCTTTTTTCTTTCATTATTTTGTCGATGTACATTCACAGTTTTGTCATACTTTGTAATCTGGTTAGTTGGATAAAATTGACTATAAAATGGCAACAAGCCCGCCAGTGTGCTATATATATTTTTTATATTATGTCCAAAAAGATAAATAAATAAATAAATCGGTAAGTTGCGAGGGTAGAGCTGGTTAAGAATCACGTTCCAAGATCTACCTAAACCAGTCTGATAGACCAGGACAAACAATTTATTATGGTATGAGAGGAATGAATATATGCAACCTCAGGGCTCCTTGAACACTTGAAAAGGATTCTCATTAACCGTCTTCCAACGAGGACTTAGGACTTTGGACGTCAAGTTAAACGTATGCTTCTGTTTTAACATAGCCTAGGTCAGCATGGAATCCTTTCAAGGTAATTTTCCACTCCATTCTCACTGGAATTGGTCGATTCTATGAGAGGTTGCTACTCGTATTTGTAACAGAGTCTGTGAATATATTTAAGACTTGTTTCAAAGTATGTTAATACTAGATAAATACCGAATTTGAATACAATTATTTCTACTTTGATTCAAACACTGCATAGGTATAATTATTTAGAAGAAATTTGATGTCTTTTTATTTTGGATATTTACATAGTTGCATATACGTACCTATACGTGGTTGACTGGTAGAAACCGCCTGCGGGCAGTAAGTCCGCCACGTTGATTAAGAGGACATATAAAGCTAAATCTAGTGACTGAAAACATGATTTATTAAAACCGCCTAATGCACTATGAAGGTACGCGTTAGTAAGGGTAACTATCGCGTGCTTTAAAAAAGGTTTATACGTGATTTAAATTATTGGAAACCCAAAATTTGTTAATTTTTTGCATTTTATTAACAAACCTTACTTGAAATGAAAAAACTTTATCGGTCATTCACTTTGATTTTATGCACTCTTTAAGCATATAAAATATTTATTTCTCTACGACACACAGTTATGGAGTAATTTTAAAAAAATGCTGTAAAAAATGATATTTTTAATATTTTATTCAGAAGAATTTAGGCTGAATTTTAAAATTGTGTTACGAACATTCACTAGAGAAGTGTTGAAAACACTTATGGTAATTTTTCTAGAAACACACTGTTAAACATATTTGAGGAATTTGATTTGAAATTGGGGTGTTTAGGTTTATATGTCCCCTTAAGTCAATAATAGTCTTTTATTATTATTATTTAACGTTGAATTTTTTCCCTATCGCAATGATATTTTATGACGAATTTTCATTGTCTCAATAGCGTC
Source organism: Molanna angustata (assembly GCA_963576475.1). Lineage (NCBI taxonomy): Eukaryota > Metazoa > Arthropoda > Insecta > Trichoptera > Molannidae > Molanna > Molanna angustata. The sequence goes on along the minus strand of OY754977.1, from coordinate 7,119,276 downwards.
TAAGTTGGAATATAATAGGAGAACCAGGAACTCAAACACCTAAAGGGCTTACGACCGGTTATCGGCTGGTTTATGTGATCACTTTACGCGATTGCGCAACGTTCACCAACTATGCCTTCTTATTGAGTTTCCAATCAATCCAATTTTTTGTAAATTCTATATATTTTAATCATGAAAACCCCCATCTATGAAGTGACGAAGAAACTTTTATGTAACGCCATCTATTGAGATATTGGTTTGTTGACAATTAAAGCAACAGTCCTAATACAACGCTTTCACACAGATGTCACACCTGAACCGCGCCAGAATTATATGTTCATTTTTGTCTTGTTACTTGCTTGTACCAATGCATATACGCAAACATTGGATTTTTTTTCCCTGTCGGGAGTCGGAAAGACGTGTCTTTTTGTGTTTTGATAAAAATCTCTATTAAATCATACTTTTTATTTCCAACACACTCACATACTATTTATGGATATTTAAAATATTTGTTAAAAAATACATTTGTTTTTTTTCATAATTTTATGGTACCTACTTGATGAAATCTCTTTTTTTGTAAAAACAAAACAAACATTCAAATAATATAAAAACTTATTTTAACTTTATTTTGATATTTTTTATCATTATTTTGTGTGAAGTCAATCATATTCTAAATATTATCAGGCCATTTTCTTTCAAATAGAGTGGTGAATACTTGGAATAAACTGCCCCAACATGTTTTGGATGCTGAAAATGTTAATATTTTCAAGAATAAACTGGACTTTTTTTTGGACAAAGCAAAATAGTTATAATAAAATTCAACAGTGGACATAGGCACATCAGCCTTGGCTGCCTGCCTATAAATAAATAAGAATAATAATAATAATAATATTTCTAAAAAAGTTCGTTTCTACATTTTTCATCAATTATCCACTGTATCTTGGGATGCTGTTTTGTCTGGTGCGTCAACGATCCGTTTCTTCCTCCGCCGAAATGTATGTATATTATACTTCAAACGCGGAGGTGAATAATTCAATGCTGTAAATGTATTTCACTTCGCAAGACGTTCCCTTAATTAGTACAGTGGAAACAGCCCCCTGCTTTTGTAACTTTAAATCTACGACCTCTTTAAATCTTTTCTGCATTCTTGAACATTTGTATTTTCACCACCCGGACTTGCGCCTTTCAACGCCTTGAAGTAATTATTGTTATTACACCGATACCTTTTATTATTATTTCTGGAAGCAAACAGAGATATGAAACTCCGTGGTAAGAAAATAAACATAATACGAAAACATTGTATATGAAAACATTGTATAACATCATACACAATGAAATTGACTGTCCTGAAATTACGGAACTTCTCTCCTTCAACACACGTCCCATCGCGTCGTACGCGAAGCCCACTTTTGTTTCACATACCGCACCGTAATAATACTTTCACGAAAAACGCACCCCTCATACGCATGATGAACACTTATAATCACGAACATCTGGATGTCGATATTTTTCTTTTAGGGCCTAACTCATTTTCTGCTGCCATCAGTTCAAGTAATACCTAATGATTGAATTTCACTGGATGATTGAAGTATCAAGATTGAATGGAGTAAACTATGTGAGCCTGCAGGTACCTATACATTCTCTCTTACATTTATATAGACACACTCACACACATATATGTACACATCCTTACACTTATACCTACACACATACATACACTCATGCACTATCATCTTTATATATATAATTCTTCCGTACGTGTGTATGTCACTGAACTCCTCCTAAACGGCTGAACCGATTTTGATGAAACTTTTTGTGTGTGTTTATGTGAGTCCCTGAATGGATTAGATTTACAAAAAGGAATTTAATAAAAGAAAAATAAAATTGGGAATCGTTATAAATATTTTCGGAATACGCATTTTGAATAGTGGGAACATTGGCTTCCAATATGTCATAATTTTTTTTTTTTTTTATTTTATTTAGTTTACAATAACATATACAAAATATAAAACAAACAAACTATAAGAAAAGATTCACAGTAAGACAAAACATATTTACCCTTTACTAGAGTGCAAGCACTCGTGTGTAAAGGAGTATAATATTATGCAATGTTGGTTATGTCATTAAAACTTGATGTTTTTGTTTTCATATTTTTAATATTTTATGAAATTATTAAGTTTTTTGTATATTTTCTTATTATTATTGTATAAATCTATATAGTTTTTTTACAAGTATATTCTGTTTTATTAAGTGATATTATGACGATAGGTATATCAAAGTTATCTCAATGTAATGTTTCGTAATATTTACGTTTAAATATTTAAATTAATTTATGAATATTATATTAAATTATTTAGTTTTATGTATATTATCATTATATTATCGTGTGATATTATTATATTGTGATATATTCTGTTCTTGATAGCCGAATTTTATAAACATCCGTAATGTAAAGTGAGGTTATATGTAAATATACATTTTGTTTGAAAGACATACAGATAATCTTATGGCATTTCTAATTTTTTTAAATGATAACTGGACAAAATCCAATATGAACCAAGATTATTCTTTGAACAGTATTTCTCCAAACCTCTAAATATCCAACTCAAATAATAGAATCAATTATTAGGGGATTCTGTGTTTCGTATTTTTTTGTGAATTTATTAGTCAATATAATAATTCTAATACATTTGCTTTAGAGAGAGAGAGAGAGAGAGAGAGAGAGAACGTCTGTTAATAATGTGGATACTTGTTATTGGTCTTAGTCTTATACTAATGCATCTATATAAAAAATGTTATTATACTGTAAATTTTCCGGAAATAAAGTAAAATAAAAAATAAACTGAACCATTATAGTTCTTCGATGCATTTTTTCAATGAAATAACTTGGTCATACAAACTTTCATAAATACTTATTTGTCGTCAGTCTTCTTTTATCAAGTACCTATTGGACATAGGCCTCCACCTGAGACACTTTTTTACGACAATTTTTTGACTGTCTCAATAGAGACGAAGTTGGAATATTAAGGGAGAACCGGGAAATAAAGGCGCCCACAGGCCTTACGACCTATCATCGGCTGGTTTACGTGATCACTTATCATCATCAAATATGCCATTTTTTATTGAGTTTCCTATCAATCCAATTTTTTCGAAAGTTCCATGTACTTATTTTATTACTATTTATTGTATTAAGCTGTTTTTACCAAAATTTGTCAAAAAAATTTCATTGCCTCCCGGTTAAAATTTAGATGGGCAGAGTGGTTAGCGCGCTGGGTTAGTAATCCAGTGGTCGCGAGTTCGAATCCTGCCTTGACCGATTTCGTTCACCTATAGCACAAGCATTTATATGCTTATTTTAGGGAACGTAGGAAGATGTATATGTAATTGTTTAACAAGGACATATTCATTTTTTAATAATAATAAAAAAAAATCCTATGGTTGAGTATATGCTACTTTAAAAATTTATTCTATAAAATTTAAGCCTATATACTATGACGTGAGTGTAGTGGTCGCTGGCTTTTGCTCTATAAAATTAATCTTCGGGAATGTAGTTTGTATCTGATGGTATGATCAAGATTTAAGGTAATTTGCTCCATTGAAGTTGAGCTCGTCTTGCGCCCTGAGTGAACCTCAAAAGGAGAAAAAGAATCTCCCACCCATCCCTCCTTCGTTATATCGAGTTCTTTGTCTTCGTTCTTGAGTCGAGTGCATTAGAGTGCCATAGTTTATGTGAGGAGATTGCAGCCGTTATAGCTTTCAACAAGTGGCTCCTTCAAAGGCCCATTGTAGTCAGCTACTGCGAGATGGCTGCTAAGTGCTGAAACCCCACAAATATTATTAACTCGGGAGCTTCGTTCTCGTCGATTGTAACATGAAGGGATGGGCGTGTCCATAGCTTAATTCAGCACACTAAAAAAATGCTTCAATAACAGGTGTCTAAGAGAAAGCAACGTCAAAAAACTAATATTTTTTAATAACAGGTTTTTTGACATTTCCTTCCCTATTGAATATAGGTATGGAAAAAGTAATTCTGGACTTGGGAGTGGCTGCGTTTACCAGTGCGCATTCCCTTTCTATAGGTGAAAATTGCAGATTTTAGTGCCTATCATTTGTATATTTGTAAGTCATTTTTGTGCTCATATACCATCCATCTGATAACAATGAAACTATATGATTTCATTAAAAACATATTTCATTAAAAGTACGAATTATATTGAAACGATGTTTAAATCTGCAATGTTCACCTATTAAGTGGATGCGCATTGGTAAAAGCAACCACTCCCAGGTGCCGGACTACTACATAATACCATACAATACCATCACGCCCTTTCCCTATTTGGGGTAGGCAGAGAGAACCGAACGTCAGACTCCTCTCTCTTGACAAACATTTCTTGCTTCGTTCACGTCCATGCATCTTCTCATACAGGCTCATCTGTTTTTCTTACTTCTATTGTCTACATCTTTCAAAATTCCATTTAAGTGATCATGCCAAATTTTCGTTCCTCTTTTATCAGCCTGATATATTTTTTTCTGTCAGACGGTCCTCACTCATTCTTTCTATGTGGCCAAACCACCTTAGGGCATTTATTTTCATCTTACTTCCGATATCTCTTTCAATAATACATTCTCGTCTAATATCCGCATTTCTTATTCTATAATTGAGCGTTTTACCACACATTCGTCTTAGTGACCTTATTTCAATATTATCGTCGTACCGACTCCAATCTATGCTAGTGAGACATGGAGATGGCAGAAGACGCATGAAACTTGAATTAACGCGGTACTACATGATATAATTATGTTAGTTAATCAATATTAAAATGCAGAATTCAAGAATACATTTTATTGTACCATTTATATTTTTATTGACAAACTTTTTAACATCTCAATAGCGACGAAGTTGTGATATTATAAAAGAACCAGGAACTCAAGGCACCTACAGGACTTACGACCTGTCATCGGCTGGTTTACGTGTGCTTGTGCAACGTTCACCAATTATGCCTTCTTATTTAGTTCCCTTATCAATGTTGATGGGTCGATGGCAGAACGGTTAGCGCGCTGGGCTAGTAATCCAGTAGTCGCGAGTTCGAATCCTGCCTCGACTGATTTCGTTAACCTATAGCACAAACATTTATGCTTAATTTGGGGAATGTAGGAAGATCTATATGTACTTGTTTAATAAGGATATATTCATTTTTTTATTAAAAAAAAGATTGAAAGTTTTATATATTTATTTATTTATTTATTTAATGTAGCTTCTCGGGCAACTAACAGGTACTATGTCAAATATTAATTTAACACGCACCCAATAACAAGTTGCCACATTCTGAATACTTACGGTATTAATCGTCTCACAGATCCAGACTGAAACACAATTAAAAACTGTGTCTCCACCGGGAATCGAACCCGGACCTTTGGCTCAGCAGTCAGATATCTAACCAACTGAGCCACGAAGGCCGACATTATATATATTTGAATTATGCGTAACAATCCTCCTGAAAATAAGGAATTATAATATCGCCATCTATGAAGTTACGAAGAAACCTTTTTTGTATGCCATCTATTGAGAAATTAGTTTATTTGTAAATAAAATTTGATAAATGATTTTAAATTTGATCACGTAAACCAGCCGATGACAGGTCGTAAGCCCTATAGGTGCCTTGAGTTCCTAGTTCTTATAATAATATCCCAACTTCGTCTCTATTGAGATATTCAAAAGTTTGTCAGTAAATATATCACTTGACTCCCGATAGTGAAAAAAATCCAATGTTTGCGTATATGCAATTAAAAAAATATTCGATGTACTATTTATATTTAGCGCTAAACGTTTGGACAATATTGTTGTTACAACTAGAAATTAATATAATATTCTCTAATAGATATCTATTTTACAGTGCCTAGTTTCAGAGGTACGATATATTGATATAATATGTCACCAACAGGTAGTATGGCGTTGAACACAGCTACTGCATGCTGTAACGTTATGTCTTGTAGGTACGTTTGTATCTATGTAGATGGAAAACTTCCACGATAATAATATAGGTATTACGTTCGTTCCCCCATCAAACGTGTACGAGGCTTCCAAAGCCCTCGGGCTTTGAAGGAGTCTCTGTTACAAGCGGTGAAACAAAACACGCTATATTGCCGTAACAAGGACGGAAGGATGGATACTCCCCATACACATAATACACTCGTAGACCTCGCCAAAACAAAGAATGCGGATGACGTTATCGGTGGACGAACGGGCCGTACGACAAGTACAGGCCGCGCCGCTGAACCATTGTTTTTTTGGTGTCAACACTTCTTTGATGACGTCACCAAAAAAATGGTTCAGCTCCACGGCTTGTATTATATTTGCCATACGGCCTCGTGGACAAACCATTTATAGTAAGGGATGTCCCTTGATTTAAATCAACCAGTGAAATTAATGGACATTTGACGTTGAATATGTAATGAAAAAATTCAATATATGTAAGTTCGATATCTAAAAATAATTAGAAAGAAATTGGATTTTGAGACCTCAGTTTTAGTTTATAATTGTATTCTAGTGTCCTATTCATATGTAATGAAACTCAAAATAGTAAATAATGGATTATTCAAAATATGGAAATGAGAATAATTTTAATATGCAATAGATGTACAAGAATATACTTGATGTTTAATAAACTAAAAACTAAGATAGTACGCAATACATTAACTTTGATAAACACAATGAGAAATAATATGCTTCCAAAATATTCGATTCCAAAGATTTCGTTCACCTATAGTACAAGCATTTATTTGATTATTTTAGGGAACGTAGGAAGATGCATATGTACTTGTTTAACAATGACATATTCATTTAAAATTATTATTCGTACTACGTTCATTAAAAATAATTATTCGTACACACTTACCCTTCGAGAGGATGTCAGGATTTTAGAATTCCAAAGATCAGATTAACATGCACACAATATAGTTTATACCATAAGGGTCTCAAAATTTATAATAGTTTACTACCAAACCAAAAACAAAATAAACCAGAAGTCTTGTCACCTTTTGTAGGCTGAATACATGATTAAAAACTGTTAATGTTCTCCATAGTTTTACAGTTTTACTCTTGATATGATTATTTGTTTCAAAAAGTCTCATTTTCATATCTTTTGTTTAAACTATAATATGTATTAATTTTTATAAACATAGGTATGTTCTAAATAATTGTAACTCCTACGGCTAATATTTTGCGTGAGACTCTTTTTTTTAATAAAAATGAATATGTTCTTATTGAACAATTACATATACATCTTTCTACATTCCCTAAATTAAGCATAAATGCTTGTGCTATAGGTGAACGTAATCGCTCGAGGCTGGATTCGAACTCGTAACCACTGGATCACTATCTCAGCGCGCTAACCGCTTTGCCATCGACCCATCTAATTGCCCTGATTTTTGTTACCATACATGTACAACTATTGTTATATACCTATAAAATTCTTCTTTAACTGTGTATGTCGCTGAACTCCTAAACGGCCGGACCAATTTTGATAATTTTTAAATTACCTGGTAAGAGCTGAATAATCTAAAATACAACTGCCCAAATAACATCTTTCATAAATCACCACCTTATGCCTTTTTTATGTGAGCCGAGTCTGATTTGTGGATATACACGCATGTATCATACTTTATTTTATAAGATTGTGCACACCCACACACCTATCGCTACCCAGTGAGTTAATATGTTTACTTCATTCCTTATAACCCATCCTATAATCATCCACATCCTTCCCACAGATATACATACTTATTACAATATATGAAATGCTTTTTTTATTCTATTTTTTGTAACTGTCATTTTTCTGTACTTTCTGGGATTGGTATGTAATTGGTCTCATTTTTGTAAATCGTTTGTGTATTGTAAGTGTTAACATGACTGTTTACTCATCCAAATTAATAAATAGCAGGCAATCCAACATTAGTGCAGGATAACGTCGGTCGGGTCCGTTAAAGTTCTTTAAAACTGTCACCCGCTTTCACGTACTTGTTGAGCTCTACACCGGCTCTCATCCGCCACTGTTGTCTGCGGTTTATATCGACAAGTTTAAAATCTCGATTACAATAGGGATGAGCTCTGTGTCTAGGTATAAAACCGATCTTTTATTGCGTTCGAATTGAAATGCTTAATTCAATACATTGGAACATATATCTTCACTTTAAATTTAAACTTTTATGTAATATTTTAAACGCGGAAGAGGTGTTAAATACGACCCGTTTCACAGCAACGTAAACTTCTTCCTGAATACATCACATCAAAATGCATTTTGCGTGTAACCGCTTAGTAAAAAATACTTTTTTAAAACGCATTTATTTAAAAATAAAATCAATGTTTTTAAGACGACATATAACGCTTAACTTAGTGACTGAAAACATGATATACTAAAACCGCCTAATGCACTATGAAGTTACGCGGTAGTAAGGGTAAATATGGCGTGCGTTAAAAATGGTTTATATTAGGTCCTTACATATGAAATTGGCGTTTTGTATGGGAGGAACATAAAGTCGATTTTTTTTAAATATAATATATTTATTTAATCATACTATGTACCATTGCTATCTATGCACTTTTGCCATCTCATAGGTATTTCATCGATCTCTTTACTAAAAAAAAACATTCGGACGGGAATCAATAAAATCTTTAAAGGCGGTTTGGACTGCCCCATCGGAGTTGAATTTTTTCCCTTGCAAGAAGTTATCCAAATTTCGTAAAAAATGGTAATCTGTTGGGGCAAGGTCCGGAGAGTACGGTGGATGTCTTAGACATTCTAATTGAAGCTCCTCTAATTTGGTAGCCGTCTGTTGTGCAGTGTGTGGTTTAGCGTTATCATGAAGCAGCAGTGGCCTAGAGCGATTAACCAGCCTCAGTTGTTTAGCAGTTAGCTTTTCCATCATGGTTTGCAGTTGCTGACAATAGACATCTGCTGTAATCGTCTGGCCAGATTTAAGAAAGCTGTAGTGAACGACACCAGCACTAGTCCACCAAACGCTCACAAGTAACTTTTTTGGAGTCAATTTTCGCTTGGGGCATGGTTTGGCTGGTTCGACAGGGTTCAGCCATTGCGATGAGCGCTTCCGTTTATCGTACAGGATCCACTTTTCATCACAGGTAATGATTTGATTTAAAATCCCTTCATTATTGTGCCGGTTGAGTAATGCAACGCAGCAGTCAACGCGCGTTTGTTGATTTGCTTCACTCAATTCGTGAGGTACCCACCTTCCAAGCTTTTTCACCTTCCCAATTTGCTTCAAGTGGATTAAAACAGTTTTATCACTAACACCGCAGCCTGCAGCTAACTCGGACGTGGTTTGCGATGGATCCGCTTCCACAATAGCCTTCAATTCTTCATTATCAACTTTGGTCTCCGGCCGTCCACGGGGCTTGTTCTGCGGGTCGAAATTTCCAGAACGAAAACGTTGGAACCAAAAACGCACTGTGTTTTCTTTTGCGGCACCGTCGCCATACACATCATTAATCCTTAGAGCCATTTCTGCAGAACTGGTGCCACGGTGGAACTCATATTCGTAAATAACGCGATATTTCAAGTTTTCCATTTTACAAACTGAGTGGCGTAAAGGTAAAAAACTATTGAGGAAAAAACAAATGAATTATAATTTTCAAAACACAAATATATGAGTAAATAGCTGTATAAATTTGAATTTCGAATTCCTAACCAAAGAGAAGATATTTGAGATCAAAGTTGCCAGTACGGCAAAACACCAATTTTATATGTAAGGACCTAATACGTGATTTAAATTAATTATAATTATACCTATTGTAAATTCATATTGTAAACTGTTGGTTCTATAAAATTAACCGAACTATAGTGGCTGCAAAACATTCGGTTTTGGCAACCAAATGTTTTGTGCACAAAGCCAAACATTGCAGTCATAAATAGATAAACTTTTATTACTGATAACAAAGGTTTGGCTGAAACGCAGGTAGCCAGTTCGGTTGTCATAATATTTTTTCCAGTGTGTTTTATAAGATCCAAAATTTGAATTATTTTGATTACCCACAGTTGTATTCACAATACATTTCTTGTTTTGATGGGTGTTTATTTATTCAGCTGTCTTTGTATAATATTTTCATCCGAAATAACTATTAATCTTTATTATGCTCACCTTTAGTATTTTCTACGAGTTGATAATGAGTGAGCGAAATATTCAAATTAAATTTAATACTTAACATTTTGCCCCTTTGAAATTGTTTCCTGCTTTTATTTTGTTGTGAATGTTCTGTGGCTCGCTATGAATATTAACTCAATAATATTATGAATGTTTCATTTGTATGAAGCTCCAAAGAGTGTTGAAATTAGAAAAAGACTATCCTACGAATTACGTAAATATTTGGAAAAATATTTGTTGTAATACGTTTTGAAATAAACAAAATACATCATCGATGTTTATTCATTTTTCCAGGAAATTATACTTTGTTTGATTTCCTTGTCGGAAACTGCTATTTTTTGATAAAGCTCACTTTTTTTCATCACTTTCACGCTACATTTTTTTTCCTAGTTTTAATTGGTATACTAATTTAACTTATTTTCAGTCTGAGTCTGTGAGACAATATTTTTTTTGCCGCCCTTCGTAACTCTATTGGTAAGGTATCTGACTGCTGATCCAAGGTTCCCGGGTTCGATTTCCGGTGGATACACAGTTTTAAATTGTGAGACGATTACTATCGTAATTCTCCAGAATGTGGCAGCTTTATTATTGGGTGCGTGTTAAATGATTATTTAACATAGTACCTACCTGTTTAGAAAATAAGAATAAAAAAAATAAGAATCCAAAATACATAAAACATTATACAATCAATATAAGAAGAAAATACAATTCAAAATAACCAATTTCATATCATTTTTATTAATTTCATATCAGACTGAAAACACAATTAAAAACTGTGTCTCCACCGGGAATCGAACCCGGGAACCTTGGATCAGCAGTCAAATATCTAACCAACTGAGTCACGAAGGGCAACACTAAATTTTTCAAACATCAGGGTTATAATCAAGATCTCTGTAAAATATCAACATAACTACTGGGAATCTAAGTATTAGTAAGGCGCCATAACTATGACAAAACTTCTTAAAGGCTTCAAAATTGTTTTTCGAGATCACAAAATCCGCGTGACCAATGGGACCTTGAGAGGCCCACGGACAGCAACGAGGAGCTCCGTTCTATAAGAGGACACCATGGGTTGGCAACGAAATGTTCAATGTAGTGTAATGATGGAAATTATCATTTTATTTCTGCGGCCCGCCGCGCCATTTCTGGGTCTGGCCCCAAAATTTTGCCCTATCCTGAGCTAGCTTATGGAATCATGATGTCTCATCGTCCTATTGACAATAAACCCGACTCTGAATTATTAATTTTTGATCTCCGAATTAGTATCTATTATCCGTTATTCTTTGTGTTCTTTGCTTATCAAATTACAAAGCTGCAATATTTATTATTGGAATTAGTTCTTGTGAATGTGTGTTTTTGTATATTTTTTTATGAAAGAAGGTATATTGGCTATCGCTTGTTCTGGCGAACTTCCCCATATTTGCAAAACTAAGAAGTCAAATGATTGAACATTAATTAAGTTAACAAATGAATAGTTATAATGTTTTTATTTCTCCTGTTTCAGAACGGCGGTGCCAAGGATGGTCTGGATATGAACCTGGGTCCTGCCTGGCAGAAAGGTTACACAGGGAAGGGAGTTGTCGTCTCAATTCTGGACGATGGCATACAGACCAATCACCCAGACTTGGCTCAGAACTATGTAAGTAATATTATATAATAAAACATATTTATGATACACATTATTTCAATGTCGTATCTTTTGAAGTCTCTTAAGAGACACTTTTGCAAGTTCTATAAGTGTGTGTATAGTTGATGTTCGTAGATCAAGCGAATTCATAGTAAAAATTATATTTTGAGAGTTCATTTATAGTAAGCATATTCCGTGAAGTTCTCGTATATTCCAGGGTTGTAATAATTATTTAGTTACGTATAAATCATCTCATTAATATTTTGTACTACGGCAGCTCAAATTGAGTGCTAAATGAGAAAATATAATTCTCCGCCCCCCAGAGGAGTGTTCGGATCCATGTTGATTCTTTTTAATTAAAAAGTAATTATTAAATTTTCCTATCTCTGCCACAGCTTCGAATAATTATTATTATTGTTGGTTTTCGCTTCTGGGAAAATTCATCGCCGGAATTCATAGCTTAACCGTTTACCGACAACTAATAGGAATCGAATAAAAAATGAGAACAAAATCTCTTCTGAGAACATCAGAGATGAGGACATTGAGATGTATAACCGGAAACACTCTAAGAGACCGAATTCGAAATACTGAAATAAGAAAAAAGTGTAGTACGGAAGACATCGTCATATGGGGAAGACAGCGGAGGTGATATTGGAGCTCACATGTTGACAGAATTGATGAAAATAGACTTACACGTATCGCTCTCCAGGAGAACCCAGCTTGAAGAAGACCACCAGGAAGACCTCCAAAGAGATGGCGAGACAGTTGGCAGTCCACATCGCAAGAGACAGAAAAGCGGTAGAAACAGATCTTCGGATCTATGAAAAGGAAGAAGAAGAATAAAAAATCACCACAATTTTAGAATATGATTGTTTTTATAATGTTTTTTAGACTGCCTGCAGTATCTTTTTTTTCACTACCTATGTTAAGTTATATCAAAAACTTCAAACAATGTTTTTTTTGTTATAATATACCATGTAAATATTTTGACATTTTGGCGATCAATATCCTGAGAAAAATATTTAAAATATTAAAGATTTACAAACCAGAATTCACTTGTCATTCACGAGGTAGGGAAAGAGAACCGGGCGGCACATTTTTCTATCCTGACACGCATCCATCTTGTGTTCATTGTTCATCTCTTCTTCAAGCTTATCTTATTATTATTAGTTTTGAGTATGACAACCGAAGTCCTGACACGCATCCATCTTGTGTTCATCTCTTCTTCAAGATTATCTTATTATTATTAGTTTTGAGTATGACAAACGAAGTCGGCACACTGTCCCAATCCCGTTATTGTTTACGGCCGTAGCAGGTGCGGGGTTAATTCTTCTTCCTCTTCTCGTCGGTTTTAATTGAAAAATATTTCATTGCGAATCCTCACCGTGTTATGTTTTACGATTATCAACAAGCGACGGAACCCGCAGCCGAGTTGAGTCTGTTTTGTTTAGTTATTAAAGAATATAAATAGTGATGGACAAGCTTGGTCTTGTCTCATTTCGAATAACAGACCAAGTCCGACTTCGTCACACTCAGATTCCCTTTTCACTGTCAAATAGTTCTATCTTTTTTGAAAAAATGACCATGTTTATAAAAAAAACTGTAGTCTCAATTGTTTTTTGTCTCATTCCAAATTCCAGAACAAATTTGAATACATACATAACTCTTATTCCTTTTTATAGACATTTTGCATAGCGTTTGTATAAAAAAGGTAATTATGATTACAGATTTTTATTGTAGGTATCTGTTTATTTTGGTCGTAATGAAGAAGTCAAAGAATGCACACATTAGCCACCCATCATCAAAATAGAACTTGATGATGGCTTGGACATATCCTCCATAGTTCCGCTGACAGCATCAGCAACACCCGTCTGCGATATCAACCTGAAGGGATCAGACGTCAGGGTAGTCCTGAACTGACCATCAAGAGGCTGTTCTTCGGGCCGGATCAACGTAGGACCAGGCAACGGAGTTGGCCCAGTACCTACGGCACATCATAGAAAACTTTCCTAAACACAAGCTTCTAGCTTAAATTAGGAAAGGAAATATTATGTTGACAGATGTAACTAAGTATTTGGAATCGTATATTTTTTTTTATTTATTAAGAGGACAACATACAGCATATAATAAATTATATAAAAAACATGATTTGATTAATAACAAAGCCAATTACAGGTTGTCACTGAAGTTATTGTAGTATATTAAGATACATTAGGAATGGTTACATATTATTTATTTATTATTTATTTATTACTTCCATCAAATGCTAAATAGCCTTTTACAATTACATACAAAATAAAATAGTAGGTACAAATACGTTTAATACATACAATAATATTATAAACTGAAAACAAAAAGAGACGTATATAATATTATGTACGAACATTAAAAAAAGAATGAAGCATAAAAAACAGTTGGAAAATAAGCCATGAAACATAATATAAAAAATAGATGCCTAAAAATATGTATACATCCATACAATATACAATACACAAAATATATAGAGACAGAAACAAAATTATATAAATAGTTAAAAAAAAAAATAATATAAATAACCATTTAACAACAAAGTAACGTAAAAATGGGTTACAAGAGAGATAGTAAAAGAGAAAAAGTTAAAAGAGAGTCCCATACAATATACCATAAATTCAAAATAAAAAAGTAAATAAAACAATAATAACACATTATCACGAAATAAAATTGACATTTTGCTTCAAGAAATATTGATGCAATAAGTTTTTATATTTTGACAATGACAAGTAATAAATATCGCCTAGACTATAGTATGTATTACCCAAATAATGAAGCCTTGCTATTGGCGAATAATATTGTTGTAGTGTACGTGCGTTAGAATAGTAAAAAGGTACCGTTTGCCTGTTAGAACGTATTGGCGCATGATATACAATTTGTTCAATAAGAGCAGGGCTGTCTAAACATGAATGTACCATTTTGTGTAGTGTAATTAAATCAAAAATTATTCTACCGTCAGATAACTTAGTTAAATCAGTCCAATGCATAATGATATTGTAATCCATTATGGTGAGATATTGTGTGAATGATGTGTGAAATTGCATATATAAATGTGTCAGTATATATTGTATAATGAATAAATAAAAATAATAAAAAAAAACTTGGGTGACGAGCGCATGCCCCACACTGCGAGCGGACGTAGAAGGACGATAATGATGACATTCGTCGTCACTTTTCTACTAAAACTAGTTGCATGTAACACATGAGATCCAACTGTCGATAGCGATAGTATGTATAGTTGAAGAATATGTACCAAACTATAAACCCATAAATACAAATTATTGAATATTTTCAGATATTTTGTTTTCTATACAACATATGTAGGTATGTATGTCAAGATAGGATAGTATGGAGGAAGTTCCTTTTTTCCTACCCAGAATATGAAAATATCATGATGGTATGTATGTTTGGAGATGAAGTATCAAACTATTAAGTCTTCTTACATATTGTGTATATGCGACTGCCATACAAAATGTATGAAGCGATGTCGTCACTAAATTCAATTTTTAAAAAAATTGTTAAAAAAAAATTGAGATCTTCTACTACAATGTTTATATTTTTTTATAGAAAATTTAATTATCCAGTTGGGGTGTTTCGGCTTTTTGCGATAATTGTATAAGTTTTGGAAATATAGGCAGTTAAACTCATAAATTTATCATAAAAAAAATATTTTTCTTAATAAAAAATGTTTGAGAAACCCTGGAATTTTTTTGAAAAAACTAATTTGAGATTTTTTATTTTTCTATGTTTGTACCAATTTTCAGCGTTCTAGCTTTTATGGTTTCTGAGATATATGGAAAATAAAATAAAAATTAAAAAGTTGATAACCCCTGACTGAAACAAAAATTCAAAATTCTGAGTATAAAAGTTTTGTAGGCCTAGAAATTTTGGGCTCTGTAAATTGAGCGGATCAAAGGTAATAAGGGGGGGACGGACACACACACACACAGACACACAGACACACAGACACACACACACACACACACACAGACACACAGACACACGAAATGTTCTACTCCGAATTCTGAGTAAATCCGTGTACGGAACATATATGCTGCGAAGCCTCTAAGTTGGTGTTTTTTGACTTCAAAGTTGGAAAAGCCGTGAAAAAAGTAGACCTCTGCATACAATTCTCGCGTATCCTGGCTTGAAACATTGTCGATATGTTAAGAGAACAAAGTTCTCCTGAACAAATCGACAGTTGGACTATTGTATGCAAAATCAGAAATCAAGATGTACCACCTACTTGAATATTTTAATTTGGAATATTATTATTATTGTTGCATATACGCAAACATTACATTTTTTTCTCTGTAGGGAGTCAATAATATTTAGTGGAAAAAATAAACATCTCATAGAGAAGTTGGAATATTATAGGAGAACCAGGAACTCATGTCATCGGCGGGTTTTCGTGATCACTCAACTCAATAAGAAAGCGTAAATGGTGAACGTTGCGCGATTGCACAAAGTGATCACGTAAACCAGCCGACGACAGATCGTAAACCCTGTATGTTAAAAAATTGTCAATTATTTTTTATTAAGTATAGTCTCAAAACTGAAAGACCAAGCGTACGCTTGGCCTTTTTTGTCGATTTCCTCTCAAGTGCAAGTATCAAGTGTAACTATGTACATAATTAATTTTGAAACAAAAGACTCATCCAACTCCCCCTCCGTCTCAACCCTATTTAACCCTTCACCTGTTTTATCCATTCTTTATACGGAAGAATAAAAACATTACGACTGGTTATATTTAGAATAATAATAGCGATGTTCGGTGGCTGCTTTTTTAATCATCACTAAGTGTTAATTAGTTTTTATATGATTAAATTCATTTCTTTTTAAATTTATGTAAACATTTGCGGAGGCGTACTTTTTGCATCTGGATGAATGTTGTCGAATCTTGATGTCTTTCAATCGTTAAGATTTCAAACTATTCACTATGTACATCTCTTTCGCTTAATGTTATTTGTACAACTTAAATTATAGGGCTCAACAATCGAAAGAATTCGGGCGACGTATCATCGTGTGCATAAACCAATTTTAATTTTGGAACATACTCTAATTTGTATCAATTAATAAAATCAATTGACGTTTGCCATTTTACAGCATATTGGATGTCAATTTTTGGTGATCTTGCCAACCATACATTTACAACAATGAAAAAAAAATCCGCATTCTCTAATCCGCATTCTGAAGATCGATCAACTATTTACTAGTGAAACATACATTGACTAAAATCTGATTTTTTTCCACAAACAGTGTTTAATTTCTTAACGGGTACCATGTTAAGAGGGATGAGTTTCCTCGCGATGTTTTAGTATTTTTTTATGAAATCCTCTTCTTTCTTTTTCTCAGCCTAATCCCGTCCACTCCTGGACGAAGGCCTCCTCCATCTCTTTCCAAGCCACTCTATCTTGTGCTCTGAGCAACCAATTGACACCAACATACCAACACCCCTGGTTAACATTCGCTGTCTCCATGTTAACATTATCCTTGGCCATCCGTAAACGACTATAAACCATGTTTGTTCTTTGTCTAGTGTCCTCTTTACAGCTCAAATTATATTTTTATCGACTTTATATTGATAAAGTGTTGTTTAATTTTTATTGATAAGTTTTCTTTATGAATAGTTTTTTTTATTTTGTTGTTTAGTTTTTGTTGATAAGTTTTCTTTGATTAGTTTTTTTATAACATTTATTTCAACATAATTTAATTAATACAAGATCCCACTATCCATATGTGCTTATCGGTGGGTTTCCATACAATAACTGACTTAAACTAACTAACAATGAAGAAATTTAGAATTTGGCCTTACAATATATAAATGCTATAAGAGATAGTATTTAAAAACAACACATGAAAGAAACTATAAAAGATAAACTATAAATATAATTGAGTAAAAATAAAAGGAAGGAAAAAACATTATTCGTAAAAAATTATTTTTTTATAAGATATTTTGATTTTACTATACGAATTTAATCCAATTGAGTCTGAGGGCAAGTTGTCAAAATTTTTTGGTATTGAAGAGTGCAGTGTTCTTTCACCGTAATAGTTATTTACTCTAGTAATATTATATTTTGTTTAATTTTTGTTGATGATTTTTTTATTTTCGTTTTTGTTGATAAGTTTTTATTTTTGTTAAGTTTTATTTCATTATTTTTTTATTAGTTTTTTTAAGTGTTGATCATTATTATTTTTCTTTATGATTTTGTCTGTCGTAATTATTGAAAAGGTCTCATGTTCCATTTAACTGAGTTTTCTTATTTTGTTTAAAGAATGTTCATAATAGGAATGGGCCCCTTAAAATTTTTAAAGAAAAAAACTTTTAAACTATTTTTAATGGACTTGAATCTTTGAATTTGTATTATCTTATTTTAAATTATTTTTGTTTTTATGCAGTGCCTACAGACTGAGTCTTAAAACTCACTTGTTTCAGTTTACATCTATTTTTGGTAAGCATTTCGGTATAATAACCGAGTAGGTAGACAAACTTGAGGTATAATTAAATTTTGACTTTGACAATAACATGATATGATGTTACCAAATAATAAGGAAGAAGAAACGAGCGATGAAATAATATCTTCTATGATAACAACAAAGGCTGGATTATGTTTCCCAATTGACAAGACATAGGGACATATATTTTCTCCAACGAAAATATCAGTCGAAGATGTCATCACTTTTATATTTATTCCTTTGTCATTTTATTATCTGACTACTTTCTTTGGTAAATTATAAGTCGGTAACAACTTTATCTTCTGTTTCTTTATCTTGAAACCCTTGAATGTATTTACATATACTTATTCGACCAATCAATCTTACATTAAATTCTGAACAACGCTAATAGACTCACCGGAGCTGGTAAATCTTATATGAACATACCTACATCATGTACCAGGAAGGTCAGCTCCTTATTACAGAACTAACTTCAGACTCAGTGCTTCTACACTGCGTGTTAAAAACCTACACAACTCGATGTTTGTAGTGAAAGTAGATGTATTCAGTGCTATCTCTAAGTAAGGCACATGCCTCACTTAGTTACACTCCAGATGTTGTAGTGTTCGAACGTATTTTCGTAGTCAAAATGCCATCTTGTGTGATAAAAAGGTGAAAGAATTCCAGATATATGATTTCCTATCGCATATATTTATTCGATAACTTATATATTCACATAATTTTTCGATAGTTATTTTTATTTTGAGTAAACGGGAGAGTAGTAAAGTCATATTCGCTTGTTGGTATGCAGATTATATTCGCTTTTTCACACAGCTATTACTTAATATAAGTTCGTCTCTTTCACAGTAATTATTTACATGTATGTATAATGTATATGTATATGTATGTGTGTAAATTTTGCATGTTTAAGTATATGTATAGATGTTTATAAAAAATACATATTATAAGTACACGAATTACATAGTATGCATAAGTAATAAATATATAAATGGGAATATTTTGTTATGCCGAATTCGGAACATTGTCTTCGACATTTTATGATGGTAAGTGCTATGTACTATGTATGTACATACCTATATTGAATATCTGAGTGCGCTGGTTCTGTGCAGTGATGGCAATATTATTATTTTGCACTCGGTAAATGTACTTTTATTTTTATGTAGATTTTATTTTTGCAATAACTCTTACTGCAAATACGTAGCACGTTTTAAGCGATGATTGTTTTTACATAAAATAATAGTTAGTACTATGTGACAGACGCATGTCATTGGATCAATAGATACCTTATATATTTGTATCATGTGTTAACTTGTGTGTATATTTCAATGTTCTGTTGATGTCATAAATAAATAAATTATTTGAAATGAGATATAATCCAACTATCGATTTGTTCAGGAGAACTTTGTTCTCTTAACATATCGACAATGTTTCAAGCCAGGATACGCGAGAATTGTATGCAGAGGTCTACTTTTTTCACGGCTTTTCCAACTTTGAAGTCAAAAAACACCAACTTAGAGGCTTCGCAGCATACATGTTCCATACACGGATTTACTCAGAATTCGGAGTAGAACATTTCGTGTGTCTGTGTGTGTGTTCGTCCCCCCCTTATAACTTTTGATCCGCTCAATTTACAGAGCCCAAAATTTCAGAATATATAAATAGTTATAGGCCTACAACACTTTTATACTCAGAATTTTGAATTTTTGTTTCAATCAGGGGTTATCAACTTTTGAATTTTTACTTTATTTTTCCATATATCTCAGAAACCATAAAAGCTAGAACGCTGAAAATTGGTATAAACATAGACAAATACACAAAACACAATATGTAAGAAGACTTAATAGTTTGATACTTAAATCTCCTAACATACATACATACTATCATACTGTTTTCATATTCTGTGTAGCAAAAACAGACTGACCTTCATACTATCCTATCCTGACAAACATACCTACATGTTTTATATAGAAAATAAAATATCTTCAAATATTTATTAATTTGTGTTGTTTATAGTTTGGTACGTATTCTTTGATTATGCATACTATCGCCATCGACAGTTGGATCTCATGTGTTACATGCAACTAGTAATATATAATTATACATACATACATACATACCATCACGCCATGTCCCTCACGGGGTAGGCAGAGAGGACCGAACGCCACATTTTTCTATCTTGACACACATTCATCGCCTCATCAACATTCATACATCGTCTTATACATGTTCGTCTGTTGTTCATGCTTCTTACATTTCCATCTTTCAAAATATCGTTTACATGGTCGTGCCATCCTTTTCTTGGGCGCCCGCGACCTCTTATTCCGTTCCTGTCAGCTTTGTATATTTTCTTCGTCAGGCGTTCTTCGTTCATTCTCCCCAAGTGGCCAAACCATCTCAATGTGTTAACTTTCATTCTGTTAATTACATCTTTCTTTATCTTACATTCTTTCCTTGTATCTTCATTCCGAACTCTATCATACATCGTTCTGTTACAAATTCTTCTAAGCGATCTCATTTCAACTGCATTTATTCTGCTTTCGTGCGACTTCTGCCATGTCCAGGTCTCACTTGCATACGTCAGGGTTGGCACTACGATTGCGTTATGAATGGCAACTTTAGCGTCTCTTGATATGTTGCAATCATTCATAACTGGTCTAAGTGCTCCATTCACTCTGTTTCCTGCCATAACTCTTCTTTCAATATCCTTATCAGGCCGTCCATTCCGTTGGAACATACTACCCAGATAGACATACTCGTCGACTTGTTCAAGCTATTCATTTTCTACTTTTATTTGACACACTGTTCTGCTTTCACTCTTTTCAAAGACCATTACCTTTGATTTGCTGGCATAATTAATTATTGTATTTAGTATCTCTTTCTCATTTAATGTATTCTGTCGTGTGTGCTCTTTCTTGGCGATATTGTGGAAATTCGTTAAACTGTTCCATTTTCGTAGAGTGTTTTGTTCTCATATAACGTGTCTGCGTGTAAAATGTCATTGGTTTGATGAATTTCAACGAAATGTATTTTTTCGTATTTGTACGCACTTGCAGCTGAAAATTAAATTCAACAAAAACACTCTGCAATGATTTTAGCGGTATATTCTGACAAGAGAACGTCAGAATTTTGACGATTGAGCAATCGATAGTCCTAATAGTTGCGAATATAGTGGGGACATGAACAAAAAAAAATAAAGAAACCAATTTAAGTATCCACATTAAGATTGTGACTGTACAATTTAGCATAGTTATCTCTTATAGCACATAAATTAATACCTTTCATACTTAATTAACATAAGTTCTACTTACTTAGTATGTCAGGACAGAAAGATAACTTAATTATTCCTTTTTAATGAAAGCAAGTCTTTGATTGTATCCGAATCACTATTATACCTACTTATTTACATTTAATCACTCAATATAAATTTAGTCTTATCACTAAAAGAACCTATCTGAATAATTTATTATGTCGATTTGCATGGCTGGGTCCACACCGGACGATACACCGCGCTCCAAGGAGCGCGATTCACAGGCGCGGTCGTTGTGGACGTGCCGCGCGCGATTCAAGCTACGTGTTAGAGCGTTCGTTCGCTCCTTGCCGCGGCCAATCAATACCTATCTACACACGATAGGTATTGGGTCAATCCGTTCGTTGTGGATCGCGGATCGTGGATCGCCGATCCACGATGGATCGTTCCGTGTGGACCCAGCTATTTATCATCGTCCTGCTTTTGTTATATTAATATGTACCTATGTACTCTAATTTGAATCATTTTGAACCCATTTTAATTTATTATTTTATTTGTTTTCGGGAAATTTACAGAAAATTAACATTTCTTATATAGCTATATTATATAAAAAAATTAAAAACAAATTAAAATTTCCACATTATTGAAATTTTAATTTATGTGTGTGTGTGTGTGTGTGTGTGTGTGTGTGTATACACACGCATGTGTTGTACTCGTTTTTAAAAAGGTGATGCACACCCGCACACCTGTCGCTGGTTTCTCCACATTGTGGGGTATGTCGTGATGGTATGAATGAATGATATTTTCGAAGCAGACGAGGATATTTTTTACACACATGTATGACTTACCTAAATGGTTGAAATATTCATTAATTCATACCGTCACGGCATATCACACCGGCGGTAACCGACGACAGGTGCGCGGGCGCGTATTACCTTATTAAAGGTAGCATGACACTCTTGTATTCCCACTCACCAGTCTCACCTAAAAAGGAACTGAACTTGTTCTGAATTTGTTTTTTTGTTATTAGTAACAAAATTGGATGTTTAAATTAATCGCACTATAGTGACTACCTACAAAAAAATTGGTTTTGTGCATACAGAGCCAAACAGTACAGACATAAATAGATAAATCTTTATTACCGATAGCAAAGGTTTGGCTAAAACGCTGGTAACCAGTTCGGTTGTGATAATATTTCTTTCAGTGTATATTCAAAATGGGAGGTGATCCTCATTGCTGAACTAAGGGAGATGTTAAACAAGTACATATACATCTTCCTACGTTCCCTTAAATAAGCATAAATGCTTGTGCTATAGGTAAACGAAATCGGTCAAGGCAGGGTTCTAACTCGCGACCACTGGATTACTAGCCTAGCGCGCTAACGCTTTTATATATTAAATATTCTTTATCTACCCGTTTCGATTAAGGCTTCATTTCAACATGCCTTTAATATACATATGTACATCGCCGTGTGCTTCGAATTGTAACTACAGAATTTTCTTTGACAGGTGACATTCCTGTTTTGCAACATCTTTAATATCCGGCATGGTATGTTAAGGGCGTTCTAGGAAAGGCTATAGGAAATGTATCAATATTTAAATACACGACCTTGAGATGGTATCCCTTTATTACATCAAACCCCCACCCCATCCTTAGGGCTCCTACGGTATCGACTGGTCTACGTGACATTTGAGACTACATCATGTTGTATCTCTGAGAATTTTTTTCAAGAAATATATATTTTTTTTTTAAGATTTGTTTGCCCGAATTGTTTTCTTGCACGTGAAAATATACAATTCTCTACATTTTTGTATCGTTGGATAAACACGTGACGTTTAAGCCTTCATGAACCTATACGTAGTATACCTACGTATATGTGCCTAATTATATATATTTTTTATTTATTTTATTTATTTTCCAGAAAATTACTCATACATACATGCGGAGTAGGCAGAGAGAACCGAACGCCACATTTTTCTATCCTGGCACGCATCCCTCGCCTCGTCCACATTCATACACCGTCTCATACATGTTCGTCTATTGCTCACACTTCTAACATTTCCGTCTTTCAAAATTTCGTTCACATGGTCGTGCCATCCCTTTCTTGGGCGTCCCCGACCTCTCATTCCGTTCCTTTCCGCTCTGTATATTTTCTTCGTCAGGCGCTCCTCATTTATTCTCCCCGTGTGACCAAACCATCTCAATGTGTTCACTTTCATTCTAGTAATGACATCTTTCTTCATCTTACATTATTTCCTTATGTCCTCATTTCTTACCCGGTCATACATCGTTCTATTACAAATCCTTCTTAACGATCTCATTTCAACTGCATTTATTCTACTTTCATGCGTCTTCTGCCATGTCCAGGTTTCACTAATTACCCACTATTCCAAAATAAATTTTAGCATTTATATGTATATAACAAATTGGTATTACATTATAAACACATAAAGTTATATGGAATATATCACCTCACTAGACCTAGGTCTGTTCAGGGGGGCAAGTCTGGTCAGACCGGCGAAATCAAAACCCTAGTAATCATGGATATAATTATTATATGGAGGTCTATGATATCTTAAGATGATTAATAATTATATTCTTGACATGGGTAATAACTAGGGTTTAGATTTCGCCGGTCGGACCAGACTTGCTCCCCTGAGGTGAAACTATTTTCTAATAATTTTTGTCATGATGTATGAATGTACCTAGTGAATATAGGAATAATATGCAAGGAATATGAAAATCAAGTATGTAAGTGTAATTTGTCTCATGTAGGTACCGATATCGTCTAAAGCATTATCATTTTGTTATTTTCTGATGTAGGTTAAGTCTTTTTCTGATGTTTTGAATTTTTTTTTTATTTTAAATGTATTTCTCCCATTCACCGGTATCGCTCTATGCTGAGCATCGTCAGAATGGTGAATAATAGTGATGAAGACTATCCATATATTTAAAGAAGGACTCGAATAATAGAGATGGAATGGGCAATACCAAGAAAAATAAAATACCCAAAAGACATTAAGGTAAATATGTATGTAGGCACAGTAAAATATAAATGAAGTAAAGGAATGAATATATAAATATTGTATTGAAAGGACAGCAATTGAGAATATATTGAATTATTTATGTAAATATTTTGAATAATGACCAACAGAAAAACCCGACATCAACTATTCTATGGGTAATTTATTTATTTATTTATAATTTGTGTACATGTGTACAAAAGCAGGTTTATTGCCATAAGGCAATTTCTTCCAACCAACCCGAGCAACGTGAAGTCTCTAAGTTAAATTGGTGCAATACTTATTTAGTTAGAAATAAATTGATAAAAAAAAAACAAAATAAAGGAGTAAGAGAAAAAAAATGCAAAGAGAAAAAAATGAAAAGAGAGTTAAAAAAAAGAATAATAAAAATAACACTGATCATAGCAATGAGGAAAAGGAGGTTACGGAAGGATATAGAAGGAATTCAGGAACTATTTGACAAATAAAGTTTTTTTAGTTTACCTTTAAATATTTGAATGGATTGAGATGACGTTACTTCATTACTAGATGACGTAATAATAATGGAGACGTATTCAAATCTATTTGTGCGTTAATCAAAGGAATGTTGCTGTCACATTTTACTCTATGTATCTCTAATATTTCAATTTATCTAATTTTTCATCTTTTTTTTAAACTATGTTTGATATTGATTCCGGTTTGTGAATTAAATGAATGCTCACTCTCAAGTTAGTGCGTCGCAAATTTCGAAGTGTCTTTTTTCAAACAGAAACACGCATTTTTTTTTCATTTTTCTAGTTGATTATGGAGTTTTATCATGAAGTGATTGTTTCAAACATCGAACAAAACTTTTTTAATTGTATGTTTTTTATTTATCTTATTTCTTCCTTACAGTTTATATTATTTCCTTAATCTTTAATATTTAACCGAACCTAACCCGTTCACTTGATTAAAGTTCTCTTCTTGAATGAAAAATGTAAATATCTTAATATACCTACTTTTAGAGAAACATTATAATTGACTTATTTCGTATTCAATTGTATAACAGAGTACCAACTCTATAAAATAATTGGACAGACAGAGTCAATATATGATCGCGGTTTCAGTGTGAACGGGCCCTTAAAATGGAATAATTTGCCCCTTGACATACGTGGAACTTAGAGTATTGACACCTTCGGTAGACTTCTTAAGACTACCTTTTCGAAGAGCCCTTGGAGTTTTCGTAGTGACTGTTTCGTAGAACCAACAAATAAGCTACAGAGCCCTTGGAGTGACCTTGTATCACAAAGTCAGGTATATTTCCAAAAAATAAAATAAATAATAAATATTATGTTTTTTTAATTATGTAGCTATATTTTCAAAATTTAAATCCCTTTGCTAGCAACATGTACTTTTCGGTATAAGTATTGAATAATATTTCAATTTTCATTCCGAACCGTTCAGAAAAAAAATCGAATACGTTATATTGATTGCCACCAAATTTCAGTGGCGATGTGCCAAGAAATTTTGCTTCTGATTTTGGGCTATGGGTTTAAACAAATATAACATATGGTTGACTGTTGAATAAAACGTTTAATAAAACAAGACCATGGTATATTTATCATTTGGATTCATCTCAGTTTAGCAGTCCACATTTTTTTTTAATTAATTTTTGTTACGTCTGCTGTTCTTCGATCCAATCGATGAAAGAATATACTCTTGTGTAGACATCGGGATACCCCTTGGCACATGGCATCCCCCAAGATACGACTCCAACTATTGCACCTTTGTTAACCAATGGACCACCGGAATCACCCTGAAAATGAATGTATAAATATGAATTGTAAATAAAAGGCTGACTTCTTTGGATTAAAATACCATCATTTTCATAGGCGACCATCAAACTGAATTTGTATTAGCTAGATAGATTACAAATAGTTTTCAACGCAGCTTGCGATGTTGATTTGTGGAGCTGACAAAATATATCTCATAACAACCCACTCGAGTAGACTATGAGGTATGCCTGATGGCATTTAAGGCTCTGAACTCCTTGGCTCCACACTTCATTCAACAACTGTGTCAAAAGAATGTTCCGTCAGGAAAACAGCTTAAATTGAGATCATCTTGATTACAGAGTACCAAATCGGTAATTAAACATGAGGTGACAATGCTTTCGCACAGATGTGACTCCTGAACCGCGCCGAAAATAAATGTTCATTTTTGGGTTTGTTTTTGCAACCAGCCAAATATTTGCTTATATATACCTACCTTTATCCTATTTCTAAAAATGTTTATCCATTTTTTTTAAGAATGTCTATGTCTTTGTAATATGTAGATATACATCCCTAAATTAGGTATAAATGCTTGTACTATAGGTGAACGAAATCGGTCATGACAGGATCTGAACTCGCGACAACTTGATTACTAACACAGCGCGCTAACCGCTCAGCTACCACCCATCTAATTCATCAACAACAAAACAGAATATTTTAATACTCACATGACATGCGCCCTCTCCTTTCTTGGTTAGTGAGCATATTTGGGTGTCGAATATGTCATTGACAGTTTTCATCTTTTCGCGACATTCTGCTACGGATAGTGATTTCAAATTGATCATTTGCAGTTTATCTGGCTGGGTTCCTGGATACTGAAACAAATTTCATAAAAAAAATTATTAGCATCTTATAAAAATACTAAAGAAAGTATTTTAAGGTAATTCGTCCACATAGATAGAATGCGTGAGGACCGTCTGCCAAAAAAATATATAAGTCTGATAAAAGAGGAACAAAAAGTAGAAGTCAAGCCAAGGAAATGTTGGCACGATCACATAAATGGAATTTTGAAAGATGGAGTCTTTAGAAGTAATAGGTCTGAATAAAGCGAGAAACGTATGTCAAGAGAGAGATTCTGGCTTTCGGTTCTCTCTTCCTACTCCAAATAGGGAAATGGCGGGATGGTATGGGGTATTGGATATTTTTCTAAGTTAATATTATTTTCTTTGCTTTATGTCATATTGTTTCCTTACCGTTGTCGTACCCCAACCGGTCAATATCAGATCCTCGTCTCCTTTCGTATTTTCCTTCGGCAACGAGATCGGTTTGATCAACTCTCCGAAGAGTATCGCCTTCTTCGTCTTGAGCATTCCTATGTCGTTGACAATGACGAACGAGTCGTAATCTTCATGGGTTATTATCTTCTCCACGTCATAGTTCTTTCCTCCGACCTTCAACTGGTTAGTTCCTACGACAATGACCAAACTCGAAGCTTGCATGCTGCAATAAAAGACAATAAACGAATCATTCAATTTTGAATCAACGGTTCAGCTCCAAACAATGAACGAATCATTCCATTTTGAATGAACGATTCAACTCCGAACTCCTCCACTCCAGATAAGTAACCATGTCAAATATTAATTTAACACGCATCCAATAAAATGTTGTCAAATTCTGGAGACTTTTCATATTTATCGTCTCATAGATCCAGACTGAAAACACAATTAAATGCTGTGTCTCCACCGTAAATTGAATCCGAGATATTTGTCTCTGCAGTTAGATATCTAAGCATCTGAGCCACGAAAGACGACGTTTTAAAATAAAATACATAAAAAAAACTTGTTCTTCTTCAAACTTTGAATAATTTTGAAAGGACTGTATATTACCTAGTCGACGGCAGACGAAAGAGTTCAACAATAGACTATTCAAGAACAGAACTAGGGATTTGCTTAATCTAAACAAATCAATTAAAGGTGGTGATTGTTTTTGTTCGCTGCCACTTAAAAATACACCGCTACATTACGGGGCATGCAGAGGACCGAAACTGCAGAGGACGTCAAAAGATTGATGAAACCACCTCATTTGTGATATCCACCTGGGAGCACTTTATGTATATTGAGGGTATCCCTTTTTGTCAGATTTTTGGCTTTATCCAAGAGATCAAACTGTTGATTAGATGATAACTATAAATGGTAGAGCTTAATAGATCAAGACTGGTTGCAGTTCAGGAACATCAAAAGTCCCACTCCTAGTTCAAGAATATGAATTGTCTGTATGTTAATTATACCCGACTAAACAGTGAGCTGCTGACAGAATCCATCTGTCATTGAGGATACTTCCACCGCAGAAGTGTCGTCCCATATACCTCAGGGATACTTGGTACGGAGCTGAACCTATAGGAGCATCAACTCCGCCTACAATCCTTCCTGGATAATCCTCGAGGTTGTATGGTATTCTGTTTCCAAGGACACTATTCAAAAGATTGAATCCACGCGGAATACCTGAAATTTGTTATTATATTTGTTATATTTGTTATTTTCTCATTTACAATATAGTTTTAGATCGAATGTCATAACACGGTCTAAAATCAAATTTCATAGCATGACATATATATTTTAATTAATTTCCATGCGCCGTTGCGAAATGGCAGATTGAACTACTTGTTTTATGTTCCTCGGAGTAACACTAATTCTAATCAAAATGAGTTTACCAAAAGGGCTTGTAACTTCTATAATGTCAACCTCTCAGCCAGTATCACACATTCTGATATATTCACCGCTAGTAATAACGCATACAAAAATTCTCTCTATAAGTGCATAGCATGAACTCGTATGTTGAATTTTTTTTTTTTTATTAGTTATTTTTGTTTTTTCTAATATTATCTTTTGTATACTTTTATTTACATTTTGAGTTGTTGTTTGTAACAAAAATATAACAATTTAACTGTCATAATCCTTTTCCCATCCTTTTCCTTTCCCGTCACAGGCAAACATACATCTTAGTTATATTTAAATTTATGATGTTTGAAATGTTTTATATTTAATATCTGTGGACATATGTAATTGGTCTGTTTGTTTTTATTTTATAGTGTATTATTCCATTTTAGTATTTTAAGACTGTATTTGTCCCTAAATAAATAAATAAATAAATAAATAAATAAATAAATAAATGAGTAAATGAAATAAAATAAAAATGTAATGACACACACACGCTAGCCTGGGGAGGTACAACAAATATTCCAATAGACTCGGTTAGCAAGGCACAAAAATCAATAATAAAAAGCATACTGAATGTGCCATACAGAACAAGCCCCACAGTAATTTTCAAGACTCTGGAAGTTATGACACTTCGTCAACTTTACGAAAGATCTGCACTTCTATACCATTTTAAACACAACATACCCACTATACACAATACACAACTTCCAAGAACAACAAGATCCACTATCACCAACACAATAAATATCCCGAAGTTACAAACTACTCATGGACAAAGACACTTTAAATAGGTACTATGCCATCAAATTACATAATTGCCTACCAACCTCATTAAAACTGCTACCACAAAACACATCGTCACAAAAATACAAAAAACACATAACCGCATGGATATACATCACCGGTTCAGAACAAATCAATAACATAATTACACCCAATCAAACATAATTAAACTTCACATTTTTTTATCAAATATTATTTAATATATAATTTAATACAAGAACTATATACATAATGTACTATCTACGTCACAAATGTTGAAATGATCACCTCGGCACAGGACTTCCTAGTGAGGTTTTCATAGTATCCTATCAATTACAAGATTTATCAATAAATAATACACATACACACACACATATGTACACACGCACTTAATTTCTAGCTCTAGTGTGTAATTTTATTTGTATCTTCTTCATTGTATTGTCAATAATAAATAAATAAATAAATAAAATACACACAGATACATTCTGAAAGTTTCATCACAATGTATCTGTGTGTGCTGTGCAGTGCTATGTACGGCGGCGTGTTTATTTTACTTTATCGATTATAAACTAAAGTACTCATTCGATTTTTTTCAAATTTTGCAAATTTGTATATCGAATATTCGCTTAGACCCCATTAGATTTTGATGGATATTTGAATAGTGAAATCATAACTCCCTACTATATCTCCTTGAGTAAGTGAGTAGTGAAACTAAGTACAGATTTGTCCGGATATAGCAAATCTTCGTTTATTTTTATTTTTTTATTTTTTTATTTAAACATACACTGATAGACAATAAAATAATTATTGAATCTGCAATGCCCCACTAGGCAAATAAACACGAACCGGGGCCAATGTATCTCGAGACAGTGACACTGTATTCGTTTACGCCAAGACATCAATCGTACATAAAAATTGATAATATTTCAAATTACAATGAAATAAAAAAAAACACATACAAAAAAATGCACTAATATACACATAGCAAAATAAAGTATTGTGTCGAAAGTCATATACATAATTAAATTAATATTTGTATATTATTTAATTAATAAATAGTTTAATATTATTGTTTGATTTCCATACCTGATACTGAACTTAGAAATACACTTAAAACTAAAGCATATGCAGCTACTGTAGCCATATTGACTTTAAACAATTTAATCTGCGAATGATTTATTTAACTTTCATTGTCTATATATATAAAATATTTATCAATTGATATCTAAAGAAAATATTGGCAAATGGATTAGAATGGCACTTATCTGTTAACTCTTTACTACCTAATAATCTAGTTATATTTTTTTCTTATTTATATCTTACGTAATAAGTTGACTAGTCGATCAAGTGTTATTATCATATGGGGTAATCAAATATCATAATTCTTAAATTATTTAATTGTGATATAAAATTTCTTTGATAAAACTATTTCTTAGGATTTCAAGAACAATTGAATTGTACTTAGTATTACCTACTACTAGTAGTCCATGTTTACATGGATCTTTCTGCATTGCCTGATCTTTTAAGTCTAAAAACAAAAAATGAAAAATGTGTACTATGAAAAAACTTTCATTTTATGTATAAGCGAGTGGGTTGTACCCAACGCTATAATCCTCACTACCATGTCACTCCGCAAATTTTGTATGAATAAAAAAAAAAATTTAATATTTTATTAAGAAAACGAGATAATCCTTCAATGCCATTTTAAGAAAGAGGTGTGCCTTTTTAGCAATTTGAAAATAAAAATATCAAATTTTAAATTTCCTGCGCTTAGACTGACTTTGAAATATATGACAGTTAAAAATATTGAGATACACTGATCAGATATCCTTCAAAATCTAATGAGATCAAAAATAACCTTAAAAATTGCGAATTCATAATTTCCCCACTATATCTCCTTGGAGTAAAAAAGTAAGGATAATTGTTGAGTCGACGAATAAATATATGCCACTAGCAGTGGGGTGAAAAAATTCATGCAAAGATTGTATCTAACTTAAAAATTAAAAAATCATTCTTATTTCAAATTCTTTATTAAATTGTATAAAATCATATCACTTTTAACAATATTAAATAAAATATAATAAAAATACATAATTTAAGCATATTGTATAATTTCGTTCATTTCATTGTTGTCATAATCAACTTTTTCCAATGTATCTTCATTCGTCAGAAGCCATTGTTTTTGAAATCCAGTCACTGAAGGGGTGGATTGCTGTGAATACATCTGGATAAACCTTATTGCACGGATAGCCAATGGTAACAATACCAGCAATACTTTTATCGCTATTTGTAAGAGGACTTCCTGGATCTCCCTGAAAATGGGTTGCAATATTTGTTTAATAATAATTACTCTTCGGGGTCTAGCATGAGGCAATTGTGAAATGACAAAATCTCATTTATTCGACATGATCTTTTCTTCGGCCGACCTCAAACATATCATTCCACTCCTTTCAGCCTAGTACATATTTTTTCCGTTGCCTCACGTTCATCACTTATTAATTCTATGTGTCTAAACCATTGTAAGACATTAATCTTCATTCTACCCACAGCATATTTTTAAAGTTTCCATTCTCTAATGAGTTTTTAAGAAAAGTAATTGTTTTACATATTATCCTATCATACATTTTTTAACCACTGATAGAAAACTGTAACTTTTTTTCTAAATTAACATGTGCCTCCTGGTTTGTGACAATTTATTTCTACATATTTAACGCATGGTTTATTTACATAACTTAATAATAAATTGGAAGCGATGAAGCCATCAAACACATTAATTCCGATCCTTTGATAAACTCACCCCAACACCTTTATCATTCGTTCCGCTCGGTCGGATTCAGATGCAGACTGCCAAAGTACCTAGGAAGATATTATGTAGGTACTGCATTTCACACCATCGTATTATAGCAGAAATAACCCCACATAGCTATTTCGATTTGAGACTTCGGTAAGCATATTAGATATCTCATTTTATGGGAAATTACATCTCAGAAATGAACTCTTTCATCGATCGCAATCTCGAATGAACTTCAAAGGTCGCTTAAATTGAGGGAAACTCGTGACTTTTTTGTGGAATTAATTCACATGTAAATACGAGAATACGAAGTCTTGACAGCATTGATCACCGAGAAAAATGTTTTGATCCAAATACCGGATTTTTTTCAATTTATTTAAATTAGAATGTTATATCAAACAAATCTTTATTTTTGATTTTATAAACTCAATTCTACTTTTAATTTTTTTTTTCGTTATTCGAGGCGTTACAATATTTACGACTACTTAGCTTAATCCGGTGGCCATTTTAATTTTGTTTTTTAAATAGTTGCATTTGCTTGCCATTCAATACCGTTAATACGTCCGTAAAACATTGCCTATATATTAGTTTTGCATGCAATTATGCATTTATATTAGTTTTTGTATGGAACTGTATCACTGTTTTTCTAAGAAAAAACGAGTTTCACATTTTTGAATTCACCATCTATTGTTTTTATTTATAGTGTTAGCACCATTGCTTTGTGACTAATATCTTCTAAAAAACAAAATGCCTCTTCGGTTCTTTTGGCCTCCCCTAAAAAGGGAAATGGCGTGATGGTATGCGATGGTAAATACCTGAACACTTCGTCGATTCATTTTCGCTAATGGGCGTCCCTATCCTACTATACTACTTTTCTAAATGTTTATTTCATGTTTATTTAAACCAACTTACATGACAAGTTCCTTGTCCTGCTTTTGTCAATGTGCAAATTTGTGTATTTGGAAATACTTCTTTCTCTTGAAACAATCTTCGTTTACAAGCAATCGCATCAATTGTCTTTACGTTGATGTATCGAAGATCACTGTCGTCTCTTCCTGGAATCTATAAGTTTCAATTATTATTTGATTGTTAAAATATACATAATTATGTGATCCCTTCTCGACGGAGCGGCCAGATTAAAAACTGCTGGTCTTTTAGTCGCTTCGGCCCTAAGGAAGACAGAAGTGTCTGGAGGAGTTTTTTCGGGGAGGCAGGATTGATTTTCCAAGATGGACACGACCTTCTGGAATGATCGACTGAAAATTATGATGTACCAATCTATCTCCATTTGCAAGGTGATGGTTTTTTCCTTCACGACATATCTTTGGAAATATTGACATTAATTTTGACACCCAATTATTTTTAGTTACATTGTGATCTTGTGTGATTTGTGAAGGATTATATAAGTTTGACAAATATGGTCAATGGTCATGTTAGATTAGACTCAAAGTGTTTTTGTAAGTTTCCAACACTAAGTCAAATAGTATTACAATTCGTTAATAAACAAATGTACATCTTCAAAACTTTGATAAAAAAACTAACTTACCATTAAACTTTTCCATCCGGTCAGCGTAACTGTTGCATCTGTTTTACTTGCTTTTTCTGGTAGTTTTATTGCTTTCACGTTCATGTCGTCAAATTTGATCACTTCTTTTGTCCTTACCAATGCGATGTCATTTTCATTGGTGTCTGAGTTGAAATTTGGATGTACTTTGAATTTAACCACGGAATATTTTACACCTCCAGTTTTGAGATTGTTTGATCCGGCAAATATTGAAGAAGGTTGTCTCCTAAGATAGACAGAATTAACATAAAATAATGTATTAAGAATATTAAATTTCATTCGCATTAAAATAATTGTCCAGTTCAATAGTTTTCAGTCAACTCCATTTCAACAACTTTCAACAACTGCTTACGCTTTCGATTTTGTTACTTCCTCTACCACCCGCTTTGAAATGGACCCCTTCACAGAACGCTAAGTGAGGGACAAGAAAAAAATGCATAGCAGAAAAAGTAGCTCATGCAACCCTCTACATTGGCAATTTTGGCACCATAATGCTAAAAGAACAATTGAAGAATGTGAATAGAAGACTCACATTCAAGGACTGTCATTGAATTCAGATTTTAAATGTAAAGAATCAGAGGTGTGACCTGTAAAAAAATATCTTAATGGGAATCTACCGATAGTAAGGCGCCATATCTATGACAATACTTCTTAAAAGCTTTGAAATCGTTCATCGAGACCACGGAATCCGCATGACCAATGGGACTTTGAAAAGTCCCACAGACAGCAACGAGGAGCTTCAATCTATAATAGAACACCATTGGGTGGCAACAATCCCACAGGATAATGTTCCGAAGTTTGGTCCGGGTATTCGCTTTCAATGATTCGATTTTCGCTTATGTATTTATCATCATCCGTGAAGATATAACCCAGTATGAGTATTTAAAGTTCTCGGGTGATCATCGCCATCTTTGCAGTCAGTCATCTGTAGAATTCGCAGATCCTTCTCAATTTCACACAGTCAAGCCATCTATGTTTTCGTCTGTCAAATCCTCTCCTACCGTTCGGCCTTCAAAGAGTATCTTAAGTATGGACAGTTCATTCATTCTTTCTATAGTCCCCTACCAACATACCAACACAGTCGAGTCATTTAACTTCAGGTCTAGCAATCCTTGTTCCATTCGACCTATGTATATACTACCCAATAGTTTCTTTAGCGTGAACTCTTCGTTTATTCTTTCTTTTTTTAACCAACACAGCAACCCCGTAATGAAAATAAAATTATAATTACTGTGAAACGCAGTTTGCTGATGTCAGAACCCATTTCTCATTAAGGATCGATCCTCCACAGTAATGAACATCTTGAGAGTCCCTCAACGACACTTGGTATGGCGCCATTCCAGGATCGACAATAGAGCCTTCCATAGTCTCCGAAGGTGGCGGTTTAAATACTTTACCTGAAATCAAATATGTACCTACCTGTAACTTTTTTCACTTTACTATTTTTGAGCGTATTTTTGACTCATTTGGTTAGATTTCTGACTCCTGAGCGAATGGTTCCGAGATCGATTCCCGGCGAAGACTTAGTTTTTAATTATTTTTTCAGTCTGGATTTGTCAGACGATAATTATTCTAAATTTCCAGAATGTGGCAACTTGTTATTGGGAACGTTTATCAAATACAAATCAAACCTTCATTTTCTAAACTACACAGATTCAAGAAAATTTCATGGCCTTGATTCCCTCGAGAACAAAAGAGCTGTCACTTTTACACATAATAGTTAATAACTATTTTGATGCTTCCCAAATAATATGTAACATATAGTAGTCGCCAAATATCTTGAGCCATATTGTCGAGAAGGGGGGCGATTTGCACGTACACCAACGAAGCAAAAAGACACAAATTTGTTATTTGGCGAAAACTATATTTTTTTCTGTGACGGGTAGAAAAAGCGGACACTCAAAATTACTTCATATTCCTCACTGTAGCACTAATTCATGGTTTCAACGCATTTGTAATCGGTATTGTACAAGTTTTTATGACTCTGATATATTCAACAACACATCATATCCGCAATATCGCAGGAGTATATCGGCAATAACGCAGTGATATGAGACATATAATAACATTTTTATCCCTCCCCACTCCCCCCAATACCTGCATCCCTGCATCATTTATATGTTTTTAACTTTGAATTACTTATATGGTTTTCTTTATTTTATTTTTTTGTATTTTATAAGTAGGTATATATTTTTTCAATTCTTATATTTTTAATTTCACTTATTTATTCTACTATTTATACCTATATGTTTAAGTCATTTTATTTTTATATTACGAATAATGTAATATACCTAATATGATGATGAGGGAACTATTTTGGCAAATATTAAACATTCATTATTGTCTTTTGTATTTTTACTATAAGATGATTTCTAATGAAGTTTGAACGTGTATATTTATTAATTTCATTCTTAATGAAGCGCACAATGGCAGGTTTATAACAATTAGGCTCTCCCAAGCAACTGTAAGTAGAACTTTTAGTATGTAATTAATTCATATTTTACCTATAACGACTCCTAGACAACACAGAATCAAAATATTATTAATTTTATTCATTGCACTAATTTATCAATTATGTAAGTTCAAATAACACAGCACACCAACTGAATGAAAAAAAGTGCGAATTATTTTGCTTTTATAGGTTTAGAAAGAACTTTAAACTATAATTATTTCATTAATAGTCCTCTCCGTGATAACAGAAAACTCAAAATTTAATGTCCAAACTGGTTTTGTTTCAGTAACAATCTATATTGTACGAATTTCTGTTATATTTGACATATAGGTAGGTGCTAGCAACACTCATAGATTGTTGACACAATTGTTTTAATGATGATAATATTAGACACATGTGTAGCGTGTTTATTTATGTATTCACCTTACTAAGGAAATGAATCTCGTTTGAATTGACGTAAATAGGGCCAACAAACTTCGATCTGGAGGCCAAACTTGGTCCACTGTCTGTTTTTAATCCGACCCGCAACATTTAATTTTCAAATTAATCATTGTTTGAAATAATTCCAATAATTTAATTTGTTATTATAATACTTTCTCTTCTCTAACGCTAATATGCATTAAAGACAATATTATAATATAACTGTAAATTTCATAAAATACTTCAATCTAATAATAGTTATAAATAATCTTTAAACGATACAATATAGTCCAAATAAGTAAAATCAATGTGTTTTTGGTCAAATAAAAGTATTTGATTTTAGTTTCACTGTAATATTTTTTTTTCAAGCGCATGTTTTTTAACTCATTGATCATTTGAAGTTTCATCACGAATCGTCAATTGGGAAGTCAAATGGAGACGTCTGATGAGAGGTTAACACATACAAGTTTTGCACAACACTAATACACGTACAATGGGGTGGTGTGTTTCAACCAACTCGAAAAATATTTGAGACTGGCAACTGAAATCAAAAATTTTTAAATAATATCCTATCTTGATTAGTGTCAAAAGAGTCTCCGAGATTCTTATCATTATCAATTTTTTGTATTTTTTGTAGTTATCCAGCTGGATATTTTATTTTACTTATTTATTTATTTTTTATTTTATTTTATGTAGCTTCTCGGGCAACTAACAGGTACTATGTCAAATAATTATTTAACACGAACCCATTAACAAGTTGCCACATTCTGGAGACTTACGATATTAATCGTTTTACATATCCAGACTAAAAACACAATTAAAAACTATATCTCTACCGGGAATCGAACCCGGGACCTTTGGATAACTAAGCAACTTAGCCACGAAGGCCGACAATTTTTTTTAACATGTCTACGTAGGGGACGACAGCTATTAGGATTTGGGTCCATTTTACTCTTCCGAAGAAGTGCACTACGTAGCGTTGGGAGGGGTTTGCAATCTAGAAAAGAGTTTATTAATTCGTATTTTAAAAAGACCCGGGTTGTACGAAGATGGAAACACAGAATTCGGAAGATCGTTCCACAGTCGGGCTGCTGTATTAATAAAGGAGTTCGAGAAGCGACTTGTTCGTATATGTTGAAGGTCCACTGTGAATGGGTGCTGCGATTGAGTAAAGCGAGTGACTCTGTTGCGAGTGGGTGGAGGAGGGACCAAAGATGCAAGTTCTTTTGAGCAATTCCCGTGGTAGTATCTAATAATCCTTTTTTACCTCGATAACTCGATATTTATTAACATAAATAATTAGAAAAAATTACTAAAAAAATAGCATTATTCAAACAAAATTTAATAAAATGTATGTTTTATTAAAACCACTAACTTAAAATATATTTTGTCTATATTTTATATTAAAATATTTTGTCTATATTTTAATAGGTAGGTATACCCACAGAGAGGCTTTGCCTTGTGGGATTTTTATCTGCACGGTTTTCTTTTGTTTTGATATTATGTGTATTGTATATTAACCGTGTATCAAATCTTAAATAAATAAATAAAAAAAATTAATTAAATATAGACAGTAAAAAAACAATATGTACGTATATTGAATTGAGTCCAATGCTATCTACTTTATTAATTTATATTGACTTAAAAACAATAAAAAATATGTAAGTAATTGAATTCGTAATTAAATAAATACAAAAAAAAAATTAAACCACATTCAAATAATCTAATAAACCACATTAAAAATAAACACAAGAAAACAATTGATTATATTTAAAAAGGAGTGGGTTGTGGCCAACGCCAAACTCCTCCCTTTCAAAGTTTCAAGTCACTCCATAAAGTATTCAAATTTCTTTTGGAAAATTTTCAGCATTATTATGAAATGTGTTTTGTTAAATTATTTTTGATTTAAATATTTTATTATGAAACCTGATAATTCTTCAATAATAATAATTATAATAAATACACACAACATCGAAACAACTACAACCGAAAAAATTAGAAAATACACTGACTTGCAAGACGAAATCAAGCGAATCTGGGACATGCAATCTGTGATAATAGTACCAATAGTAATTTCCACCACAGGAATTATTCCATTAAACTTATTCAGCAGTTTAGAAACCATCAAATTACCTAAATACACATACGTCACCATGCAAAAAGCAGCCATATTAAAAACATGCAGACTGGTGAGGAAATTCCTCCAAATCGACGACACTACTGACCTTACTAACACATAAATACTACACATGGCACCAACACACAAAACACCACATTTTATACACTCAGTAAGGATAGCACTTGGCAGCATTGCTCGTGCTACCCCAAATCCCACCAGGTGATAAACCTGAGAAGGTGTTAAAGAGCCCGAAATAATAATAATATTCATTTATTTTCCATAACAAGATACATACAGGAACTAAGGTTTTTTGAACATGCAATTTATGATTTATTGTGTATAAAATAAAATAAAAGTAATATAAAATAAAATAGTTGTTGGGAAGTACCATGTTTTTTTAGTTCCTCCAATAAATCTTTGTCTATCTAACTAGGAGTAATTCCTGTTTTAAGACAGACAATTTTACCACAATTTTAATAACAAGTCCACTTCTAGCTACATAATTGAAATATTGAAATTAAAAAAGAAGAATTATACTCATAGTAAGTACCTAATGAAAAAATATCCCAGTTTGAAAGCAATCAATAAACAAATAAATAAGTGAACACTTCATAGCAATGAAAGCAATGAACACTTCATAGCAATGCCTCTTTACCAACTGATATTATTATTATGTACCTACTTACATATTATTATGTATACAGGTAGTTTTATTGTGTTTTTAGAAAGAACTGTATCTATACATTTCATTTTAATTTCTTTCCATATTTAAAACTATTTTAAAGGTAGATATACACTTGTTTTTTAAGGAAAAAAACTCAATCAATTTTTTAAACACATTTTTTTCTGCTTGAACAACCATGTTTTTTTTATTTATTCAATGACAATATTGACATGCGCGTTTGAACATCGGAGTAAACTCCTATACATGTTATTATACAGATATATCTTGAACTCTTGTTTATTTAACTTAGGTATAATATGTTGATTCTATTAAGATGTTTTTTATTTGTGTTCTTCGAGCAGTTATTGTTTTGATTGGCACCAATTTTTGCTGTCATTCATCGGTTTTGAGGATCATTCCATGGTCTTCAGAATCCAATCTTTGTAGTGGAACACGCTGGTGAAGACGTCAGGATATC
Source organism: Molanna angustata (assembly GCA_963576475.1). Classification (NCBI taxonomy): domain Eukaryota; kingdom Metazoa; phylum Arthropoda; class Insecta; order Trichoptera; family Molannidae; genus Molanna; species Molanna angustata. The sequence goes on along the minus strand of OY754977.1, from coordinate 7,079,059 downwards.
CCCTGGCACAAGGATAACCCCATGACACTACACCTACAACCACTTTGTCGTCTACCAAAGGACCTCCAGAATCTCCCTAAAAAATAAAACGTATTTTAATTTGTACTTCGAGAATGTGCCAGAAGTGAGCAAATAAACTAATCAATTATACACAAATAAACTAATCAATTATACACAAATAAACTAATCAATTATACACAAATAAACTAATCAATTATACACAAATAAACTAATCAATTATACACAAATAAACTAATCAATTGTACACAAATAAACTAATCAATTATACACAAATAAACTAATCAATTATACACAAATAAACTAATCAATTATACACAAATAAACTAATCAATTATACACAAATAAACTAATCAATTATACACAAATAAACTAATCAATTATACACAAATAAACTAATCAATTATACACAAATAAACTAATCAATTATACACAAATAAACTAATCAATTAT